>VHKM01000126.1:0-600000 GCA_007210695.1 Neogobius melanostomus | reverse complement strand
ACATCATTGGAAACTTTGGAGACTACACTTTCACAAGCTATGTCTCGCTCAAAATGCCCCAAAACCGAGTTGTGTCCCCCGTTCTCGTGATGGGTCATATATGAGCCAGTTTATCGATTGCTAGCATCTGTCAGGGCTCATTACAGTGGCTCCATTACATCAGCGGCCTATTACCATCTAAAAAACATTGCTAATATAAAAAACATAGTGTCCAAACCAGACTTAGAGAGACTCATCCATGCATTTGTCTCCAGCAGGTTAGACTACTGTAACGGCTGCTCACTGGCCTTTCTAAACGAGCTGTTAGAGCTGCAGAACATCCAGAACGCTGCTGCTCGAGTCCTGACAAGAACCAGGAAATACGACCACATTAGTCCAGTGCTCCGGTCTCTGCACTGGCTTCCTGTCACTCAGAGAATAGAATTTAAAACAGCTCTGCTTGTTACAAGTCTTTTCATGGTTTAGCACCAAAGTCCATCTCTGACATGTTAGAGCCGTATGAACCATCTCGGGCCCTGAGAACTTCAGGGAGGGGTCTCCTGGTGGTTCCCAGAGTCAATAATAAACACGGTGAGGCTGCGTTTCAGTTTCATGCAGCAAAGGTCTGGAACAGTCTCAGTGAGGACGTGAGACAGGCCTCAACTCTGAATATTTTTAAGTCCAGGCTGAAAGGAGACCTTTTTACTGTTGCCTATGGAGATTGATTGTATTTTAACGAATTTTACTATATATATATATATATATATATATATATATAATGTCATTTTATCAATTGATTTGTTGATTTTTATTGTGTTTCTAATGTTTTTTATATTGTGTTTGGTGTTGCTGTGAGGCACATTGAGTTGTCATGTACATGAAATGTGCCATACAAATAAACTTGCCTTGCCATTACTGAGGAAACAGCTCCCTCTGATGGCCGTGTATTGTGCACATTGTAATGTCTTTAATAGGCAATTATTCAAACTCATTAAACCTGTTCAGTATTAGGCCTAATTAATGATTCTCTTGGTTTTAAAACGCACATTAACGTTAGCATTAGCTGCTGAATGAACCATGTACCATTTGCTCTCATAAGCTATAAAACTACATCGTAGGCTGTATGATTTTAATTTAATGATAATATAAAAGCAACAGACTAAAAGCTGAAGCTGTTGTAGTGACATAAAGCATCCAGCGAAAAAATTACACAGGCAAATGTCACAGACAAGTCATGATCACAGTGGGTTTAGCAGCTCAGTTTTAAACGTTAACCGTCTTCTCCGTGCGTTATCTGAAGCGTCAATTCCATGGCTTCCTTTTCACGTTCGATAATTAAATAAAACAAAGAAAACGTATTTTCATCATAGACATATTATTAATAGACCGTCAATACTCACTCCTCCCCGTTTACCATAATGACCACGTTCGAGGGGGAAATCATGGCGGATTTACAGACTCCTCCTCCCCAGCTCTGACGAAGCATGTTCCTAATAAGGGCATAAGGGCGGGATCTTCACTGTAGACTCGGCCCTTGCGTGACGTGTAGCTCGCGCAGCTCCAATGCTAACAGTCAGACCTCTGTTAAGTACGAGATTTCTAAAATGTATCCTACGATAACCAGCCCGGTGCCTCTGATTGTGTCTAACCCAGCGTAATCACAGGAGGAATATCTAGCTGTAGACAGTTCCAAACAATTAGGCACCGGGCATTAAAGTTGTTTTTAACGTGTCTAAAGTCCAATGCATTCCAATGGGGGCCTAGCGGGAATATGGCGGTACTACAGCAATGGCGCCCTCCAGTGTCGTCGTCGCAAAGCAGAGCAGCCAGCACCCACTGGTTTTCATGTGTAAATTAGAAGTTCTCAGACGATCTTTCCTCATTCATTCCAATGTACGGAGCTTCTGCTTTCCCCCGAAAAGGGGCGTTAACCTTTTGGCGCCACTGATGTGACGTAGACGTTGCTCCCGTCTATATATGGGGCCCAAGATAATACAAAATATTAATAACACAAACATACATCAATAACCTGAAATACATATGACCTAAAATACCTATTAGGAAGAACTGCCTTACCTTACTTTTACTAGCTTAGAAATCGAATGCATCAGTTTTACATAAAAAAGGTACACATTATTTGCTTACACACATTAGTACATATTACTATTAGACATCAGCCCAGGGCATAGGGCGCCATCTGGTGGAGGGGCACCGAATTGCGCTTTAATTGTTTAAGGCTTTAATTGTTTCATTTTGGCACAATTCATTAAATGACTTTCTCAAACTTCTAAAACACTGTTATTAAAAACTACAGCCTCTCTTCATTCAGCCTTGCATTACAATTATAATGTCTCCAGAAACCATGACCCGATCGTCTTTGAAGAGAACATTTCTGGAGGACTTGGCTTATTGTACATGTTTTACTTTGATGGAAGGAAACCAACACAGAGGCACTGCTGGACAAAGACATGTACCACAACCAAGTTTATTACATGTTTAATGAAGACAGATTTAAAACAAACCACCTGAACCATCATCTTCATCCTGTCCACAAGTCAACATTTGAAATAACAATAAAAAAAGGTTTAATAGACATAAGGAAACCTGGTAACACTTTAGATTACAGCCTGTGAGCTCCATGTGTGGGTACAGGGAAAGAGAATCATCTAAAGTTACTGAAAACTTTAATGTTTAGCGTGTACTGTATGCTAAAACAGCTGCAGTTAGAAACACAGAAGTTTCCTCTGTTGAAGTATTTACATCCTGAGCTTTTAACATTTTAACATTTAGTTACTTGTTTGTTATAGCAAGACACGGCTAACAGGAACAAAACAGACAGGAAGTTAGCATCATGTTCCAGTGTCACATAGCAAACTGCAATCTTATGTTATAAATCAAATATAAATCATGGTATAAAACATTTTGAAAAGTGCAAATGGCATTTTAAAGATATATTTAGCTCAAATCATTACAATTACAACATTGATCATGACATCAAATGGAGTTCAGGAGCAGGACCACACACACTTTGCACACCAACCACTCTTGCTTTCACCTAACCACGCCTCTAATTACTAACGATTATATACCAAGGCAAGCCTCGTCGAGCCCACCCTCCCTCCCTTCATGTCTGTTCCATTTCAGCAATGATTCTACTGCTTAGAAGGCGGGGTCCCGAAGAGCCGGGTTCATCCGAGACGGAGACCCCACCCACAGTCTCGCCCAGTTTCACTCCACACTATAACCTTGTGAATAAAATCTTAAAGCAGAACTAAGTAACTTGTTTACCTTAATAAATCCTTTCCGTAGTCCCTCTTGGGGTAATACAAGTGTTAATGGGATGATTGGGGGGTCTTTCATCTCCCCCTGGTGTCTCTGGCCAGAAAACCATGCTTGCAACTTGACTGCCACCGGGGCGGCGTCACCAATACACACTAATGGAATCATGAAGAAGCTAACAGGCTAACGGGCAAAGCTAACTGCGGGATAGCGCCACTTAAACAGTATTTACAGCCAAGTTTGAGTGAAAAAAAATATTCCCATTGTATAACTGGATGTACAACACCCCTCTCTCCCTTCGCCTTTTTTTGTCTGCGTAGTATTTACTCTCCAAGACATTTAATAAGTTAAAAAATCGTAACTTGCTAAGACACCTGCAGTTGCGCTTATGGCCTCTAGGGGCAAGAGTTACTTAGCCTGGTCTGGTGTTATAAGTGATTTACCTCAGGTGCACTGTGGAGTGGGTCAGGCTGTTTTCAATGCAGGCTAACTGATACCATAGAAATGCTTTAGCCTAGCATTAGCCTAGCGCCACTAGACTCTTCAAATATAAGAACTGCATGAATTCAAGAAAAAAAATATCTCCAGACATCAACAACACTCTGGATAACTAGGAAATGAGGCCCGATGTCAAAAATCCTGAAATATCCCTTTAAGGCCATGATGAGTGTTACAATAAACTGGTTACACTGTTAGAAATATAATCTGGTGGAGCAATAAGTAAAAAAGTTTGTCTACTACTCATTATAAGTTAACATTAGGGAACCATGACTCACTAAAGCAGCAGCAGGATGGGGATCAACAGCGCCACAGCACTTTAGAGGAGAGATGGTGTAACTGCAACACCATAGTCATCAGGAAACTTGTTTATTTGTTTATTTATTAAAAGGATCCCCATTAGCGCAGTCATGCTGTCGCTATTCTTCCTGGGGTCCCACTTGTTAATATCAAAATTTTGCTACGTGCTAGTGGATAATGGGCTAGTTCATGGGGGCCCCTGAATGTTGGGTCCCCAGGCAGCTGCCTGCCTTGCCTTATGGCTAGTGATGGTGAGATGAAGCCCCATGAGGCCTTTGAAGCAGTCACCCAAGTGGGTTGACACATGTACCAAAGCTTCACAGTGGTTCATTTGCTCCACTGCTCCATCAAGTGGTAAAAAAAAGTATTTCAACTTATAAAACTCCAGTCTCTTCCCTCCCTTTCTTTCATTCATTTTCATTTATTTATTCATTCCGGGCAGACAATGGCAACAACAAAAAACAAAAACATACAGCATACAAATAAAACGATCCATTTCCACCCGAAAGGGAGTGGGACGAAGATAACTTATTAAATCCCACCCCCAATTCCCCATTCAGAGCTCACCCCACATTCAACTTCACTGTTGCATTGCTCAAGGATTACTTGGTGACTCGTGTCTTAATATGTCTCGTGGTAGTTATTAATGTGCAAAATGTTGGCTTTGGACTGCCTGGGTCAGCACTGCTCATATGTTCTGATTTTTTTAGGATGCTGTAGTTCTGGGGCAAGTTTATACACGTTTTGACTGTTTTTTTAAATTCCTGCTGCTGTGTGATGGGGTATGTTTGTCTAGTTGTAGTTTGTAATCTGTGTCTGGGTGATTTGGGCGCCATTTTCCAATAAGGGTGGAAAGGCCGTCTCACAATCAGCCAGTTGTGGGGCGCACTTTCGTCGTTGGTGCTGGGTGCCCTTTTCACCTTAGTTTGTCCTGTATGTAATGCGTGAATGGTGTTCCTTTTGGGTCGGGAGGTGTTTGGGTGAGTGGGTAACTTAGTTCCACGAGTAGTTCCCTGGTAGGCAGTGCATTCTCCCTCATTAGGTGCCATTTTTTTTTTTTTTTTTTTTTTTTTTAATATGAATGACTGGTGTGATTGAGCCGCTTTTTGAGTGAGAGCCTGGTTTGAATGTGAAAAATGTATACGGCATTTTTTTTTTAGTCCGTGCTGTTTTAGGGCCTGATCACCCCTTTTCTTAGCTAGGTCCCTAGTGGACGGTGTATGTGCCGACTTGAACTTGTTGCTCTGTGACGCTCAGCCAGGTCATTATGTTTTCTGTTTTGTAAAGATTTTATTTTTTTTGGTCTGTGTGTGTGTGTGCCCCAATTGCGCAGGATTTAAGAGGGGTGTATGTAACAGGGTTAGTATAGATAGTTAAATCCTGGTGAATTGGGTTGGGTCGCCATCGTGTGGCGAAGCGTGGAGTTGCACGTGGGGTAATTAAATATCGGGGGACTATGTTGTTTTTTGTCCCAATTATTGTTTAATTACTGTATTTTGTGTTGCCTGGCGGTGTTTGTGCGTTAGCTCTGTGTATATGTATTTTATTTGATTGTCTGCCCAATGTTTGTCATGTCCGGTCTATGGGAGTATATATAAGTTGGCTGCTCCCGTTCCTCTCCCCTTTCTGTAAGTCTCTGGTGGGAGAGGTAAGGTTAATTTTACATCGGTTATCATCCTCGTGTTAAAACCCGCTTAATTGTGGTTTTAACTTGTCCTTTGTGTTGTTATATTGTTTTAATGTCGTAGATGTTATTATTATGTACTTATGTGTTCATGTCTTCCCTTGTCCATAGACCACCTTTTGTTGGGCGCATTATTGTTTGGGCTAACGCCATTCTTTTCTGCCTGCCAGAATAAACGGAAGAGAGCGTTGCTCACTCCAACTTGAGATCCGAGTCCTGATAAAAAAGTACACACAACGCAGGGTCCATTTAACATTGGCCACACATAGTCTGAACTCCTGCAGAGGCCGCGCTGAGGGCTGGTCCAAGTTACAAGGTACTCTCTCTCTCACACCACCCGGACTCTGCTCCTCATTCACGCCAAAGCAAACCACCGCCTCATCCCCAAACCCCGACTGGACGTACAGCGAGCTCAGGAAACAACATCTGAGTGATTAAAAGCTTATTTCTGTAGGTTCAGGAAATTTGAGCTCCGTGAATGGCACTGGCAAATATCACAATCAGAGTCTAAAAGGCTCTTCTTTACGTTCTAAAAGTGTAATTCCAAAAGTTATCGCCTCATGTTTAGGTAAATCTCATTCATACAGTAAGTTACTTTGAATATATGGAGAAATGGAGGCGTGCAGGGGGCGGTACGTGAGGAGGGGTCATGTGCGCACATTTCTGCTCCAGGTGGAATCAGTGAAGGGGAGATTACGTGGTGCTGCGCGTACCAGTGTTAATTTTGACAACATATTTTAATTTCGTTTTAGTCTTTTGACGAAAATGTAAATCAATTTTAGTCGAGATTTAGTCAAAAAATATCTTCAATTTTAGTCTAGTTTTAGTCGACTAAAATGTAAGTACATTTAGTCGATTTTTTTTAGTCGACTAAAATTGTAAGTACATTTTAGTCGACTAAAATTGTAAGTACATTTTAGTCGACTAAAATTGTAAGTACATTTTAGTCGACTAAAATTGTAAGTACATTTTATTCGACTAAAATTGTAAGTACATTTTAGTCGACTAAAATTGTAAGTACATTTTAGTCGACTAAAATTGTAAGTACATTTTAGTCGACTAAATTAAAGAAACATTTAGTCGACTTTGCATTTATAATATTCATTATACTCATATTTAATCAGCCCCTCTGCTTCATGGAGCTGCTCCCACATGAACAAAACTCAGAGCTGTTCCTTTGGCAGTGAATTTACATGATCTGAGGCTCTTTCAGACGGTCAATAGAAGTTTGGATGATTTTAGTTTCTCCTTTCATTTTGTTTAGTCTCATTTTAGTCGACTAAAATATCTGGACATTTAGTCATAGTTTTAGTCTCATGAAAAACGTTTAATTTAGTTTTAGTCCAATTTTACTCGTCAAAAATATCACTTTGACTAAAATTAAGACTAAATATTTTAGTCGACAAAATTAACACTGGCGCGTACAGAGGGTTTCATAAATCAATATTTTTTTTCTCCGTACGTGAAGTTTGGGTTATGCTTGTACGGACTCTTATAGGCAGAGTCTCACGGACTGTTTTATAAATGAGACCCCAGGTGTGTGTACATTTGTCCTTCCTCTTCCAGCGCATGTCATTTATCCTATAGCACATGTGTTAGGATTAAACTGGGAAAGACAGACTCGCTCTGGACAGAGATTTAAATGCAGTTTATTTGAATGAATGGAGATCCCCATATTGTTCATGCTGTGAATTACACTTAACAAAATACAAATGCAGCAGTTTGAAACCGATCATTTAACCACAGGATTAATGCACTTCTTAATCAAAACAAACTTTCATTAGTGAGTTTCCAGGACGACGACTGAGCCACGGCTGCTTTTACCTCAATAGGGTGCTTCTGTAAAACAAAGACAAAAGGACATTTACTGTTTTATTTCATTACTGTTTTAACACTTGTCATTGTTTAGGTCGGTGGCTTTGGTTTGTGTAATTGTAATCTTTTTCTGACCTTGAAGCTGGGGACACACTAGAGGAGTTTTAGCTTGACTCGCCTCTGCCTGAGTTCAGGGAGGCGTGGCCCAATAAGACTAAGTCTCGTAAGCGATAATTTGTCACGGCGCTCCTCATGTTGGTCCAAAGGCTTCCCCTACCACTAAAAACATGTACAATAGGCCAGGATGTTTGAGAGTGCCATGTTTTTAACGCTCTCACAGGTCAAACTACAAACCTTTTTTATCCCACTGTGAGTTAAACACTGTCCGTGTATGGAGAGAAAGAGAATGTACAGCTGAGTCTGCGCTCGAGCCGAAACGTGACCCGAACAAAAGCATGTGTTCACCCCCACCACAAGCGCTCGCCCTGGCCCTCGCCTCATCCCGGCCATGGAGACACTCTGGCAGGAGGAAAAAGGTTGTTCTACACAAAATGGTTTTCGTTTTTCTCCTTTTTGTCGATACCAGTACTTTAACGATACTGATGCCTGAACAATACTTTTTCAGATGCCTATACTAAAATATTTGTCGTCTAGAACTATAAATAAACAAACAATAATGTGTGGAAGATCTGCAAATTTACAACATTGGGTTCATCTCCAAGGTCAGGAAATGTGTGAAAATGTGGAATAATTTGGGGGGAAATGGGGAGGAGCCGCTGGTTTTCATAGTGCCGTGCATCCGCTCAGAGCGGCCCATGAGGAGGAAGAGACGCCTCATCCCGGAGAAAGGTGCAGAGGGAGGGCGGCAGGGACGGCAGTGATAAACGTGTAAAAAAGTCAGAAATGTCCAGTGTAGCCGACCTCAGTGTGGAAGTGTAGAGGCCAACGCACCAGAACACAGCGCGCCGCGTCACGGCACTTCAGAGGCTTTTCTCAAACCGTGCGTGGCTTTACACACGTGATTTATACATGTATCATAAATAAAAGAAGACACGTACAGTGCCTTGCGAAAGTACTAATACACCTTGAACTTTTGCACATTTTGTCTTGTTTACAACCCTAAACGTAAAGATTTTATTTAGATTTTTTTTTACTGAAAGTTCACGCACAAGTAACAGACAACTGTGAAGTGAAAGCAAAATGATACAGGATTCTGTAATTTTTTTTAAAAATAGAAAAGTGAAAAGTGCGGCGTGCACAAGTATTCATACAGCATGACTTAATACTTTGTGTTGTTTGTTGTTTGTTTATTGGGTAGGGACAGTGCAAGTTAATGAACAAGCCACACCGGATTGTAGCCTTGGGCTAATTTCCATCCGTCGTCCCCCATGCGCACTCTCAAACACACTCTTATTCATCCTGGCCTATTGTACATGTTTTTAGTGGTAGGGGAAACCGGAGTACCCGGAGGAAACCTACGCAGACACGGGGAGAACATGCAAACTCCACACAGAAAGGCCCCGTTCAGGTGGGAATCGAACCCGGACCTTCTAGTTGTGAAGCAAGAGCGCTAACCACTGTACTACCGTGCCGCCAAAAGGGGGTTGTGGAACCTCCTTTTGCTGCAATAACAGCAGCAAGTCTTCTGGGGTATGACTACAAGATTTGCACATCTAGAGACTGACATTTTAGCCCATTCCTCTTTACAAAACAACTCAAGCTCTGTCAAATTAGAAGGAGAGCGTTTGTGAACAGCAGCTTTCAGGTCTTTCCACAGATTTTCAATAGGATTTAGGTCAGGACTTTGACTGGGCCATTCTAACACATTAATATGTTTGTTTTTAAACCATTCCATTGTAGATTTAGCTTTGTGTTTAGGGTCATTGTCCTGCTGGAAGGTGAATCTCCGCCACAGCCTCAATTCTCTTGCTGACTCCAGCAGGTTTTCCTCCAAAATGTCTCTGTATTTGGCTCCATCCATCTTCCCAACTATCCAAACAAACAAAGTTCACGGCGCCCCCTGTCCGTCATGGCCAGACCCGCCTCTGTGCCTCTGCAGGAGGTTAAAAGCCTGAGTTTTCCTCAGCGGCGCCGCGTCTGGATTCAGCAGAACCTCGGTGTGTGTTCTCTCATAGAAAATAAAGGAGGCGTCTCTTTTGCCGCACGTCAAGGCGTTTGGGTGCGTTGGGTCGAGCAAAGCCCTTCCACATTTAGGCTAAAGTGCCTTCATCATTTTAAAAGTTACTCATCTACCGTTCCTCAGCCAAGAGCAGCGTTGATTAGAAGTCCTGTCTCACTTTTGCGTTTACTGCTAGAGACGCCTCTAGTGCCTGTTGGCGGCGACATATCGGCCGCAGGGTTCAAAGCGTGAGAAAAAAGTAGGCCGGCAATTACGGTAAATAGTTTAATGTTTTTTTGCGTTTTCAGCCTCGTTTTCTTCTCGTGTTTGTTGCTATTTTGACTAGGAATGGGACGATATCGTTAATCGCAATAAAAAATGCGGCAGTTAAACCGATCGCCACATTTTTGGATCATCATGATTATCGTGCTAGAAGATGATCGCTAAATCCATCCAGTGCCTCGTCTCCATGGAGATGTGACTAAAGTCAGCAGAATGAGATTTAAATATAATATTAGGTTAGTTCCTCATCCGAATCCATTCTTTGATTACCCACTGCAGAAAAAACATTTTCTGTGTCGAGCTGCTCATTAGCTGCATGTTTTGTATTGATGACAATAGTCCAAAATGTTACACAGTGTGCCTTTAAATGCTTACTTGTCTCAATCAATATGACATTTACAGCAGACAATGAAGAGGAATATTTATTTGCCCCCATCATTAGGCTAGTTTCCATCCGTCATCCCCCACTCTGTTTGCACTCTCATTCATCCTGGCCTATTGTACATGTAGTGGTAGGAGAAACCTGAGTACCCGGAGGAAACCTACGCAGACACGGGGAGAACATGCAAACTCCACACAGAAAGGCCCCGTCCAGGTGTGAAGCATGAGCGCTAACCGCTGTGCTACCGTGCCGGTATATCGTTAATCGCAATTAGTTTGGCCAAGATAATCGTGACCCCAAATTTCATCATCGTCCCATCCCTAATTTTGACAAATTTTTCAAGAAGCTTTAAGATTTGAGTAAAGTCAAAACTGAGGAAAATGCGCTCGATTCAGGTGGGGGTTAAGAGGTTTTAATCGTGTCCAGTGCTTCGCTGAATCATTCTGCAGAAGTCCGTGCGATGTGATTTTCCATGTACTTGTTTGTTCTGGTAACTGATCAGTCTCAACCAATGCACCTTTCATTTTACCACAGTGTTGGTGCGAAAGCGAGAAACAACATGCACGGATTAAATGACATGGACACTACAGCTCTTACCGACACAGGAGAAGTCCAGCTGCAGGTACTTGTAGGTGCCGAGACAGGGGTCTCCAAACACGGAGTTAACGGCTTCGACTGTGCACCTGTCTCTCCCATTGCACCTGAAGGACAAAGAGAACCTTATTTCACTCAGGGAAAGGATATATAGGAGATACGGGAAGTAAATGAAGAACTCAAAAACATAAAGCAATGGATTGTTAAAAAAACAATGACAACAGAAAAACTGTTGTGATGTATCAATAAAAATAGATGGGATGGGCATTCAAAGGATTAAAGAAATATAATTTTGGTGAAAGATGAAAGACTGTTGTGGAGCGGAGGGAGCTGCGCAGGAGGAAGTTGCAGGTGGAGGAGCTGACCAATGCAGGACACCACGCTCTGAAAGAAGGGACAAACCCACAAGGTGCTGCACCGTTTCAGAGGATCAGAGGAGACTGAAGGCAGCCTCCGGGTGCAAATCTTACATTTGAGCCACGTGGTCATTGGCCGTAGACGCAGCACAGTTCATGGTTTGGACTTGCTGTGAAGGACGTCCTTGAGAGCAGGTGGTGCGGTCGGATCGGCCGTAGTCTGCTCTGTGGATACGGATCACCTTTCCAGAATCTGACAGAGACACAGCGTTTAAACCACACTTCTTTGCATAATATGTGACCAGCCACAGGAATGAAAGACACAAGTCAATTTTGGGGATTTTTAGAGTTTCACAGATTATTAAAGTGTAGTCTCCAAGCTTTCCAACGATGTGTAACACATGGAAATCTGATAATATTTGGAGGTGTAGCGGTGATTTGAAGTTAACTACTCCAAAAAGCCCAAAGGCCTGAAAAACCTCTCCAAAGTTTTGGGCCATTCTCACCTCTCTGCTGTTGGAAGTGACAATAGGGCTCATTTACATCTCATTGGGATAAGCCATAACCCCCTGTCAAACTCCCCCTCAAAGCAGTAAAGCACAGGGAGGGAGCAAACAACAAACCATTGTTTACCAGTTTCATTATGTGTATCAGTCTTATTTTTGGTTTCATGTATTGATCTCACCTCACAGCAGAAGGTTGTTATTGTTCTTTGTAATTTTTTAATATCAATTGATAAACTGTCACTGGCTTGAGAATGTGTTGTGTAACATCTGTTACATCTGTAACATCTGTGATGTTACAGATGTTACAGATGTTACAGATGTTACAAAAATGATCACATCTGTGATCATTTTTGTGTCTTTTTTGACTTGTCTGTTACACCCAAACCAGTGGTTGGGCCTGGAGTTATTCAGAGAAGACACATTAATGATACAACAGGGACACAGTTTATGGAAATGATCAGATTTGAAAATCCTCCATGTTCAAATGTTGATAATCTGTTGGACTCTTATACATCAAGCGTCTTAAATGTTTTGGATACTATTGCTCCTGTCAAGGTTAAAATGGTTAACAATAGACAAAAGGCACCTTGGAGAAGTGAAGATTCGGTCAGGGCACAGAAAAGGGAGTGCCGAAAAGCCGAAAGGAAATGGCGCAAGTCAAAGCTCCAGGTTCATTTTGAGATATACAAAGAAGTGCTCTGTGAGTTCAACCAGATTTTGCGTGGAGAAAGGGAGAAATACTTCTCTAAAATCATCGCAAACTGCAGAAACAATCCTCGTGTTCTGTTTTCCACAGTAAACAGATTAACTAACCCTCCAGTTTCACTGCCCTTAGAACTAATCTCTACATCTAAGTGCAATGAGTTTGCAATATTTTTTTATGACAAAGTCCAAGGCATTAAAAATGACATAATTTCCACAACACAAATAGCAACCCTGCCACCAGCTAGACACCTTGAGCTGACACATTTCACTCCTGTTACTGACAAAAAAATCGAAGAGGTTATCTCCGGTCTGAGTTCATGTACATGCTGCCTTGATGAATTACCCACTAGATTTCTGAAGTCTGTGCTGACCAGCTTGTTACCACAACTTGTTCAGTTAGTTAACATCTCATTTGAGACTGGAGCATTTCCAAAGGCCTGAAAACCGCGGTCATTTAGCCTCTTCTAAAGAAGAGCAGCCTTGATCCCAAGGTACTGAACAACTACCGGCCCATATCAAACCTACCGTTCTTAGGAAAAGTCCTAGAGAAAGTAATATATCAACAGCTCACTTACTTTCTCCTATCTAACAATGTGTTTGATACTTTCCAGTCAGGATTTAGGCCCCACCACAGCACTGAGACAGCTCTGATCAAGGTGACAAATGATATCCGTATGAACACCAACGCATGTAAGGTCTCAGTTTTAGTTCTGCTGGACCTGAGCGCTGCCTTTGACACAGTGGACCACGGGATCTTACTTCACAGGTTAGAAAACTGGGTGGGAATCTCTGGTACTGCTCTAAACTGGTTCAAGTCCTATCTCGAGGATAGGACGTACTTTGTCGAAATTGGCAACTGTGTCTCAGACAAAATTTCCATGACCTGTGGAGTCCCCCAGGGTCAATCTTGGGACCCCTCTTATTCAACCTGTACATGCTTCCATTGGGTCAGCTAATAAACAGCAACAATGTGTCGTACCACAACTACGCAGATGACACTCAGATCTACGTGTCACTGACGGCAGGTGAACATGGGCCTGTAGATACACTCTGTCACTGCATCGAACAGATCAGTTTGTGGATGCAAAACAACTTTCTCCAACTAAACTCAGACAAAACTGAGATCATTGTCTTTGTCCCACAGACACAAAGACAAAGTGTTATCAGTCACCTTGAGTCTCTTGCTCTGAAACCAAAAAATCAGGTTAGAAATCTAGGAGTAATCATGGACTCAGACCTGAACTTAAACAGCCACATCAAAGCAATAACATCATCAGCTTTTTACCATCTGAAAAACATTGCTAAGATCAGAGAAATAGTGTCAAAACCAGACTTAGAGAGACTCATCCATGCATTTGTCTCCAGCAGGTTAGACTACTGTAACGGCCTGCTCACTGGCCTTTCTAAACGAGCTGTTAGAGCTGCAGAACATCCAGAACGCTGCTGCTCGAGTCCTGACAAGAACAAGGAAATACGACCACATTAGTCCAGTGCTCCGGTCTCTGCACTGGCTTCCTGTCACTCAGAGAATAGAATTTAAAACAGCTCTGCTTGTGTACAAGTCTTTTCATGGTTTAGCACCAAAGTACATCTCTGACATGTTAGAGCCGTATGAACCATCTCGGGCCCTGAGAACTTCAGGGAGGGGTCTCCTGGTGGTTCCCAGAGTCAATAATAAACACGGTGAGGCTGCGTTTCAGTTTCATGCAGCTAAAATCTGGAACAGTCTTCATGAGGATGTGAGACAGGCCTCAACTCTGACAATGTTCAAATCCAGGCTGAAAACAGCTCTTTTTACCCGTGCATATGAAAACTGAAAGTATTTTATCTGCACTCTTGCCTTTTACTGTCATTGATTAACTTTACGTTGATGTTTTATTGATTGATTTTATCTGTTTTCTTGTAATTTCTTTTTCTGCAACTGTGAAGCACTTTGAATTGCCTTGTGTATGAATTGTGCTCTACAAATAAACTTGCCTTGCCTTATTGCAGCAAAAGGGGGTTCCACAAAGTATTAAGTCATGCTGTATGAATACTTGTGCACTCCCCACTTTTCAAAAATAACAGAAGCATGTATCATTTTGCTTTCACTTCACAGTTGTCTGTTACTTAAGTGTGAACTTTCAGTAAAAAATGCAAAATAAAATCTTTATGTTTATGGTTGTAAACATGACATGTGACAGTGAAAATGCTGCTGCGCTTCTCCCCAGTCCCTCCCTGTGTCAGCTCCACTCTCAGGCTGAGAGAGTTACAGACTCCGGACATAACTGAAGTTATAAACTTTAGAAAAGACTCCTGTACTACTTTAGTAATGCACATACAGGAGAGAAAAGGCGACGTCGCCGCGGCAGTTCCAGATTGTTTATTTCACAACAAAAAAAACATCGTAACTTTATCTGGCCATAAAACCGAAAATATGAAGCGGATCTCTCTCAAATAAGAAGTGGCTGAAAGCTAGGGATGCGCTGACTACATTTATGGAGTAGTTTAAGTTTGTAGAGATCTTGATTTTGTGTAAATAGCAGGTTAATTCCTCGTGACTAGATCATTGTCTCGCATGCTAACACCGGTGTTCCGGTTCTCGCCATGACCCTGTCACGATGTGATGTTTACATTTTGCGTGAGCTCGGCACATGGATATTTCATAAAATATCGTAGCTAGCTGTGCGCCACCATGGCTAATTAGCTGTTGTGGACCTGCTGTCTCCCCCTGAAGTAGACAGGAACAGGAAAGGATTGCTACGAAAATTGTGTGTGATGTTCATGATAACTGTACTGACATTGAGATAAAAGGTAATAAAGGTTTCCGTCTTACCATATGACGTTACCATATGGCCTATGCACCCATCTGACCACGGCGTGTCGCTGTTCGAATTTCGACGGAGCAGAGCTGAAAAGATTGCGCCATAAATGCAGAGCTGAACTTTACGCCTATTCCTCTTAATAGGTTTGATGTTAATGATGAGGAGATGATGCTTGTATGGGGCCTCTTGTTAAAAAAAAAGTCATCTGCACAAATAAGCTAAATTCCATTGGCAAAAGTTTGTAGTACAACAGCGACACGCCGTGGTCAGATGGGTGCATAGGCCACCATGTTGATTAGAGCTTCTGCTATTTTGTGGCTTTTAGATCGTAAAATCTCTATCGACAGCCAACTGCTGCAAACAGTGTCACCAGCGATGTCAGGCGCACATATATGCATTAACAGGATGAGGAAAGGACGCAGCCTCGTTGTACAATTAATAACATCACGTCAGTTGGTGACTGTCACATTTTGACATGGCCGATGGAATGGCATGGCTTACTGTGATGGGTACAGAATATCTGATAAATACAAGCATTGAGACAATACTTGGTGTGGTGCTGTAGTGTAGGGGTTAGCGCAGGTGTCCTGAAGAACACCTTTTTCAAACACGTGGAGTGAGTTCGAGACTGGTAGAGAGAGTGAATATTCTTTTAATTATTATTCATTGCGTGTAGTGTAAAAGACGCCAACGCACTCATATGGTAAGACTGAAGCCTTTATTACCTTTTATCTCAATGTCAGTACAGTTATCATGAACATCACACACAATTTTTGTAGCAATCCTTTCCTGTTCCTGTCGACTTCAGGGGGAGACAGCAGGTCCACAACAGCTAATTGGCCATGGTGGCGCACAGCTAGCTACAATATTTTATGAAATATCCATGTGCCGAGCTCGCGCAAAATGTAAACATCACATCGTGACAGGGTCACGGCGAGAACCGGAACACCGGCATGTTAGCTAACAATAGCACAGCACACATTGGCAAAAACAATCTTTCACTCACCCGTCTGAAGTAACCTTTGCCTTTTGGTCAGAAAAACTCGTAGTAAATCCAGTTTAAAGCGCAAGTAGCGCCGGCCTCTGATATTATAGTAGATCCATGTGTCAACAACACAACTGAAAGCAGCTCTGCTTCTCCTCCTCCGCGGTGTTTACTCAGTATGTAAATACACACAGACAAAGTCACGCCCCTACTGCAAGCTCCGAAAGCCACCTCAAACTAGTCATTTTGAACCTAAAAGTTTACGCTTTTAAATATACTAATACGGCTAGCTTAAACATGGAGAGGCTACTTCGTGACTTCAACGGAACGAATCTGCACAAAAGTGAAAATCACCAATTCCCCAAAAAAATCTTTCTTTGCGTTTTTCTCGAGACACGGGCTGCCGACTTGTGTCTTTGGAATCCATGGCAGGTCACATATCGCAGCGTTTTAGTGTTTGGTTGGATACGTACCGCAGCTGAGGTCGGCAGTTTGGCCCTCACAGGACACCGTACGGGCTACAACATAGAACACACAGCTCAGAAAACCTATAATATCATCATCAAAATGAACATAAAATGGGAGAACTTGCTGACACAGTGACTCAATAGCTTATTCATAGGGAAAACCAAGGATTGACACGTGAAGGAGATTTTAGTTTTATGACATTGGGAAAAGTGTTTTGAGATACAGGACCACATTTGAGCGCGGTCACAGCTGTGATCTGTTCAAAGCTCCAATCAGGTGCAGAGTTATACAGAACGGTTGATAAAAGCTGATCGGTCTAGATCCACTTTTCCAGCAGAGGGCGCACTATCACAGTGGATCTGCAGCTTTCCCCTACTCTGCCTCTTTCATCTGTGTGTGAGGGATGGGCGCATCAATAACATAGAATCAATAAATCAATGGCAATTCTTTTTCATTTGAGTTTAATTTGATCCATTGTGGTGAATGCTGCTGGTGTGCGCCTGAGCCTAGAGTTCTTTTTTGTATATTTTCAGGTCTTGTCAAACCTATGACAAAAGTGTGGTATTAATTGTGATTAATGGTTCTCATTCACGACACCTTATTACGCTTTGTGAAAGAATTTGTAAAATTATCATATGTATTGCATTTGTTTACTGTTGCTAAATGAATTTGTGTATTGATGAATACTATGATCTGTGTTGGTTGAAATGTTAACTCTTTAAAGCTTGACTTGGTGTTGGAGGCCAAAATATCTTCAGGACATTAGCTGCATGTTTGTATTGATGACAATAGTCCAAAATGTTACACAGTGTGCCTTAAATGCTCACTTGTCTCAATCAATATGACATTTACAGCAGACAATGAAGAGGGATATTTATTTGCCCCATCATTAGGCTAATTTCCATCCGTCATCCCCCACTCTGTTTGCACTCTCATTCATCCTGGCCTATTGTACATGTAGTGGTAGGAGAAACCTGAGTACCCGGAGGAAACCTACGCAGACACGGGGAGAACATGCAAACTCCACACAGAAACGCCCCATCCAGGTGTGAAGCATGAGCGCTAACCGCTGTGCTACCGTGCCGGTATATCGTTAATCGCAATTAGTTTGGCCAAGATAATCGTGACCCCAAATTCCATCATCGTCCCATCCCTAATTTTGACAAATTTTTCAAGAAGCTTTAAGATTTGAGTAAAGTCAAAACTGAGGAAAATGCGCTCGATTCAGGTGGGGTTAAGAGGTTTTAATCGTGTCCAGTGCTTCGCTGAATCATTCTGCAGAAGTCCGTGCGATGTGATTTTCCATGTACTTGTTTGTTCTGATAACTGATCAGTCTCAACCAATGCACCTTTCATTTTACCACAGTGTTGGTGCGAATGTGAGAAACAACAATCACGGATTAAATAACATGGACACTACAGCTCTTACCGACACAGGAGAAGTCCAGCTGCAGGTACTTGTAGGTGCCGGGACAGGGGTCTCCAAACACGGAGTTAACGGCTCCGACTGTGCACCTGTCTCTCCCATTGCACCTGAAGGAGAAAGAGAACCTTATTTCACTCAGGGAAAGGATATAGAGGAGATACGGGAAGTAAATGAAGAACTCAAAAACATAAAGCAATGGATTGTTAAATAAACAATGACAACAGAAAAACTGTTGTGATGTATCAATAAAATAGATTGGATGGGCATTCAAAGGATTAAAGAAATATAATTTTGGTGAAAGATGAAAGACTGTTGTGGAGCGGAGGGAGCTGCGCAGGAGGAAGTTGCAGGTGGAGGAGCTGACCAGTGCAGGACACCACGCTCTGAAACAGGGACAAACCCACAAGGTGCTGCACCGTTTCAGAGGATCAGAGGAGACTGAAGGCAGCCAGGTTTCCTCCGGGTGCAAATCTTACATTTGAGCCACGTGGTCATTGGCCGTAGACGCAGCACAGTTCATGTTTTGGAGTTGCTGTGAAGGACGTCCTTGAGAGCAGGTGGTGCGGTCGGATCGGCCGTAGTCTGCTCTGTGGATACGGATCACCTTTCCAGAATCTGACAGAGACACAGCGTTTAAACCACACTTCTTTGCATAATATCACAGCGTTTTAGTGTTTGGTTGGATACGTACCGCAGCTGAGGTCGGCAGTTTGGCCCTCGCAGGACACCGTACGGGCTACAACATAGAACACACAGCTCAGAAAACCTTTAATATCATCATCAAAATGAAGATAAAATGGGAGAACTTGCTGACACAGTGACTCAATAGCTTATTCATAGGGAAAACCAAGGATTGACACGTGAAGGAGATTTTAGTTTTATGACATTGGGAAAAGTGTTTTGAGATACAGGACCACATTTGAGCGCGGTCACAGCTGTGATCTGTTCAAAGCTCCAATCAGGTGCAGAGTTATACAGAACGGTTGATAAAAGCTGATCGGTCTAGATCCACTTTTCCAGCAGAGGGCGCACTATCACAGTGGCTCTGCAGCTTTCCCCTACTCAGCCTCTTTCATCTGTGTGTGAGGGATGGCCGCATCAATAACATAGAATCAATAAATCAATGGCAATTCTTTTTCATTTGAGTTTAATTTGATCCATTGTGGTGAATGCTGCTGGTGTGCGCCTGAGCCTAGAGTTCTTTTTTGTATATGTTCATGTCTTGTCAAACCTATGACAAAAGTGTGTATTATATGTGATTAATGCTTCTCATTCACGACACCTTATTACGCTTTGTGAAAGAATTTGTAAAATTATCATATGTATTGCATTTGTTTACTGTTGCTAAATGAATTTGTGTATTGATGAATACTATGATCTGTGTTGGTTGAAATGTTAACTCTTTAAAGCTTGACTTGGTGTTGGAGGCCAAAATGTCTTCAGCAGATAAAGGTGCAAAGGTCTCCTGTTTGTTGGTTAAAAGCCATAAAAGCCCCACAAAGGGAACATTCTTACCGCTGATGCTTGACTTAATGTCAACACAAAGCCAGATGCCCGCTCAGGAAGCAAGGGGGGTGAAGTATATGAGTGTCCTCCGGTTGTCCATAAGTCTGCTGTCTTTAATGTGTTTGAGCCAGTGTCACTCTCTCAGCTTTCTGAGGTTGTCCAAAAGTTGAGACCCACCACCTGTCCTCTCGATATTATTCCATCCAAAATGCTTAAACAGGTTTTCGACACAGTAGGGCCAGTTCTACTTCCATTCTTCAACAGCTGCCTAAGGTCCGGGTTTGTTCCAACTGTTTTTAAGCAGGCTGTGGTCAGGCCACTGCTTAAAAAACCCAACCTTGACCCAGCAGTTTTGTCCAATTTTAGACCTGTGTCCCATCTGTCTTTTCTCTCTAAAATCCTGGAGAAACTTGTATTCAATCAGTTACATTCATTTCTAGACCAGAACAGCATCTTTGAGAAATTCCAGTCGGGCTTCAGAACATGCCACAGCACTGAGTCTGCACTATTAAAAGTGCAGAATGACATCCTGTTGTCTCTGGACTCTAAAAAAACAGTGTTGTTGGTGATGCTAGACCTCACTGCAGCATTCGATACAGTGGACCACTCCATCCTCCTTACCCGCCTGGCCCAGCAGGTGGGCCTTCAGGGACCCGTGCTGCAGTGGTTCATGTCCTACCTAACAAACAGGTCTTTTTCCGTGGTCATCAATGACTTTTCCTCCTCTACAGCCTCTCTGTCCTCTGGAGTACCACAGGGTTCCATTTTAGGTCCGGTTTTGTTTTCACTTTACATGTTGCCCCTGGGTTCAATCATCTCTCGCCATAACGTTTCCTTTCACATGTATGCAGACGATCTACAAATCTACCTCCCGGTTTCGCCAAACTCCCCAGACACACCTCAGTCCATCCACAGGTGTCTGGATGACATTAAGCTCTGGCTCTCACAGAACTTTCTGTGTTTAAACGAGGGCAAATCTGAACTCATTCTTTTTGGCGCTCAAAATCCACTCAGCTCAACTGTTCCTGGTCTTCAGTCTCTCGTCCCCCACACTGTCATCAAAACCTAGGTGTTAATCTGGATGCAAACCTGGACTTTCACAAGCAAATTAACTCTGTAGTAAAGGCAAGTTTTTTCCAGCTTCGCCTTCTGGCTAAAGTGAAGCCTTTCCTCAGCCGCTCCGACCTGGAAAAAACTATTCACGCATTCATCAGCTCACGATTGGATTACTGCAATGCACTGTATATTGGACTCAGTCAAACCCTCATTCACAGATTACAGCTTGTGCAAAATGCTGCTGCCCGGCTCCTCACCAACTCTCGCAAACATGACCATATCACACCTGTCCTTTACTCCCTGCATTGGCTCCCGGTCCTTTTCAGAATCCAGTACAAACTTTTGCTTTTTGTTTTCAGTTCCATCCATGGCCTTGCACCTGTGTATTTATGTGAGACTCTGACCCCTCACCAGCCCAGCAGAGCTCTACGTTCTGCCCAACACCACCTGCTGGAGGTGCCCAGGTCACATTACAAAAAGTGGGGTGATCGGGCTTTTGCTGTGGCAGGTCCGAAACTCTGGAACTCGTTGCCGCTTGAGTTGCGTGCCGTTTCAGACCTGCCCCTGTTCAAAACAAAACTAAAGACTCATCTGTTTAAAAAGGCATTTGACACATAGTTCTGTGGCAACTGTTGTGAATGTGATAATGGTCTGTTTTTAATGAAATTGTACTCCTTTTTAAATTGCATTTTTTTTATTGTGTGCAGCGCTTTGGTCAACTTTGGTTGTGTAAGGCGCTTTAGAAATAAAACTTGATTGATTGATTGATTGAGTTTGGGTTTTTATTACTGCAACAGAAAGCTTTGTATTGTGTTGTCTTGAAGGAAAGTGGGTGTGCCTATATTTTTCCATAAAGCCTGTATGAATCTTTGGTTTTGTTGAGAGTGAGAGAAGGCCAGCGTGGCGCTGAGGCCTATCTGCTCATCTCCCGAATTTGAAATATGATAATAAATTCAATGTCTGAACTGTGTGTTTAATCTGTTTATTTCTGGGGCAAAATTAACAGAACGTTTCCAAGTTTGTTGTGCATAATTCCCGAACACGCACAAATGTGTTCTTAAACCTTCTTAGGAAGGTTTTTGGATGTATAACATCATTGGCTGAAATGGTTACATTGTGAATGTGTGTGAGGAGTGGGCGCATCAATAACATAGAATCAATAAATCAATACCAAACAGCTACTTTTTAAGTATCGATACTTGACAAAAGGTATCAATACTAATTTGCATAATGTAAAGAGAAGACACAGCAGCAATTATTAAAAAAATGAATGACATGGCTTTAAATCAATTTATCCCAGATTTAGTCAACTACTGTATATCGCCCAATACTATACTGTTATCATGATATTTCTCTTTTATATGGTATCCCACGGTGCCAGAACACTTCACAGGAAAAAAAAACACAAAGCCTTAGATTCGATCACTCACCAATAGAGCTACGCTTGCAGGAATAGGAAACCTGCAGGTATTTGTAGGTGCCAACACAGGGGTCTCCATACACAGAGTTACTGGCTGTGACTGAGCAGCGGCTTTTCCCATTGCACCTGGGACGCAGAGAGAGAATACAGGTGATAACAGATAAAGACACAGCCAGGCCCTGTTCTCTCTGGATTAAAAGAGTTTAGTAAAAACTCCCTAAGCAGAGGATAAAGCAGCAGAGGGTCTCACAAGCAATAGATGTGGGTTTCTACGCAACAATCATGACATTTTCCTGGGGCCTGGTCAGTCGAGAGCTTAGTGGACATGTCATTCATATGGATCTAAAAAATAGACTTGAAAACCTTGTTTTGGAGCCTCAGCTTTTACATTTATCTGAAAACATAATCTGAGTACTCTAACGCGTTACTAAGTAGCACGTTACCCCAACACTGTCGTTCAGGTATCGGTATGGTGAATCAAGTATCGTTCCCTGTCTATCCTGCACACCCTGAGTGTTTCTGAGAGCTGAATGTAACAAGTGAGTTTCTCCATTGTGAGATCTGTGAGATCAGTAAAGGCTCTTATCACATCTTATCTTTTTTTCACAATACACAGCCCTTGACCTGATGCAGATTTCGCGTTGCAAAAATGTTCTAAATCAGCTTTTGTGACCCAGAGAAAGTTTGAATATATCTTACATCTTCACCATGAGATCAGTGGCTGTAGATGAAGCACAGTTCACATTTTGGAGTTGCTGTGAAGGACGTCCTTGAGAACAGGTGGTGCGGTCGGATCGGCCGTAGTTTGCACTGTCGATATGGATCACCTGACCCGAACCTGAGAGAGACACAGCATTAAGGTCGAACATCTTTGGACAATACGTTTACTTTACACTTACCACACGTGAGGTCGACAGTGGACTGTTCGCATGCCGTTCTCCGCTCTGTGACAGACAATACAATTCTCCTTTAGATCTAACAACAACATGGAAGTGATATAAGAACCAAAAACCCTCTCGCCCAGGTCAACAGAGGCCAGGGTTTGAAGAGGACAGAGTTTTAGGTTGTGGCCGATACAAACAGACTAATTCCATGTTTGTTTCCATCTTACATACACTCACCTAAAGGATTATTAGGAACACCATACTAATACTGTATTTGACCCCTTTTGCCTTCAGAACTGCCTTAATTCTACGTGGCATTGATTCAACAAGGTGCTGAAAGCATTCTTTAGAAATGTTGGCCCATATTGATAGGATAGCATCTTGCAGTTGATGGAGATTTGTGGGATGCACATCCAGGGCACGAAGCTCCCGTTCCACCACATCCCAAAGATGCTCTATTGGGTTGAGATCTGGTGACTGTGGGGCCATTGTAGTACAGTGAACTCATTGTCATGTTCAAGAAACCAATTTGAAATGATTCGAGCTTTGTGACATGGTGCATTATCCTGCTGGAAGTAGCCATCAGAGGATGGGTACATGGTGGTCATAAAGGGATGGACATGGTCAGAAACAATGCTCAGGTAGTCCGTGGCATTTAAACGATGCCAATTGGCACTAAGGGGCCTAAAGTGTGCCAAGAAAACATCCCCACACCATTACACCACCACCACCAGCCTGCACAGTGGTAACAAGGCATGATGGATCCATGTTCTCATTCTGACGCCAAATTCTGACTCTACCATCTGAACGTCTCAACAGAAATCGAGACTCATCAGACCAGGCAACATTTTTCCAGCCTTCAACTGTCCAATTTTGGTGAGCTCGTGCAAATTGTAGCCTTTTTTTCCTATTTGTAGTGGAGATGAGTGGTACCCGGTGGCGTCTTCTGCTGTTGTAGCCCATCCGCCTCAAGGTTGTGCGTGTTGTGGCTTCACAAATGCTTTGCTCCATACCTCGGTTGTAACGAGTGGTTATTTCAGTCAAAGTTGCTCTTCTATCAGCTTGAATCAGTCGGCCCATTCTCCTCTGACCTCTAGCATCAACAAGGCATTTTCGCCCACACGACTGCCGCATACTGGATGTTTTTCCCTTTTCACACCATTCTTTGTAAACCCTAGAAATGGTTGTGCGTGAAAATCCCAGTAACTGAGCAGATTGTGAAATACTCAGAACGGCCCGTCTGGCACCAACAACCATGCCACACTCAGAATTGCTAAAATCACCTTTCTTTCCCATTCTGACATTCAGTTTGGAGTTCAGGAGATTGTCTTGACCAGGACCACACCCCTAAATGCATTGAAGCAACTGCCATGCGGTTGTTTAGATAATTGCATTAATGTGAAATTGAACAGGCGTTCCTAATAATCCTTTAGGTGAGTGTATATTCATCATTGTAATTGTGCAGTTTTAAAAGGCTATAATTTAGTTCTGTTCTGTCTAATGCTGCTTTCCGCTCGTTTTCAACCCTAGTGGTAATTCTTTTTCATTTGAGTTTAATTTGATCCATTGTGGTGAATGCTGCTGGTGTGCGCCTGAGCCTAGAGTTCTTTTTTGTATATTTTCAGGTCTTGTCAAACCTATGACAAAAGTGTGGTATTAATTGTGATTAATGGGCCTCATACCCAACACCTTATTACGCACACATGTGTTCTTAAACCTTCTTAGGAACGTTTTTGGATGTATTATTACATCATTGGCTGAAATTGTGAATGATTTTCATCTTGTCAGGCCAATAATATAAGAACCAGACAATAATGTAATAATTATTGTTATTGCGTTATCGGTTCCTCACTCACTCACTCACTCACTCAGGCTTCCTGTTGTTTCCAAACGGTCTCCCATCCAAGTGCCCTTCCTTAGTTCTGAGATCTGACATAGCAAAGGCGGTATGTGACCCTTACCTGCAATCACCAGAGAGGCTGCAGCCAGCCCTGAAAGAGAGGAAAACATGTTAAAACCAGCTTTTGTCACATTGTAGATACAGTGTAGAGTAGTGTCAGTGGAGTTACAGTATTTGTACTATTGTAGATACAGTGTAGAGTAGTGTCAGTGGAGTTACAGTATTTGTACTATTGTAGATACAGTGTAGAGTAGTGTCTGGAATGATTGACAGCACCGTTGTCCAACACAATCAGACGAAAAACTCAGTAGCAAATATTAATTGGCTGCTTATCAAAGTGGGAGTGTCTAGGGCGCAAGAAGGAAAGTTAAGGCGGCCACTAAGAGAGAAGCCTCCAGTCACATGCTTTCCAAAAGTTTAGGAGCTCGTATTTACTCACAGCAGACCAGCGCCCTTCCATCTGAGACAATGCATTTACACACAGTAATAAATGAATCCAGTGTAAACCCTTTTTAAATACATTTTAAATACATCTCAGAAAGGCTTTTCTGCAAAATATAATGCATTTTTGTATTATTGATATAAGATAATGATTATATTTTTAGAAAGATTTTAGAGAGGGCTGCGCCCCAGCGCCCCTATGGACCAGCCGCCACTGCGTAGAAGCCCGTACGGCCTGTTGTGACCATAGCTTTAATCGCGTCCAGTGCTTCGCTGAATCATTCTGCAGAAGTCCGTGCGATGTGATTTTCCATGTACTTGTTTGTTCTGATAACTGATCAGTACCAGTGTTGTTTTGGCAGCCCTTTTAGTTTTAGTCTTTTGGACGAAAATGCTTATAGTTTTAGTCACATTTTAGTCATTTCTAAATGTGATAGTTTTAGTCACGTTTTAGTCAGAGGAAAATATAAAAGGTTTTAGTCAAGTTTTCGTCAGTTTCATTATAATAGGTTATAATTAATTTAGATAACTATTGGAAATCAATCAAGTTTTATTTCTAAAGCGCCTTACAACAACCAAAGTGGACCGAAATTGGAATAAATAATAGTTATCTATTGGCTTTATAGCTTTTGACAAACCAATTACACCACAATAGGCACTAGTAGAAGTGTCATTGTAAACAAGACTTTCCCCAAGCGCCCGCTCTCCTCGTCCTCTGATCAACAGCGCTGTCTGCACATACGTAGCTTACCTCAACATGCTTTCTCCGTTCACACGCTACGGTATTTAAAACTGTGCTACATCGATGTCAGACGCGCTCCGTGGAGAATGTACGCTAGCAGTGCACTGCACGCCACTGGGAGAGAGAGAGCGAGAGGTGCCGCCGCATCATGAGAGCGGACGGCTCTGTGTCACGTTTACCGGTGTGTTCTCCCGCTCCGCGTATAAACTCTGTTTGTGAACGATCTGACGAACCACTTTCTCCCATTTTAGTCTCGTCTCGTCTCGTTGACGTAAACTCATAAACGTCTCGTCAGCTTTTAGTTCCCAAAGAGCTATTTTTAGCTCGTCATCGTTACGTTATCGTCATTACAAAAGGGGCGTCAACGAAATGACATCGTTATCGTCTTCGTTGACGAAAACAACACTGATCTCAACCAATGCACCTTTCATTTTACCACAGTGTTGGTGCGAATGTGAGAAACAACATCCATCCATCCATCCATTTTCTTCCGCTTTATCCGGGGCCGGGTCGCGGAGGCAGCAGTCTCAGCAGAGATGCCCAGGCTTCCCGATCCACGCACACCTCCTCCAGCTGTTCTGGGGGACCCCGAGGCGACACCAGGCCAGCTCGGAGACATAGTCCCACCAGCGTGTCCTGGGCCTTCCACGAGGCCTCCTCCCAATAGGACATGCCTGGAACACCTCCCGAGGGAAGCGACCAGGAGGCATCCGGAACAGATGCCCTAGCCACCTCAGCTGGCTCCTTTCGACGTGAAGGAGTAGCGACTCTACCCCGAGCTCCTCCCGGGTAACTGAGCTCCTCACCCGATCTCGGAGGGTGCGCCCAGCCACCCTGCGAAGGAAACTCATTTCGGCCGCTTGTATTCGCGATCTTGTCCTTTCGGTCATTACCCAGATCTCATGACCATAGGTGAGGGTGGGAACGTAGATCGATCGGTAAATCGAGAGCTTTGCCCCCTGACTCAGCTCCCTCTTCACCACAACAGTCCGATACAGCGACCGCATCACTGCTGACGCTGCACCGATCCGTCTATCGATCTCACGCTCCATCCGTCCCTCACTCGTGAACAAGACCCGAGATACTTGAACTCCTCCACTTGAGGCTAGGACTCCCCACCGACCTGAAGCAGGGAAGCCACCTTTTTCCGGTGGAGAACCATGGCCTCAGATTTGGAGGTGCTGATCCTCATCCCGGCCGCTTCACACTCGGCTGCAAACCGCCCCAGTGCGCGCTGGAGGTCCTGATTTGATGAAGCCAACAGAACAACATCATCTGCAAACAGCAGAGATGAGATCCTGAGGTTCCCAAACCGGACACCCTCCGGCCCCTGGCTGCGCCTAGAAATTCTGTCCATAAAGGTAATGAACAGAACCGGTGACATAGGGCAGCCCTGGCGGAGACCAACACACACCGGAAACAAGTCTGACTTACTGCCGGCAATGCGAACCAAGCTCCTGCTGCGGTCATACAGGGAACGGACAGCCTTAGCAGAGGCCCCGGACCCCATACTCCCGGAGCACCCCCACAGGGCACCACGAGGGACACGGTCGAACGCTTTCTCCAAATCCACAAAGCACATGTGGACTGGTTGGGCGAACTCCCACGAACCCTCGAGCACCCGATGTAGGGTATAGAGCTGGTCCAGTGTGCCACGACCGGGACGAAAACCGCATTGTTCCTCCTGAATCCGAGGTTCGACTATCGGCCGGATCCTCCTCTCCAGCACCCTGGAGTAGACCTTACCGGGGAGGCTGAGAAGTGTGATCCCTCTGTAATTGGAGCACACCCTCCGATCCCCTTCTTAAAGAGAGGGACCACCACCCCGGTCTGCCAATCCAGAGGCACTGTCCCCAACCGCCACGCGATGTTGCAGAGACGTGTCAGCCAAGACAGCCCTACAACATCCAGAGACTTAAGGTACTCGGGACGAATCTCATCCACCCCCGGGGCCTTGCCACCGAGGAGCTTTCTAACCACCTCAGTGACTTCAGCCTGGGTGATGGACGAACCCCCCTCCAAGTCCCAGCCTCTGCCTCCTCATTGGAAGACGTGACAGTGGGATTGAGGAGATCCTCGAAGTACTCCTTCCACCGCCCGACCACATCCCCAGTGGAGGTCAACAGCTCCCGCCCGCACTGTAAACAGTGTTGGTGAAGCACTGCTTCCCCCTCCTGAGGCGCCGGATGGTTTGCCAGAATCTCTTCGAGGCCGACCGATAGTCCTCCTCCATGGCTTCTCCGAACTCCTCCCAGACCCGAGTTTTTGCCTCTGTGACTGCACGAGCTGCAGCACGCTTGGCCTGCCGGTACCTCTCAGCTGCCTCCGGAGTCCCACAAGCCAACAAGGCCAGGTAAGACTCCTTCTTCAGCTTGACGGCATCCCTTACTTCTGGGCGCCACCACCGGGTTCGGGGATTGCCGCCGCGACAGGCACCAGAGACCTTACGGCCACAACTGCGAGCAGCCGCATCGACAATGGAGGAGGAGAACATGGTCCACTCGGACTCCATGTCTCCAACCTCCCTCGGAATCTGGGTGAAGCTCTTCCGGAGTTGAAGACCCTACTGACAGAGGGATCCACCAGACGTTCCCAACAGACCCTTACAACACGTTTGGGCCTGCCAGGTCTGACCGGCTTCCTCCCCCCTGCCAGCGGATCCAGCTCACCACCAGGTGGTGATCGGTTGACAGCTCAGCCCTCTCTTCACCCGAGTGTCCGAGACACGCGGCCGGAGATCAGATGACACAACTACAAAGTCGATCATCGACCTCCTGCCTAGGGTGTCCTGGTGCCACGTGCACTTATGGACACCCTTGTGCTCGAACATGGTGTTCGTTATGGACAAACTGTAACTAGCACAGAAGTCCAATAACAGAACACCACTCGGGTTCAGATCGGGGAGGCCGTTCTTCCCCATCACCCCCGTCCAGGTCTCACTGTCGTTACCCACGTGGGTGTTGAAGTCCCCAGTAGAACAATGGAGTCCCCAGTCGGAGCACTATCTAGTACCCTCCCAGGGACTCCAAGAAGGCCGGGTACTCTGCACCGATGTTGGGCCCGTAGGCCGAGACAACGGTGAGAGACCTGTCCCCAACCGAAGGCGTAGGGACGCAACCCTCTCGTTCACCGGGGTAAACTCCAACACGTGGCGCCTGAGCTGGGGGGCTATAAGCAAACCCACCCCAGCCCGCCGTCTCTCCCCGCGGGCAACTCCAGAAAAATGGAGAGTCCAGCCTCTCTCCAGGAGTTGGGATCCGGAACCCAGGCTATGCGTGGAGGTGAGCCCGACTATATCTAGCCGGTATCTCTCGACCTCCCGCACAAGCTCAGGCTCCTTCCCCCCAGCGAAGTGACGTTCCATGTCCCGAACGCCAGAAGCTGCGCACGCGGACCAGGTCGTCGAGGCACCCGCCTTTGACTGCCACCTGGTCCTCTCTGCACCCGACCCCTACGGATCCCTCTGCGGGTGGTGGGTCCACAGGAGGGCGGGCCCACGTCGTCCCTTCGGGCTGTGCCCGGCCGGGCCCGTGGCAGAGGCCCGACCACCAGACGCTCGCATTCGAGCCCCAACCCCAGGCCTGGCTCCAGGGTGGGGCCCCGGCTGCGCCATACCGGGCGACGTCACGGTCCTTGATTTTGTACTGTCCATAAAAGTCTTTGAACTGCATTTCGTTCGAGAGCGACAGTGGCGCAGATGGTAGAGCGGGTCGTCTCATGATCGGAAGGTCGTGGGTTCGAATCCCGCCTCCTGAAGGTGCACATTGTCGTTGTGTCCTTGGGCAAGGCACTTCACCCACATTGCCTCCAGTGTCTGCCTACACTGGTAGCCCCCTAGGAGAGACCAACAGGCCCGGTTTGAACCGTGAGGCCGTCCTTCCGTGGACCCACCACCTGCAGAAGGAGCCATGGGGGGCTGGTGCAATGTGATTTGGGCAGTTCCGGCGGCTGCCCCCACGACCCGGCAACGGACAAGTGGAAGAAAATGGATGGATGGATGGAGAAACAACATGCACAGATTAAATGACATGGACACTACAGCTCTTACCGACACAGGAGAAGTCCAGCTGCAGGTACTTGTAGGTGCCGGGACAGGGGTCTCCAAACTCGGAGTTAACGGCTTTGACTGTGCACTTGTCTTTCTCATTGCACCTGAAGGACAGAGAGAACCTTATTTCACTCAGGGAAAAGATATATAGGAGATACGGGAAGTAAATGAAGAACTCAAAAACATAAAGCAATGGATTGTTAAAAAAACAAACTATATAATATTCAATGACTAAAGAAAAACTGTTGATGTATCAATAAAAATAGATGGGATGGGCATTCAAAGGATTAAAGAAATATAATTTTGGTGAAAGATGTAAGACTGTTGTGGAGCGGAGGGAGCTGCGCAGGAGGAAGGAGGAGGTGGAGGAGCTGACCAGTGCAGGACACCACGCTCTGAAACAGGGACAAACCACTGCACTGTTTCAGAGGATCAGAGGAGACTGAAGGCAGCCAGGTTTCCTCCGGGTGCTACGGTTTCCCCGACCTCCAAAAACAAGCTGGTCGGCTTGGCTCACAGTGGCAGCGCGGCTCAGTGGCAGCGGCTCAGGACTAACACCTGAACACAATTTCGTGGTACAATGACAAATACAAGCCTCTTACTTACAGACTAAAATGAGACTTTGGTGGAGTTCACCGAAGAGAATTAGCTGCCAAGACGATGCTTCAAAGAAAATGAGGTGAGTTTCGTCTTAATACTTTACTACAGGGGTCCTCAAACTACGAGATGATTTAACCCGGCCCCTGATTTGTAGAGCACAAATCCCTGAGTCCTCTAGCCATTCCTGTGTGGGTTATTATTTTTTTAACTACATAACCAGTATACTCATTCCAGCCAGTAGGGGGCAACTTAAATAAATAAGAATTCCACACGTGTCCAGCAGGGCCACTGACATAAGAGATCAGGACTGTGCCAGGCTAGTAATCTCTACTTTACAATGAGGCCTGCTGCATTTTGGTCTGGGTCATACAATTCTATGTTAGAGCCCAACCCGGCCTGGCCCCCCATCACAGTCAGGAACGATAATGTGGCCCCCAGAGAAAGAGTTTGACGACCCCTGTTTTACTATATTGACCCAAATATTTACAGATTCTGTTCAGCATGTTCAGAACAAAATAATTTTGCATCCGAGATGTGAGTCATTAAGCAAATGCAGAAATGCAACAAGTGTTTGGCGAGATACAGAGAAAGGGCTGAAGAGCTACTGGTTGGAGAGCCCTGGTTTAGACATATCTTACATTTCAGCCACGCGGTTAGTGGCACCAGATGAAGCACAGTTCACATTTAGGAGTTGCTGTGAAGGACGTCCTTCAGAGCAGGTGGTGCCGTCGGATCGGCCATAGTCTGCACTGTGGATACGGATCACCTTTCCAGAACCTGAAGAGAGAGAGAGAGAGAGAGAGAGAGAGAGAGAGAGAGAGAGAGAGGCTGCATTCAGGTCGAACATCTTTGGACAATACGTTTACTTTACACTTACCACACGTGAGGTCGACAGTGGACTGTTCGCATTCCATTCTCCGCTCTGTGACAGACAATACAATTCTCCTTTAGATCTAACAACAACATGGTAATGCTGTAAGTGAACCAAAAACCCTCTCGCCCAGGTCAACAGACCCAGGGTTTGAAGAGGACAGAGTTTTAGGTTGTGGCCGATACAAACAGATTAATTCCATGTTTGTTTCCATCTTACATATATTCATCATTGTAATTGTGCAGTTTTAAAAGGCTATAATTTAGTTCTGTTCTGTCTAATGCTGCTTTCCGCTCGTTTTCAACCCTAGTGGCAATTCTTTTTCATTTGAGTTTAATTTGATCCATTGTGGTGAATGCTGCAGGTGTGCGCCTGAGCCTAGAGTTCTTGTTTGTATATTTTCAGGTCTTGTTAAACCTATGACAAAAGCGTGGTATTAATTGTGATTAATGGGCCTGATTCACGACACCTTATTACGCACACATGTGTTCTTAAACCTTCTTAGGAAGGTTTTTGGATGTATTATTACATCATTGGCTGAAATTATTACATTTGTGAATGATTTTCATCTTGTCAGGCCAATAATATAAGAACCAGACAATAATGTAATAATTATTGTTATTGCGTTATCGGTTCCTACAAGTCTGTCAATCTCACTCACTCGCTCGCTCGCTCACTCACTCACTCACTCACTCACTCACTCACTCACTCACTCACTCACTCACTCACTCACTCACTCACTCACTCACTCACTCACTCACTCACTCACTCACTCACTCAGGCTTCCTGTTGTTTCCAAACGGTCTCCCATCCAAGTTCCCTTCCTTAGTTCTGAGATCTGACATAGCAAAGGCGGTATGTGACCCTTACCTGCAATCACCAGAGAGGCTGCAGCCAGCCCTGAAAGAGAGGAAAACATGTTTAAACCAGCTTTTGTCACATTGTAGATACAGTGTAGAGTAGTGTCAGTGGAGTTACAGTATTTGTACTATTGTAGATACAGTGTAGAGTAGTGTCTGGAGTTATACTCACACAAAGCGCAGCTGAAGGACAACATCCTGACGAGGAGCAGGCACTGATGATCAACACATCCACATACGCCTTTATATAGAGCCAGAAGACAAAGAACCAACAGATACATCAAATTCACATGACAGGGTTAAAAACACTCAGATAATTAATGTCAATGTTTAATTAAGAATTTGTGTAAAAAGGTGGCACCTATTTACCTAAGGCAGACTATTATTTTTACAGTGATGTAGTCATTAAATATAAACACGCGGTTCAGGGACAGTCTATGAAACTCTATTTACACAGTTAATAGATTATTTCATATCAGATCCCTTTGAGTTCTTATTAGGTAAAGCATTCATTTTTGAAATCCCTTCTTTAAAATATATTTTTGTACATAACATTGTAAATGATATTTAACACTAGGACTCTTTAAAAGAACATGTAAAGACATTACCTTTAAAAATTATGCTAGTGAAGTATCATAATTACTATCATTTTCACAGACAGGCGCACACTCGCGCTTTTTGTTGTTGTTGTGGGGTTTGCCTGGTTATGAATATCGAAGTATTATAAAGAAAGTTAAGACTCTATTGTATCATTGAACATTGACTACAGTAAGTTTTAGTGTGTTTGGAATTAATTTTGTGTGACCTTAAAGTGAGGTCAGCTTGCTCAAGTTTTCATGACTATGGACAAAAATAACACGTTTCCAATGTTAATTGTCATAGATTACATATACGTATGTACATTGTATAGATGTATACATGTCATTTCTATTTTATTTTTTACTTAAATTTTTCCTTTTCTTGTCCATTTTTAGTGTATGACTATAGGCAGACGGTTATACAGAGCTTGTACTTATGGGTATATTTGGTATAGTAGGGTCAAGCGATATTGAAGTGTGTATATTTTTGTATGATCACAATGAAAGAGAGCTGTGCCCTGGTATAAGTCTTAAGTACCATATGGTGTATTTATTTTGTACGACCGTAAATGATAAATCCTTTTTTTTCTGTTTGACTGTAATTGAAAAATCCTCTGATATTGTAAATGATAAATGACACTTGTACGATCATAAACTATTTATATTTAAGAATAATGCATAAGCTAATGCATGAGCACAGACTCATGTCTTAGTTTCTTGCATGAGTGTATGTGATGTTACTTGGATGAGAAATAAGGGGTAGGTTTAGTATAAGTTCTTTGAACTTCTTCCTACTCCTTTTGAGCAAAAGTCTTGTTTTTTTCTGTTTTCAAATGTAAAAAATGTTTGAAATACTTTTCTGCTCAAATGAATAAATAAATGAAAATGAAATGAACAGTGTTACACATCAGGATGTAAACTTAAGTCTTACTAAATGTGTCATATTGGGAGGTTATGGTAATGATTGCAGCTTGGGATGTTTTCTGCTGCCAAAGAGACTCTTTTGACTCTTAAGGCTCTTTTCCACATGCAGGCGCGTGTCAGCCGAATGGCTCTTTCACCGCTTTGTCGAGCTTTTCCATAACAAAGGCCAGGGCCAAACCGGTCTGACCAGGTATAGGTTTTAGGCCCGACCTCTGGCTGTGGCCAAAGCGCTGACCCGTGTCTGATGTGACGTGAACAGACTCTGGCCTCTGATTGGCCATGAGAGAGTGGACAGCCCTCACTATTGACACGAAGGTCATACGGATTTAATATTTCACATCATCACACCGCTGTGCTAAAAGGGGATTTTGCCAATAATAGCATTTAGCCGCTGTTAGCGCAGCTTTAGCTGGTGTTAGCATAACATTTGCATGTAGCTTACCTTCATAGTTGTATTTAGTGGTTTCTTTTCTGTTTTAATACAGCTTGGCTCCTCTGAATGATTCCATTACTCCACCAGAGGGCAGCATTTGTCCACATTTGTTCTCATCGCGGCTCTAAAAACTTTTAATGACGATCTGTACAGCGTGCTGTTCTGTGCGGCTCCGCCCACAACAAATGCATGTGTGTGTGTGTGGTGGAAACAGAAAGGTCTGCGGGCTAGTGTCGATACGTGCACGTAGATCGTGGCGTGCGCAGCCGGTTCGCGCTATATGGAACGACAGCTTTAGAGATCTCCATGGTCTTGGAGACGTCACAGAAATGTCTCACAGGTTGAGGACTATAGTGTCCTCAGCTGCTTGAGACCACATAGACATTTCAGAGACCTCTCAGAGACCATGCGTAAACTCTGTTGAAATCGAACCTGTTCGTTTTCACAGACACTACCTGGAGACTCGTCTTATTACCAGGGGAGACATCTCTGTGACCAGCTACAACTCTAGTTTCCAACTAGTCTCCAGGCCGGTGAAATAGGCCCTTTGTATGTGTGCAATCAGTCTGAGTTGTGGAGACGTTGCAGAGACTGCCTGTCACGGCAGTCTATGTGTGAACAGAGATGTTGGCATGTGATATCTGTAAGTCTTTGCTGACACTCTAGAGTTCTTTTTTACCTCATGAAGTATTCTGCGCTGTGCTCTTGGAGTCATCTTTACTGGGCGGCCACTCCTTGGAAGTGAAGCAACAGTGAAGCTAAAAACAATCTGGATCGTGGGTCTTCAGACCTTTTGAGCGAGGCATGGTGCACAACAGACAATGCTTCACAACAAGAGACAATTCTTAACTAGTGTGTGTTTTTCAGTTAAGCCACACCTCAGTGATTGGCCTTCAGTACACTTCAGGCGGTGTACTCACTTATTCCACGCTGTCCTGTGAATGTTTACACGTTATGGCCAATGAAAACATGATAAAATGTAAATGTTTGGGTAATATTAATTTAAGCAGACACAAGTTTAAGTTCATTCTTGTGATTTTAATAAAGATCAGACACATTTTATGAGCAATTTAGGCAGAAATGTCAGTAATTTCAAACAGTGTACTCACTTTTTTATTCCACTGTAAAACATATTCCTAGGATTAAAACATGCAAATCATGTCATGTTGTAAACCAGTAACTCTCCAACCCTTTCCAAGGAGACTTTCTATATGCATTTTATTTTTGTTCTGAAGATTTTGAACACACCCCAAGACACTTATAGGTAAGAGGAAGCTCAAGAAAACTGAATAATCAAGTAAATACACCTATGTGGCATAGTTACACAAGAGTCTTTGAAGTATAAGTATAGCTCTAATAGGCAGGTAATTAGCAGTGATCATCTATGACTAGGACAGGACTGACCGATGGGGGAGCAGGTCGTTACAGACGCTCTACTTCAAAGGTGTTTACCCACAGGGGAGAGTAGCTGTGATTAGAGGGGAGGAGCCGGGCCAAACCCAACTCCTCCCAACTGGTGTTTATCTACGCTGTGTGCTAAGTGTAATCTTGTTCACTGACGAAGCTTTTTGGATGAGAGGCGAAACGTTTGGAGACCTCAACTACCAAGTACAGAAGATGACTCAAGTACCTTCTTTGAAGCTCTAATAATAAGTATAATTTGAAATATAACGAGATGAATCTCCCACACGATGCATGTAATGGAACTGTATCATTTCATGAGCTCGACTTTCGCGTGGAATAGAAAACCAAACACGGAAGGGCATGAAGTGTCAGGAACAAAGCGAGGAGCAGGTTTTTAAGATAACAAAATCCTGCTTTCTGGTGCCATTAGGATCTGCAAACTGTTGTGCACATATAACCGAGGTCTATGTGTTGATTTTAAAATACTGCTGAGCAAACAAGTTAGTTTAGTTTAGTTTATTAATTTATTTCAACAGGGACAATGTGCAAACACATTAATTAAAGATGCTTTGCACCAGATTTAGCTTGAGCTAGTTTCCATCTGTAGTCCCTGAGCAGGTGAGTCACAACATGTACAATATAAAATATATTTAACCACTCAAATACAAATATTCATTCATTCATTCACCCGTTAGATCCATCAGTCCACATAGAATCATGATAAAATTACTACATAAAAGATCACTAACGGTCATATTTACATTTACAGTTATCGGTGCTGACATGACTGGTTTTCCAACAGCACTTTTTTTGTATTACGAGAGAAATCTTTCAGGTCTAAGGAAAGTTTCAGATTCGGTGGGAGTTTATTCCATTCTTTGATGCCTGACAAGACGCCACCAAAACAAAAAGGTCTAATATTTTGCCTTTAGCAAATGTTTTGACAAGCTGCTGCCAAAGCCTCGGTTTATTTCCATCCATTGTCACATTATCACCAAGATCTAGCGTTGATGATGAAGAGTCAGACCACTGAGGCTCCCTGACTTATTCTAGCAGAACTATGACTTTATCAGGGACAGAGGCAGGGATTGTGGAGATGATGAATGGAAAACTGAGTCAAAGCAAAGTGTAACTAAATTAATCTTGGCAAGGCAGCCAAGATTAATTTAATCATTTTATAATTAGAGTAAAATCGCCTGGGAGACAAATATTTGAGAGGATGCTTCAGCCATGCAGCAACCGTGATGGGTAAAATAATATTTGATCAGGCCCGTCTAGTAGGAGGAACGCACAGGGTACGGACAGGAAACAGCCAAACTGAACTTCCTGTGATTGTACAGTCCAAAAAAGCTGAATTTGGAGCCAAAAACGTTCAAATTAAAGCTTCTTTCTGTGACAGAGGAGTAGTAAAACTACGTATGAGTCTAAAAGTGTGGCTTTTGTGAATAAAGGGGGAATGTGGGAAAAAAGGACGATTTTCAGGAGAAACTCTGAAAGAGGCCAACATGCTGCCAGAAGAACAACTCTGGCTATTTTGACGGTGGAAGGGCGGGTCACATGCCACTTAGAAGCCCCTTTGAAGCCATCTTGAGCATCTTGAGTGGAGTGGTTGCCTTGACCCCCACATATTATACATTGTCGGAAAGCTCTGACTAAGGCGCATGTGACTGTCGGGGTCATTGGTCACTGCCGAGTATGCAGTGACCAACATGTGTAGATGAGTTAGAAGTGATCAGTAGAGCAATGGCTCTTTGATATGTTGATCCCCATGACAGGGAAGGCCTGTATGATTATTTTCACAACTCCATACCATCCCGATTTTTTTATTTTAATTTTTCAAGAAAATACCTTTGAGGGGGCGCCAGTGGGTCATTTTTGGCGATAGTGGCTGCGTTTGCACATGGTTAGGTGCAGCTCGGGAATGTGCACGTGCGCCGGATTGGGTCTGTTCCAATCCGACAAAATCTGTGAAAGATATGAGACTTTGAATTTTGTTGAAAATGGCCTCTGAGTTGCGGGCTTGTCATGACCACGCCCAATAATATTTCCAAAATTTAAACAATGATTTTGAAAGCCACATGGGTCTGGGACATTTTGGCCAAAAATTTAGGCTTTCGATTGAAAACTCGGGGATCAGGGGTCAGAAGTTCAAGAGGTACGATTTTGAAGGTTCGAGGTTTGGGCCAAGATGGCCGACTTCCTGTAGCATTTAGGGCGGGGCTATAACATGTTTTTTTACATGTCCTGACATGGTCTATGTCCCTGGCCAGTGTCACCTTTGTACGATGACTTTTTTTTGCCACCGGGGTCTCATTGACTCAATGTAAACTGCCTGTTTGAGGGGGCGCCACTGAGCCATCTTTTATTATTTTCTCTCGCGGACCCCACCCAAAATTCGAGCTCCGGGAGCACTAATTTCTGATCCCTGTTACTTGCATATCGGTTCACGTTTGCTATGTGAATTCTTGCGTTTTCTGTTTCCGTTATTGATTTTAATTAGTCCCTCGTGGAACACTGCGTGTCACTAGCTCGGGCCTAATAATAATAATAATAATAATAATAATGCATCGATTTTATATAGCGCTTTTCTGGACACTCAAAGACGCTTTACATTGCACTATTCATTCACTCCATACTTGGTGGTGGTAAGCTACTATTGTAGCCACAGCTGCCCTGGGGTAGACTGACGGAAGCGAGGCAACCAGTCTGCGCCATCGGCCCCTCCGACCACAACCAACCACTCACTCACTCACTCACTACATTCGTTAGGCTTCCTATAGAGTGTCATTGTAATTAGAAGTGGAATATTCTTGTGTTATTTGAAGTAATGTGACGAGAGAGGGGTCTTCATTGATTTTTATTCAAAAAGAGTAATTTTTCCAAAGTGTTTGGATTAAGGTGATTTCGTTTTTTGTAAGTAATTCTCCTGCTTTTGAAAACACTCACTCGCAGGGAACAGATGGAGCTGGCGTACACAGGTAAGCAACAGCCATTTTAAATAAATTTGGAAAAATAATTTTCCAGTAGTGGGTCCTCCTGTCGGTCTATGTCGGGTTCTGCAAGATACTTCTGGACCTCAACAGTTGCATCTGCCGTCACATTGGATGTGGATGTTTTTGTTTGTTTTATGGAGTCATCAAATCCAGAGTTTACTACCTGATAAAGAAATAAAAGCAGTTAGTCACTACATAATTAAAGTGCAATTATTTACTGTTAATTTCCTCGTGTTTGTGGCTGAGAAGTTTCTGATGTAATGAGGATGAAGCCAAAGGTGAAGTTGAGGAGGCCGATGATGATGATGATGATGATGATGATGACGATGATGATGATGATGATGATGACGACGCACGCCTGATAGTTGCTCCACATTCAGATGTCAGTCTTCTCTCAGCCTCTGCAGCTTTATGTGGGCTAAAGAAACCTAGCTTTTTAAACCTCGGATCCATCATAGTACTCATGCAGAGGTTGCAAAGAGACTGCAAGTTGAAAAGTTTCTCTTTAAAGAGTACCTAAACGGGCGTGCAAAGCCTTTCCCCACCCACAAACAAAAGTCAAAAATTGCCACGAAAGAAGCGGTCTCTGAGGTTTGGGGGTGACATGCGGGGGGTGAGTGTGTGGGCACAATCACAGCAGACAGATTACGTGGGAGGGACTTGGTTATAAACCACAGGTACAGGGGCAGGACAATTGGCAGCACCTGGTGACGATGTGTGGAGCTGGTGCGGCTTATGACGTTCTGTGGAGGCCGTGGACACGTCTCCAGCCAATCAGGAAATTCTAATTTAGTAGCAGAGTTTACCCTGAAGGGGGCGCAACCCATTCGTTTTCAGGCCAAAGTTAGGATTTAACACGTTTGCGCTATAATGTCAGAATAATGTCAGGGACCAGTAGACAACACTATGAGACACCCATTGAGACAGTTTATCAGTAAAAAAAAAAACTTGATTTGGGGTTTAGTTGCTCTTTAAGTTGTTTTTTCAAATATTGTACCAATTCAAAACCCTCAGGGGTCTTATTTATAAAGCTCACGTACGGACAAAAGGAGGCCAAAACCTTCCGTACAAACTGTTCTGCGCCAAAGGTGGTATTTATAGAAATCAAACTGAATGTGAAACATTACGCACCGCCACACTAGGTCTGTACCTGCCGCACGCAGTCCGCACTTTTCAGAAACGCTGCACAGACGCAAGGAGAGGCAGCAAGGCGGAAGTTAGTTTGAGGAAATCAAGTTTTGTGCACTTTATAAACCGCTTACCTTTCTTCTTTCTTTAATCACGCACGCTCATGTACGCTCATGCACGGACACCGGAGCGCGCTGCTGCCTCCTCCGAGTGAGAAGCAGGAAGGATCCGAACAGAACCGTTTTAACCATAGTCTGAACTCCTGCAGAGGCCGCGCTGAGGGCTGGTCCAAGTTACAAGGTACTCTCTCTCTCACACCACCCGGACTCTGCTCCTCATTCACGCCAAAGCAAACCACCGCTTCATCCCCAAACCCCGACTGGACGTACAGCGAGCTCAGGAAACAACATCTGAGTGATTAAAAGCTTATTCTGCAGTTTCAGGAAATTTGAGCTCCGTGAACGGCACTGGCAAATATCACAATCACAATTTTAGATCACAATCTAAAAGGCTCTTCTTTACGTTCTAAAAGTGTAATTCCAAAAGTGTTATTGATGAGACTCTGCACTCTGCCAGTAGGTTCCTTGTGATCAGAGAAACAGCGGTAACATGTCAGTAAAGATCCACCCGGCCTCTGCTGTCACTGCTGAGGCCCCTCCCTCTCTGCTCCCGGGGTCTCGGTAAAACCCTCAGATTATCGCCTCATGTTTAGGTAAATCTCATTCATAAGTTACTTTGCATGTCCTTATATGGTGACATGGAGGCGTGCAGGGGGCGGTACGTGAGGAGGGGGCATGTGCGCACATTTCTGCTCCAGGTGGAATCAGTGAAGGGGAGTTTACGTGGTGCTGCGCGTACAGAGGGTTTCATAAATCAATATTTTTTTTCTCCGTACGTGAAGTTTGGGTTATGCTTGTACGGACTCTTATAGGCAGAGTCAGTTTCATAAATGAGACCCCAGGTGTGTGTACATTTGTCCTTCCTCTTCCAGCGCATGTCATTTATCCTATAGCACATGTGTTAGGTTTAAACTGGGAAACACAGACTCGCTCTGGACAGAGATTTGAATGCAGTTTATTTGAATGAATGGAGATCCCCATATTGTTCATGCTGTGAATTACACTTAACAAAATACAAATGCAGCAGTTTGAAACCGATCATTTAACCACAGGATTAATGCACTTCTTAATCAGTAATAATAGTTTTCCAGCACGACGACTGAGCCACGGCTGCTTTTACCTCAAACCGGTGCTTCTGTAAAACAAAGACAAAAGGACATTTACTGTTTTATTTCATTACTGTTTTGATACTTGTCATTGTTTAGGTCGGTGGCTTTGGTTTGTGTAATTGTAATCTTTTTCTGACCTTGAAGCTGGGGACACACTAGAGGAGTTTTAGCTTGACTCGCCTCTGCCTGAGTTCAGGGAGGCGTGGCCCAATAAGACTAAGTCTCGTAAGCAATAATTTGTCACGGCGCTCCTCATGTTGGTCCAAAGGCTTCCCCTACCACTAAAAACATGTACAATAGGCCAGGATGTTTGAGAGTGCCATGTTTTTAAAGCTCTCACAGGTCAAACTACAAACCTTTTTTATCCCACTGTGAGTTAAACACTGTCCGTGTATGGAGAGAAAGAGAATGTACAGCTGAGTCTGCGCTCGAGCCGAAACGTGACCCGAACAAAAGCATGTGTTCACCCCCCACCACAAGCGCTCGCCCTGGCCCTCGCCTCATCCCGGCCACGGAGACGCAAAATGGTTTTCGTTTTTCTCCTTTTTGTCGATACCAGTACTTTAACGATACTGATGCCTGAACAATACTTTTTCAGATGCCTATACTAAAATATTTGTCGTCTAGAACTATAAATAAACAAACAATAATGTGTGGAAGATCTGCAAATTTACAACATCGGGTTCATCTCCAAGGTCAGGAAATGTGCGAAAATGTGGAATAATTTGGGGGGAAATGGGGAGGGGAAATTGTGTAAAAAAAATTAAAATATGAGAAAAAATGGGGAAAAAATGTTTGAAAACAAGAAAAAATTGGGGATAAAAAGAATTTATTTGAGCTGATACACCCAAGTCATTTCCTTTAATTCTGTCCGTGGACCAGCAGCATCCAAACTTGGATCTAAAGATAAGATTTCCCCCCCCGTACCTGCTTTTGATACTTTGATAATAGATATTTTGAACGCAAAGTTGACTAAATTAATCTTGGATGCATTTTTAGTCGACTAAAACTAGACTAAAATTGAAGAGTATCATTTGACTAAATCTTGAATATTCAATTACATTCATCAAAATATGTTGTCAAAATGAACACTGTGCTGCAGCTGTCGTCCCTCCACCTCCACCGTTGATTTTTTTGTTGCCTTTTTGGTCACATGTTATCGCTTTTTTGACGCTTTTTTGTTGTTGTTTTGTTGAGCCTTCACAAACGTTTGTCACATTTGTGTCACTTACCGTAAATTTGGGACATTTAAGCGCACCTTACTAAAAGCCGCTCCAGCTAAATGTGCAGCCTTGTTCACATACAGGCCGCACTCGAATACGAGCCGTTGATTTTCATAGAGTCGTGCATCCGCTCAGAGCGGCCCATGAGGAGGAAGAGACACCTCGTCCCGGGGGAAAGGTGCAGAGGGAGGGCGGCAGGGACGGCAGTGATAAACGTGTAAAAAAGTCAGAAATGTCCAGTGTAGCCGACCTCAGTGTGGAAGTGTAGAGGCCAACGCACCAGAACACAGCGCGCCGCGTCACGGCACTTCAGAGGCTTTTCTCAAACCATGCGGGGCTTTACACACGTGATTTATACATTTATCATAAATAAAAGACACGTATGTGCGTGTTGTAAGAGAGAGAGCAAACCTGGCTCTGTTTTGTAGGTTAATAGCGAGTTGGTCGACAGACACGAGTTTAACATGCTTCCCCTGATGCCTGAGCCCTGACCATGGTTTCTCTGTCTCCGCCGCTTCTCTCGTCCAAACAAACAAAGTTCACGGCGCCCCCTGTCTGTCATGGCCTGACCTGCCTCTATGCCTCTGCAGGAGGTTAAAAGCCTGTGTTTTCCTCCACAGCGCCACGATTCTGCATTCAGCAGAATTGTGGCGCGGGGTCCAGCATCACTGAAACCTCTGTGTGTGTTCTCTCATAGAAAATAAAGGAGGCGGCTCTTTTGCCGCACGTCAAGGCGTTTGGGTGCGTTGGGTCGAGCAAAGCCCTTCCACATTTAGGCTAAAGTGCCTTCATCATTTTAAAAGTTACTGATTAGAAGTCCTGTCTCACTTTTGCGTTTACTGCTAGAGACGCCTCTAATGCCTGTTGGCGGCAACATATCGGCCGCAGGGTTCAAAGCGTGAGAAAAAAGTAGGCCGGAAATTACGGTAAATAGTTTTTAAATGTGTTTTTGCGTTTTCAGCCTTGTTTTCTTCTCGTGTTTGTTGCTATTTTGACTAGGAATGGGACAATAAACAATACCGTTAATCGCGATTAAAAAATGCGGCAGTTAAACGGATTGCCACATTTTTGATCATCATGATTATCGTGCTAGAAGATGATCGCTGAATCCATCAGACATCCAGTGCCTCGTCTCCATGGATATGTGACTAACGTCCGCAGAATGAGATTTAAATATAATATTAGGTTAGCTCCTCATCCGAATCCATTCTTTGATTACCCACTGCAGAAAAAGCATTTTCTGTGTCGAGCTGCTCATTAGCTGCATGTTTTGTATTGATGACAATAGTCCAAAATGTTACACAGTAACATTGTGGGCGACAGTGGCGCAGATGGTAGAGCGGGTCGTCTCATGATCGGAAGGTCAGGGGTTCGAATCCCGCCTCCTGAAGGTGCACATTGTCGTTGTGTCCTTGGGCAAGACACTTCACCCACATTGCCTCCAGTGTCTGCATACACTGGTAGCCCCCTAGGAGAGACCAACAGGCCCGATTTGAACTGTGAGGCCGTCCTTCCGTGGACCCACCACCTGCAGAAGGAGCCATGGGGGCCGGTGCTATGTGACCTGGGCAGCTCCAGCGGCTGCCCCCACGACCCGGCAACGGACAAGTGGAAGAAAATGGATGGATGGTTACACAGTGTGCCTTTAAATGCTCACTTGTCTCAATCAATATGACATTTACAGCAGACAATGAAGAGGAATATTTATTTGCCCAGTCCCCATCATTTCTGCAGTTTCAGTGAAATTTTAAAACCATAGGCAAATATTTATTTTATTTATTGGTTTATTTGGTAGGGACAGTGCATGTTAATGAACAAGCCACACCGGATTGTAGCCTTAAGGTGCGTTCAGACCGAACGTGTGTCCACGCTCCGTCAGCCTCTAGTTGGACGCCAAACATTGCCGCTTCACACTCGCGAGAAACGCCGTTTTGCAAGCGTCATAATTAGGAGGCGTGTCATACAACTCAGGCCGAGCGCAAACCGCCATGATCAACTTCTCCTCCATGCTGCAGGTCAGGGGCGCAACTACCGCAACTACCCCTCCTCCCACACACAAACACACACATGGCTCTTTGATGGTTTTCTTTTTTTTTTTTAAGAAAATAAATACCCTCTGAATTGACTTTATTTTAACGAAAATGTCACTATTTCACACAATATAACATCGATATTTCCCTCTATGGAGTTTGTTATCACAAAATAACAATCACACGGCCCGATTAAGCTTCTGTTGCTTCATTCACGTAACTTTTCCTCCTCTCCCTCTCTCTCTCTCGCGCAAGAGGGGAGAAAACCACGCAAGCTTCAACGCGATCTCCTCTGTAACCGTGTTTATTATTTCATTAGGACTTTTATTTCTCAAACTTGTTGCCTTATGCTCACTTTGAGCTCCTCGTGGGGGTGGAGATGACAGTCCCTCTGCACTCCTCTCTGCCCCACTCCAGCAGTGACTTTTGTTTCACAAAATAAGCACAACTAAAGTGACGCCCGTCCCCCAAAGAGGAATTTAAAAAAAAAACACTTCACCACCGCGAACCTGTTCATATCACTGTAAAGACTCTTTCAAAAGAGCCGGATCGTTCACGACCGACACACATAGACTGTTAAAAAGAACACATCACTATTGTCGCCCCTATGAAAGGCATATATTGCGTATGCCCTTTTTGCGCCACTGCTGCAGGTAACAGGTCACGCTTGTGCTCACTATTTGAGCCCAGTCCCTGATTGGTTAACAAGGTGTAAATGAACGCACGTGTAGATTGTGATTACTTGAGTGCATGAAGCAGTGGGCGGGGCATCGCTGCTCTGTACCGCGCTGTTCTCACTGGCTTTGACGCGCGTTAATCCTCATCTGCTCACATTTGGAACGCTTCATACGCGCAGACATCTTTGCTTACATTTCAACGCGCATCAAAGCACGTCTACATAGGGTTAACATGGAAGTTGGTGGCGTGTCAGCGTTTGGTCTGTACGCACCATTAGGCTAATTTGCATCCGTCGTCCCCCACTCTGTTTGCACTCTCAAACACACTCTCATTCATCCTGGCCTATTGTACATGTTTTTTTAGTGGTAGGGGAAACCGGAGTACCCGGAGGAAACCTATGCAGACACGGGGAGAACATGCAAACTCCACACAGAAAGGTGGGAATCGAATCCGGAGCTGTGAAGCATGAGCGCTCTCCGCTGTGCTGCCGTGCCGTTATTTTTGCCAAGATAAGTGTGACCCCAAATTTCATCATCGTCCCATCCCTAATTTTGACACATTTTCAAGAAGCTTTTAGATTTGAATAAAGTCAAAACTGAGGAAATGCGCCCAATTCAGGTGGGGGTTAAGAGGTTTTAATTACTTGTGGTAAATTAATAATTTACCACAGTGTTGGTGCGAATGTGAGAAACAACAATCACGGATTAAATGACATGGACACTACAGCTCTTACCGTCGCAGGAGAAGTCCAGCTGCAGGTACTTGAAGGTGCCGGGACAGGGGTCTCCAAACTCGGAGTTACTGACTTTGACTGTGCACTTGTCTTTCTCATTGCACCTGAAGGAGAAAGAGATCCTTATTTCACTCAGGGAAAAGATATATAGGAGATACGGGAAGTAAATGAAGAACTCAAAAACATAAAACAATGGATGTTAAAACAAACTATATAATATTCAATGACTAAAGAAAAACTGTTGATGTATCAATAAAAATAGATGGGATGGGCATTCAAAGGATTAAAGAAATATAATTTTGGTGAAAGATGTAAGACTGTTGTGGAGCGGAGGGAGCTGCGCAGGAGGAAGGAGGAGGTGGAGGAGCTGACCAGTGCAGGACACCACGCTCTGAAACAGGGACAAACCCACAAGGTGCTGCACCGTTTCAGAGGATCAGAGGAGACTGAAGGCAGCCAGGTTTCCTCCGGGTGCTACGGTTTCCCCGACCTCCAAAAACAAACTGGTCGGCTTGGCTCACAGTGGTCAGTGTCCGAGTGAGGAGAGGTCAGTGTCCGAGTGAGGAGAGGTCAGAGTCCGAGTGAGGAGAGGTCAGTGTCTGAGTGAGGAGAGGTCAGTGTCTGAATGAGGAGAGGTCAGTGTCTGAGTGAGGAGAGGTCAGTGTCCGAGTGAGGAGAGGTCAGTGTCTGAGTGAGGAGAGGTCAGTGTCTGAATGAGGAGAGGTCAGTGTGAGTGAGGAGAGGTCAGTGTCTGAATGAGGAGAGGTCAGTGTCCGAGTGAGGAGAGGTCAGTGTCCGAATGAGGAGAGGTCAGAGTCTGAGTGAGGAGAGGTCAGTGTCCGAGTGAGGAGAGGTCAGTGTCTGAGTGAGGAGAGGTCAGTGTCTGAATGAGGAGAGGTCAGTGTCTGAGTGAGGAGAGGTCAGTGTCCCGAGTGAGGAGAGGTCAGTGTCCCGAGTGAGGAGAAGTCAGTGTCCAAGTGAGGAGAGGTCAGTGTCGAGTGAGGAGAGGTCAGTGTCCGAGTGAGGAGAGGTCAGTGTCTGAGTGAGGAGAGGTCAGTGTCGAGTGAGGAGAGGTCAGTGTCCGAGTGAGGAGAGGTCAGTGTCCGAGTGAGGAGAGTCAGTGTCCAGTGAGGAGAGGTCAGTGTCCGAGTGAGGAGAGGTCAGTGTGAGTGAGGAGAGGTCAGTGTAAGAGTGAGGAGAGGTCAGTGGTGAGGGGAGTGGAGGAGAGGTCAGTGTCCCGAGTGAGGAGAGGTCAGTGTCCGAGTGAGGAGAGGTCAGTGTGAGTGAGGAGAGGTCAGTGTGAGTGAGGAGAGGTCAGTGTAAGAGTGAGGAGAGGTCAGTGTAAGAGTGAGGAGAGGTCAGTGTCCGAGTGAGGAGAGGTCAGTGTATACGAGCGTGCACGTATATGCAACAAGTCGTTTTTCACAAATATCGTGTTAAGTTGCTCATTTCATTCTGATCTTTGTCATTTCTGATGTAAATAAAGTTCAAATGAACTATCTGAAAAGTGACCAAACATGACTTCCTCAAACTGTCCTCCCCTCGCTGCTTCCCTCACCTCTCCCTGTCTCTCAGCAGTGTTTCTGAAAAGTGCGTACCTCGTACGGGAGCTATATAGTTTGCGTGGAAGAGCGCAATGTTTCACGTTCAGTTTGTTTTCTATAAATACCATCTTTTGCGCAGAGGAGCGGCTACGCAAAGTTTTGGCCTCATTTTGTGCGCAGCGAGCTTGATAAATGAGGCCCCAGGACTGTGCCAGGCTAGTAATCTCTACTTTACAATGAGGCCTGCTGCATTTTGGTCTGGGTCATACAAATCTATGTTAGAGCCCAACCCGGCCAGGCCCCCCATCACAGTCAGGAACGATAATGTGGCCCCCAGAGCAAAGAGTTTGACGACCCCTGTTTTACTATATTGACCCAAATATTTACAGATTCTGTTCAGCATGTTCAGAACAAAATAATTTTGCATCCGAGATGTGAGTCATTAAGCAAATGCAGAAATGCAACAAGTGTTTGGCGAGATACAGAGAAAGGGCTGAAGAGCTACTGGTTGGAGAGCCCTGGTTTAGACATATCTTACATTTCAGCCACGCGGTTAGTGGCACCAGATGAAGCACAGTTCACATTTTGGAGTTGCTTTGAAGGACGTCCTTCAGAGCAGGTGGTGCCGTCGGATCGGCCGTAGTCTGCTCTGTCGATATGGATCACCTTTCCAGAACCTGAGCGAGAGAGAGAGAGGCTGCATTCAGGTTGATCATCTTTGGACAATACGCTTACTTACTTTACACTTACCACACGTGAGTTTGGCAGTGGAGTCTTCGCATACCATTCTCCGCTCTGTGACAGACAATACAATTCTCCTTTAGATCTAACAACAACATGGTAATGCTGTAAGTGAACCAAAAACCCTCTCGCCCAGGTCAACAGACCCAGGGTTTGAAGAGGACAGAGTTTTAGGCTGTGCCGATACAAAGAAGAGCTTTGGGAAACGGAAGACTGCGACTAATTCCATGTTTGTTTCCATCTTACATATATTCATCATTGTAATTGTGCAGTTTTAAAAGGCTATAATTTAGTTCTGTTCTGTCTAATGCTGCTTTCCGCTCGTTTGCAATCCTAGTGGCAATTCTTTTTCGTTTGAGTTTAATTTGATCCATTGTGGTGAATGCTGCTGGTGTGCGCCTGAGCCTAGAGTTCTTTTTTGTATATTTTCAGGTCTTGTCAAACCTATGACAAAAGCGTGGTATTAAATGTGATTAATGGGCCTCATACACGACACCTTATTACGCACACATGTGTTCTTAAACCTTCTTAGGATCGTTTTTGGATGTATTATTACATCATTGGCTGAAATTATTACATTTGTGAATGATTTTCATCTTGTCAGGCCAATAATATAAGAACCAGACAATAATGTAATAATTATTGTTATTGCGTTATCGGTTCCTACAAGTCTGTCAATCTGCGCCATCGGCCCCACAGACAAACAACCAACTCACTCACTCACTCACTCACTCACTCACTCACTCACTCACTCACTCACTCACTCACTCACTCACTCAGGCTTCCTGTTTTTCCCAAACGGTCTCCCATCCAAGTTCCCTTCCTTAGTTCTGAGATCTGACATAGCAAAGGCGGTATGTGACCCTTACCTGCAATCACCAGAGAGGCTGCAGCCAGCCCTGAAAGAGAGGAAAACATGTTAAAACCAGCTTTTGTCACATTGTAGATACAGTGTAGAGTAGTGTCAGTGGAGTTACAGTATTTATACTATTGTAGATACAGTGCAGAGTAGTGTCAGTGGAGTTACAGTATTTGTACTATTGTAGATACAGTGTAGAGTAGTGTCAGTGGAGTTACAGTATTTGTACTATTGTAGATACAGTGTAGAGTAGTGTCAGTGGAGTTACAGTATTTGTACTATTGTAGATACAGTGTAGAATAGCGTCAGTGGAGTTGCAGTATTTGTACTATTGTAGATACAGTGCAGAGTAGTGTCAGTGGAGTACAGTATTTGTACTATTGTAGATACAGTGAGAGTAGTGTCAGTGGAGTTACAGTATTTGTACTATTGTAGATACAGTGTAGAGTAGTGTCAGTGGAGTTACAGTATTTGTACTATTGTAGATACAGTGTAGAGTAGTGTCAGTGGAGTTACAGTATTTGTACTATTGTAGATACAGTGTAGAGTAGTGTCAGTGGAGTTACAGTATTTGTACTATTGTAGATACACTGTAAACCCAAATTTTCTTTCACATAATAAGTCAAGCTATCAATACTAATCTTTCATTATTTTGCAAAAGACGGGACCATTACTAAACCAAATGTGAATTGTAAACTACTTAAAACAAGTATTTGCTATACTAATGGCTCTGAGCGGAGACACCTCACATTTACATGTTTTTACCGGGTTTGGGGCGGGGCTTGATGACCGGTAAATTCAAACAGGAGCCTCTTCAGACTGTTGGCTGCAGATCGCATGTACCAGAGCTCATGAGATGAAGTGGAGGAATCAGCACCAGTCTGGTTCATAGTTTATCAACGCATGGTAAGTGCACAAATTTTGTTCCGTTAGCATCATAATATTTCAACTTGCTAAGTAAAGTAACATTTTCAACGTGCGCACGTTAACGTTAGTGATAAGCAATGTCCACCTCACAATTTAGCCCCAACCTGCGCTATAGCTAGTCGATGATATCTGAGAGTGCTTTGTGGTTATTCTTTTGGGACTGAAAAGTGCTTGTAGCGAACGTAAGGCTGACTGCCACCAACAGACTACGGCTAATGCTAAGTGGTAGCCATCGGTAATGTTAGCTTTCTGTTGCGTACAGAATAATTTATCACATGCTTTAAATTTTTCGGAACTTTGACAGGGAACAGTGCAAACCCAGGGCTGTTGGTTTTGTAGCATTACAGTGATTCCTGGTGCTGTTGCCATGAATTTTGCTTTAGCTGTTTTTTCGTTCAATTTTGTGTCCTTTTTCTTTCGTAAAACCTCCACATTTGATTTGGCTGCTGTATCAAATATATATTTTTGGCAGGGGTTCCCAAACCTTTCAGGCTGCAACCCCATAATCACTCAACCAACAACTCTGTAAAACCAACAACTTCTGTAAAATGTAATTAGTATTTATATATAATTTAAGGTGCATGGCATTTTAAAATCTGGTTTAATAATGTTAGTTTGGATACTGTATTTAGATATTTGGCTTAATTTCCCTAAAATGTCAGACATGTAAAAATATGGTCTCTAAAATCATCTTGCTATACTTAGGGGTCCCCCAACCCCACTTTATTAACAACTGCAATAAGGCCCAATAAGCACTGCCTGAATTTGAACAGATAAAAGAGATTAATGTAAAAAACTCATGGAGACAGTCAAATCGTAACACTCAGGCGTTACATTGTCTTGAAACATACAAGTAAAACATAAGAGTTCTCCTTAAATACATAATACAAACTCTGATCTGACTTCTTTCCTCTAGATGACGGCACCTGAGAAAAGGACCATGAGGGCCATCTTTACTGAAGCTGATGCACGAAAACTGACCCTGGAAACCAGACCCACAGAATCTTCCTCAATAGAGAGTGGTGCTGTGAGTGGGGACCTGGCCTGCACTTACTAATGAGCAGGTATACGTAACTATTCTGTATCAGACATTGCTCTCTAGTTGTACAGCACACAAATTTCTTTCTTCTTTTTTAGATTTATCTGGAATTCGAAAGGATTGTGGGAAATTGTCAACATTTGGCGCAGCTTTTGCAGCAAATGCAGGTAACACTTTATAATCGGGACAAAACAACAAAGCACAAATTGTCTTGTCTGTGTGTGTGTCTGTCTGCGTGTATGCAATACTTTTTTCTTTTAAGGTATCATCCATTTTCTGTCTTACAGTCTCTGGATCCCTCTGGGGAAAAAGAACGGTTGCACTGAGACGGCTTCATCACCTACTCAGACAATCACTGAGTTCTTCAAATCTAGCTTTGTAAGTATACATTTAGTTTGTAATCTGCATCTTTAATAATTTGACATTCTTTGTTTAATTTGAACAAGCCATAATAAGCCTACATTAGGAGCCTCAGCCAGTTCATAAATATTCTTAATTTAACACAAAACAAAAAGCTAGATTACCTTTTGGCATAGCCAAAATGAATTATGATTGCAAACTATTTGAAGTACACGTTCTGAATCTGCCACTTGCTTGTAATATGAAACCGCACCGTCAGACACCTCACAGGTAATCTTCAAGTAGTTCCTGTTCTGTCATTCTTAATGGTGGTCTGTTGCAGTTCAGTATTTTTTTTTTTTTTACTAATGGTTATATTCCTGGCAATATTTTTTGTTTATCTTTAGGATGGTGATGAGTCCTTTGGCCAAATGGACGTTGGGATCTTGTTGGTGAATCCTGAAGGTGTCTCTCCCTAAACATCAGATCTTCACCCAGCGAGCCTGAAAATCATCATTGAGGGCGAAGTTGTGGAAAAGCTGACGACCCTGCCAGAAGCTGTCTGCCTCCTTTTTGAACTCGCATATGGACTCCACCTTAACTACTCCAAGAAAATCAGAAATACCCTACAGTTCATTCAACGGGTTTTTTTCTTCTTCTTTTTTTAAACAGAGACTTCAAACACTGATAAATCAACTACTTATGTTAAATGGTACAGGTCCTCTATTTTTGGCTAGACAGAAAAGAAAATGTATTTAGCTGCTAGAAGTTCATTGTTTGTATTTTAAAAGGTGGCTACAAACATAATTCATTAAAATGTGAACAAGAGTTACAATGTACCTGTCTAAGCCATGCCAGGGTTCCATAGTCCTTTGACCACATTAATGATGTAAATGATGTACTCAGATTTTGTTTTATATTAATGTTGAAAATGTTTAACGCTGTGCTTATTGTTATGAGAAGACTGGAATACTTACATTTAAATGTTTAAAATGTTATTATTGCACTATTTTTGCAATACATTTGTGAAAATAAAATGTAATTGCCATTTTATGTAAGAAACAACGGATATACAGTCTATTATTGTGTAATGTTAAAAACAACATGATTATATGATTTACATTTATTTATTCTAACTAATAAACAAGGGTAATAAATTCTCATAAATATGAGTCATAAATACTTATAAACATGAGATATAAATAATGATAAACATGAATAATGATTACTGATATACACGAGTAATGGTTAAGTTGATTACTTGTAAACATTCGTTTTAAAACCTTGAGTTCTTTAGTAATGGACTATCTTGGACACAAGACTTTACGTAAACAGAGCTTGATTTGTTAGGTTTTGGATTTTGTAAAAACTAGACATCCCAGTGTAATCAGTTACCATGCGCGGCTTTAGTAATGATTACTAATTTGGGTTTACAGTGTACAGTGTAGAGTAGTGTCAGTGGAGTTACAGTATTTGTACTATTGTAGATACAGTGTAGAGTAGTGTCAGTGGAGTTACAGTATTTGTACTATTGTAGATACAGTGTAGAGTAGTGTCAGTGGAGTTACAGTATTTGTACTATTGTAGATACAGTGTAGAGTAGTGTCAGTGGAGTTACAGTATTTGTACTATTGTAGACACAGTGTAGAGTAGTGTCAGTGGAGTTACAGTATTTGTACTATTGTAGATACAGTGTAGAGTAGTGTCAGTGGAGTTACAGTATTTGTACTATTGTAGACACAGTGTAGAGTAGTGTCAGTGGAGTTACAGTATTTGTACTATTGTAGATACAGTGTAGAGTAGTGTCAGTGGAGTTACAGTATTTGTACTATTGTAGATACAGTGTAGAGTAGTGTCAGTGGAGTTACAGTATTTGTACTATTGTAGATACAGTGTAGAGTAGTGTCAGTGGAGTTACAGTATTTGTACTATTGTAGATACAGTGTAGAGTAGTGTCTGGAGTTATACTCACACAAAGCGCAGCTGAAGGACAACATCCTGACGAGGAGCAGTCACTGATGATCAACACATCTACATACGCCTTTATATAGAGCCAGAAGACAAGGAACCAACAGATAAATCAATTTCACATGACAGGGTTAAAAACACTCAGATAATGAATGTCAATGTTTAACTAAGAATTTCTGTAAAAAGGTGGCACCTATTTACTTAAGGCAGGCTATTATTTTTACAGTGATGTAGTCATTAAATATAAACAGTCCACGAAACTCTATTTACACAGTTAATAGATTATTTCATATCAGATCCCTTTGAGTTCTTATTAGGTAAAGCATTCTTTTTGAAATCCCTTCTTTAAAATATATTTTTGTACATAACATTGTAAATGATATTTAACAGTGTTACACATCAGGATGTAAACTTAAGTCTTACTAAATGTGTCATATTGGGAGGTTATGGTAATGATTGCAGCTTGGGATGTTTTCTGCTGCCAAAGAGACTCCATTTGACTCGAGGCTCTTTTCCACATGCAGGTGCGTGTCAGCCGAATGGCTCTTTCAGCCGCTTTGTCGAGCTTTTCCATAACAAAGGCCAGGGCCAAACCGGTCTGACCAGGTATAGGTTTTGGGACCGACCTCTGGCTGTGGCCAAAGCGCTGACCCGTGTCTGATGTGACGTGAACAGACTCTGGCCTCTGATTGGCCACGAGAGAGTGGACAGCCCTCACTATTGACACGAAGGTCATACGGATTTAATATTTCACATCATCACACCGCTGTGCTAAAAGGGGATTTTGCCGATAATAGCATTTAGCCGCTGTTAGCGCAGCTTTAGCTGGTGTTAGCATAACATTTGCATGTAGCTTACCTTCATAGTTGTATTTAGTGGTTTCTTTTCTGTTTTAATACAGCTTGGCTCCTCTGAATGATTCCATTACTCCACCAAAGGGCAGCATTTGTCCACATTTGTTCTCATCGCGGCTCTAAAAACTTTTAATGACGATCTGTACAGCGTGCTGCTCTGTGCGGCTCCGCCCACAACAAATGCATGTGTGTGTGTGTGGTGGAAACAGAAAGGTCTGCGGGCTAGTGTCGATACGTGCACGTAGATCGTGGCGTGCACGGCCGGATCGCGCTATGTGGAACGACGGCTTTAGAGATCTCCATGGTGTTGGAGACGTCACAGAAAAGTCACACAGGTTGAGGACTATAGTGTTGTCCTCAGCTGCTTGAGACCACAGAGACATTTCAGAGACCTCTCAGAGACCATGCGTAAACTCTGTTGAAATTGAACCAGACTACCTGGAGACTCGTCTTATTACCAGGGGAGACATCTCTGTGACCAGCGGCAACTCTAGTTTCCAACTAGTCTCCAGGCCGGTGAAATAGGCCTTTTGTATGTGTGCAATCAGTCTGAGTTGTGGAGACGTTGCAGAGACTGCCTGTCACGGCAGTCTACGTATTGTAGATGTGTGAACAGAGATGTTGGCATGTGATATCTGTCAGTCTTTGGCTGACACTCTAGGGCTCTTTTTTACCTCATGAAGTATTCTGCGCTGTGCTCTTGGAGTCATCTTTACTGGGCGGCCACTCCTTGGAAGTGAAGCAACAGTGAAGCAAAAAATCAACAATCTGGATCGTGGGTCTTCAGACCTTTTGAGCGAGGCATGGTGCACAACAGACAATGCTTCACAACAAGAGACAATTCTTAACTAGTGTGTGTTTTTCAGTTAAGCCACACCTCAGTGATTGGCCTTCAGTACACTTCAGGCGGTGTACTCACTTATTCCACGCTGTCCTGTGAATGTTTACACGTTATGGCCAATGAAAACATGATAAAATGTAAATGTTTGGGTAATATTAATTTAAGCAGACACAAGTTTAGGTTCATTCTTGTGATTTTAATAAAGATCAGACACATTTTATGAGCAATTTAGGCAGAAATGTAAGTAATTTCAAACAGTGTACTCTTTTCTTCCACTGTAAAACATATTCCTAGGATTAAAACATGCAAATCATGTCATGTTGTAAACCAGTAACTCTCCAACCCTTTCCAAGGAGACTTTCTATATGCATTTTATTTTTGTTCTGAAGATGTTTAAAACAACCTGGAGACATTTACAGTATAGGTATAGAGATTAAGAGGAAGCTCAAGAAAACTGATAATCAAGTAGTTACACAAGAGTCTTTGAAGTATACTGTAAATAACTTAATGATCGCCTTTTTCACTTGCTTTGTATTAGTCATCGCGTACGTGAAATGAGACAGTTGTTGTAGTTGTGTTTCCTTTCAGTTGTGTTTCTTTTCCTTTCCGTTCCGTTAAACTCTGTTAATTTATATTTGTTCAAACATTTCTAGAGGTGCTTTGTGGGTGTGGTCCGGTTTGAAACGACCGCTCTGGTGGGTTGTTGGTTCTCTTTGCCGGTGGGGCAAATAAAAAATCAAAATATGATGTTGCTTAATGTAGGATTGATAACGTAATTATAACAGGTAAAGTTGGGTCACGGAGGGGTACGTTGTGTGTGTGTGCTGTGTTCCTGCTCTTGTGTCTTGTACTTTGCAACATGCTCCCTGTACTTTTGTGATTTGATCAATTGTTTTTATTTCATTTCATTAAGGCCGGGGCCTTTCTGTGTGGAGTTTGCATGTTCTCCCCGTGTCTGTGTAGGTTTCCTCCGGGTACTCCGGTTTCCCCTACCACTAAAAACATGTACAATAGGCCAGGATGAATGAGAGTGTGTTTGAGAGTGTGAATGGGGGACGACGGATGGAAATTAGCCCAAGGCTACAATCCGGTGTGGCTTGTTCATTAACATGCACTGTCCCAACCAAATAAACATAAACATGTCGGGGGTGGGCGCTTATAAGCTTTTGCTTTAGCCCACTCCTTTTGAGCAGAATTTTAACTGCTCAAATAAACTAATAAACTAAACTAAACTGAACTACGTATAGCTCTAATAATAAGTATAATCCATCCATCCATTTTCTTCCACTTTTGCCGTTGCCGGGTCGTGGGGGCAGCTGTTGGAGCTGCACCAGCCCCTATGGCTCCTCCTGCAGGTGGTGGGTCCACAGAAGGACGGCCTCATGGTTCTAACCGGGCCTGTTGGTCTCTCATAAGGGGCTTCTGAACCGCTCTTTGTCTGACCCGTCACCTAGGACCTGTTTGCCATGGGAGACCCTACCAGGGGCAAGAAGCCCCCGACAAGAGAGCTCCAGGATCATTCAGGCTCAAACCCATCCACCATGTTAAGGTGGCGGCTCCAGGAGGGGAAATTTGAAATATAACGAGATGAATCTCCCACACGATGCATGTAATGGAACTGTATAATTTCATGAGCTCGACTTTCGCGTGGAATAGGAAACCAAACACGGAAGGGCATGAAGTGTCAGGAACAAAGCGAGGAGCAGGTTTTTAAGATAACAAAATCCTGCTTTGCGGTGCCAATAGGATCTGCAAACTGTTGTGTACATATAACCGAGGTCTATGTGTTGATTTTAAAATACTGCTGAGCAAACAAGACGCCGCCAAAGCAGAAAGGTCTAATATTTTGCTGGACGCCTTTAGCAAATGTTTTGACAAGCTCCTGCCAAAGCCTCGGTTTATTTCCATCCAGTGTCACATTATCACCAAGATCTAGCATTGATGAAGAGTCAGACCACTGAGGCTCCCTGACTTATTCTAGCAGAACTATGACTTTATCAGGGACAGAGGCAGGGATTATGGAGATGATGAATGGAAAACTGGGTCAAAGCAAAGAAAACATTTAAACATAAACAACTTTACAGCTGAATAACGCCCTCTATTTTAGACGGGACTAAAATAAGTGGAAAGCTCTCGATTTTTTAATTGGCCGATGCCGATATTTTTGACATATTTTTTTGGCCGAGTTTTCCAAATGTCTGGTCTATAATCCTGTAAAAACACAACTCCAGCAGGCCAAGTTTAGGTCATTCAATCATAGTTTCTGTCCCAGCCTTGATTGGAAAAATACAATTGAATTCTCCAGGTTCTGTGCTTCAAAATGACATGCAGCACGTCCAAATTGTACTTGTCAAACTTGTAGCTATGGAAGAATGGACAGCACTCCTAGTCAGAATGAAGTTTTATTGCCTGTCAGACGTTTCGGGGGTCTCCCTTCTTCAGTGTCAGGCAAACAAACACTCACACACACAGATGCAAACACTTATACAGTCAGGGCAGGGCCACTCATGTGTCCACCCACTTCTCCACAGATTGACAAGAAAGAAAATATTATTATTATTCAAAAATTATAAAAAGCAGTTCAACAAAATTTCCTCATTGAGTCCATTAGGGAACATAGTATCCAACTGATATATCCAAAAACATTCCCTTCTCAATAAGAGGTTGTCTCTGTCTCCACCCCTTTTTGGCATGGCCACTGTTTCTATGCCACAAAACTTCAAGTCACTGACACTATGATTTAATTCATGGAAATGTCGCGCCACAGATGACTTCTCGTCCTTATTTTTTATTGCACATTTATGTTCGTGTTTTTAGTGTTTTTAGTTCTCTTTTTGTTTTCCCGACATAATACAAGTTACAGGGACACTTCAAAAGATACACCACAAATGATGTTCTGCATGAGATTCTGCCTTTAACTCTGAATGCAAATCCCGTGCTGGGATGAGTGATAGATTTTAGTTTTAGCATGCTGTGACACTATTGACTATAAACTTGTAGCTAACCAACTCCCATCGTGATGTTTCTCTGTTCCCTTGAGGCCAAGCAAGTTGTGGGAGGACTTGGACTTTCCCAAAAGGATCAAATACAGCAAAAATAAGACGGGACCCAAAACGGGACCAGGAGGCACTCCACACAACAAATCAGCTGATTCAGACCTTATTGGGTTACCTGTAACACTAAAGCTACGCCCAGATAAATATGAGTAGAACCACTGTAGAACTGACCCTGACAGTCCTCCTTGATCCCTCAATCTTCTCAGCAGGATCTGAGAAGATTGTGGGATTCATTCATTCATTCAAACCTTTATTTAACCAGGAACAATTTCATTGAGATCAAAAATCTCTTTTACAAGAGTGCAAGTCCAGCACTTTCAGCGGTATGTTTTTCCTTAGTTAGTTTTGTAGCTCTTTTGTTTTTCATTCAGGTTTAGTTTAGTTAGTAATCCAAATACATTTTTCTGTAGGTGTCCTCAGTGGTCTCCAGTGGCACTGGCACGTTGCCTCTGCTGTTTTGTTTTGTCCTGTTTTGCTCTGTGCTCGTTTGCGCTCCACGCCCGTGTGTCTCCAAATCGGACACTTTCTCCTGCGGCCCGAGTGCCTGGAGGTTAGCGCCGCGGTCCAGGTCGCTTGTGCACCCGCCACGTGCCCTGGACTTTGTTTGCCAGGCAGGCAGTTGGTTGTAAATAACAGAACTTTATTTTAACGACTGTTAACAGCGCTTTTTAAACGAAAAGGGATTTTAGGACTCAACAATTGTAAATGAAATTAACAATGAAATGTGTTGAAATACATGAAATGTTTTCTACAAATGCAAAATAAAGGTTTTGTAAACTAAATGGAACCAGTGCCTTGAACTCTCAATATACTTACTTTTGTGCCTCTAAGCTGGAATACTTTATTTCCCCAGGAAGTCTGGGGTGGCGTTGTTGGAAAGTCTTTACAAATTCGTAAGATTATGTTCTATAATTTATAGTCTGTTACCAGACTCAGTTGCCACATAATGACTTTATACTGTACTGTGAACAGGCTAAAGATACAAGTCTGTGTGCTGCAGAAGTGACTCTTTTGAAAAATCTGTTACGAAAACCCCAACTGGTTTGATGGTGAGCCTGAAAAGTGATGGTGAGCCCAGCCCTCGATCCCTGCAGGTGCGTGTGATGGTGTGGCCAGCCAGACTCACGGGATGGAGATAAGACTGAAACATTGGTCACATCACTGCCCGGGTAGCAACGTTGCAACCAGAAATTAGTGGGGGAGATGAAAGACCCCAATCATCCCATTAACACTTGTATTACCCCCAGAGGGACTACGGAAAGGATTTATCTCTATATTTAATTCATGTGTATTAACCTCTATATGCAAAATAATGTGCAAAAACCTGCAAATACTTACAATACATGTTACATTATCAATACCACTGAAAACATGTACAATATATTTCTTTGCGCTGCCAATGTTAATGTTTATATTTTGTTCTTCACTTATTTATTTATGTTGTTTTATATTGATTGTATTGAAGACACACTGATCCTATATCCTGTTACACATGTTTTAGGTTTAAACTGAGAAACAGACAGAGATTTTAATGCAGACAGTTTATTTAAATGAATGGAGATCTCCATATTGTTGCAGCAGTTTGAAACCGATCACATAACCACAGGATTAATGCGCTTCTTAATCAAACAAACTTTCATGAGAGATTTCCAGGACGACGACTGAGCCACGGCTGCTTTTACCTCAAACGGGCGCTTCTGTAAAACAAAGACAAAAGGACACGTTTTATTTCATTATTACTGTACTGAGCACATTACCCAACGGCATGACTCTTGACGAAAGACAGGAGTTAAATCTTCTGTGACTGAAGCACGAGTCCTGGCAAAGGCTTCTCTGTCTCTGCTGCACCAATGTTTATTTCATCCACTCAAATATTTTCGTCATAATTTTAGTCAAACTTATATTTTCGCAGACTGAAATTAGACTAAAACTATTTATCAGATCATTTAAATTCACTGCCAAAGAAACAGACATGTGCTTATTTTCATGTTGGAGAAGAAACACGAAAAATAAATATTATAAATGCAAAGTTGACTAAGTTAATCTCTCCAGAGACCCGTCAGTGTGACTGCAGAAGTGCAAAAAGCCTGCCTTATCCTCAGTGTCGCGTCACTGCAGCCTCGGTGTGTGTTCTCCCAGAGAAAACAACACAGATGTTACGTAAAAGACGTGTTTGTTTTGAGATACAGGACCACATTTGAGCGCGGTCACAGCTGTGATCTGTTCAAAGCTCCAATCAGGTGCAGAGTTATACAGAACGGTTGATAAAAGCTGATGAGTCTAGATCCACTTTTCCAGCAGAGGGCGCACTATCACGGTAGATCTGCAGCTTTCCCCTACTCAGCCTCATTCATCTGTGTGTGTGTAAAGTTTACACGAGGGATGGGCGCATCAATAACATAGTATCATTATATCATTACCAAATGGCTACTTTTTTAAGTATCGATACTTGGCAATTTATCCCACTTTTTATCAAATACTGTATATTGGCCAATAGTATACTGTTTGATTGATTGATTGATTGATTGATTGATTGATTGATTGATTGATTGATTGATTGATTTTGTTTGTGATTTGTGTGTTTACTTAGTTTTATAGTTTTCTCTTATTTTTTATCATTGCTTATATTACCATTCTGGTCACCATTCTATTGATTTACTTATATACATATATACACACATACATTACTAGCGCACATATTTATTATACATATATTATCATCACCATAATAACAATGACAATAATAGCATTCTCAAAAGTATCATTGTCAAAAATATCATCTTCAAATGTATCATGTTTCTCATTGCTATCATACCTGCTGCCCTAACTAGTTGATGTTGTGAACGACTTTATAATCCTATACTGAGTGGTGCTTTAAAAAGACAAGATTTGTGAGCCCGTTGAGAGGGGGACCCTACAACAGGTCCACATCTCGCCTGCCCCAATTCTATTTTATTTGTAATGACCAGCGGAAGCAGGCCATAACAGCATTTTTAATGCTTGTAATTTATCTCAAGTTCCTTTAATACAGATCAAATAGACTTGGTTGATAGAGTAGGTGACAATTGATTTTCATTTCATTTCATATATTTATTCAAAACAAAAACAAGACTTTGTGCTCAAAAGAAGTAGGAAGAAGTTCAAAGAACATATAATAAACCTACCCCTTGATGTGGTATTTCACAAGTTCATAGTAATACAGATTACTTAAGGAGAGTGACTGAGAGACAAGGTCACATGTCTTCAGCATACTTCTCAAACACAGTTCTCTTATACTGTATTTTGAATTGCTGTAGACTAGCTGCACCTTTTAAGTCTTCATCTAAATTATTGCACAGATTTACTCCTCTCCGTGTAATACAGTGACTTTTTAGGGTTGAATGGATACATTTTACTTTCAAATTATGAGTTCCCCTTAGATCGTAGCTTCCCTCTCTTTTACCAAACATTAATTGTACGTTACTAGGGAGCTGGTTATTTACAGCTCTATATATTTGTAGCAGGGAATTGAGTTTTATGATGTCATCAAGTTTCATGGTGTTGGATTTTTTAGAACAGTATATGTGTATGGTCCCTATACCCCACTTTATGAACAATTCTGATGGTCTTGTTTTGAAGTCTATATGAAACCAGCAAATGACTATTGTAGGTGTTTCCCCAGACATCTGAGCAGTAGTTTATGTACAGTAGGACTAAGGGACAGTAAAGAATAGAGCCTTTTGGTCCTGATATTATCTACACTTGCCCATTATGGCCACATTTTTCGCCACTTTACCACAAATAATGTTTATTTGTGTCTCCAGCTAACCTTATGATTGAAGATCACACCCAGAAATGTATATTCCTTGACTTGTTCGATTTGAACATTGTCAATATTGATTTGAATCTGAATGTCACTATTCCGTTTACCAAATAAAATCATTTTGTTTTCAATTTGTTCAGCGATAGTTTATTTCTGTTAAACCATTCTTTGAGTTTGTATATTTCTGTTGTGACCTCTGATATCAGCAGTTGTAGGTCTTTGCTAGAGCCTAGTATAGTTGTGTCATCAGCAAATAATATACATTTTAACTTTGTTGAGACTTCACACAAATCATTGATGTAGAGCAGAAACAATTTAGATCCTAAAATCGACCCCTGGGGAACCCCACATATTATATTCCTCTATCCTGATACATGTTCATCAATTTATGCATACTGTTTTCTTTCAGTCAAATATGACTTCAACCAATTGTTAGCAATCCTTCTAATCCCATTATTATTTAGTTTCTTGAAGAGTATTTCATGATCTATAGTGTCAAAAGCTTTCTGGAGGTCCATGAATATACCCAAACAGTACAAATTAGTGTCAATATTGTTGGCGACTTCTTTGCTTAGATTGATTAGATCATGTGTAGTTGACCTATTGTTTCTGAACCCATACTGACAGTCACTAAGTAAATTATGTTTATTCACAAAGCTGTCCAGGTGGGCAGCAAAACATTTTTCCAGAATCTTAGATAGTTGAGGAAGTATAGAGATTGGTCTATAATTTGTAAACTGACGATTAACCCCACTTTTATAAATTGGAACGACCTTAGTTTATTTTTTTTATTTGTTTATTTGAGCAGTTGATCTGCTCAAACGGACCTTGGCAATCTTCATGAGGTCACGGAATTCCAGTTGAAAGGAGAGATTGAGAAAGGCATTGATATATTTTGTATTACTTTTTAATCATGTTCATGTCAAAGTTATTCCAATCAGTGGATTTTTTATTCTTGAAAGCGTTAACTATTTTAATTATTTCATTTTCATTTGTTGCCGTAAGAAAAAAGCAGTGTACATTCACATTTTTGTGTTGAGAGACATCACTGTTTGTTTTGGCTATTTTTGATGCAGGTGAGGCCCGATGGTGACAAAGTAATCATTGAACGCATTAACTACATTCTCCCCGTTTGTAATTTTCTCATCATTTTTAATCATGTAGTCTGGGTAACTTAAAGCCTTTGAATTTTTAGACATTGCATGATTTAAGACTTTCCATAATCCTTCATATTAATTTTACTGACCTCAATCATGTTACTTGTTAGTTATACTGAAATCATGGTATTTCTCTTATATATGGTATGCAAAAATGAACAAAAGCTCCCGCACACTGTCTCACTCTTATGATATTTATTGCTGCTATATCATAAGAGTGAGACAGTGTGCGGGAGCTTTTGTTCATTTTTGTATTAATTTCCCTGCCTTCTACGCACCTGTCGCCTCCTGGGTGTGCGGAGTTGTTCTCTTTTATATGGTATCCCACGGTGCCAGAACACTGCACAGCATAAATAAATAAAAAAGCCTTAGATTCGATCACTCACCAATAGGGCTCGCAGCAATAGGAAACCTGCAGGTATTTGTAGGTGCCATAACAGGGGTCTCCAAACACAGAGTTACTGGCACTGACTGAGCAGCGGCTTTTCCCATTGCACCTGGGACGCAGAGAGAGAATACAGGTGATGAACAGACACAGAAAATATGTCTCTTGTTGGAGACCCCTGGTTTAAACCAAATCTTACATTTGAGCCACATGGTGATTGGCTGTAGACGCAGCACAGTTCATGTTTTGGAGTTGCTCTGAAGGACGTCCTTGAGAGCAGGTGGTGCGGTCGGATCGGCCGTAGTCTGCTCTGTGGATACGGATCACCTTTCCAGAATCTGACAGAGACACAGCGTGTAAACCACACTTCTTTGGATAATATCACAGCGTTTTAGTGTTTGGTTGGATACGTACCGCAGCTGAGGTCGGCAGTTTGGCCCTCGCAGAACACCGTACGGGCTGCAACATAGAACACACAGCTCAGAAAACCTTTAATATCATCATCAAAATGAAGATAAAATGGGAGAACTTGCTGACACAGTGACTCAATAGCTTATTCATAGGGAAAACCAAGGATTGACACGTGAAGGAGATTTTAGTTTTATGACATTGGGAAAAGTGTTTTGAGATACAGGACCACATTTGAGCGCGGTCACAGCTGTGATCTGTTCAAAGCTCCAATCAGGTGCAGAGTTATACAGAACGGTTGATAAAAGCTGATCGGTCTAGATCCACTTTTCCAGCAGAGGGCGCACTATCACAGTGGATCTGCAGCTTTCCCCTACTCTGCCTCTTTCATCTGTGTGTGAGGGATGGGCGCATCAATAACATAGACTCAATAATTCAATGGCAATTCTTTTTCATTTGAGTTTAATTTGATCCATTGTGGTGAATGCTGCTGGTGTGCGCCTGAGCCTAGAGTTCTTTTTTGTATATTTTCAGGTCTTGTCAAACCTATGACAAAAGTGTGGTATTAATTGTGATTAATGGTTCTCATTCACGACGCATTATTAGGCACAAATGTGTTCTTAAACCTTCTTGGAAGGTTTTTGGATGTATTATTACATCATTGGCTGAAATTGTTACATTTGTGAATGTGTGTGAGGGAGGGGCGCATCAATAACATAACATCAATAAATCAATACCAAACGGCTACTTTTTTAAGTATTGATACTTGGCAAAAGGTATCAATACTAATTTGCATAATGGGAAGAGATGACACAGCAGCAATTATTTAAAAAATGAATGACATGGCTTTAAATCATTTTATCCCAGATTTGGTCAAATACTGTATATTTAGTTTAGTTTTAGTTTATTTATTTGTTTGAGCAGTTAACCTGCTCAAAGGGAGTGGGCTGAAGCCAAAGGCTTATAAGCGCCCACCCCAAAATAAAAATAATAACATTACATTTAATATTTACAAGGTAGCAAATCATAAACAAAGGAACATAGGGCAAAGTAACAATAAATGATGAAGAAGAATAAAACAAAACAACAGCAAAATAAAGAACAAAAGAATGTGCTACTTTTATGTTATAAAGGTGCATTAATACATATTATACTCTGAGATCTTGCTACTTCCCAGTTGTCATTACCATCCTCAATATAATTTAATTTGGGTTTAATTATCATTATTATTATATTTGTTTAATTGAGTTATATGTGAAGTATGATGTAAGCCCTACATAGTGAGGTGCATTAAAAAGCCAGGGTGTAGAACGGGCCAGTTGAAGAGGGCAGTAACTCCCCCTCAACAAACCCCCACCCAGCTGCCCTAACAGCTGATTTTGTAGATGATGTTCCTATGCTGAGTGGTGCATTAAAAGACAAGGTTTTGAGCCCGTTGGGAGGGTCCCTCTCACCCAATACTATACTGTTATTATGATATTTCTCTTTTATATGGTATCCCACGGTGCCAGAACACTGTACAGGAAAAAAACAAAACACAAAGCCTTAGATTCGATCACTCACCAAAAGGGTCAGCCTTACGCTTGCAGGAATAGAAAACATACAGGTATTTGTAGGTGCCCACACAGGGGTCTCCAAACACAGAGTTACTGGCTCTGACTGAACAGCGGCTTTTCCCATCGCACCTGGGACGCAGAGAGAGAATACAGGTGATAAACAGATAAAGAAACAGTCAGGCCCCGTAGTCTCTGGAAAGAAAAGAGTTTAGTAAAAACTCCCTAAGCAGAGGTTAAAACAGCAGACGGTCTCACAAGCAATAGATGTGGGTTTCTTCGCAACAATCATGACATTTTCCTGGGGCCTGGTCAGTCGAGAGCTTAGTGGACATGTCATTCAAAAAAATAGACTTGAAAACCTTGTTTTGGAGCCTCAGCTTTGATATTTATCTGAAAACATAATCTGAGTACTCTAACGCGTTACTAAGTAGCATGTTACCCCAACACTGTCGTTCAATCAAGTATCGTTCCCTGTCTATCCTTCACACCCTGAGTGTTTTTGAGAGCTGAATGTATCCTTAGCAGGGAGGTGGAGAAAGCTAAATCTGCATATTCAGCCCGTCTCCAACACCAATTCTCCTCCAATGACTCTGGAGCAGTGTGGCGGGGGCTTAGGGCTATCACTAACTACAAGCCCAAGGCCCCCGGGCCCTAAACAACCTGTCCCTCGCCCAGGGTCTGAATAGACATTACTTCCGCCACGAACGCCCATCAGCCTTTGACACCTATCTAGACACTCCAGCCGTCCCTGCTCCCCCCATCATCACCCCCACCATCAACGACCTCAGCACTTTATCAAAGGGCACCACAGACCCTCCCTCCCCCCCGCTCTCCCCATCAGTGAGGAGGAAGTGCGTAAGCAATTCCTGAAGCTGAACCCACGGAAGGCCCCCAGGCCGGATGGCGTCTCCGCCTCTACCCTGAGACACTGCACGGATCAGCTGGCTCCCGTCTTCACAGACATTTTCAACACCTCCCTGGAGTCATGCCACGTGCCGTCCTGCCTTTAATCGTCAACCATCGTCCTTGTCCCTAAGAAACCACGGATCACAGGACTTAACGACTACAGGCCGGTGGCACTGACGTCTGTGGTCATAAAGTCCTTTGAGCGCTTAGTCCTGCCCCACCTCAAGGACATCACCGCCCCCCTTCTGGACCCACTGCAGTTTGCCTACAGAGCCAACAGGTCTGTGGACAACGCAGTCAATCTGGCCCTCCCCTTCATCCTGGAGCATCTGGACTCCCCAGGAACCTACGGCAGGATCCTGTTTGTGGACTTCAGCTCTACCTTCAACACCATCCTCCCAGGACTGCTACGAGACAAGCTCTACCAGCTCAGCGTGCCCGACTCCCTCTGCAGGTGGATCACTGACTTCCTGACGGACCGGAGACAGCAAGTGCGGCTGGGGAAGATCGTCTCGGACACTCGGACTACAAACACTGGAACTCCTCAGGGCTGTGTACTTTCCCCCTGGCTCTTCTCCCTGTACACAAACTGCTGCACCTCCAGTCACCAGTCCGTTAAACTGATCAAGTTTGCGGACGACACCACCCTCATCGGGCTCATCTCGGACGGTGATGAGTCCGCCTACAGGAGAGAGGTGGACCGACTGGCGTCCTGGTGCAGCCACAACAACCTGGAGCTGAACGCCCAGAAGACAGTGGAGATGATCGTGGACTTCAGGAAAGACTCAGCCCCACCGTCCTCCCTCGTCCTGACAGACTCTCCCACCCCCATCTCCATTGTGGACTCCTTCCATTTCCTGGGAACCTCCATCACCCAGGACCTCAAATGGGAGCCAACCATCAGCTCCCTCATCAAGAAGGCCCAGCAGAGGATGTTCTTCCTGCAGCAGCTGAAGAAACTTAAGCTGCCAGCCAGGATGCTGGTGCAGTTCTACACGGCCATCATCGAGTCCATCCTCACCTCCTCCATCACCGTGTGGTTCCCCGGCGCTACCGAACGAGACAAGGATTAGCAGCAGAGCATTGTGCGTGCTGCAGAGAAGGTGATTGGCTGTGAGCGCCATCTCTCAAGGACCTGGAGGCGTGTGGGTCGGATCACAGCTGACCCCTCTCACCCTGGACATAGACTATTCACCCCTCTCCCCTGAGGCAGGAGGCTACGGTCTATCCAGACCCATACCTCCCGCCACTTGAACAGTTTTTTCCCCTCCGCCATCAGACTCATGAACAATAACAAGACCCAATAACTTAGTTACAGACTCATGGATGTAATCTGCACTTGCACTGTGTGGTGTGTCCACACTTAGATCTGCTGCTATCACTTAATCAATCAATGGTTTTGTATAGCCCAATATCACAACAGGAGTTGCCTCATAGGGCTTATCACTTTATTCACTTTATATCACTTCATCACTTACTTTATACTCATACACATCTGTAAATATAATCCCACTGTTGTTCTATGTCAATTGTTGTCGTCTTACCATATTTTACTTTTTATTTTGTATCTTATTTATTTAATATTCTTCATGCATGCCCGCTAAAGCCTTATAGTATAAAGTTTTATAGGTTATTTTGATCTAAATTCTGTGTTATATGTTTTATGTTGCACGTCCGCATCAAGAAAAATTCCGAGTTTGTGAACCTGTTGTCCAACAATGGTAATAAAAACTATTCTGATTCTGAAGTGAGTTTCTCCATTGTGAGATCTGTGAGATCAGTAAAGGCTCTTATCACAGCCTAACTTTTTTCACAATACACAGCCCTTGACCTGATGCAGATTTAGCGTTGCAAAAATGTTCTAAATCAGCTTTTGTGACCCAGAGAAAAGTTTGAATATATCTTACATCTCGGCCACGAGATGAGTGGCTGTAGATGAAGCACAGTTCACATTTTGGAGTTCTTGTGAAGGACGTCCTCGAGAGCATGTGGTATTATCGGATCGGCCGTAGTTTGCACTGTAGATATAAATCACCTGACCCGAACCTGAGAAAGACACTGCATTCAGGTCGAACATATTTGGACAATACGCTTACTTACTTTACACTTACCACACGTGAGGTCGACAGTGGAGTGTTCGCATGCCATTCTCCGCTCTGTGACAGACAATACAATTCTCCTTTAGATCTAACAACAACATGGAAGTGGTATGTGACCCTTACCTGCAATCACCAGAGAGGCTGCAGCCAGCCCTGAAAGAGAGGAAAACATGTTAAAGCCAGCTTTTGTCACATTGTAGATAGTGAGGAGTAGTGTCAGTGTAGTTACAGTATTTGCACTATTGTAGATATACTGTAGTGTAGAGCAGGGGTCACGAATTAAATTTCACCAAGGTCCGAAATGAAAAAAAAAGGTCAAGCAAAGGTCCGGAACATACGGGGTTAATTCACGGTTATATCAGGATTTATAAGCCTTTTTTAAAACTATTTCTGTGATTTGAAAATAATGCAATCAATTTAAACTTGTTATTGTTTTTTTGCTCTAAAAATAAGTTTTGGCTCCTAAATAGCAGAATGCATAGGCTTCTGTAGCCTATTATACACAATGTGCACATAATATATGACAGTGATGTGTTTCTTTGCTCAGTTCAACAAACTGAGCCCTGTTTAGTCCAGGTTTAGTCCTAGCTTAGTCCAGGTTTAGTCCTGGTTCAGACCTGCTCGGGAAACAACCGCGCTATTTACGCATTACGATCGCGCGTGCATATTTAATTAGGGCGTCCTCCGCTTTTGTTTTTAGCAAGCCATATTTCAGTCATTCCGAAACCGTTTCTAAAAATGTAAAAAGTATCATGAAGCTAAGATGTAGGACTTTCTCTTTCTGTTCGTCTGGGCTGTAGTTTACCGCTCTGGTGCAGTCAGAGAGGGAGAGGGAGGGAGCAGAGCCGGTGCTGGCCCTTCTGGGGCCCTAAGCAAAAATCAACACGGGGGCCCTACAGTACCTACGCATCCCATGGCTATTCGACGAAGCGCGAACCTGTCACGGTAGCGCAGCGGTTAGTGCTCGTGCTTCAAAGCTAGAAGGTCCCAGGTTCGATTCCCACCTGGACGGGTCCTTTCTGTGTGGAGTTTGCATGTTCTCCCTGTGTCTGTGTAGGTTTCCTCCGGGTACTCTGGTTTCCCCTACCACTAAAAACATGTACAATAGTTTCCCCTCTGGGGCAAGGACTCCCCTGAAAAATTGATTCTTAATCTCAGTGGGACTTTCCTGGTTAAAAAAAAATAAAACAAATAAACAGTTCCACTGTGCAGTAGTGCAGGGCAGAAGTGGAACATAATGACCTCAATTCAGGCCCTGCCCCACTGTGTGAGAACCACTAAGCCACTGCAAGACTGGGATTCAGGACTACTACTAGTCTATTTCCCCCACTTTTTAAAATGGTAAATGGCAAATGGTCCCATTCTCTCACCTTTGGTCCCTGACCCACAGTTTGGGAACCGCTGATTTAAAACTAACTAAAACCTGCACCTGACGGTCTTACTACTGAGAATTAGCCTGTGAGTAGTCCAATTAGTTTTAGACTGTGCACATTAAGCGAACCAGAGTTACTATAAGTAAACTGTGCTCATTCAACTCCTCTTTGACCAGGCCACGTAGAACGACTTTACTCTCGTCTATTCGCCCAACGACTGTCCTGATTCTCCGCTAGAGACAATAAGAAGAGAGTTTAAATTAGTGTGTTGCAATGCAGCCCCGAGTCCGCGCAGAGAAAACATGAGAGCAGCACCCGGGACACGGGTGACATGCAGGCGCACAGGAGGCGACGTGAGCACCGGGAGACAGACAGACAGCTAAGCGGGGACGCGAAGGGGAGAAGCACTCGCGCCTCGGGAGTGACGGGGGGAAGGCGGTAGGTCTCTCCTGCTCATCCACTTCAGCAGACTGCTGTGTTTAGGTGTTTTATGTGCCAAAGTAGGAGGAGTGTGAGCGCTGTCAGAGAGCCTGTCCCCGTACAACGCGTTGATTAATAAATGAAAAAAACACCGTAGTTTGACGGAGATGCGGGGCCCTTACGGCTGCGGGGGCCCTACGCACCTTGCGTAGTTTGCGTATAGGAAAAACCGGCTCTGGGAGGGAGAGCGAGAGAGGGAGAGAGAGCGCATACGCAGCTGCTCGTCTGAGGGGATTCAGGTCGGGTCCAAAGTTCGGATCCAAGGTCCGGAATGGCTGGCGCGTGGGTCCGGATCCGGACAGAGGTCCGCCGTTTAGTGACCTCTGGTGTAGAGTAGTGTCAGTGGAGTTACAGTATTTGTACTATTGTAGATACAGTGTAGAGTAGTGTCAGTGGAGTTACAGTATTTGTACTATTGTAGATACAGTGTAGAGTAGTGTCAGTGGAGTTACAGTATTTGTACTATTGTAGATACAGTGTAGAGTAGTGTCAGTGGAGTTACAGTATTTGTACTATTGTAGATACAGTGTAGAGTAGTGTCAGTGGAGTTACAGTATTTGTACTATTGTAGATACAGTGTAGAGTAGTGTCTGGAGTTATACTCACACAAAGCGCAGCTGAAGGACAACATCCTGACGAGGAGCAGTCACTGATGATCAACACATCCACATACGCCTTTATATAGAGATTGTAAGGATTGTAACGAAATCTGAACAAGCTCTTGACTCATGCTTTGCTCACACGCTACAGAACAAGAAGACCATGTCCCTGAGATCAGCTGATAAACAACGGTCAACACTATAACCATTCTGAACATAACGTGAAGTACAGATAAAGTATAAACACTTCTCTGCGTAGAAAAGTGCAAGACTAGGATAAAAGGCAAAGGTCAACGGAGGTCTGGACTTCACTTCTTCTCTTTCCCTGAAGTCACCAGCTGGTTATACTGCTTTGTAACTAGGAACAACGGCAATGAAAGCCTTTTCTTTGAGACAACTTCTATCTCCAGTGTATGCTTTGGCCATATCCAAATAACTGTTCTCGCGTGATACAAAAGAACCAAGTCCTAACAAGCCAGAAGACAAGGAACCAACAGACATGGGCGCCGTAAGGGGGTGGAAGGTTAGGACAATTCTAAGGGCCCAGGCTGAAGAAGGGCCCACAAGAGCAGACCCTTTTTATTTTTAAATGTGCTAGGGCCTCTCATGCACTCAATGTGTGTATTTTGGCAATTTTGACTAGCAAACGGGAAATATTTATTGGGTTAAATCTTATCTGTAAAAAATGTAGGGGGCCCAGAAATGTTTGTTTCCATAGGGCCCAGAATTTCTGGCGGCGCCCCTGCCAACAGATAACATCCATTTCACATGACAGGGTTAAAAACACTCAGATAATGAATGTCAGTGTTTAACTAAGAATTTCTGTAAAAAGGTGGCACCTATTTACTTAAGGCAGGCTATTATTTTTACAGTGATGTAGTCATTAAATATAAACAGTCCACAAAAATCTATTTACACAGTGAATAGATTATTTCACATCAGATCCCTTTGAGTTCTTTGGCTATGATTTTACTTCATCTAGCCATGTATTAATAAAGGCTTTTTATTATCTCTACTTTTGGAGTGCCTCAGTTTATTTTATTTTTTTGCTGAAACTGATCCCTGCACTGAAGAGCACCCAAAGGACAAAGTTTCATACTCTTTTACATCCAAGTAGCACTCCAGCCAGTCTCCCAATTTTTTCAACCCTTTGAGTTATTATTAGGAGAAGCACTCTTTTTTAAATCCCTTCTTTAAACTATACACATAATGTTTGTACATAACATTTTAAATGATATTTAACATTGTTACACATCAGGATGTAAACTTAAGTCTTCCTAAATGTGTCATATTGGGAGGTTATGATTATGATTGCAGCTTGGCATGTGTTCTGCTGCCAAAAAGACTCCATTTGACTCTTAGAGTCAAATTTCCACAAATTTCCCAAATTTCCACACCACGTCTCGTGGGACACATGCTTTTCATGGTTGTTCTTGAGTACTGTTTATCAAAACAAATTTTACCTCTCAAGTTGTATTTGACTTCTCGTTTGCAGAACATATTTTGTAAACTCTCAGGAAGCGACTTTAGTGAGGCTTTGAACATGATTTGAGCATCTTAAATTCAGTCAGGTCCTCAAATTTCATTGTTTTTGATTTAAAGAATAAAGGATTAGTGTGATCACAGTATCCAGCTAAATGGATTATTCTTATTGCCTTTTTCTGAACTTTAAACAATGGGTCAAGATTACTTTTATACGCATTTCTCCAGATCTCTACACAATATGTTCAATGGGGAAGGATAAGTGAACAGTATATAGTATATAGAGCTTTGTTGTCAATGATACATTTAAATTTATTCATTTGGGCTGAAATCTTTGCAACTTTAGTTTTAATTTTTATGATGTGAGGTTTCCAGCTGATTTTATGATCAAATGTTACACCAAGAAATGTATGTTCATAGACTCTTTCAATAGTTTCGTTGCCAATTTTAACTGGTAATTGTACATTCATTACACGATTTCCAAAGAACATTGCTGGTGGGAACTTTCCAATGTGGCTCCTGTAATCACTGTAGCCACATCAACAAGGCCACTTCTTTCAAGGACTCAACAGGAAAAAGGACCTTTTTTTTGTAAAAACTTTGCCAACTGCAACACCACGCACATCATTTACAAACTGGATTGCACTTGTGGTTGCTTTTATGTTGGACTAACTAAACGAAGACTCAAAGACCGATTTTCTGAACACAAAAATGTAATAAGAACAAAAAACCCCAGGGACAGAGGCAGGGATTATGGAGATGATGAATGGAAAATTGGGTCAAAGCAAAGAAAGCATTTAAACATAAACAACTTTACAACTGAATAAGTCTCTCTATTTTTAGACGAGACTAAAATAAGTGGCAAAGCTCTCGATTTTTTAATTGGCCGATGCCGATATTTTTGACGGATTTTTTTGGCCAAGTTTTCCAAATGTCTGGTCTATAATCCTGTAAAAACACAAATACTTGGCTACTCCAGCAGGCCAAGTTTAGGTCATTCAATCATAGTTTCTGTCCCAGCCTTGATTGGAAAAATACAATTGAATTCTCCAGGTTCTGTGCTTCAAAATAGTGACGGACTCAGGTAGTTCTGCCATTTTAGTGCTTTTACACCTGACTACTGCTTTTGACACGGTTGACCACACAATTCTTTTAGACCGACTCCGAGACAGTGTGGGTGTCAGGGGGACTGCTTTAGACTGGTTCAGGTCGTACCTCAGTGGGAGGTCTTTCTCCGTTAGGCTTGGGGACTCCACCTCATCCTCTGCCCTCCTGCGCTGTGGAGTTCCCCAGGGTTCAATTCTTGGCCCAGTTCTGTTTGCCCTTTATCTCCTCCCACTGAGTCAAATCTTTAAGAGGCACAGCATCTCATACCATTTTTATGCAGAGGACTGTCAAATTTACTTGCCTCTTTCCAAGACAGCTAAAGGCCCCCTGACACCCTTGCTAGCCTGCCTGAGTGACGTCAAGGCTTGGTTGGCCCAAAATTTCCTCAGTCTTAATGAGGGGAAAACTGAAATTGTTATTTTTGGGCCCACTGACCCCTTAATGGACTTGGGTTCTCCCCTCTGCCACCAACCTTGGCGTCACCATGGACAGTGATTTTAATTTTACTAAACAGATTAGCACAGTCGTCAAGTCAGGCTTTTACCATCTTCGCCTTTTATCTAAAGTCAAACCGTTTTTATCTTTTAAACATTTTGAACAAGTCGTGCATGTTTTTATTTCGTCACGCCTGGACTACTGTAATGCTCTTTATACAGGCATTACCCAAAATGCACTCTCACGCTTACAGTTAGTCCAGAACTCAGCTGCACGACTTATTACTGGAGCTAAAAAGCGTGACCACATTTCTCCAATCCTCGCATCTTTGCACTGGCTTCCAGTCAAATTTAGAATTGATTTTAAGGTTTTGTTGTTTGTTTTTAAAGCGTTGAACGGACTGGCCCCTCAGTACGTTGCAGACCTCATTGAAGTCTACACCCCTCTGAGGTCTGAGGGCCAGCTCCAGCTCGTGGTTCCTAAGACGAGACGTAAAACTCAAGGGGACAGAGCGTTCTCCGTCGTCGGCCCTAAGCTGTGGAACGCTCTGCCCCTCCACGTCCGAACAGCCCCAACACTGGAGTGTTTTAAATCTTGTCTTAAAACCCACTTTTATTCTCTGGCTTTTAACACCGCGTGAGTTGTGTGGTCCCTGTGTCTTTTTTATTGATTTTTATTGATTTTACATAGATTATATTTATTTTTTATTATTTATTGTTTTACGATTTTTATTGATTTTATAAATGGATTATTTATTTCTTATTTTAATTATTTATTCCTTTTGTGATGACTTCTATTTTTTTTATTTTATTTTATTTTTTATTCTATTTTTATTGACTGGTTGAGCTACATGGAGTTTTTTGTGTACTTTTCTTTTTTGTGCAGCACTTTGGAACTGTTTTGTTGTTTAAATGTGCTATAGAAATAAAGTGGATTGGATTGGATTGGAAAATGACATGGAGTACGTCCATATTGTACTTGTCAAACTTGTAGCTAACCAACTTCCAGAGTGATGTTACTCTGTTCCCTTGAGGCCGAGCAAGTTGTGGGAGGACTTGATCCCTCAATCTTCTCAGGTCCTGCTGAGAAGATCGAAGGATCAAGTAGTACTGTCAGGGTCAGTTCTACAGTGGTTCTCCTCATATTTATCTGGCTGTAGCTTTAGTGTTACAGGTAACCCAATAAGGTCTGAATCAGCCGATTTGTTGTGTGGAGTGCCGCAAGGTCCCGTTTTGGGTCCCGTCTTATTTTTGCTGTATTTGATCCTTTTGGGAAAGATCGTCCAAAGGTTTAGTGATGTTTCTTTCCACTAATTCGCTGATGATATCCAGCTCTCCTGCTCCTTTAAGCCGTCTGAGACCCGGAAGCTAAACTCCTTGCTCCATTGTCTAAAACTATGGCTAAACTCTCTGCAGCTCAGATAAGTTCAGCTGCAGATAAAACAGAAACACTGGTTATTGCCCCTGATGATTCAATTCCGTACTTGGGTGCGGTGGCCTAGCAAGGGTACCGGGGGCCCCAAGCAGGAATGTCAGTAGAGGGTCCTTTAGTGGCCGTTTTGTCCTCTGGTAGGCATAACTTCTCTTCATTTTGTTGGAGGAGATGCTGGCTGCTCTGTTTACTTCCAACATGTGGGTTTGCGCTGTCTCTCTCTCTCTCCTTCTCCTCTGAAAAGCAGGTGGGGGAGGGGTGAATTTGGCTCATTCTGGCACTAGGCGACATATGTTTTAGTACAGGTATCGAAAACCTCACTCCTGTGAACATCCTCAGACCTGCTTCACTGAGCTGAAGCAGAAGCAGAAGCCTGGGACATACGCAATAAGAGCTCATATAAAAGGGTTCTGAAACATCAGTTAAATACAGATACAACTGAGATAATTGTCTTTGGCCCACATAAAACACAGAGAAGTTGTCATTAGTCATCTTGGGGCTCTTTCACTAGAATCTAAGAATCAAGTTAGAAATCTAGGACTCAGACCTGAATTTTGAACAGTCATATTAAGTCAATTACATCAGTGGCCTATTACCACCTAAAAACATTGCTAAAATAAATCTAAATCAGATTCATGCGTTTGTCCCGAGTCGAGTAGACTATTGTAATGGCTTGTTTACTTTCCAAACGAGCTGTTAGAGCTGCAGTAGATTCAAAATGCTGCTGCTCGAGTCCTGACCAGAACCAGGAAATACAACCATATTAGTCCAGTGCTCCGGTCTCTGCACTGGCTTCCTGTCACTCAGAGAATAGATTAGCTTTGCTTGTGTATAAGTGTCTTCATGGTCAGGCACCAATGTACATCTCTGACATGTTGCAGCCGTATGAACCACCTCGGGCCTTGAGATCCTCAGGGAGGGGTCTCCTGGTGGTTCCCAGAGTCAGGACTAAACACAGTGAGGCTGCATTTCAGGTCCATGCAGAAAAGGTCTGGAACAGCCTCCGTGAGAACGTGAAACAGGCCTCAACCCTGACTGTGTTTAAGTTCAGGCTGAGTGTGGGCTGCACAGAGCTGAGGCCCAGGGCACTCCAGACCTGCTCTCCACCATCGCTGAACTCCAAACTGAAGTCCAGTCCCTCAAGGAACAGCAGAAGCGTGAGTATCACCCGGAAAACATGTCCAGTTTAACGCTGATGTATTACAGCTCGGAGCTCTGCAGAAGAACCTGCTTGCCTGTTCCCTCATCTGGTCTGATCGACCCAAAAGTGCATCGGTCCAACGGGGCTCCAGGTGGCCAGTCTAGGCCATCCCCTAACCAAATGATGTTCCCACCACTTTATACGTATGCTTTGAGTTTTCTACTTTTTCCCTTTACCAGAGTAAAAAAGAACCTCTGCACTAAAACAGAATTAAAGATTAATCACACAGGCTTATATGGTGCAAGTACAAGTTTCCTACCATAGATGACAACATTTAGACAGCTTTAATGACACAACAGGCATTTATTGCCCTTCTGAGGACCTCATTACAGGAGTTTGGCTGTAAACGCTGCCCTTGTCTGTGTGGAGTGACTGATTGTTGGAGTCCGGAGCCGTTGCTGTTGATTACAGAGGGGGGTTCAGACCTGCACAGTGCTTCATATATGCCACATTAGACAAAAAGGGATTAATGCAAAGTCTATGTAACCCACATGAAACAATGTGCTACTAGACCAGTATGTGTTGTCTAAGCTGCAATGGCACTGGTTGTCCACTAGAGTGTACCACAGCGGCTCAAATAACCTAGCACGCTCCTCGTGTGTCTGATCGAACGGAGCGAGTTCTGAAATTAGCATGACCCCCAATCATCCCATTAACACTTGTATTACCCCCAGAGGGACTACGGAAAGGATTTATCTCTATATTTAATTCATGTGTATTAACCTCTATATGCAAAATAATGTGCAAAAACCTGCAAATACTTACAAATGTTACGTTATCAATACCACTGTAAACATCTACAATATATTTCTTTGCGCTGCCAATGTTGATGTTTATATTTTGTTCTTACCTTATTTATTTATGTTGTTTTATATTGATTGTATTGAAGACACACTGATCCTATATCCTGTTACACATGTTTTAGGTTTAAACTGAGAAACAGACTCGCTCTGGACAGAGATTTTAATGCAGACAGTTTATTTAAATGAATGGAGATCTCCATATTGTTGCAGCAGTTTGAAACCGATCACATAACCACAGGATTAATGCGCTTCTTAATCAAACAAACTTTCATGAGAGATTTCCAGGACGACGACTGAGCCACGGCTGCTTTTACCTCAAACGGGCGCTTCTGTAAAACAAAGACAAAAGGACACGTTTTATTTCATTATTACTGTACTGAGCACATTACCCAACGGCATGACTCTTGACGAAAGACAGGAGTTAAATCTTCTGTGACTGAAGCACGAGTCCTGGCAAAGGCTTCTCTGTCTCTGCTGCACCAATGTTTATTTCATCAACTCAAGTATTTTCGTCATAATTTTAGTCAAACTTATATTTTCGCAGACTGAAATTAGACTAAAACTATCAGATCATTTAAATTCACTGCCAAAGAAACAGCTCTGTGCTTTTTTTCATGTTGGAGAAGAAACACGAAAAATTAATATTATAAATGCAAAGACTGAGTTAATCTCTCCAGAGAGCCGTCAGTGTGACTGCAGAAGTGCAAAAAGCCTGCCTTATCCTCAGTGTCGCGTCACTGCAGCCTCGGTGTGTGTTCTCCCAGAGAAAACAACACAGATGTTACGTAAAAGACGTGTTTGTTTTGAGATACAGGACCACATTTGAGCGCAGTCACAGCTGTGATCTGTTCAAAGCTCCAATCAGGTGCAGAGTTATACAGAACGGTTGATAAAAGCTGATGAGTCTAGATCCACTTTTCCAGCAGAGGGCGCACTATCACGGTAGATCTGCAGCTTTCCCCTACTCAGCCTCTTTCATCTGTGTGTGCATAAAGTTTACACGAGGGATGGGCGCATCAATAACATAGTATCATTATATCATTACCAAATGGCTACTTTTTTAAGTGTCGATACTTGGCAATTTAATCTTATCAAATACTGTATATGGCCCAATAGTATACTGTTTTATTGATTGATTGATTGATTGATTGATTGGAGCTATTATTTACAATGAGTTATTATTTAAAATATTTACATCATTACATTTACATTATCACAAAAAACCAAGAAAAAATAAATAATAAGTCAAAAGGAGTAGGCCGAAACAAGAAAGCTTATAAGTGCCTACCCCAATTTCAAAATACAATTATTGATTAGCAGCATTGATAATTCGAAGCTTTTACATGTAAAAAAAATCTGATGAGACTTACAAGACAACTTACAGGTATGAAAAACATAGAGCGAAAATAGAAAAGTGTGTGATTTCTGAGTGTATTTACTTAGTTTTATAGTTGTCTCTTATTTTTTATCATTGCTTATATTACCATTCTGGTTACCATTCTATTGATTTACTTATTGTTTAAGTAGTCATAGTGATTTAGATATATATATATATATATATACAGTATATATATATATATACAGACATATGTATACATATATATATATATATATATATATATATATATATATATATATATATATATATATACACATACATTACTAGCGCACATATTTATTATACATATATTATCATCACCATAATAACAATGACAATAATATCATTCTCAAAAATATCATCTTCAAATGTATCATGTTTCTCATTGCTATCATCACTGCTTCCACTGTAATAATGTTGGTTATGATTGTTCTGTCAGTGGTTTTTGATTGTTTTCCCTATTTATGAGGTGCGTTAAAAAGCCACGGTATTATGTGGCAAGCTGGTAGAGGGCGGAGCCCCCCACCAGCGAGCCCCCACCCTGCTGCCCTAACTAGCTGATGTTGTGAACCGCTTTATAATCCTATACTGAGTGGTGCTTTAAAAAGACAAGATTTGTGAGCCCGTTGAGAGGGGACCCTACAACAGGTCCACATCTCGCCTGCCCCAATTCTATTTTATTTGTAATGACCAGCGGAAGCAGGCCATAACAGCATTTTTAATGCTTGTAATTTATCTCAAGTTCCTTTAATACAGATCAAATAGACTTGGTAGATAGAGTAGGTGACAATTGATTATATCAGCAATGATGTGGTATTTCACAAGTTCATAGTAATACAGATTACTTAAGGAGACTGACTGAGAGACAAGGTCACATGTCTTCAGCATACTTCTCAAACACAGTTCTCTTATACTGTCTTTTGAATTGCTGTAGACTAGCTGCACCTTTTAAGTCTTCATCTAAATTATTGCACAGATTTACTCCTCTCTGTGTAATACAATGACTTTTTAGGGTGGAATGGATACATTGTACTTTCACATTATGAGTTCCCCATAGATCGTATCTTCCCTCTTTTTTTTTTAACCAAACATTAATTGTACGTTACTAGGGAGCTGGTTATTTACAGCTCTATATATTTGTAGCAGGGAATTGAGTTTTATGATGTCATCAAGTTTCATGGTGTTGGATTTTATTTTATTTATTTTTCATTTATTTATTTATTTAAGTAGGGACAGTACATATTAATGAACATATAAAATATGTAAATATGTCAGATTTTAGCCATAGGCTAATTTCCATCTGTTGTCCCTAGACAGGCTGATGTGAAACTTCACATTGAACATTTAACAATGACACACAACAAAGTCACAAGACAGTACAGGAACAGAACGACTGCAGGACAAGGAACAATGGGACCACAAGATACACATTCAAATATACTGTACAGAGAACATTGGGGATCTCAGGCAAATACAATGACAAAAGACTGGACAGGACAGAGGACAGGGAAGGGTGAGGCAGAAAACGGGAGCGAAGGCGGTTCACTTCCACAAACCAAGAACAGTATATTTGTATGGTCCCTATACCCCACTTTATGAACAATTCTGATGGCCTTCTTTTGAAGTCTATATAAAACCAGCAAATGACTATTGTAGGTATTTCCATCTGAGCAGTAGTTTATGTATGGTAGGATTAAGGGACAGTACAGGGTGAAGAGAGCCTTTTGGTCCACACAATAAATACACTTGCCCATTATGGCCACATTTTTCGCCACTTTACCACAAACAATGTTTATTTGTGGTCTCCAGCTAACCTTATGATTGAAGATCACAGCCAGAAATGTATATTCCTTGACTTGTTTGATTTGAACATTGTCAATATTGATTTGAATCTGAATGTCACTATTCCGTTTGCCAAATAAAATCATTTTTGTTTTCATTAAGTTCAGCGATAGTTTATTTCTGTTAAACCATTCTTTGAGTTTGTATATTTCTGTTGTGACCTCTGATATGAGCAGTTGTAGGTCTTTGCTAGAGCCTAGTATAGTTGTGTCATCAGCAAATAATATACATTTTAACTTTGTTGAGACTTCACACAAATCATTGATGTAGAGCAGAAACAATTTAGGTCCTAAAATCGACCCCTGGGGACCCCACATATTATATTCCTCCATCCTGATACATGTTCATCAATTTATGCATACTGTTTTCTTTCAGTCAAATATGACTTCAACCAATTGTTAGTGATCCCTCTAATCCCATTATTATTTAGTTTCTTGAAGAGTATTTCATGATCTATAGTGTCAAAAGCTTTCTGGAGGTCCATGAATATACCCAAACAGTACAAATTAGTGTCAATATTGTTGGTGACTTCTTCGCTTAGATTGATTAGATCATGTGTAGTTGACCTATTGTTTCTGAACCCATACTGACAGTCACTAAGTAAATTATGTTTATTCACAAAGCTGTCCAGGTGGGCAGCAAAACATTTTTCCAGAATCTTAGATAGTTGAGGAAGTATAGAGATTGGTCTATAATTTGTAAACTGACGATTAACCCCACTTTTATAAATTGGAACGACCTTATTTTTTTAAAATTTGTTTATTTGAGCAGTTGTTCTGCTCAAACGGACCTTGGCAATCTTCATGAGGTCACAGAATTCACCAGTTGAAAGGAGAGATTGAGAAAGGCATTGATATATTTTGTATTACTTTTTAATCATGTTCATGTCAAAGTAATTCCAATCAGTGGATTTTGTATTCTTGAAAGCTTTAACTATTTTAATTATTTCATTTTCATTTGTTGACGTAAGAAAAAAGCAGTGTACATTCACATTTTTGTGTTGAGAGACATCACTGTGTGTTTTGACTATTTTTGATGCAGTTGAGGCCCAATGGTGACAAAGTAATCACTGAACGCATTAACTACATTCTCCCCGTTTATAATTTTCTCATAATTTTTAATCATGTAGTCTGGGTAACTTAAAGCCTTTGAATCTTTAGACATTGCATGATTTAAGACTTTCCATAATATTTTCATTGACCTCAATCATATTTCTATAATAATTTATTTAATATTTTTTTTACTTGTTAGTTATACTGTTATCATGGTGTTTCTCTTTTATATGGTATCCCACAGTGCCAGAACACTGTACAGGAATAGAAAAAAAAAAACACAAAGCCTTAGATTTGTTCACTCACCAATTGGGCTCGCAGCAATAGGAAACCTGCAGGTATTTGTAGGTGCCATAACAGGGGTCTCCAAACACAGAGTTACTGGCACTGACTGAGCAGCGGCTTTTCCCATTGCACCTGGGACACAGAGAGAGAATACAGGTGATAAACAGACACAGTCAGGCCCCGTAGTCTCTGGATTAAAAGAGGTTCGTAAAAAAACCTAAGCAGAGGGTAAACCTTAGTCTCACAAACAGAAGATGTGGATTTCTTCACAACAATCATGACATTTTCCTGGGGCCTGGTCAATCGAGAGCTTAGTGGACACGTCATGCTTATGGAGCTTAAAAATAGACTTTAAAACCTTATTTTGGAGCCTCAGCTTTGATGTTTTACATTTTGTAATTTGAAATATGTCTCTTGTTGGAGACCCCTGGTTTAAACCAAATCTTACATTTGAGCCACGTGGTCATTGGTCGTAGACGCAGCACAGTTCACGTTTTGGACTTGCTCTGAAGGACGTCCTTGAGAGCAGGTGGTGCGGTCGGATCGGCCGTAGTCTGCTCTGTGGATACGGATCACCTTTCCAGGTTCTGACAGAGACACAGCGTTTAAACCACACTTCTTTGGATAATATCACAGCGTTTTAGTGTTTGGTTGGATACGTACCGCAGCTGAGGTCGGCAGTTTGGCCCTCGCAGGACACCGTACGGGCTGCAACATAGAACACACAGCTCAGAAAACCTATAATATCATCATCAAAATGAAGATAAAATGGGAGAACTTGCTGACACAGTGACTCAATAGCTTATTCATAGGGAAAACCAAGGATTGACACGTGAAGGAGATTTTAGTTTTATGACATTGGGAAAAGTGTTTTGAGATACAGGACCACATTTGAGCGCGGTCACAGCTGTGATCTGTTCAAAGCTCCAATCAGGTGCAGAGTTATACAGAACGGTTGATAAAAGCTGATCGGTCTAGATCCACTTTTCCAGCAGAGGGCGCACTATCACAGTGGCTCTGCAGCTTTCCCCTACTGCGCCTCTTTCATCTGTGTGTGAGGGATGGGCGCATCAATAACATAGACTCAATAAATCAATACCAAACGGCTACTTTTTTAAGTATCGATACTTAGCAAAAGGTATCAATACTAATTTGCATAATGTAAAGAGAAGACACAGCCGCAATTATAAAATATAAGTGACATGGCTTTAAATCGATTTATCCCAGATTTGGTCAAATACTGTATATCGCCCAATACTATTCTGTTATCATGGTATTTCTCTTTTATATGGTATCCCACGGTGCCAGAACACTGTACAGGAAAAAAACTAAACACAAAGCCTTAGATTTAATCACTCACCAATAGGGATAGGCTCACAGGAATAGGAAACCTGCAGGTATTTGTAGGTGCCCCCACAGGGGTCTCCAAACACAGAGTTACTGGCTGTGACTGAGCAGTGGCTTTTCCCATCGCACCTGGGACGCAGAGAGAGAATACAGGTGATAAACAGACACAGTCAGGCCCCGTAGTCTCTGGATTGAAATGAGGTCAGTAAAAAAACCTAAGCAAAGGGTAAACCTTAGTCTCACAAACAGAAGATGTGGATTTCTTCACAACAATCATGACATTTTCCTGGGGCCTGGTCAATCAAGAGCTTAGTGGACACGTCATGCTTATGGAGCTTAAAAATAGACTTTAAAACCTTATTTTGGAGCCTCAGCTTTGATGTTTTACATTTTGTAATTTGAAAATATGTCTCTTGTTGGAGACCCTGGTTTAAACCAAATCTTACATTTGAGCCACGTGGTCATTGGTCGTAGACGCAGCACAGTTCACGTTTTGGAGTTGCCGTGAAGGACGTCCTTGAGAGCAGGTGGTGCGGTCGGATCGGCCGTAGTCTGCACTGTGGATACGGATCACCTTTCCAGAATCTGACAGAGACACAGCATTTAAACCACACTTCTTTGGATAATATCACAGCGTTTTAGTGTTTGGTTGGATACGTACCGCAGCTGAGGTCGGCAGTTTGGCCCTCGCAGGACACCGTACGGGCTGACTCAATAGCTTATTCATAGGGAAAACCAAGGATTGACACGTGAAGGAGATTTTTATGACATTGGGAAAAGTGTTTTGAGATACAGGACCACATTTGAGCGCGGTCACAGCTGTGATCTGTTCAAAGCTCCAATCAGGTGCAGAGTTATACAGAACGGTTGATAAAAGCTGATCGGTCTAGATTCACTTTTCCAGCAGTGGGCGCACTATCACAGTGGCTCTGCAGCTTTCCCCTACTCTGCCTCTTTCATCTGTGTGTGAGGGATGGGCGCATCAATAACATAGAATCAATAAATTAATGGCAATTCTTTTTCGTTTGAGTTTAATTTGATCCATTGTGGTGAATGCTGCTTGTGTGCGCCTGAGCCTAGAGTTCTTTTTTGTATATATTTCAGGTATTGTCAAACCTATGACAAAAGTGTGGTATTAATTGTGATTAATGGGCATCATTCACGACACCTTAATATGCACCAATGTGTTCTTAAACCTTCTTAGGAAGGTTTTTGGATGTATTATTACATCATTGGCTGAAATGATTACATTTGTGAATGTCTGTGAGGGATGGGCGCATCAATACCATAGAATCAATAAATCAATACCAAATGGCTACTTTTTTATGTATCGATACTTGGCAAAAGGTATCAATACTAATTTGCATGGGAAGAGATGACACAGCAGCAGTTATAAAAAACAATTAATGACATGGCTTTAAATCAATTTATCCCAGATTTTGTCAAATACTGTTTATCGCCAAATACTATACTGTTATCATGATATTTGTCTTTTATATGGTATCCCATGGTGCCAGAACACTGTACAGGAAAAAAACAAAACACAAAGCCTCAGATTGAATCACTCACCTATAGGGTCAGGCTTACACTTGCAGCAATAGAAAACATACAGGTATTTGTAGGTGCCAACACAGGGGTCTCCAAACACGGAGTCACTGGCTCTGACTAAGCAGTGGCTTTTCCCATTGCACCTGGGACGCAGAGAGACACAAAAAAAGAGATAAAGACCCAGTCAGGCCCTGTTCTCTCTGGATTAAAAAGAGTTTAGTAAAACCTCCCTAAGCAGAGGTTAAAACAGCAGACGGTCTCACAAGCAATAGATGTGGGTTTCTTCGCAACAATCATGACATTTTCCTGGGGCCTGGTCAGTCGAGAGCTTAGTGGGCACGTCATTCATATGGATCTTAAAAAATTGAGTTGAAAACCTTGTTTTGGAGCCTGAGCTTTGATATTTAAATGAAAACATAATCTGAGTACTCTAACGTGTTACTAAGTAGCACGTTACCCCAACACTGTCGTTCAGGTATCGGTATGGTAAATCAAGTATCGTTCCCTGTCTATCCTGCACACCCTGAGTGTTTCTGAGAGCTGAATGTATCCTTAGCAGGGAGGTAGAGAAAGCCAAATCTGCATACCAACACCAATTCTCCTCCAATGACTCTGGAGCAGTGTGGCGGGGGCTTAGGGCTATCACTAACTACAAGCCCAAGGCCCCCCGGGCCCTGAACGACCTGTCCCTCGCCCAGGGTCTGAATACACATTACTGCCGCTACGAACGCCCATCAGCCTTTGACACCTATCTAGACACTCCAGCTGCCCCTGCTCCCCCCATCATCACCCCCACCATCAACGACCTCAGCACTTTATCAAAGGGCACCACAGACCCTCCCTCCCCCCCGCTCTCCCCATCAGTGAGGAGGAAGTGCGTAAGCAATTCCTGAAGCTGAACCCGCGGAAGGCCCCAGGCCGGATGGCGTCTCCACCTCTACCCTGAGACACTGCACGGATCAGCTGGCTCCCGTCTTCACAGACATTTTCAACACCTCCCTGGAGTCATGCCACGTGCCGTCCTGCCTTTAATCGTCAACCATCGTCCCTGTCCCTAAGAAACCACGGATCACAGGACTTAACGACTACAGGCCGGTGGCACTGACGTCTGTGGTCATGAAGTCCTTTGAGCGCTTAGTCCTGCCCCACCTCAAGGACATCACCGCCCCCTCCTGGACCCGCTGCAGTTTGCCTACAGAGCCAACAGGTCTGTGGACAACGCAGTCAATCTGGCCCTCCCCTTCATCCTGGAGCATCTGGACTCCCCAGGAACCTACGGCAGGATCCTGTTTGTGGACTTCAGCTCTACCTTCAACACCATCCTCCCAGGACTGCTACGAGACAAGCTCTACCAGCTCAGCGTGCCCGACTCCCTCTGCAGGTGGGTCACTGACTTCCTGATGGACCGGAGACAGCAAGTGCGGCTGGGGAAGATCGTCTCGGACACTCGGACTACAAACACTGGGACTCCTCAGGGCTGTGTACTTTCCCCCTGGCTCTTCTCCCTGTACACAAACTGCTGCACCTCCAGTCACCAGTCCGTTAAACTGATCAAGTTTGCGGACGACACCACCCTCATCGGGCTCATCTCGGACGGTGATGAGTCCGCCTACAGGAGAGAGGTGAACCGGCTGGCGTCCTGGTGCAGCCACAACAACCTGGAGCTGAACGCCCAGAAGACAGTGGAGATGATCGTGGACTTCAGGAAAGACTCAGCCCCACCGTCCCCCCTTCGCCCTGACAGACTCTCCCACCCCCATTTCCATCGTGGACTCCTTCCATTTCCTGGGAACCTCCATCACCCAGGACCTCACATGGGATCCAACCATCAGCTCCCTCATCAAGAAGGCCCAGCAGAGGATGTTCTTCCTGCAGCAGCTGAAGAAACTTAAGCTGCCAGCCAGGATACTGGTGCAGTTCTACACGGCCATCATCGCCTCCATCCTCACCTCCTCCATCACCGTGTGGTACCCCGGCGCTACCGAACGAGACAAGGATTAGCAGCAGAGCATTGTGCGTGCTGCAGAGAAGGTGATTGGCTGTGAGCGCCATCTCTCCAGGACCTGTTCACCTCCAGGACCTGGAGGCGTGTGGGTCGGATCACAGCTGACCCTTCTCACCCTGGACATAGACTATTCACCCCTCTCCCCTGAGTTAGGAGGCTACGGTCTATCCAGACCCATACCTCCCGCCACTTGAACAGTTTTCCCCCTCCACCATCAGACTCATGAAAAATAACAAGACCCAATAACCTAGTTACAGACTCATGGATGTAATCTGCACTTGCACTGTGTGGTGTGTCCACACTTAGATCTGCTGCTATCACTTAATCAATCAATGGTTTTGTATAGCCCAATATCACAACAGGAGTTGCCTCATAGGGCTTATCACTTTATTCACTTTATATCACTTCATCACTTACTTTATACTCATACACATCTGTAAATAAAATCCCACTGTTGTTCTATGTCAATTGTTGTCGTCTTACCATATTTTACTTTTTATTTTGTATCTTATTTATTTAATATTCTTCATGCATGCCCGCTAAAGCCTTATAGTATAAAGTTTTATAGGTTATTTTTATCTAAATTCTGTGTTATATGTTTTATGTTGCACGTCCGCATCAAGAAAAATTCCTAGTTTGTGAACCTGTTGTCCAACAATGGCAATAAAAACTATTCTGATTCTGAAGTGAGTTTCTCCATTGTGAGATCTGTGAGATCAGTAAAGGCTCTTATCACAGCCTAACTTTTTTCACAATACCCAGCCCTTGACCTTAGCGTTGCATAAATGTTCTAAATCAGCTTTTGTGACCCAGAGAAAAGTTTGAATATATCTTACATCTCGGCCACATGATCAGTGGCTTTAGATGAAGCACAGTTCACATTTTGGAGTTCTTGTGAAGGACGTCCTTGAGAACAGGTGGTGTTATCGGATCGGCCGTAGTCTGCACTGTAGATATGGATCACCTGACCCGAACCTGAGAGAGACACTGCATTCAGGTCGAACATCTTTGGACAATACGCTTACTTACTTTACACTTACCACACGTGAGGTCGGCAGTGGAGTGTTCGCATGCCATTCTCCGCTCTGTGACAGACAATACAATTCTCCTTTAGCTCTAACAACAACATGGAAGTGGTATGAGAACCAAAAACCCTCTCGCCCAGGTCAACAGAGGCCAGGGTCACTCACTCACTCACTCACTCACTCACTCACTCACTCACTCACTCACTCACTCACTCACTCACTCACTCACTCACTCACTCACTCACTCACTCACTCACTCACTCACTCACTCAGGCTTCCTGTTGTTTCCAAACGGTCTCCCATCCAAGTGCCCTTCCTTAGTTCTGAGATCTGACATAGCAAAGGCGGTATGTGACCCTTACCTGCAATCACCAGAGAGGCTGCAGCCAGCCCTGAAAGAGAGGAATACATGTTAAAACCAGCTTTGTCACATTGTAGATACAGTTTAGAGTAGTGTCTGGAGTTACAGTATTTGTACTATTGTAGATACAGTGTAGAGTAGTGTCAGCGGAGTTACAGTATTTGTACTATTGTAGATACAGTGTAGAGTAGTGTCTGAAGTTATACTCACACAAAGCGCAGCTGAAGGACAACATCCTGACGAGGAGCAGTCACTGATGATCAACACATCCACATACGCCTTTATATAGAGATTGTAAGGATTGTAACAAAATCTGAACAAGCTCCTGACTCACGCTTTGCTCACACGCTACAGAACAAAAAGACCATATCAGTGAGATTAGCTGATAAACAACGGTCAACATTATAACCATTCTGAACATAACATGAAGTACAGATAAAGTATAAACACATAGACACAAACAACTGATTCACTGGTAGGCAGTCACCCGCTCTGCGTAGAGAAGTGCAAGACTAGGATAAAAGGCAAAGGTCAACGGAGGTCTGGACGGCTGGTCAAGGACCCGGTCAGCGATCGAAAAAAAGCCGCATGTCTGAGTTTTTTAATAAAATAACATAAAAAAATTAATTAAAAATAAATAAATAAAAATAAAAAAATAAAAAGGAAAAAATATAATAAGTAATAAACAAATAAAATAAATAATTGTGCTTGGTGCTGAACCATGAGCCACAGGCAATTGTATACTATAAATGTGAACAGGGGGACGGTGTAAATCAACAGGGGGTATGTGCACAAACTAAACTTAAATGGTCAACTGTACTATAGTGCTATTTGGAATAAGATCTCACCCCGTTCAGGCCCATGGATCAACAGCCCATGAGGTTCTCACAGGTCAAAAATGCCATGTCCTCAGAGTGTAGGGCCAAGCGCCAAAACAATGTTGTTAAAAGAGCAATGCTAGTAAATAAATGAATACATGAGAATACTAAACTCTGCTGTGAAGTTCTTATACAAAGGTGAACAGGAAACCTTGTCGGGGAAACCTTGGACGTGGTCCTGGAGTAAATACAGGAAGGAGACCGGGTGATGAGAAGACAGAATAAGTGGAGGTGGGACAAAGTCAAAACACATTGGACCATTGCAAGTGGTAAGAGCCTCTTTATTTTGATTTTGTATTTTAATCTTTAGTGCTTATTTTATTCTTGGTTTTCTTGTGGTGACGTACTTTCAGTTTAGGCTTTGTGGGTGCTGCTCATTGCAGGTTTGTTTAGGTCAAAAAGGAGGGTTTAATGGTGGTTTCTTGCTTATAGTTATAAAAAAAAGAAAAAGAAAAAAGAGAAATCACATTTAGATTAAACTTTGGAAGAAAGGGAACTGTATTCGTTATTAATTTAGTTAAAATAAAAAAATAATACAGCTTCGATTCGTATTTCTGTTAAAAGGGATTGACCATAAGAGAAATACATTTTTCGATTCTTATGACAATTGACAATAAATGTTTTGAATTAAACTGAATTAAAAAGGCCATAGACGGAGAAATTAATCAAAGTATAGGAGACAATACCAGGTGAGCCAATTAGAAAATAACAAAGTTACACTCTAACAAAAATGTTCGTAAAATAACAGTAAAAAGTGCTGGCAGAAAATTACCAGGACATTATCCGTATTTCGTTTAGAATGTGCTGTTAAAACTGTGCCCTGTGAATTTACGGTAAACGTTCCGTAAAATTCAAATAGCAGAAAAACAGAAACTTTTGTATTATAAATGCAATTTCCGTTAATTCCTTAAGCCTGAAAACGGAAAATATAATGTAATAAATATGAAAATTTGTTATTCAAGGTTTATTTTCCGTAAGATTCATACTACTCAGAAATGGAAATATATGTACATTTATAGTATATATATATCTTGTGTTTTAATCATAATTAACTTGTTTTAGTTCAACATAAGACACTATTCAAAAATAATGGTCAAAATCTTTCTATTTATTAACAAAGCAATGTAAAAAATCTATTTACAAAGTCACACTGAAAAGTCAAAATGAACAGGTAATTTGAGTCAATATCAACACAAAATGTAAATAATGTCTACAATGTTAATGACATACGCATCCATTGAATCCATTTTTTTTTTTTTTTTACAATATTAATGAATAGAGGTGTAACTGTTCAGCTATCTCACGGTTCGGTTTCCTGGTGCAGGAAGTTCAACTTAGCTTAAAGACTCCTGACAGTTTTAAGCCAAGTACAACTTTAAAGTGTTCAGTTCATCACCATGAAAGTTTTGTTGAAACAGATTACGCCATAACTTTCAAGTCCAATCAGCTTTAACCACATGATTACAACCAAACCAAAAACCCCAAAAAATAACAAAATGGCAAATTGCAGATTTTTACTTTCATAAAATAATATTTGACATACCTTATGTTGTAACATGTAGGCTGAATTATTCACAACAGAATTCAGAATGTATTAAAGATACATAATTTTTGTGTGTTAGTCCTTATTGACGTCAAGCAGATTCACATTGCTCTCTGGCTCCAACATCTGAAAAAAATGGAGAAGGTCTGTCAGTAGAAAGCAAGAAATGAAACCAAGTTCAATATCATGTAACTGTGTTTAAACTTACTCTTGGTTGTCTAGAGTGGACTCTTTCTCCTCTTCACATTCAGCGATAGGACACCAGGGGGCTCGTACAAGTCTGTAATAATAATAATAATAATAGAAAAACATCAAATGTCAGAAATGATTAGATTTACCATGTATAGTCCAATAAATGTGTATAAGTGTGCGACTTAGTCCCTGTAAATGCGACCACATAAAAAGAGGATGTCCCACTATGAGAAAAAGTTTGTCTAGAGACAACTAAATATAACTATTTAAATTGTAAATGCTTCATTAGAAATGAAAATAACACACAACTTTAGCAAGTGTATTACATTTACTCACTTTATAAAAAGGAGCTGAGAATCTTTGGAGAAGTGCGTCTCATCCCATCAGCCTCAGGTCGACTGTAACAAAAACATTTAAGAACATGCACATTTGTAAATACTTTATAATAGATGAGAGGTTTGAAACCTGACTCAAATCTACTTACATTCTGACTGATAAGCTGAGTGTGTTCTCCTTTTCCCTGCATTCTTCATTTCCACATAATGTACGACATACTGGAGGACACTGGAAAGCCTCATGTCTTCATCCTCACAGGCCTTTAGATCACAGCACCTCCTCCTGTATTTGTAAAATGGACAAACTTACTGAGGTCAGGACACTTCACCTGAACACAACTATGGCAATAGTCACTTTACCTTGTTTTTTGTGCATCAATGAACTCCAGTTTAGTACAATGGCGTTTCTTGAGTTGATTCTCTAGATAAAAAGAAACATTTATTAGTGCTCTACAAGTATTCACAACAGAATTCCAAAATGTATCAGGGCTGGCGAGTCAGTTGCTTTTCCTTCAACAGTGCATGTTAAAATAATTCTATCCAGATTATGTTTTGTCAAAGGTACAAATAACCGAAAAACTGGACTTATAGTGTACTAACGTTAAAGATTAACGTCATAAACATGTGTTACTACATGTTGACTGCCACAACACTTAATGCCATGGATTATATTATTAGATATTTGTTGTGACGCCGCCGCCCTGAGTGGGCCTTGGTTATGGTACTATGAGAATATGCCCAATAATGGTGATATGGGATTATTTGAATAAAGCGTAATTTGCTTGATTGCTTGACTAAATAAAGTATGCTTATCAATAAAAGTTTTACAAGGCAAGTAGCCTAATAATTTAGGATATTGTGTGCTATGATCATATTATGCTTTAACTGTTCATAAATAAATTTGCATTGTGTTGTGAGTAATTGTAAAACTATTTACCGTTTTAAGAATAAAAGCTATTCATAAGTACATTATAGGCTTATAGGAGATGGTGAGTATGGAAGCCAAGTATAAGTACTGCATAGAGTATTGCTAATATTAATCATTGCATTAATCAAAACAGTGATGACATGAGTATGTATATGAGAAAATGATGTTATAAATTCTTTGTAATTTTGTTAAATTCTTTGTAATTGTGTTAAATTCTTTGTAATTTTGTTACAATATTGAACTTATCATTTTAAAAGGTGAATGTGCTGTGTGTGATATTAGGGGACAAAGGAAAAACCCAAAAGGGAAGTAAAGTAAGAGCTGTGGTTTTGGGTGGCTGCACGTAGACTTGGCCTTTCCCGGCTGAAGACACCCCTCACTCAGTTGCACCATAACTGTTTGAAGACATTTCTCGTAAGGTGTCAGTTACACAATAGCTGCCCTCCACATTTTGCCCTTATTTAGCTAAAAGATACTGCTCACTTAACCTCACAGAGTAAGTGCACACCTTATTAGGTAAATGAAGCTGCATACGACAGTTACAAAATGTAATAGGAGGGGTTGTTTGTCACCTAGATTGTGTAAAATAGGGAGGACTTATGGGAAGCCCCTAATGAAAAATGTATAAAACCCTGTACCAGAAGTGTTCAGCAGTAGACTTCCCTACTCTGAGCAACCACGAAGCACGTCACCTGTCCACTTCGTAAGTTCTGTGTACTGTTCGTGTATTGTGTTGTGTATTGTTTGTATACTGTTTTGTGTATCTTTTGTATGTTTCAGTGGGACAGCAATGGGGGGTACAACCAGCATTTATTAGTCACTTTAGAGTCCGAGTACTTTAGGTACTTAGGTCAGGTACGCCTGACATTGTTGACAGTTGGGTGCCTAGGGGCATTGTCAACCTAGCTGCAGGGAATTTTACAAGTGGCTTATAAGGTTGGTTGTGGGCCTTCTAAGTATTGCGACCACTTAAAAAATAAATAAATTATATAGAGCACACTTTTCTGTTGCCCGTCGCTCTTTGTGGGAACCTACTGTTTAAAAAACCTTTAAAGTAACTCCAGGCTTCAACTCCAGGTCACTCATCTTTGGTAAGTTCTTCTCTTTCTTGCACTTTTCTTCACAGGAGGTCATCCAGCTTTGTGAGGTATAGGAATTTAAGGGTTAAACTATAGGGAGTCCACTAGGTCCTCACCTTAGATCTTAAAAAGTCAGAATGGTTCTACACTGAGTATAATTTTCCAACAATATTATCATAAGGTTTAGGACAAAGATGAGTTCTTAAAAGTTTCCTTGTAACTGCCCAACTGACCAACCGTGCACTAAAACGGTTATGTCATGTCTAGTTAACAAGTTCAATGTAGCCTATTTAATTTACTATTTGCTATACTAATTTACTATACTTAATTTACTATACATGTTTAATATTCTTTAAAAAAATGTTTTACTTACCATAAAAGGGCGCTCGCAATCATCCAACAAAAGGCTCTGCCTGAGCTCAGATTTTTCCCGCCTCAAAGGCAGTTATAACCCACAATGCATTGCGTTCACACACAAAAATACAGAATTTTCCGTAAAATAAAATGACGGAACAGTCCTTCAATAACTACAGGACTACAAGTCTTGTTTATTTACGGAAAACTTATTATCAAACGGAAAGTACATGTAAAATGAATTTATGGAGCAAATCCGTCAGAATTTATAGTAAAAAGGCTTGAATTTTTATGGAAATTTCTTAGAGTGTAGACATGGGGCTGAGGGAGAGTAGGATAACTTCCCCATTTTTCCCCCGTAATTCTGTTACAGGTGTTGGTGAGATGGAGATGGAGGTCGTGAGGCTGGAAACCTGGGACGTGATAGTTTAGGGTCTACATTACTGATACACAATGTTGCTAAAGTTAATCACACATGTTAACGCTGTGCTGTGCTAGAAATAGTTGTAGGTTTGCTTATTTAGATTATTGACCGGTACACGATGTTTAGTGATAAAAATAATACACTATGTGTTTGCAACAACAACAAAAAACGCTACATGCTGGCATTGACTGGAACTGAAAGGGTGGCAGAGCTGATTTGGAGGTGGTCAGCATCACGTTAAAGCCACGCCTGGCTATAGAGGTGAAGGTGGAATGTCACTGCACATAGGATCACACACCACACAAGCTGACATTTAGTTAGTTTAGATTAAAGGGCTCATTTAGATTGCTTAGTTTTAGAACTTATTATTATACTTACTCTTAGCAAGTAAGTAACAGGTGGATTGTAAGGATTGTAACGAAATCTGAACAAGCTCTTGACTTGCTTTGCTCACACGCTACAGAACAAGAAGACCATGTCCCTGAGATCAGCTGATAAACAACGGTCAACACTATAACCATTCTGAACATAACGTGAAGTACAGATAAAGTATAAACACTTCTCTGCGTAGAAAAGTGCAAGACTAGGATAAAAGGCAAAGGTCAACGGAGGTCTGGACTTCACTTCTTCTCTTTCCCTGAAGTCACCAGCTGGTTATACTGCTTTGTAACTAGGAACAACGGCAATAAAAGCCTTTTCTTTGAGACAACTTCTATCTCCAGTGTATGCTTTGGCCATATCCAAATAACTGTTCTCGCGTGATACAAAAGAACCAAGTCCTAACAAGCCAGAAGACAAGGAACCAACAGATAACATCCATTTCACATGATAGACTACAGAACCCAGAAGAAAGGGAGTTGCGGTGCCGTATGTAGCCGGGGTCTCAGAGAAACTTCAGAGAATCTTTAGGCAGCACAGGATTCCAGTGTACCACAAACCTGTGAACACACTGAGACAAAAATTAGTTCATCCCAAAGACAAAACTCCGAGCCACAAACAAAGCAATTTGGTTTATTCTATTCGATGCAAAGAAGAATGCAAAGAACATTATATTGGAGAAACCAAACAAGTCTTACAGAAGAGACTTTATCAACACCGAAGAGAAAGCACAAGCGGCCCTCAGTCGGCTGTGCACCTTCACCTTAAAGCCTCCAATCACTCCTTTGAGGACGGGGAGGTCAAAATTTTAGCTAAAGAAGAACGTTGGTTTGAAAGAGGAGTAAAAGAAGCTATTTTTGTCAGAAAAGAATATCCCTCCATGAACCGAAATGGTGGACTCAGATTTAATCTTTCTGCTTTTTACTCCAATCTGCTTCGGGAAAAACCGACAGGACACGGCCAGTCCAAGAAGACGATACCTCAGCCAACAAAAGAACAATAGGCAGGTAATTAGCAGTGATCAGCCATGAATAGGACAGGACTGACCGATACTGGGGGGAGCAGGTCGTTACAGACGCTCTACTTCAAAGGTGTTTACCCACAGGTGAGAGTAGCTGTGATTAGAGGGGAGGAGCCGGGCCTACCCCAACTCCTCCCAACTGGTGTTTATCTACGCTGCATGCCGAGTGTAATCTTGTTCACTGACGAAGCCTTTTGGATGAGAGGCGAAATGTTTGGAGACCTCAACTACCAAGTACAGAAGATGACTCAAGTACCTTCTTTGAAGATTCACATGATAAGGTTAAAAACACTCAGATAATGAATGTCAGTGTTTAACTAAGAATTTCTGTAAAAAGGTGGCATCTATTTACTTAAGGCAGGCTATTATTTTTACAGTGATGTAGTCATTAAATATAAACAGTCCACACAACTCTATTTACACAGTGAATAGATTATTTCACATCAGATCCCTTTGAGTTCTTTGGCTATGATTTTAAATGGTAAATGGTCTCAACTTATATAGCGCTTTTCCACCTATGTTAGGCACTCAAAGCGCTTTACAGCAAGGATCCACTCACCCATTCACACTCTCACTCACCAATGTACACAGACACTGGAGGCAAGCTGGGTGAAGTGTCTTGCCCAAGGACACAACGACAGTATGCATCTTCAGGAGACGGGATTCGAACCCCTGACCTTCCAATCATGAGACAACCCACTCTACCATCTGCGCCACCGTCGCACTTCATCTAGCCATGTTTTTAATAAAGGCTTTTTATTATCTCTACTTTTGGAGTGCCTCAGTTTATTTGTTTTTTGTTGTTGAAAATGATCCCTGCACTTAAGAGCACCCAAAGGACAACGTTTTTTACATCCAAGTAGCACTCCAGCCAGCCTCCCAATTTTTTCAACCATTTGAGTTCTTATTTGGTAAAGCACTCATTTTTTAAATCCCTTCTTTAAAATATAAGTTTGTACATAACATTTTAAATGATATTTAACATTGTTACACATCAGGATGTAAACTTAAGTCTTCCTAAATGTGTCATATTGGGAGGTTATGATTATGATTGCAGCTTGGCATGTGTTCTGCTGCCAAAGAGACTCCATTTGACTCTTAGAGATCTCCTTGGTCTTGGAGACATTGTGGGGACGTCACAGAAATGTCTCACAGGTTGAGGACTATAGTGTTGTCCTCAGCTGCTTGAGACCACAGAGACATTTCAGAGACCTCTCGGAGACCATGCGTAAACTCTGTTGAACTGTTGAAATCGAACCTGTTCATTTTCACAGAGACTACCTGGAGACTCGTGTTATTGCCAGGGGATGTCTCAGAGACATCTCTGAAACGTTATGGCCAATGAAAACATGATCAAATGTAAATGTTTGGGTAATATTAATTTAAGCAGACACAAGTTTAAGTTGACTCATTCTGGTGATTTTAATAAAGATCAGACACATTTTATGAGCAATTTAGGCAGAAATGTCAGTAATTTCAAACAGTGTACTCACTTTTTTCTTCCACTGTAAAACATATTCCTAGGATTAAAACATGCAAATCATGTCATGTTGTAAACCAGTAACTCTCCAACCCTTTCCAAGGAGACTTTCTATATGCATTTTATTTTGTTCTGAAGATTTTGAAAACAACCTGGAGACACTTATAGGTATAAAGATTAAGAGGAAGCTCAAGAAAACTGAATAATCAAGTAAATACACCTATGTGGCATAGTTACACAAGAGTCTTTGAAGTATAAGTATAGCTCTAATAATAATAAGTATAATTTGAAATATAATGAGATGAATCTCCCACACGATGCATGTAATGGAAATGGAATCTATTCGCGTGGAATAGAAAACCAAACACGGAAGGGCATCAAGTGTCAGGAACAAAGCGAGGAGCAGGTTTTTAAGATAACAAAATCCTGCTTTCTGGTGCCAACGGGGTCAACAAACTGTTGTGTATATATAACCAATGTATATGTGTTGATTTTAAAATACTGCCGGGCAAACAAGACGCCGCCAAAACAAAAAGGTCTAATATTTTATTATATAGAATATCTTAGCTCAATGGTTCTCAAACTGTGGTACACATAGCATTGATTTTTGTTCATTTACGTTTATTTCACAGGGTTAGAACTTAAAAGTTGATCTCCACTGTGTGTAACACTGCGCACGGGCACTAACAGATCCACACAAACGTCCCGCCTCTCACACCACATTCTTAATTTAACTCGTGTTAAAATAAAGCAGTTTTCGGAGGAAGTTGAAAGATCCGGGCATTTGTTTGTAAAGTCCTTTGGCAGGTTTCTAAAATCTATCTTAATCCTAATTGGAAATCTAGCCAAATTTTATCTAAAACCTATACATTTTTTCAAAGTAAATTGTTTCCTTTTTTTCAACTAAAGTCCAATCATATCGATCAAATATTAGAAGCTGAACTGAAAGGTGTATCTATTTTTTTCAAAGATGCACTCAAAGCATGGTTAAATTTTCAATACTATCCTCCAGATGGCATTCATGAGATTTAAAATCAACTGATATGGATGAATTCTAATGTATTAATTGAAGGACGGCCGGTTCTATGGAACTCTTGCTTACAAAATTGTGTTATGTTTGTAAATGATCTAATGAACTCATTAGGAGATTATTTTACTTATTCATAATTATGTACATACTATGGACAATGTATTGAACTCTTTCAGTATAATCAGCTATTATCCTCAATCCCAATGAAATGGAAAAGAACGTTACATAATTAAAACAGGTTATTAGTATGCATGCCTCAAAACAAATGTAATAGATGGCAAACCATCAACATAAACAAAAATGTATATACATTTAATTTGTACATGTCTGGAACTGCCTTTTATCCTCACAGAATTTGTACTAAATGGGAAGATGAATTCAACATACCTATATTATGGAAGAAAACATTTTTTTTGCCCATATGTATATAAGTTTTGGATGTTGGTCCAGAACTGGTTACTAGAATTTAAGATTGAAATTGAGATCTGTCCCATTAACATAATATTGGGGGTGCTGGAAAGCAGCTTAATGGATTTATTCAATACAATTGCTCTAGTTGGTAAATTGTTTATTTTCAAATGTAAATCCAAGGCAGATCTCTGTCTAGCATCTCTGTCTTAAAGAATAAAATAAATCAAAAATATGTACGTAATTGAAAAGACCATAGCTATTAACAAAAACAAAAGAAATGCACTTGATAAAAAGTGGAATGGGATGTTATGGGACTGATGTCTACCAAAATCGTGAATTTTATAATGTAAACAATTTTACCATGTTAATTTCAGTGGTTCTTAAATTTTTAAGAGCCAAATGGGACGGGTGCAGGCTTAATATTGAGCCTGCAACAAGACAGCTGGCCCCTTCCCAATTCCTACAAATTTAGACAAAACAATTTTAAATTCAACTAGCATAAAATAATCAAGTAAACATTCCAAACACGATAAAATGTGTATAAAGATAAAAACCCAATAATTTCTAATAGATCATATTTTTGAGAGCCACTGAAATTAATAGAAAACAATAGAAAAAAATATGTCAAGGACTTGTATGTATGTGTATGTCTGTCTGTCTTGTCGTCTGTTAGTCTTGTCTTTGTCTTGAGTTATCATTTTGTGAATGTATCGTGTGTTTTTTTGTATTGTTTCGTTATTTTTGGCCGTGTTTTTTTTCTTTCTTAATGTTTACTGTGACTGTGTCTGTGTCTGTGGTGAATGAATTAAAAAAAAAAGTCCATTGGCTGAATTTTGGGAAACTTTGTGATTCACCTGCAGAGAATCAGAAGTCGCAAAGATCAGAGGCGTTTGTGGACATATAAATATCAAACACAGATTCATTTCAATACAGTGCCTTTGGAAAGTACTAATACACCTTGAACTTTTGCACATTTTGTCATGTTTACAACCATAAAAATAAAGATTTTGTCTTGCATTTTTTACTGAAAGTTCACACACAAGTAACAGACAACTGTGAAATTAAAGCAAAAATGATTCTGAAACTTGATTCTGTTATTTTTCAAAGTGAAAAGTGGGGCGTGCATAAGTATTCATACAGCATGACTTAATACTTTGTGGAACCCCCTTTTTCTGCAATAACAGCAGCAAGTCTTCTGGGGTTTGACTACAAGGTTTGCACATCTAGAGACTGACATTTTAGCCCATTCCTCTTTACAAAACAACTCAAGCTCTGTCAAATTAGAAGGAGAGCGTTTGTGAACAGTATAGTTTTCAGGTCTTTCCACAGATTTTCAATAGGATTTAGGTCAGGACTTTGACTGGGCCATTCTAACACATTAATATGTTTGTTTTTAAACCATTCCATTGTAGAGTTAGCTTTGTGTTTAGGGTCATTGTCCTGCTGGAAGGTGAATCTCCGCCCCAGCCTCAATTCTCTTGCTGACTCCAGCAGGTTTTCCTCCAAAATGTCTCTGTATTTGGCTCCATCCATCTTCCCAACTATTCTTACAATCTTCCCAGTCCTTGCTGAGGAAAAGCAGCCCCATAGCATGATGCTCCCCCACCATATTTGACACTGGGGATGGTGCACTCAGGACAATGAGCAGTGTTCGGTTTGCTCCATACATAACGTTTTGCATTTGGGCCAAAAAGTTCAATTTTTGTCTCATCTGACCAAAGCACCTTCTTCCACATGGTAGCTGTGTCCTCCATATGACTTCTAGCAAACTTCAAATGGGATTTCTTATGGCCTCCTTTCAATAATGGCTTTCTTCTTGCCACTCGTCCATGAAGGCCAGATTTGTGTAGAGTACGACTTATAGTTGTCCCATGTACAGATTCCCCCAGCTCAGCGGCAGTACGTCGCAGCTCCTCCAGAGTTATCTTGGGGCACTTGGTTGCATTTCTGACCAGTGCTCTCCTTGTTCGGTCTGTTAGTTTAGGTGGACGGCCGTGTCTTGGTAAGTTCACAGTGGTGCTATACTCTTTCCATTTCCGAATGATGGATTGAACAGTGCTCCGTGAGATGTTCAAATCTTGGGAAATCTTTGTATAACTTAACTTAACTTAACCATGTATGTTCATTAACATGCACTGTCCCGACCAAATAAACCAATAAAAAAAGAAAAAGAACGCTGCTTTAAACTTCTCCACAGCTTTATCCCTGACCTCTCTGGTGTGCTCCTTGGCCTTCATGATGTTTAGTGACCAATACACTCTGACCATAGCTCTGAGGCCCTCACAGAACAGCTGGAATTATACTGAGAGTAGATTACACACAGGTGGCCTCTATTTAATGGTTAGGGCAAGTCTGTGAACATTCTGCAGTCATTAGGAATGTTATAAAGGCAATTTAATGCACTCAGAAAATGCTGTATGAATACTTATGCACGCCTCACTTTTCACTTTTCTATTTTTGGTAAAATAACAGAATCATGTATCATTTTGCTTTCACTTCACAGTTGTCTGTTACTTGTGTGTGAACCTTCAGTAAAAAAATTCAAAATAAAATCTTTACGTTTAGGGTTGTAAACATGACAAAATGTGCAAAAGTTCAAGGTGTATTAGTACTTTCTCAAGGCACTGTATCAGTTTCTGTTCCAGAGTTATGAGCGATGGCGTGGACATGGATAATAGAGTTAAAAAATGAAATTGCTATTTGGCGCTGATTGCTGCCTATACCCTTCCAAAACATATTAAAACAATGTGAATTATTCAGACGTCTAAAATTTAATATAGGGTTTTACACATCACAAAAAAATAACACAACTTAACCCATTTATTTTCATAATATGCTTACAAACTTCCTGTACATTATTCACACTTAAATAACATGTTCTTACTAATGAAACTGAACTGAGTTATATTGCACTGTTTAAGATGCAACAAACTCAATAGTAACATCATGCGTGTGCAGCTTTCAGGAGTTATAAGATATTGTGTTTATGTGTATATTTCACTGTACAGGAAAAACAATGAATAGATTTTCTCTGGTCAAGGGAGAAATTTGAATGAAATGAATGCAATTCCACTTAATATAACAAAAAATACCATTATTTTACTCTTGTGCTCTGTTGTAAACAAAGGTTCTTGAGCCGTCATCTGTACTCTGTAGTTCATGATGGACGACTGAGAGCTTGAACCAACATTGTGCTCTGTAACTTCCGACTCATTGCGCTTACTTGGAATAAGTAGTATAAGAAATAAATGTTGTAAAAAAGCAAGAAAAAGTATAGTTATAAAGTCAATTTATTTAACATTGAACAGTGTAAAACACTTACATTTTAAAGTGCAATTAATGATAGAACATTTCCATTTCTCCAGTTATAGTTTACATCAGTCCAAACAGGTGGATTAGTCTGTACTGAGCCGATGAAGCCGAGGAGCTGAAGTGTCTCAGAAGGTTCCACAGACTCTGTACATGCAGCAGGTTCTGCAGACTCACAGCAGGAGGAAGGGGATCTTTGTAAATCACCGTCAAAGCTCACTCCTTAAAGTCTTCATCAGCGTGGTCAGATTTCTGTAAGACATATAAAGAACAACAATACTTTAGTCGTGAGTCCCAATGGCAAGACTAAACCAAAACCTACAGATTAAATGTTGATTTGTTTCATCCAAACATCTCAGCTCTGACTCAGTGTGTTCGGCTCCAGTCTCAGCAGATCCTTCCACAGCTGCACTCTTCAGTCTGACACTGGACACACAAACCATTCACAAATGTTATTTCACATCCAACTTAGGGCCAATTTGTCAGAATATAACAATTAGTGCCGTCTTACCTACTGCCTGGATGCAAAGTTGGTCTCAAAGTTTTCACAGTTGTGCAGATTTCTGTAAAACAAAGAAATACAATCAATAAGCACACTATAGCCAAATCCACACAGGATTACAATTATGTAAAAATTAAAGATTACGGACGTCCTCAGAGTTTTATGATAGTAGGGTAAATTATATCATAGACTAAACCAGTTCTGTACATTTGAGTCCTGTCTCACCTCAGTGTGTTCAGCTCCGTCTCATCAGGTCTTTCCACAGCTGGACTCCTCAGTCTGACACTGGACACACACAAACCATTTACAAGATTATTTTACTAAAGGACATGTTTAAAAAACTGATCAGTGCAGTCTTACCTTCAGCATTGATGCCTCTAAATCTTTACAGCAGTCACTGTCTGGGAAAACAAAACACTTTAATCATAACCAATAGTATTAGATACACATTCATTTAATATAGTGAGTTGTTAAATGGTGAGTGCAAACTGAAAAATATAATATCTTATTTTTTGAGTGTGCTGCACCTGATTTAACATTTGAAATGATGAGTATTATAGTAATTTGTACAACAAATGTTTGACATACCACTGTGTGGTCACCAAATTAAATAACAAATGTGTTATAAGGTAGAGCAAGAGTGTTGTTGTACTTTTCTAATATAAAAAATATTGAAAATAGTAACAATACATCAAACTCTCAGAGCAATCACAAATATATCCAAAGACACACTCACCTTAAGTTGATTAATGAGAAATAAAACAGGAAAGGTCCTGTTTTCTGCTGTTTCTGCTCGATGATACACTGAGGGCTGTTGAACACTTCTCTTTTGAATTCAAAACAGTTCAGAGCAATCTGATTGGCTGATTCTGCACATGTGACATATGACCTGAACCAATCCCGGGCAACATAAGTTATAGCTTAGTATTGTCAGTTACGGTTACTAGACAGTCAAGTTCCCGTTACAGAGGGGCAGTAGAGGACACTGGGGAGGTTAGTGAGAGTTACTAAAACCATGCACTGGATAAAGAGAAAAGCAAGTGAAGCCAATGTTAAGCCTATTTTATTCAAAACTGGCACATCCTAGTAAATGGGACAGAATCTTATAATGGATACTTTAGAATGAGTGTGAGCATAACAGGACTACAAATAATCATTACTGGCATCATGTAGAGTTAGTAAATACTTGCAAAACCATGTCACTGGAACGGAAACATGCTGCAGTAAAATGGAAAAGCAATTAATCACAATTTTCTCTTGATAATGTACTTCTTACATGGAATAGAGGGTAAATGCTGAAAATTTCAGGTCTCCTAGTAATTATAACACTTTATTTCATGTTACCACCGTAATCGGAATTTACAGTGTACTCTGTGGTGAAGCTTGAGAGGGACAGCAGTTCTGTTTGAAGATGTATAGACCATTTCATTTCAAAGTTCACCATGAATTCGTCTCATCGTCTTGAATTCCAATGGGCTGATATGTTTCCGACGCCTCCGGAAAAAACAATCTACAGTAAAGGCTCTATTTGGGGGTGCTTGTGTCCACCCCGGGCCTAGAGGAGAGGTTCTATTTGGGGGTGATTTTGTCCAGCCTGGGCCTAGAGGAGAGGCTCTATTGGGGGTGATTCTGTCCATCCCGGGCCTAGAGGAGAGGCTCTATTTGGGTGATTCTGTCCAGCCTGGGCCTAGAGGAGAGGCTCTATTTGGGGGTGATTCTGTCCAGCCTGGGCCTAGAGGAGAGGTTCTATTTGGGGGTGATTCTATCCAGCCTGGGCCTAGAGGAGAGGTTCTATTTGGGGGTGATTCTGTCCAGCCTGGGCCTAGAGGAGAGGCTCTATTTGGGGGTGATTCTGTCCAGCCCGGGCCTAGAGGAGAGGCTCTATTTGGGGGTGATTCTGTCCAGCCTGGGCCTAGAGGAGAGGCTCTATTTGGGGGTGCTTGTGTCCACCCCGGGCCTAGAGGAGAGGCTCTATTTGGGGGTGATTCTGTCCAGCCTGGGCCTAGAGGAGAGGTTCTATTTGGGGGTGATTCTATCCAGCCTGGGCCTAGAGGAGAGGTTCTATTTGGGGGTGATTCTGTCCAGCCTGGGCCTAGAGGAGAGGCTCTATTTGGGGTGATTCTGTCCAGCCTGGGCCTAGAGGAGAGGCTCTATTTGGGGGTGATTCTGTCCAGCCTGGGCCTAGAGGAGAGGCTCTATTGGGGTGATTCTGTCCAGCCCGGGCTAGGAGGCTCTATTGGGTGATTCTGTCCAGCCCGGCCTAGAGGAGAGGCTCTATTTGGGGTGATTACGTCACTACGTCCGGTGCGTGACCAAAGATCATTAGAAACATAAGATGATACTGTCTCATTGAATACACCGACCAAGATGCTGGTGCAGTTCTACACGGCCATCGAGTCCATCCTTACCTCCTGTTCTCGGGGCTATGATGTGTCCGCCTTGATTCAAGGCACCTTTGTCCGCCCTCGGCCACAAGCGCCTGGTCTCGCCTGGAATCGAGGCGAGGCGCACTTCATCTTAAACACACCTATGAACCTCCACACTAAAACACAGAATTAAAGAATAACCACACAGGCTTATATTGTGCAAGTACAAGTTCCCTACCATCGACGACAAAATTTAAACAGCTTTTACGATACAACTCTAGGCGTTTATTGCCCTTCTGAGGACCTCATTACAGGTGTTTGGCAGTAAACACTGTCCTGGTCCATGTGGAGTGACTGAGTGTCGGTATCCGGAGCCATTGCTGTATAGTCTACTGAGGGGTCTGCGTCTGCTTCATATATGCTGCATTAGAAAAATTGGATTAATACAAAGTCCATATTTAATTCATGTGCAATAATCTCTATATGCAAAATAATGTACAAAAACCTGCAAATACTGACAATATTACTTTATCAATGACTATCACCACTACAAACTCTGGGAAACACAGACTCGCTCTGGACAGAGATTTGAATGCAGCCAGTTTATTTGAATGGATTTTATTTTGAATGGAGATCCCCACATTGTACATGTTGTAGATTACACTTAATGAACTAATACAAATGCAGCAGTTTGAAACCGATCATCTGAACCACAGGATTAATGAGAGAGATTTCCAGACGACGACTGAGCCACGGCTGCTTTTACCTTGTTACACACGGTTCTGTAAAACAAAGACAAAAGGACACGCTTTACTGATGTTAACTGTTTTATTTCATGATTGTATTGATACTTGTCTCTGTTTGAGTTTGAGTTGAGCGCCGCTGTCATTCATCAGGCCGCTTTCATTGAATGAGCCGATGTATTTACACAACTGAAGTCTCTTTATGAGTTAACAGGGCATGTTTATCATTCATAAACTTATTGGGACTGGAGGCATCTCTGAAATGACGCTCGAATCAAAGAGGAGAAGCCTTGAACCCGCTCGCCACCTCCCTCCGCGCTGAAAGTGAATCATCATCGCTCTCGCATAATACAAAACGTAAAGTCACAAACGCAATGTAAAACGTGTCTTCAAAGGTTCTGGCAAAGGAGTTTGCCACTTGTAGCGACCTACGGGGCCGTCACCACAGCACAGAGTGAGGAGAGTGGAGGTGTAGACTGAGCGAGGAGACGTCATGCAATGAGTGCGGTGAAGCAGGGGCGGAGCAAAACCTGGTGTCCCATTTACAGTGTTAGAATATCTGAGTTTTGTAGATTGCAAGCGGCTAAAAATATTACATCTAAAATGCAACAGAAGGCTGTAAGTTGCATTTTATTAGCCTAGATAAAAACAAAACATAATTAGGCTAATAATTTGAATAAATATTGTGAATTGATTTTTATTTTTCTAAACAGATCAACAATAATATCGATCAGTTTGTTCGGTCGTTTGAACTTTAAAAACTATTGTGGCTCTTTGAGATTTTCATTTGGTTTGAAATGGTCCGAAATGGTTCTTTGGGTGTTATGGGTTGCAGACCCTTGCATTAGCTAAAAACAGTATAAAAGTGGAGAAAAAAAAGCCGTGGAACAACTCCGTTAGCTGCTGAGTTACTGCTGGTAAATACATCTAACTCACTGTGGTGTTCAAGTGTTTTAATGTGAACAATAACTCCAGTATTTGAACTTGTAAAATCTCCATTAGTTTGCAATTGCTGCTAATCCCATAATGCTTAGCGATATGACGTCACATTCCCGAACTCTATAGTGGCAGGAAGCATCAGCGCGATGGAGCTCTGGATCTACACACCGGACAGGACGCATCTTCCTCGGCTAAAGGAACGACGCGGGGACCGGGTCAGTTTACCGCAGCACGGAGGGACTCATGAGCGCATAACAGCACCAGAGCTGCACATCTGGGACTTATATCAAGACAGCTAAGGTAAGGAAAACACTTCATTTTAAGCCAGTTTTTGTGGGATAATAGTGTGGGGAAACCTTCTTGAGATCCTTGGAGGTTTGCGCCTGATTTAGGTGGCGGCTAACAGGTTTTAATCGCGCACAGTGCTCCGTGCGGTGTGATTTTCCATGTACCTTTTTGTTCTGATCTTTCATTTTACCACAGTGTTGGTGCCAATGCTAGAAACAACATGCACGGATTAAATTACATGGACACTACAGCTCTTACCGACACAGGAGAAGTCCAGCTGCAGGTACTTGTAGGTGCCTTGACAAGGGTCTTCAAACATGGATTTAACGACTTCGATTGTGCACCTGTCTAACCCATTGCACCTGAAGGAGAAAGAGAACCTTATTTTACTCAGGGAAAAGATATACACGAGATAAGGGAAGTAAATAAAGAACTCAAAAACATACAACAATGGTTTGATCTAAATAAATTAGTTCTCAATGTTAACCTCTCAACCCCCACCTTTTCTCCAATTCGGCATTACTCAAGTTTTTTATTTTTTTTAATTTCTTTATTTGAATTGGGACAGTGCACATTAATCAACATGTGTTTTTTCAACATGTAAATGTGCCAGAGTTAGCCATATAGGCTAATTTTCATCCGTAGTCCCATGGCAGGTTGATGTCAAGAGAGGTAGAATAGTACATACAGCAGGCACAAACATACAGCAAAACACTATCACAGAGACATAAAAAGACAGTGAATGAAGAATAGGTAAAGAAATAGGTAAATTTGTTCTACTAAAAAATCAGAAAGGGACAATACACACAACACCACAATCTTCCACACAGCAAGACATGTATCAGTGGTTTGTGACTTTATACCATGTTGCGTTCACATGTTTGATTGTCCAAAAGCCACTTCTTCACAGAGTTCCTAAAAGTTTGGAATGAGGTCAGGTTCCTCAATTCTGTTGGGACCAAGTTCCAGGAGTGTGCTGCGCGTACTGAGAAGGCAGATTGTCCAAATGAAGTCTAAAAGTTTCTCGACTGAAGCTTACAGCCTATAGGCCAGAGTCAAGCCTCATTTTCTATCATTTTTTTGGTCACTTTTTGGTTTTGCCTTTGTCACATTTTTGTCACTTTTTCATCGCTTTTTTGTTGCTCTTTCATCACATTTTCATGGCTTTTTTTTTTGCTCAGTTAAGGTGGGGGTTAAAAAATTGTATATAATATTCAAAGACAAAATAAACTGTTGATGTATCAATAAAAAGAGACGAGATAGGGTTAAAGAAACATCACTTTAGGAGTCATCATTAATGAGGACCTCAAATGAAAGTCACTTATAAATAATACAAAAGGAAAAATAGCAAAATCCATTACGATGTTACATAAAGTAACATTTTCTCTCGGTTACTCACGTTATACAACACAACGATTAAACCATATTTAACTTACACACACAGCCACTGTTCATTGTACAGAAAAGAGCTCTGAAAACAATAATTTGAGATATAGAGATCAATCAAACCACATTTTTTATCAAATGTAAGTCACTAAAATGTTATCATATACTTGATTATAATATTCTTCAGGTTTTAAATAATAAGTTTAGACCAGGCGTCTCCAGCCTTTTTTATGCGGCGAGCTACTTTTACAGAGAGCATCAAAGACACTCATGTAAACAAACAGCTGATGAGGTACTAGGTGGGTATATAGTGTATGTTGATTGTGTATTTTAACTGTGGGTCCCTATACATAAGCTTTACACTTCTGGGGATTCCCTTTTTTACAAAACTGACTAATATCAAAGATAATGATGAACAACCCCTCCTGGAGCCTCCACCTTAACGTGGTGGAGGGGTTTGAGCCCGAATGATCCTGGAGCTCTGTTGTCGGGGGCTTCGTGCCCCTGGTAGGGTCTCCCATGGTAAACAGGTCCTAGGTGACGGGTCAGACAAAGAGCGGTTCAGAAGCCCCTTATGAGAGACCAACAGGCCCGATTAGAACCATGAGGCCGTCCTTCTGTGGACCCACCACCTGCAGGAGGAGCCATAGGGGCTGGTGCAATGGGATTTGGGCAGCTCCAACAGCTCCACGACCCGGCAACGGACAAGTGGAAGAAGATGGATGGATGGATGATGAACAATTTATTTATAATGAGCATGTTTTGTAAAAAGTCTCATAAGTGTTTTGTTCAGGTTGGCCCACAATGGCAGCGCGGTTCAGTCGCAGCGCCTCAGGACTAACACCTGAACACAATTTCACCGTACGTTTGTACAATGACAAATAAAGCATTTATTTACTTATTGACTAAAATGTAACTTTGGTGGAGTTCACCCAAGAGAATTAGCAGCCAGCATGTTGAGAACAAAAATAAATTGCATCTAAAATGTGAGTCATTAAGCAAATGCAGAAATGCAAAAAGTGTTTGGCGAGATACTGAAAAAGGGTTCATTGTTTACTTGGGACTGCTGTTGTTATAAGCCTACTTGGCTTCTACCTCTCCCATGCACATGCTATTATTATGGTTAATTTTTTTGTATATCTATACATCTGAATGGATGCTTTTCATGTTCTTTCTTTTTATTCCATTAAATGGCTACTTTAAAGTAAAAAATAAATAAATGTAAAAAAAAAAAGAGCTGAAGAGCTACTGGTTGGAAACCCCTGGTTTAGCCATATCTTACATATTAGCCATGTGGTCATTGGCCGTAGACGAAGAACAGTTCACATTTTGGAGTTGCTCTGAAGGACGTCCATGAGAGCATGTGGTGGTGTCGTGTCGTCCGTAGACTGCTTTGTCGATACAGATCACCTTTCCAGAATCTGACAGAGACACGGCCTTTAAATCACACTTCTCTTGACAATATCACAGCGTTTTAGTGTTTGGTTGGATACATACGGCAGCTGAGGTCGACAGTATCTTCCTCACAGGACACCATACGGGCTGCAAAATATAGAACACACAGCTCAGAAAATCTATATCATCATCGAAATGAACATAAAATGGGAGACACAGTGGTGACACAGTGACACAATAGCTTAGGGAAAACCAAGGATTGACACGTGAAGGAGATTTTAGTTTTATGACATTGGGAAAAGTGTTTTGAGATACATGACCACATCTGTGATCTGTTCAAAGCTCCAATCAGGTGCAGAGTTATACAGAACGGTTGAGATTTGTGATTTTGGAAAAGTTGCAATGACACTCTGATTTCTGAGAGTTGCTAGGCTAGTGCATTTCTACAGTACGAGCTAGCCTGCATTAAAAACAGTCTGACCCACTGAACAATTTTGCATTTAAAATAACTTATATTTGAGCAGCATCAGCTTTGTGGTATATACTTTGGAGTGATCTGCAGGAAAATAGTCCCTCAAAATGTGGTAATTTATGTGATGCAAGGTCAGTTATATTAAACAAATTATTCTATCGCCACAGACATATATGTGGGTAGTCTTATAGGTGATTTACCTCAGGTGCACTGTGGAGTGGGTCAGACTGTTTTTAAAGCAGGCTAGCTGTTACCGTAAAAATGCACTAGCCTAGCACCACTAGACTCTTCAAATATAAGGACTGCATGAATAAAAAAAAAAAAAAGAATATCTCCAGAAATCAACAACACTCTGGATAACTAGGAAATGAGGCCCTATGTCAAAATCCTGAAATATCCCTTTAATTAAATATTTTTCCTACAGAATCGAGGTGAACACATACGAGCGTCTGATTGCAAGCCTTTCAAACGTCCAAATAGAAGCAACATTTGCCTTAGGTTAGGTGTGTAGGCAACATTTGCCTACACACCTAACCTCTGTGCGGTTAGGTGTGTAGGCACCTTGAGAATTGATCACTCACCAAGAGCCTTACACTTGCAGGAATAGGAAACCTGCAGGTATTTGTAGGTGCCGTAACAGGGGTCTCCAAACACAGAGTTACTGGCTCTGACTGAGCAGTGGCTTTTCCCATTGCACCTGGGACGCAGAGAGAGGATACAGGTGATAAACAGAAAAAGACACAGTTGGGCCTGTTAGAGTATAAAATTAAATTGCTATGCGTCATACTGGGTCATGCTGCACAGTCGTACTATCTGTCGTAGCCTTTACTGTGGTGCTCAGGCACCTTCCCTCAGCCACTGAATGTTTTGCTCAGTATGACACTCAACAGAGGGTATTTATTCCCCTTCTGTGGGAGCATAGACAGACTTGAATACTAGCGCAATGTCTCGAGTTCATGTCTCCGGGTCCCGCACCGATGGTAAATAAACTTCTCCTGCAGAGGATATCCAGACTTCTACCTATTTTTCATCTATCCTCTCGGACTCCATTGTTAATTCACTAACAGGGCCCTGTACTCTCTGGATTTAGAAGAGTTCAGCAATAAAAACCTAAGCAGAGGGTAAACCTTAGTCTCACAAACAAAAGATGTGGGTTTCTTAACACAGCATCATGGTATTTTCCTGGGGCCTGGTCAGTCGAGAGCTCAGTGGACATATGAATTGATCTTACATCTCGGCCACGCGGTTAGTGGCACCAGATGAAGCACAGTTCACAATTTGGAGTTGCTCTGAAGGACGTCCTTGAGAGCAGGTGGTGCGGTCGTGTCGGCCGTAGTCTGCACTGTCGATATTGATCACCTGACCCAAACCTGAGAGAGACACTGCATCAGGTCGAACATCTTTGGACAATACGCTTACTTACTTTACACTTACCACACGTGAGGTCAGCAGTGGAGAGCTCGCATACCGTTTTCTGCTCTGTGACAGACAATACAATTCTACTTTAGATCTAACAACAACATGGCAGTGATATAAGAACCAAAAACCCTCTCACCCAGGTCAACAGAAGCCAGACTAGTCAAGGAGGTGGAGGAGAGATAAAACGTCTTAAAAAGGGGGTAGCGAGCTTTTTGCAGATATTTGGGGATTATTTCAAACGCATCTTGTTCACCGTCTGTGCACTTTGTTGGTTAGATTATGCTATATCGACCAAAAACGGCTTACTCAAATTCTCCCTCAGCCTTTGTCTATAGCTGACTCTCCACAATTTCGAATTGACGACCGAAACAGCCGTTGCTCGTGTTTTTTCAAGTGTCTCAAACTGGAGGTTGCTTCTTTACAGACAGATATAAACTGAAGCATTAGACAGTGATTTGATAATTATAGCAGAGATGAAAAGTCTCAAATCATTTTTGTCAAGTTAGACACCAGGGTTTGAAGAGGACAGAGTTATAGGTTGTGGCCGATACAAAGAAGAACTTTTGGAAACGGAACTAAACGGACTAATTTCATGTTTGTTTCCATCTTACACATATTTATCATTGTAATACAGCTGTGCCGTTTTACAAAGGCTATAATTTAGTTCTGTTGTGTTTAATGCTGTTTTCCTCCCGTTTGCAACCATAGTGGTTTTATTTGAGTTTAATTTGATCCATTTTGGTGAATGCTGCTGGTGTGCGCCTGAACCTAGAGTTTTGGTATGAATAATAAAAAAATTAAATATAAAAAAGGCTCATTTTTACAATAATTATTTTGGTATATATTTACAAGTCTTGTCAAACCTATGACAAAAGCGTGGTATAAATTGTGATTAATGGGCCTCATTCATGACACGTTCTTACGCACAAATTTGTTCTTAGCGCTTTCTTAGGAAGGTTTTTGGCTTTCACAAAACTTGTTCTTAGCTGAACACGTTCCTCTGTAAGAACAAATCCTAAAAACAGTCTGGAGGACTCACGAACAAACAAGTCTCTGGTTCCAAAAAAATCAGCAAACCCAGGCACTCTTTACAAATATGCACAGCACGATAAAGAACTTAGATGGCCTTTACTTAGATGGCCAAGCCAACATGTTTCGACCAACAGGTCTTCATTAGGGCTTAAAATAAAGGCCTTTGGTGATTTGTACAAATCTGAGAATACAGATTGTGAAAGGGATATGACTGTTTTTTTCAGAAGCTTAAGTTACCTAAACTTGATTTGCAGGATAATCAGTCACTTGGTGCTAAAATTACAGCCGATGATGTGAAAAAGTCAATCAACTCCAGATGGTTTTCCAGCAGAGGTGTACAGAATTTTTGTGGACATTTTAGCTTCTTTACTTACAATAATGTTTCAGTATGCTTATGATGAGAAGAAAGACATTTATGTGGGTAGTCTTATAGGTGATTTACCTCAGGTGCACTGTGGAGTGGGTCAGACTGTTTTAAAGCAGGCTAGCTGTTACCGTAAAAATGCGCTAGCCTAGCACCACTAGACTCTTCAAATATAAGGACTGCATGAATAAAAAAAAAAAAAAAGAATATCTCCAGACATCAACAACACTCTGGATAACTAGGAAATGAGGCTCTATGTCAAAAATCCTGAAATATCGCTTTAATTAAATATTTTTCCTACAGAATCGAGGTGAACACATACGAGCGTCTGATTGCAAGCCTTTCAAACGTCCAAATAGAAGCAACATTTGCCTTAGGTTAGGTGTGTAGGCAACATTTGCCTACACACCTAACCTCTGTGCGGTTAGGTGTGTAGGCACCTTGAGAATTGATCACTCACCAATAGCCTTACACTTGCAGGAATAGGAAACCTGCAGGTATTTGTAGGTGCCGTAACAGGGGTCATCAAACACAGAGTTACTGGCTGTGACTGAGCAGTGGCTTTTCCCATCGCACCTGGGACGCAGAGAGAGGATACAGGTGATAAACAGAAAAAGACACAGTTGGGCATGTTAGAGTATAAAATTAAATTGCTATGTGTCATACTGGGTCATGCTGCACAGTCGTACTATCTGTCGTAGCCTTTACTGTGGTGCTCAGGCACCTTCCCTCAGCCACTGAATGTTTTGCTCAGTATGACACTCAACAGAGGGTATTTATTCCCCTTCTGTGGGAGCATAGACAGACTTGAATACTAGCGCAATGTCTCGAGTTCATGTCTCCGGGTCCCGCACCGATGGTAAATAAACTTCTCCTGCAGAGGATATCCAGACTTCTACCTATTTTTCATCTATCCTCTCGGACTCCATTGTTAATTCACTAACAGGGCCCTGTACTCTCTGGATTTAGAAGAGTTCAGCAATAAAACCTAAGCAGAGGGTAAACCTTAGTCTCACAAACAAAAGATGTGGGTTTCTTAACACAGCATCATGGTATTTTCCTGGGGCCTGGTCAGTCGAGAGCTCAGTGGACATATGAATTGATCTTACATTTCAGCCATGCGGTTAGTGGCACCAGATGAAGCACAGTTCACATTTTGGAGTTGCTGTGAAGGACGTCCTTGAGAACAGGTGGTGTGGTCGGATCGGCCGTAGTCTGCACTGTCGATATTGATCACCTGACCCAAACCTGAGAGAGACACTGCATCAGGTCGAACATCTTTGGACAATACGCTTACTTACTTTACACTTACCACACGTGAGGTCAGCAGTGGAGAGCTCGCATGCCGTTCTCTCCTCTGTGACAGACAATACAATTCTACTTTAGATCTGACAACAACATGGAAGTGATATAAGAACCAAAAACCCTCTCACCCAGGTCAACAGAGGCCAGACTAGTCAAGGAGGTGGAGGAGAGATAAAACGTCTTAAAAAGGGGGTATCGAGCTTTTTGCAGATATTTGGGGATTATGTCAAACGCATCTTGTTCACCGTCTGGTTAGATTATGCTATATCGACCAAAAACGGCTTACTCAAATCCTCCCTCAGCCTTTGTCTATAGCTGACTCTCCACAATTTCGAATTGACGACCGAAACAGCCGTTGCTCGTGTTTTTTCAAGTGTCTCAAACTGGAGGTTGCTTCTTTACAGACAGATATAAACTGAAGCATTAGACAGATTTGATAATTATAGCAGAGATGAAAAGTCTCAAATCATTTTTGTGAAGTTTGACACCAGGGTTTGAAGAGGACAGAGTTATAGGTTGTGACAAAGAAGAACTTTTGGAAACGGAACTAAACGGACTAATTTCATGTTTGTTTCCATCTTACACATATTTATCATTGTAATACAGCTGTGCCGTTTTACAAAGGCTATAATTTAGTTCTGTTGTGTTTAATGCTGTTTTCCTCCCGTTTGCAACCATAGTGGTAACTATTTTTTATTTGAGTTTAATTTGATCCATTTTGGTGAATGCTGCTGGTGTGCGCCTGAGCCTAGAGTTTTGGTATGAATAATAAAAAAATAAAATATAAAAATGGCTCATTTTACAATAATTCTTTTGGTATATATTTACAAGTCTTGTCAAACCTATGACAAAAGCGTGGTATAAATTGTGATTAATGGGCCTCATTCATGACACGTTCTTACACACAAATTTGTTCTTAACGCTTTCTTAGGAAGGTTTTTGGCTTTCACAAAACTTGTTCTTAGCTGAACACGTTCCTCTGTAAGAACAAATCCTAAAAACAGTCTGGAGGACTCACGAACAAACAAGTCTCTGGTTCCAAAAAAACAAATATGCACAGCACCAGAAAGTACTTAGATGGCCTTTATTTAGATGGCCAAGCCAACATGTTTCGACCAACAGGTCTTCATTAGGGCTTAAAATAAAGGCCTTTGGTGATTTGTACAAATCTGAGAACACAGATTGTGAAAGGGATATGACTCTGTTTTTTCAGAAGCTTAAGTTACCTAAACTTGATTTGCAGGATAATCAGTCACTTGGTGCTAAAATTACAGCCGATGATTTGAAAAAGTCAATCAACTCCAGACGGTTTTCCAGCAGAGGTGTACAGAATCTTTGTGGACATTTTAGCTTCTTTACTTACAAGAATGTTTCAGTATGCTTATGATGAGAAGAAAGACAATGAAAGACAATGCAGCAATCTATTATTTCATTAATACCAACATAACAAGGATGTCCTTTCTCTCCTCTCTTATTTAACTTAGTTATTGAGCCATTAAATATCACTTTATGCTGACAATATACTTTTATTTGTGAAGAATCCTACCAAATCTATCCTTTTATTAACCAAAATGATTGAGTACGTTTTCAGGATATAAAATAAATTATGAAAAACCCTTAGCTTTTCCACTTGGAGGTAAAATAAGCTCATTAAGCCCTTTTAGCGTAATCACAAAAGGATTGAAATATCTTGGTACATATTTTAGTGCAGTTCTTTCAAAGTTGATCAAACATAATCTTTCACCTGTAATAGCAAAAATAAAAACTGACCTAAGATGGACTAATCTTTCACTATCTTTATTTGACCGGATAGCCATAATCAAAATAATGTTCTCCCTCGCCTGCTGTATGTTATCCAAATGCTACCTACCGTATTTTTCGGACTATACGTAAGTCGCTCCGGAGTATAAGACGCACTAGTCAAACATTGCCTAATGAAGAAAAAAACAACAGGCTAAATAGGTGTACGGTATGCTAACGTAACACATTGATGGTTAGCAAACGAACTAAATAGGTGTCTGGTATGTTAACATCACATAAACAGTTCAGATAACTATAGCATAAAGAACATACCAAACTCTCCGTACCATCTCACTGCAAATCAATCGCCTTGGCAACTACCTCGGCACGGAGACGTAACTGCAACGCTAACAAGCCTCTCCCAACAGCATGTTTTCAAGCTCTCATTTGCGAACTTGTTCCTCTAGCTGTGGCCATCTAGCTTTTAGCCCGTGATTAGCTTGTTTTGTTTACTTCATTGCAGTATCCTCCGCTCTCTCGCTCACTTCAAACTTTCTTTCTGCTGGCCGATTAGCCTGCAATGCCCTCCAGCGGCGCGTGAGAGTATATATTTGAATTTTAAAAAAGAAGAAAAAAATCACATGAAAAAAAGTGCGACTTATAGTCCGGAAAATACGGTACTTGTATTCCATACAAAATGTAAAAATACATAGCGTTGTAGGAGCATTTGTGTGGAATGACAATAGGCCAAGAATGGAACTTTGAAAGCTCCAACTACCAATAAAAAAGGAGGACTTGTACTATATTGTAAGGCGTAATAATACCTTAGGAGCACTTCGACTTTACTGCACGGATATCAAAGCGCTCCTATTGTTATTACATCTTACAAAAGGGGAACTATATTATAGTACCCCCTTTTTATCCGCTTAGAAAATCGACATGTTTCATTTTGTGTGACTATACTTGCATCGTGTAACTTTTCACATAACTGTATTTAAATAGGGAAAACGTGCAATAGCTTGATAGCTTCTAACTTCTCCCCAGTTTGGAGCTATACTTTGCTGGGAGAGACTGAGCGAACGCACAAAGACCAGACGGGTACACATCAACTCGTCTAAGCTCAGGTAAGAACATATCTCAGTATGGAAAAACTGTGGCCTGTTCCTTTAATGCTTAGCAGCAACAGCGCAGTGTTTTATTTTTTGTTACAGAATCGCGCCGCCTGAAGTGAACACATGCGAGCGTCTGATTGCAAGTCTTTCAAGCATCCAAATAGAAGCAAAAGCGCAAGAGTGTTTAGCTGTGTAGGCACCTTTATACACAACTTCCTATTTCATGCACATGTGCCTTTGACTGTAAACAAACATGGCGGTGACTAGTCCGAACATGAGTCTGAAGAGCTCCTATTTCTGGAGTCAAGAGAAGATTTAGACGGAAAGAAGCGTCTTTCAATTATGTCAAATTGTCGCCGATCGCTTGAAGGCTGCTGGTTCCCCTACCGGACAGGACAGACAGGCAACAGCCGTGTTCACAACGGCAAACTTTGAAAAAAACAATACCAAGAAGCTATCGTGAACTCCAACAGCTCCACTCTCTCCCTCGGGTCCCGGCTGTCACCTTTAATCTTCCACTGGGGCTCCCCAGTGGCTTCCACATCAGAGCAAAGCCAGACCCAGGACAAGTAAAGAAAACGATTACACACAATCTGCCGCTGCTGTCGTCTGCCATAGCTCTATGTAAGTGGATGTGCAAAACATTTGGCCCAAAGGGACCATTCAAAAGAACAAGCCCCAGCGCGTAAGAGCGTATTTATGCTTTAATATTTTAGCTGTATTATACTCAAAAACACAATTTATGCGCCTGCGCAGATGTCTCCTCAATACGAGACGCTGGGATTCCTTATTTGATCATGTAAACAGGGGATTCGAGTTTTCCCATTTCTCAGTTACAGATAAACACCATATCCCTAAATCTGCCATAACCAGATTATGGCTAATAACTGGAATACTTAAGCGCATGTAAACACACTCATACATGATGCTATAACTATTTAAAACAACTCTTGTTTTTAGGCTTTTATTATTTCCCAGAGTCTATTTGGTTAAAGCTGCAGTAAAATGCAAAGAAAAGTTTGATTTTGATGTAAGAATGTATTGGTTGAAACAAAAATGCCTGTGAAATCCTGGAGGCCCTGCAATGTTCCGCATTGTGTCTTTAAATCTGAGAGTTCTTACCTGCACGGACGAACAGACAGGCTGTGGCCAGGACTGGAAACCGGAGAGAGATGGATCAGTAGACAGCATTTAAACCAGGACGTTATATGATAGAGTTACTCACAGACGGAGAGGCTGAGGCGCTGCATGATGAGGCTGCTGCCGTTTATAGACGTTTTTTAGTAGTTTTACAAAGCTAGATTACGTGAATATGCTGTTTAGAATCGCGCTCCGATCGACTCTCACATGGATCTATTTATCCCCAAAACCTTATCAAACGAACCTGGAACAATTTCAGAGGTTTACGGACAATGACATAACACTGTGTACAGATCATGCACCTCTGGACTCTGAGTTTTTTTTATCGACAATTTGCAGAAGACTACGTGCACTCAGATTCCCTTATCAAATTGTTTTAAATGGCGGGGAATAAACATATGCAATGACATCATGAACAGTGAACAGCAGGTCATGGACAGTTGCCGCAGACAAAGCGTCCATATCGTGGATTAAAATATTCCGTCATAATTTTAGTCAAAGTAATGTTTTTGTGACTAATTTTAAACTAAAACTGTGACCGAAATCTCCAGATATGTTTTGTCGACTCATAAAAACAAAATAAAAAGTTAAAGTAGGCACTAAAAACATATGGAAAGAGCCTCATATTGTTTATATTTACTGCCAAAGCAACAGCCCTGTGCTTTGTCCATGTGGGAGAAGAAACATGAAGAACAGAATATCATGAAATATGTTTGAATACAATCATATGTACAATCTTACTGGTTATATCACATAAACGTGCGTCTCTGGGGCCGAGTTTTGACTGTTACCTTCATGAGCAATGATTACGAGGACATAAAAATGCCACTGTCAATCAGTTGTCTTTCATTTTTATCCTGAGTAGAGATATTGCTGCATGTTGTAGTACTGCATAATTCTACTTCGGTATTCAAAATGGCCACCGGAACTATGCGTGATGTCAATGGAAACGCATGTATAAAAATATTACATACAACAAGAGTGTATACACCATTGTGGTTGTTTATAGCCGTTTTTCGAGTAGTTTTACAAAGCTAGATTACGTAAATATCCTGTTTAGAATCGTGCTCCGGGTACTCCGGTTTCCCCTACCACTAAAGGCCAGACGCAACGGAGAAGAGGAGCGCACGTGTGCAACGATCTGGGGCGGCGGCGTGGACCAGGGCCGCGGTACGAGGAGATGTGCAACGGAGAAATGCTGGACTTACAGGACGCAAAGTCTGGACAGAAGAAGAGTGAACCTATGGTGGTGACGTGGGATGGGGCGGCGGCGCGAGGGAAGGAGAGGACAGAGTGACCCGATCCGGACACGGGACAGGGCAGGCGCCAGTACACTGACCCGTGGCCACGGACGGAAAGGCGCAGCCGAGACAATCTAGGAAGAGCACCACGAAGCGGAACCAGCAGCGAGGGAGTGGGACGCTCCACCTGTGGGATAAGTAATAAGTACTTGGAGGAGTGCTGCTCATTGGTGGCCTATGGCCTTAGAGAAAGTCTCCGGTGGTGTGTTGCCATCTCTGCTTGTGCTGTTCGTGCAGGTTCTTTTGTGTTGGAAACTAGATTTCAAGACTCTATCAGTTTCTGTTCCAGAGTTATGAGCGATGGCGTGGACATGGATAATAGGGTTAAAAAATGAAATTGCAATTTGGCGCTGATTGCTGCCCTTCCATATAAAAACAATGTGAAATATAGCCGCAAGCGGCGATTATCGGCCCTCGCCGACCGCCCTGCCTAAAGCAAGGGGGCGCTTTGCGCCCTTTTGTCTCCCTCAATCTAAAATTACGTTATTGCTACTGCCTTTATGTTTGTTTTTAACTTTTTTCCCAAGGGTCTTAGTTTTAGGATTTTTGGAATGCGCTAACGCACACTCCGCGCTCAATTTTGACATTATACAGAGAAAAATTAGTATGAATTTGTATCACACTATATCTGAAAACTGAAGCATATTTTTACATTTTACTTAGGGCTGCGGCTGCGCCGCAGAACATCCACAAAGGTTATCCAAGTACGTTGGATAACCTTTGGTTCCTCACTTCTCGCTGAATTATGGAGTTTAACATTTTGCCATTAGAATAAAATGGGACGTTCTGGTCATCGCTACGGCAACACCGTGAAAAGTATGGCATGGGTGTAATTGACTTTTCTGATCGGAACGACCAAATACAATTTTGTGTCAAATTGTTTTAATTTTCGTAAAAGTAAAATTTGTACTCTCCATATAATTCCTATAGGGGGCGCTATCGCGCCCTATTTGAATTTTGCCAAATGAAAGTGTTTAGGACTGTGACTTTAACAACTGATAACAAAATGAGCAAAATCGGGCTTCATATGTGCGAATGGGAGCCATTTTTTGTTTGTCTCAAATCTCAAAATACTTCGTACAGTTTGCGGCTTCGCCGCATAAAAAACGTAAAACTTAGAAAAGTAATTTGGATAACTTTTAAAGTTCTACTTCTCAAGATTATTTTCCACCCAAAATTAGGTCGTTCCGATAAACGCTCTAGGAGGAGATAGATTTTGTACAAAGTGAAAAATAAAGGCGGATTCCCGCTTCGCGGGCTGTCATCCAAAATGGCCGACACCCAATATGGCGGATGGCGTTGCCGTAATAATATTTTTTGCTCAACTTGTCATGAAGCACGTCTGTACTGATTTTTATGATTCTACGGCAAACTTCATTTTTGGCCAAGTCCTATCTCGCAATGTTAAAAAAAACGGAGGTGGCGCTATCGCGCCACTATTTTGAAATTCAAAATTTGGAAATAGTCAAAAGTTGCGTCGGATTGGGTTTGAATTTTGGGCCAAAATTGGTGACTTTTCGTCGATGTTCACTGGGTGAAAATGGCGACGGTGCGAAAGAAAGAAAGAAAGAATAATATTCCCATACGAAAACAATGTTCCCGCTTACGCGGGTACCATAAACTATATATTTTCGGAAAGCGCTCGCGCATTCCTACCTCATGGTAGAGGTCCTGGGTCACTGACGGGCACTTCAGTCGCCCATTGACTTTTATGGGCTCTGTACAATTACAATGTTGATTTTTGCATTATATATGTATGTGCACGGGATGTGCACGACAAGAGGAGTGTGTTAGTGAGTGTTTGAGAGGAGGGGAGCGCTTCGCGCTCGTTTCGTGCGTTTTGTTCGCACTTTGGGGGAGTGCCGTCCAATTACAATGTTTGTTTTCTGATACATGTGCACGTGCACGGAACGTGCATGACGACAGGAGTGCGTTAGTGCATGTTTGAGAGGAGGCGAGCGCTTCGCGCTCGTTTTGTGCGCTCTATACGATTACAAGAGCCCCTTCGCCAGCCCTGATGGCGCTTGGGCCTAATTATTCAGACTTCTAAAATTTAATATAGGGTTTTAAACATCACAAAAAAATAACACAACTTAACCCATTTATTTTCATAATATGCTTACAAACTTCCTGTACATTATTCACACTTAAATAACATGTTCTTACTAATGAAACTGAACTGAGTTATATGTAGATGTAGAGTTATAGCTTATACACAACTCAGGAAAAACTGTTACAAATTTGAGGTGTAAAGGGAACAGCAGTAAATCAGAAGTAAATCAGCAGCGAGAGACGAGGTCCAAGATGCAACAAACTTAAGAGTAACATCATGCGTCTGCAGCTTTCAGGAGTTATAAGATATTGTGTTATTAAGAGTCTATATTTCACTGTACAGGAAAAACAATGCATAGATTTTCTCTGGTCAAGGGAGAAATTTGAATGAAACGAATGCAATTCCACTTAATATAACAAAAATACCCATTATTTTACTCTTGTGCTCTGTTGTAAACAAAGGTTCTTGAGCCGTCATCTGTACTCTGTAGTTCATGATGGACGACTGAGAGCTTGAACCAACATTGTGCTCTGTGGTGAAGCTTGAGAGGGACAGCAGTTCTGTTTGAAGATGTATAGACCATTTCATTTCAAAGTTCACCATGAATTCGTCTCATCGTCTTGAATTCCAATGGGCTGATATGTTTCCGACGCCGGAAAAAACAATCTACAGTAAAGGCTCTATTTGGGGGTGCTTGTGTCTACCCCGGGCCTAGAGGAGAGGTTCTATTTGGGGGTGATTTTGTCCAGCCTGAGCCTAGAGGAGAGGCTCTATTTGGGGGTGATTCTGTCCAGCCCGGGCCTAGAGGAGAGGCTCTATTTGGGGGTGATTCTGTCCAGCCTGGGCCTAGAGGAGAGGCTCTATTTGGGGGTGATTCTGTCCAGCCTGAGCCTAGAGGAGAGGCTCTATTTGGGGGTGATTCTGTCCAGCCTGGGCCTAGAGGAGAGGCTCTATTTGGGGGTGATTCTGTCCAGCCTGAGCCTAGAGGAGAGGCTCTATTTGGGGGTGATTCTGTCCAGCCTGGCCTAGAGGAGAGGCTCTATTTGGGGTGATTCTGTCCAGCCTGGGCCTAGAGGAGAGGCTCTATTTGGGGGTGATTCTGTCCAGCCTGGGCTAGAGGAGAGGCTCTATTTGGGTGTAATTCTGTCCAGCCTGGGCCTAGAGGAGAGGCTCTATTTGGGGGTGATTCTGTCCAGCCTGGGCCTAGAGGAGAGGCTCCATTTGGGGGTGATTACGTCACTACGTCCGGTGCGTGACCAAAGATCATTAGAAACATAAGATGATACTGTCTCATTGAATACACCGACCAAGATGCTGGTGCAGTTCTACACGGCCATCGAGTCCATCCTTACCTCCTGTTCTCGGGGCTATGATGCGTCCGCCTTGATTCAAGGCACCTTTGTCCGCCCTCGGCCACAAGCGCCTGGTCTCGCCTGGAATCGAGGCGAGGCGCACTTAATCTTAAACACACCTATGAACCTCCACACTAAAACACAGAATTAAAGAATAACCACACAGGCTTATATTGTGCAAGTACAAGTTCCCTACCATCGATGACAACATTTAAACAGCTTTTACGACACAACTCTAGGCGTTTATTGCCCTTCTGAGGAGCTCATTACAGGTGTTTGGCTGTAAACACTGTCCTGGTCCATGTGGAGTGACTGAGTGTCGGTATCCAGAGCCATTGCTGTATAGTCTACTGAGGGGTCTGCGTCTGCTTCATATATGCTGCATTAGAAAAATTGGATTCATGCAAAGTTCATATTTAATTCATGTGCAATAATCTCTATATGCAAAATAATGTGCAAATACTGACAATATTACTTTATCAATGACTATCACCACTACAAACTCTGGGAAACACAGTCTCGCTCTGGACAGAGATTTGAATGCAGTCAGTTTATTTGAATGGATTTTATTTTGAATGGAGATCCCCATATTGTTCATGTTGTAGATTACACTTAATGAACAAATACAAATGCAGCAGTTTGAAACCGATCATCTGAACCACAGGATTAATGAGAGAGATTTCCAGACGACGACTGAGCCACGGCTGCTTTTACCTTGTTACACACGGTTCTGTAAAACAAAGACAAAAGGACACGCTTTACTGATGTTAACTGTTTTATTTCATTATTGTATTGATACTTGTCTCTGTTTGAGTTAGTGGCTGTGGTTGACTTTATGTGATTGTAATCTTAGAGGTTTTCTGACTGTTGCGTCGACCCCACTTTGCCCTGCCTTCCCCACCAATGTTCTAATCAATGAGATGCGCCCAGACCGCCTTTAAAGTAACGCGCTTCCCATTGTTGGCCTCATTCCGATTTCCAACCGAGTTAAGCCACGTCCCCTGCGAATTCTCATTGGAATTCACTCCAAATGCAGCTTTTTCAGTTGGCTTTATTAAGTTAATATTGTCGTTTTACAAATGTTTAAGGTTAGGAATTAAGGTTAGGGTTACGGTTATGAAAATGGATTTGGTTAGAGTTAGAACATTGTGGGGGAGGCAGGATAATGGTGTATCCCCCCAAAAAATTATTTCATCACGGACACATTTTGCATCACTTTATATGGAGTATAGCTGTATGCAGGCCTATAGAGTTCGGGAAATCCCACAGTTACCATGGAGATCGGCCATCTTTGCAGCTGTTAGCATACATTTCCATTGACTAACATTAGCTTAGGGGTCGGCACCCACGGCCCAGGAGCCGCATGCGGCTCTTCAGCCTCCTTGTAGTGGCTCTTTGTCCCACTGGCGCAGCCACGAGTATAAGCCCAAAACGACCAAAATAAACTGTCTGTTGTGAAATACTTCGAGAGCGTATAGTAGGTTAAACTACGATCTGTCCTCTTTTGGCTCAGCACCGCTGTCATTCATCAGGCCGCTTTCATTGAATGAGCCGATGTATTTACACAACTGTAGTCTCTTTATGAGTTAACAGGGCATGTTTATCATTCATAAACTTATTGGGACTGGAGGCATCTCTGAAATGACGCTCGAATCAAGGAGAAGCCTTGAACCCGCTCGCCACCTCCCTCGGCGCTGAAAGTGAATCATCGCCGCTCTCGCATAATACAAAACGTAAAGTCACAAACACAATGTAAAACGTGTCTTCAAAGGTTCTGGCAAAGGAGTTTGCCACTTGTAGCGACCTACGAGGCTGTCACCACAGCACAGAGTGAGGAGAGTGGAGGTGTAGACTGAGCGAGGAGACGTCATGCAATGAGTGCGGTGAAGCAGGGGCGGAGCAAAACCTGGCGTCCCATTTACAGTGTTAGAATATCTGAGTTTTGTAGATTGCAATCGGCTAAAAATATTACATCTAAAATGCAACAGAAGGCTGTGAGTTGCATTTTATTAGCCTAGATAAAAACAAAACATAATTAGGCTAATAATTTGAATATATATTGTGAATTTATTTTTATTTTTCTAAACAATAATATCTATCAGTTTGTTCGGTCGTTTGAACGTTAAAAACTATATATATACAGTATATTAGGGGTGTCAAGATTAACCGGTTTTATGATTACCGCGATTATAAATGGTCACGGTAGTTTAACCGTAACAATTTTAGAAGCCACGGTTGACCGTAGAAATCTCTCGCGCGAAGTGCAGCGCGAGTTACGAGGGCCGCTGCACGGCGGCAGCAGAGTGTGTGACTACAGGGAGCAGCACGTGAACTCACCGGTCAGGATGGCAGAAGAACGTGCTCCACCAGAGCTGTATCCACCAAATAAACGACTGAAATCCGCAGTATGGGACCACTTTGGGTATCCAAAAGATGATCAAGGCGTTGTTGTCGGTGATGGACATCCTACATGCAAATCCTGTCTTCGGAAAGTTGCAGCAAAAGGCGCCAATACGTCGAATTTGATACAACATCTTAGAGATAATCATCCTTCGCTGTATGTCCAAGTAAAGGTAATAATAGGGCATAATCCCCAATAAAGTTGTCCAAATGATCAGAAATAGCCGCCACAGCTCGCACAGTATATGCAAACAAGGAGCACATGCGCTTCTCTACTTCATCGTAAAGGACTAGAAACGAAAGTGAAACTGAGTGCAGCACGCACACACGCGTGGATATCAGCTGTTCAAGCGAGTCCCGTTTGTGCACTTTAGACTACACTGTTCATCAAAACATCGTGACAAATAATTTAGCAGGCATAACTTTTACACATATCCATAATACTGAACTAGACTAGACTAGATAGTGGCCCATTATTATTATTATTATTATTATTATTATTATTATTATATTAGTAGAAGTAGTGTATTAATTAAGTAATAACAATAATAAAAGTAGTAACAATAATTAATTTTATATGTATTCATTTATATGTATGTACTGTAGAATATTTATTAGGCAATGAGCTATTTAAGTATTATAATTACTTTTTAAATGTAATTACTCTCTATTAAAATTGTGTGTCTGCTAATCCTATGTATTAATTTATTTATATTTTGTTGTTTTAGCAAAAAACTCCCAGTCTGACTGCACTGCCTGCTGCTACTGCTCAACCAACAGTTCAAGAATCATTTTCAAAAAGCATTAAATATGCACCTTCATCAAAACAAGCCAAAGACCTAAATCATGCTGTTGCATATTACATAGCAAAAGACATGCTGCCATACCACACTGTAGAAAAACCTGGATTTCTGCATTTGATGGGAAAGGCTGTTCCACAATACAAGGTACCATCACGCACCCACTTTTCAACAAGTGTAATACCAAGATTGTACATGGACGTGAAGGAAAGCATAGAGAAGCAAATTAAAGAAGCTGAATGGTTTGGGGCAACTATGGATGTGTGGACCAGCAGCGGAGGAGGGGGAGAACCTTACATCAGCTTCACCATTCATTATGTGAGCTCTGATTGGAAACTGAAAGCCCATTGCCTTGAGACACTGTACTTCCCAGATGATCACACTGCAGACAACATAACAGAAATTGTGCAAAACATCCTTCAGGAGTGGGGTATCTCCACAGATAATGTATCTGGCATCACAACGGATAATGCCACAAATATGAAGAAGGCTTTCACTAATTTTTCCAGTGTGTGGTTTTCATGTTTTGGGCACAATCTGAACCTAGCTATCAGCAAAGTTCTCAAAATACAAAGAGTGGATAAAGCTGTTAGAGCATGCCGCCACTTGGTCCAGGCTTTCTCGCGCAGTTGGAAAAAGAAGAGAGACTTAAAGAAGAAGCAAGAGGAACTGAACATCCCTCTGCATGCCCTCATTAATGATGTGGTCACAAGGTGGGGATCATCATTTGACATGGTCTCCAGATTCCTGGAGCAGCAGCAAGCAGTATGTGCTGTTTTGGCAGCAGATAGAGGCTTATGGCATTTAATGCCAAAGGACACTGACATCACTGTCCTGGAGGAGGTACACCAGCTTCTGAAACCACTCAATGAGTTCACAGATGTTATGGCATCAGAGAAGCAAGTCACACTGTCTTCTCTCAAGCCACTACTTGAACATATAAATGGACAAATCTTGTGCCAAAACGAAGAAGACAGTGCACTTACCAAAGAGATGAAGTGTGCAGTGAGAAATGACCTTTTACTTCAGACGAGGTACAGTGAAGAAATGAAAAGGGTCCTGGATATCGCCTGTTTGGTTGATCCCAGGTTTAAGGGCAACTTCTCTGAAAACCTACACGACACAATGAAAGCATGTGCAGAGGAAGCTGTTGCAATTACTCCAACAGAAACACCACAAGCACAGCCTCATAACACATCTGGGGATGATGATGGTGCACAGGAAGAGACCAGCACTGCATCTTCTATGAAGAAAGGCACAACACTGTCAGGACTCTTGCAACGAGTCACAAAAGCACGCATGCCAGCCACTGCACCATTACCATTAAAGGAAAAAGTTGATTCAGAGTTGAAGCTGTACTTGTCACTGCCAGCAATCAGTGCTGATGCAGATCCGCTGTCTTGGTGGAAGAGTCATGTGGAAGAAATGCCTCTTCTTTCCAAAGTGGCCAAAAAGTTTTTGTGCATTCCAGCCACAAGTGTGCCCTCTGAGAGGGTATTCAGCTCAAGCGGCCATATCGTATGCCCTCAGCGATCCAGGCTGAGCACTGAGAATGTTAACATACTTACATTTTTGCATCATAACTTGGACTGAATGAGTATGTTGTTTGTGTTGTGTTCTTTCTGCTTGCATATTATATTATGCTGGTTATTTAACAGTGTTTATTTTATTCTTTGAATTAAAGCATTATCACTTTATTTTGGTTAAAATCATGGCAGCTGAAGTATCCTAAAATCTGAAAAGTGCCAAAAGTTCTTCCATTTTACTATTGTATTGTTCTATTTATTTATTATTTAAGAGTTTTAAAGCACTTTATTTTGTGAAACATTGAAGTTCAAGTGTTAATAAAGCAGTAAAATGCCAAAAAAATGAAATCTTAATTGTTTCCTTTATAAGGTCGATAATCGTGAATAATCGTGAAATCGCAATATTTCACTTCACAATAATCGTGACTCAAAAATTTGAAATCGTGACACCCCTACAGTATATATATATATATATATATATATATATATATATATATATATATAAATGTCTGTGTTAATAGAATAATTTTAACCATTTTGCATTTAAAATAACTTATATTTGAGCAGCATCAGCTTCGTGGCTGTAAGCTAACGCAGCGGCGGAGTGATCTGCGAGAAAATAGTCCCTCAAAATGCGATAATTCATGTGATACAAGGTCAGTTATATTTCAAAAATCGTTTGTATCATTAGTCTGGCGTTATAAGTCATTTGCCTCAGGTGCACTGTGGAGTGGGTCAGGCCTTTTTAAATGCAGGCTAGCTGTTACTGTAGAAATGTGCTAGCCTAGCGCCACTAAACTCTTCAAATATAAGAACTGTATGAATAAAAAAATAAAATAAATAATATCTCCAGAAATCAACAACACTCTGGATAACTAGGAAATGAGGCCCTATGTCAAAAATCCTGAAATATCCTTTGAATGCTTAGCAGCAACTGCACAGAGTTTTTTTCCTACAGAATCGCGCAGCAGTGGCTGCGCCTGAGGTGAACACATACGAGCGTCTGATTGCAAGCCTTTCAAGCATCCAAATAGAAGCAACAGCGGTTCGTGCGGTTAGGCTTGTAGGCACCTTGAGATTTGAACACTCACAAATAGCTTTACGCCTGCAGGAATAGGAAACCACCAGGTATTTGTAGGTGTTGGGACAGGGGTTTCCAAACACGTAGTTACTGGCTTCGACAGAGCAGCGCCTTTTCCCATCGCACCTGGGATGCAGAGAGAGAATGCAGGTGATAAACAGAAAAAGACACAGTTGGGCCTGTTAGACAATAAAATTAAATTGCTATGTATTTTATGTATTTTAAATTGCTATATATTTGTGAGCCTAAGGGCGTTTTCACACAGGCTCTAGTTAGGTCGACTTAAAGGGACTTTCGGCCCGAGAGCGGCACTGTAGGGTCAGTGTGATTCACACTGACCCTAAAGTACCGCTCTCGGGCAAACAAAAGATGTGGGTTTCTTCACAACACAACATTATGATATTTTCCTGGGGCCTGGTCAGTGGAGAGCTCAGTGGACATATGAATTGATCTTACATCCAGGCAACGCGGTCAGTGGCACCAGATGCAGCACAGTGCACATTTTGAAGTTGGTTTGAAGAACGTCCTCGAGAGCATGTGGTGCGGTCGGATCGGCCGTAGTCTGCACTGTCGATATGGATCACCCAACCCCGACCTGAGAGAGACACTGCATTCAGGTCGAACATCTTTGGACAATACGCTTACTTACTTTACACTTACCACACGAGAGGCCGGCAGTGGACTGCTGGCATACCGTTTTCTGCTCTGTGACAGACAATACAAATGGAGATAAAGTAGTTATTTGAGGTTCGAGAGCAGGACCACAACTCACCCACGCCCCTTCCGGCTGCCGGCCTGTTTAAGCCCCCAATTTACTGACCTTGTCCTCTCATTCGGGGTTTCCGGCCCCACCCTCCCTCCCTTTATTAATTCTCTTCTGCTTCTCCTACAGTATAGGACGCGAGCCCGGGAGCTTACGTCATCGAATCCCCAGAACGGCTTATCTACTTTTGTAACAATCGTTAATAAACGTATTATTCGTGAATACTATCTGAGGTTGTGGTCCTTGTGAGCGAATTCTCCTTTAGCTCTAACAAAAACATGGCAGTGGTATAAGAACCAAAAACCCTCTCGCCCAGAGGCCAGACTAGTCAAGGAGGCGGAGGCTCTTTTGATTAATGGAACTACATCTGAAACATTCTTGCTGGAGAGACAAATATAACAAGGATGCCCTTTCTCGCCTCTCTTATTTAACTTAGTTATTGAGCCATTGGCAGAATCTACAGATGGCATTGAAACTGAGAGCGGCTCTCACAAAATATCACTTTATGCCGACGATGTACTTTTATTTTTGAAGAATCCTACCAAATCTATCCCTTTATTAACCAAAATGATTGAAAACTTTAGTAAGTTTTCAGGATATAAAATAAACTATGAAAAATCCTTAGCTTTTCCACTTAGAGGTAAAATAAGCTCATTAAGCTATCACCCTTTTAAAGTAACCACAAAAGGATTGAAATATCTTGGTATATATTTTAGTGCAGATCTTCCAAAGTTGATCAAACACAATCTTTCACCTGTAATAGCAAAAATAAAAACTGCCCTTCTAAGATGGACTAACCTTTCCCTATCTTTATTAGACCTCCCTCGCCTGCTGTATATTATCCAAATGCTACCTACTTATATTCCATCCAAAATGTTTGCAAAAATACATAGCGCTGTAGGAGCATTTGTGTGGAATAACAAAAGGCCAAGGATGGAACTTCGAAAGCTCCAACTACCAATAAAAAAAGGAGGACTTGTACTATATTGTAAGGCGTAATAATTCCTTAGGAGCACTTCGGTGTCCGTGCAGTAAAGTCAAAGTGGTCCTAATATTATTACGCCTTACAATATAGTACAAGTCCTCCTTTTTTATTGGTAGTTGGAGCTTATATTATAGAACCCCTTTTTATCTGCTTAGAAAATCAACATGTTTACAGTGCCTTGCGAAAGTACTAATACACCTGGAACTTTTGCATATGTTGTCATGTTTACAACCCTAAACATAAAGATTTTATTTTGAATTTTTTACTGAAAGTTCACACACAAGTAACAGACAACTGTGAAGTGAAAGCAAAATGATACATGATTCTGTTATTTTTAAAAAAATAGAAAAGTGAAAAGTCGGGCGTGCCTTCAGCACGCTATATTCATACAGCATTTTCGGAGTGCATTAAATTGCCTTTATAACATTCCTAATGACTGCAGAATGTTCACACCTTGCCCTAACCATTAAATAGAGGCCACCTGTGTGTAATCTACTCTCAGTATAATTCCAGCTGTTCTGTGAGGGCCTCAGAGCTATGGTCAGTGTATTGGTCACTAAAAAACATCATGAAGGCCAAGGAGCACACCAGAGAGGTCAGGGATAAAGCTGTGTAGAAGTTTAAAGCAGCGTTAAGTTATACAAAGATTTCCCAAGATTTGAACATCTCACGGAGCACTGTTCAATCCATCATCCGGTAATGGAAAGAGTATAGCCCCACTGTGAACTTAGCAAGACACGGCCATCCACCTAAACTAACAGACCGAACAAGGAGAGCACTGGTCAGAAATGTAACCAAGTGCCCCAAGATAACTCTGGAGGAGCTGTGACGTACTGCCGCTGAGCTGGGGGATTCTGTACATGGGACAACTATAAGTCGTAATCTACACTAATCTGGCCTTCATGGACGAGTGGCAAGAAGAAAGCCATTATTGAAAGGAGGCCATAAGAAATCCCGTTTGAAGTTGAACATGATAAATTTGAAGATATTTATGGGGGACCGTGGCTGCCAAAACAATAAATAAATAAATATATAAATAAATTAAATAAAATTTAATAAAATTTGTAAAGAAATAAATGCATTTATTGTAATAAGTGCATCTATTTATTTATATATTTATTTATTTCTGTATTTATTTATATATTTATTTATTTATTTATATATTTATTTGTGTATTTTTGTATTAATTTTAGTATTAATTAATTTTTTTTTAATTTATTTATTTCTGTATTTATTTTTGTATTTATTAATTAATTTATTTCTGTATTTATTCATTTATTTCTGTATTTATTTCTGTATTTCTCTTAATGTATGTAAATCATGGGGTGGGTCTGGATGCTGCTGCTGTAAGGTGATTGGTTAATCTTTCTCCACACACACATGCCAAACACGAGCTCTGCTTCAGTCTATTGACAGTGGCACAGATAGTAGAGCGGGTCATCTTGTGACTGGAGGATCAGCAGTTCGAATCCTGCAGGGGCACTTCACCTGCCTTGCCCCCAGTGTCTGCATACACTGGTGTATGAATGAACGTGTGAATGGGTGAGTGGATCCTTTCTGGAAAGCACTTTGAGTGTAGAAAGGCGTCAGTTGGTAGAGCTGGTCGTCTCATGATCGGAAGGTCAAGGGTTTGAATCTCACTTCCAGCATAAACATAGCCAAACATGAACTCTGCTTTAGTCTAGCGCTTTTCCACCTACATTAGGCACTGAAAGCGTTTTCCAGCAAGTATCCACTCACCCATTCACACGTTCATTCATACACCAATGTACACAGACACTGGGGGCAAGGCAGGTGAAGTGTCTTGCCCAAGGACACAACGGCAGTGTGCCCCTGCAGGATTCGAACTGCCGATCCTCCAGTCACAAGATGACCCGCCCTGTGCCACTGTCAATAGACTGAAGCAGAGCTCGTGTTTGGCAGTGTCTACGCTGGACAAGGCATGTGTGCATGGAGAAAGATTAACCAATCACCTTACAGCAGCGGCATCCAGACCCACCCCCTGATTTACATACATTAAGAGAAATACAGAAATAAACACAAAAATAAATGAATAAATACAGAAATAAATAAAAACAAAATAAATACATAAAAACAAACATATATAAATAAATACAAAAATAAATAGAAAAATACATAAATAAATATATAAATAAATACATAAATAAATAAATATATAAATAAGTAAATGCACTTATTACAATAAATGCATGCATTTCTTTGCAAATTTGAACTTTATTTTATTTATATATTTATTTATATATTTAATTATTGTTTTGGCAGCCACGGTCCTCCATATAAAAGAACAGTGCGTATTTTAGACGGAAAGAAGCGTCTTTCAATTATGTCAATTATGTCAAATTGTCGCTGATCGCTTGAAGGCTGCTGGTTCCCCTACCGGACAGGACAGACAGGCAACAGCCGTGTTCACAACGGCAAACTTTGAAAAAAACAATACCAAGAAGCTATCATGAACTCCAACAGCTCCACTCTCTCCCTTGGGTCCCGGCTGTCACCTTTAATCTTCCACTGGGGCTCCCCAGTGGCTTCCACATCAGAGCAAAGCCAGACCCAGGAGAAGTAAAGAAAATTATTACACACAATCTGCCGCTGCTGTCGTCTGCCATAGCTCTATGTAAGAAGTGACCATTCAAAAGAACAAGCCCCAGCGCGTAAGAGCGTATTTATGCTTTTAATATTTTAGCTGTAATATACTCAAAAACACAATTTATGCGCCTGCGCAGATGTCTCCTCAATACGAGACGCTGGGATTCCTTATTTGATCATGTAAACAGGGGATTCGAGTTTTCCCATTTCTCAGTTACAGATAAACACCATATCCCTAACTCTGCCATAACCAGATTATGGCTAATAACTGGAATACTTAAGCGCATGTAAACACACTCATAGATGATGCTATAACTATTTAAAACAACTCTTGTTTTTAGGCTTTTATTATTTCCCAGAGTCTATTTGGTTAAAGCTGCAGTAAAATGCAAAGAAAAGTTTGATTTTGATGTAAGAATGTATTGGTTAAAACAAAAATGCCCGTGAAATCCTGGAGGCCCTGCAATGTTCCGCATTGTGTCTTTAAATCTGAGAGTTCTTACCTGCACGGAGGAACAGACAGGCTGTGGCCAGGACTGGAAACCGGAGAGAGATGGATCAGTAGACAGCATTTAAACCAGGACGTTATATGATAGAGTTACTCACAGACGGAGAGGCTGAGGCGCTGCATGATGAGGCGCTGCATGATGAGGCTGCTGCCGATCGACTCTCACATGGATCTATTTATCCCCAAAACCTTATGAAACGAACCTGGAACCATTTCAGAGGTTTACGGACAATGACATAACACTGTGTACAGATCCTGCACCTCTGGACTCTGAGTTTTTTTTATTGACGCAGAACTGCACTCAGATTCCCTTATCAAATAAACAAATGCAATGATATCATGAACAGTGAACAGCAGGTCATGGACAGTTGCCGCAGACAAAGCGTCCATATCGTGGATTAAAATATTCCGTCATAATTTTAGTCAAAGTAATGTTTTTGTGACTAAAACTGTGACCGAAATCTCCAGATATGTTTTGTCGACTCATAAAAACAAAATAAAAAGTTAAAGTAGGCACTAAAAACATATGGAAAGAGCCTCATATTGTTTATATTTGGGTCAATGACGTATAAGGGATCTAAAAACATATTTTCAAAAAGTTTTTTTCAAAACTGATGGCATGCATATTTTTGAGTCAATAATGTTGTGTTTAAACAAGTTATGTTTGTTAAATAACATTTAAAAGTATTTAAATTTATTTTTTCGATGTATTTGTAGTTTCTCTGTATAAAAAAGTGTCAGGTGGCGCAACCAAGTTTTTTCTAAAATTTAAATAGTTTCCAAAAATGTGTACAAAGTCAAATCTTTCCCAAGTATATCTTAGACAGTCTTTCTCCTCTGAACATTTCATCTGTAATCTGTAACTGACTGATGCTGTAATCAGAAATAAACAAGAGGACCATGGACTGAGTGCTCGGTGTCGGCCCAAAACAGTTATCGGTTCAGTATCGGATATTTTCAACCAATATCTGATTTTTTTTTCTAGTATTGACTCCGATAACTTATACCAGTATTGGATCAGTGCATCCCTATCATTTTCAGATGGCAATTTGACATTTTTTTGCAGTTGCACCACATTAGCAACTAATTTCAAATTAAATTGTCTTTTATGTGGACTCTTACATTAGCTTTAGCATTTGTTAGCATGGGTAAACATTTACTTTTAAAACAAGTTAAGACTTTTATAATAAAATAATATTTTCCAATATTTACATCGGTTGTACCACCTGACACAGAAAGTGTGACAGTTTACCTATGAGTCGGAAAAAAGCTATTTTTTTTTTTAATTCTTGAAAGAGATTTTCAAACCTTTTCACTCAGACATAAAGACAACTTGTTCCTCTGGCTGATGTCATATCCTGTTTGCTGTTACTAGTCTTTATTTCAAAATACCAGCCCTGTTGTCACGGTTGTGCCACCCTGATATTTTAAGATTACAAATTGTCGGACAAAAGTTTTTTAGTCTCAAAAGCTTTAAAACTATTAATATTCACAAATGAAGCTTATTTGAAAGATATTTAACATACAATTATGCCATGATGTTTTATGTTTTAATTGTTACTCTGAAAATACAATTTTCAGAAGCTTTATTAGTCTAATCATTTGCTCGGACGGTTGCACAACCTGACATTTTAGGGGTTTGAGGTGTGAAAACATAAACAAAATATTTATTATTGAAATATAATGAAAATGTGTTTAAACTAAATAGGTTTTGTAGAATAAAGTGATACATTTAATGAAAAGGTCAAATTATTTTTAAAAGAAATATAACACTCGGACACAAAATATGCATGTCATGTCAATCACCCATTTACTGCCAAAGCAACAGCCCTGTGCTTTGTCCATGTGGGAGAAGAAACATGAAGAACAGAATATCATGAAATATGTTTAAATACAATCATATGTACAATCTTACTGGTTATATCACATAAACGTGCGTCTCTGGGGCCGAGTTTTGACTGTTATCTTCATGAGCAACGATTACGAGGACATAAAAATGCCACTGTCAATCAGTTGTCTTTCATTTTTATCCTGAGTAGAGATATTGCTGCATGTTGTAGTACTGCATAATTCTACTTCGGTATTCAAAATGGCCACCGGAACTATGCGTGATGTCAATGGAAACGCATGTATAAAAATATTACATACAACAAGAGTGTATACACCATTGTGGTTGTTTATAGCCGTTTTTCGAGTAGTTTTACAAAGCTAGATTACGTAAATATCCTGTTTAGAATCGTGCTCCGGGTACTCCGGTTTCCCCTACCACTAAAGGGCAGACGCAACGGAGAAGAGGAGCGAGCGCACGTGTGCAACGATCTGGGGCGGCGGCGTGGACCAGGGCCGTGGTACGAGGAGACGTGCAACGGAGAAATGCTGGACTTACAGGACGCAAAGTCTGGACAGAAGAAGAGTGAACCTATGGTGGTGACGTGGGATGGGGCGGCGGCGCGAGGGAAGGAGAGGACAGAGTGACCCGATGCGGACACGGGACAGGGCAGACGCCAGTACATTGACGCGTGGCCACGGAGGGAAAGGCGCAGCCGAGACAATTGCAATTTGGCGCTGATTGCTGCCCTTCCAAAACATATTAAAAGGATGTGAATTATTCAGACGTCTAAATGTAACATAGGGTTTTACACATCACACAAAAATAACACAACTTAACCCATTTATTTTCATAATATGCTTACAAACTTCCTGTACATTTAAATAACATGTTCTTACTAATGAAACTGAACTGAGTTATATGTAGATGTAGAGTTATAGCTTATACACAACTCAGGAAAAACTGTTACAAATTTGAGGTGTAAAGGGAACAGCAGTAAATCAGAAGTAAATCAGCAGCGAGAGACGAGGTCTAAGATGCAACAAACTCAATAGTAACATCATGCGTCTGCAGCTTCCAGGAGTTATAAGATATTGTGTTCAAATATATTAAGTCTATATTTCACTGTACAGGAAAAAACAATGCATAGATTTTCTCTGGTCAAGGGAGAAATTTGAACGAAACGAATGCAATTCCACTTAATATAACAAAAAATACCCATTATTTTACTCTTGTGCTCTGTTGTAAACAACGGTTCTTGAGCCGTCATCTGTACTCTGTAGTTCATGATGGACGACTGAGAGCTTGAACCAACATTGTGCTCTGTGGTGAAGCTAAAGAGGGACAGCAGTTCTGTTTGAAGATGTATAGACCATTTCATTTCAAAGTTCGCCATGAAATCGTCTCATCGTCTTGAATTCCAATGGGCTGATATGTTTCCGACGCCTCCGGAAAAAACAATCTACAGTAAAGGCTCAAGAGAAAGAGTTCTGGAAGCTGAAAGTGTAAAAGGCAAATCCAGCGCAGACTGACCCAGTGTTTGTGGCTCTATTTGGGGGTGATTTTGTCCAGCCTGGGCTAGAGGAGAGGCTCTATTTGGGGGTGATTCTGTCCAGCCCGGGCCTAGAGGTGAGGCTCTATTTGGGGCTGATTCTGTCCAGCCCGGGCTTAGAGGAGAGGCTCTATTTGGGGGTGATTCTGTCCAGCCGGGCCTAGATGAGCTCTATTTGGGGTGATTCTGTCCAGCCGGCTAGAGAGAGGCTCTATTTGGGGGTGATTCTGTCCAGCCGGGCTAGAGATGAGGCTCTATTTGGGGGTGATTCTGTCCAGCCCGGGCCTAGAGATGAGGCATTAAGCCCCTAGAGATGAGCTCTATTTGGGGGTGATTCTGTCCAGCCCGGGCCTAGAGATGAGGCTCTATTTGGGGGTGATTCTGTCCAGCCCGGGCCTAGAGATGAGGCTCTATTTGGGGTGATTCTGTCCAGCCCGGGCTTAGAGGAGAGGCTCTATTTGGGGGTGATTCTGTCCTTCCCGGCTTAGAGGAGAGGCTCTATTTGGGGGTGATTTTGTCCAGCCCGGGCCTAGAGGAGAGGCTCTATTTGGGGGTGATTCTGTCCAGCCCGGGCCTAGAGATGAGGCTCTATTTGGGGGTGATTCTGTTCAGCCCGGGCCTAGAGGAGAGGCTCTATTTGGGGTGATTCTGTCCAGCCCGGGCCTAGAGATGAGGCTCTATTTGGGGCTGATTCTGTCCAGCCCGGGCCTAGAGAGAGGCTCTATTTGGGGGTGATTCTGTCCAGCCCGGGCCTAGAGGAGAGGCTCTATTTGGGGGTGATTCTGTCCAGCCCGGGCCTAGAGGAGAGGCTCTATTTGGGGGTGATTCTGTCCAGCCCGGGCCTAGAGATGAGGCTCTATTTGGGGTGATTCTGTCCAGCCCGGGCCTAGAGGAGAGGCTCTATTTGGGGGTGATTCTGTCCAGCCCGGGCCTAGAGGAGAGGCTCATTTGGGGGTGATTCTGTCCAGCCCGGGCCTAGAGGAGAGGCTCTATTTGGGGGTGATTCTGTCCAGCCCGGGCCTAGAGATGAGGCTCTATTTGGGGTGATTCTGTCCAGCCCGGGCCTAGAGGAGAGGCTCTATTTGGGGGTGATTTTGTCCAGCCCGGGCCTAGAGGAGAGGCTCTATTTGGGGGTGATTCTGTCCAGCCCGGGCCTAGAGGAGAGGCTCTATTTGGGGGTGATTCTGTCCAGCCCGGGCCTAGAGGAGAGGCTCTATTTGGGGGTGATTCTGTCCAGCCCGGGCCTAGAGATGAGGCTCTATTTGGGGGTGATTCTGTCCAGCCCGGGCCTAGAGATGAGGCTCTATTTGGGGGTGATTCTGTCCAGCCCGGGCCTAGAGATGAGGCTCTATTTGGGGCTGATTCTGTCCAGCCCGGGCCTAGAGATGAGGCTCTATTTGGGGGTGATTCTGTCATCCCGGGCCTAGAGATGAGGCTCTATTGGGGTGATTCTGTCCAGCCCGGGCCTAGAGGAGAGGCTCTATTGGGGGTGATTCTGTCCATCCCGGGCCTAGAGATGAGGCTCTATTTGGGGGTGATTCTGTTCAGCCCGGGCCTAGAGGAGAGGCTCTATTTGGGGGTGATTCTGTCCAGCCCGGGCCTAGAGGAGAGGCTCTATTTGGGGGTGATTCTGTCCAGCCCGGGCCTAGAGGAGAGGCTCTATTTGGGGGTGATTCTGTTCAGCCCGGGCCAGGCGGAGAGGTAGTACCGTGGCAAAGAGCCCTCCAGCAGCCGCTCCATCCACAGTCCCAGTCGGTCCAGTTTATGGTGCGGCTGTAGAGACCTGCAGCGGCTCGACTTCCTGTACTCGTCCCGACTCTTGTTCCTTCCCTCGTCGTCCGAGGACCTGAGGAGAGTAAAAAATGATGAGACTTTAGAGACTGGACTTTGGGATTGGACACTGGGTTGTTTTTACATACCGGTGCTCGTCTCCGGTGTAGACGGGCCTGAATAGACAGAGGTACTTCTTGTGCCCGTTCAGAGCCAGGACGAAGCCACTGTAGTCGGCTTTCTGATCCGGTTCCTCGTCCTCATCTGAAGGCACCGCGTCCGGAGCCTGGTCCAGCAGCGCGCAAATCCACTCCAGGTGTTTGTCCACGTTCAGGAAGGAGAAGTGCAGCGTCTCACTCCTGTTGGACCAGCACACACTGGTTACTCAAAACAATAGTGTCACACACTGGAGTGAGGGGCTTTGGGGTGAAGGCCGACCTCGTTTAGATTTCATTCCTCTTGTTTTGCGTGAAGACAAGACCTGGAGCATGTATTCTTGTAATATATACATGGTTACAATACAGGGTGGCGTGTTTACATGCATGAGTCTCATGCTCAATAACATGCACTGTCCCAAATAAACCATAAATAAATAAACTTTTCAGCTAAATTCTCGTAGTAATTAAGAATATTAAGAATCAATCTTGAACACCTCCCACAGATCTGTTTGAATACGACCCAGCAGTGGTTTGGGCCAATCACGTGGCAGTATTGCCATGAGGGGGCGGGTGAAACAACAACAAGCTAATTTATTGACACAAATTAACATGGAAATGACAGAAGAAACACAAAGAGCGGCTACAAACTGACAAACACACAACACTTTTCAAAAGTGCCTTTTCATTTTGTTTTGACTAAGGTTGTTCAAAAAAAAAAATCTATTTCTCGATGGATATCGAAGGTATCGAAGCTAGATATTAATATGAGCAGGCATCGATGCTTTCTGTGTTTCCTTCACAGAGCGGTCCCTCCTCCTCCTGCTCCTCCCAGAGGCAACAGGAAGGAACCTGGCTGCGCCCAAAAGTCAAACTAGAGTTAAACGTTCTCACGTAAACCCTGAATGAAATTCTAAACTAAATTAGACCTTTTCTTACAATAATGTCTAAAGAACATGGTAAATCTGAATAAATGAATGCACTTTTGAGTATTCTGTAATGTAGATAATACAGGGCAGAAGGAAAAAGACAAGAGTTTGCTACAGCAAATAGAGTGTATATTAAAAAGGGATTTTTTTTTTTTGCCGTGGTATCGAAATCATTATCAAGAATCAAGTTTTATTTTCAGTATAAAATTCAAGTTTGATATTTTAGTATCGTGAGTGACACTACTTTTGGGACTGAGGCTGTGATTGGCTAAAATGAGGCGCTTGATCCAAAAAGGTTTGTCCTGTCCTCAAATTGAGATGCTTCATTGTTTTGTGCTAAAATACTCCACAGCAGCAGTGTATTGGACTGAGTCATCCATATCATTCAAGTTAAGGTTCTCTTTGTTATTAAAGTGTTAATTTTAAACTTTGTTTATGTATTTCATTTCACATTTACATTGTTTAATTAACCCATTAAAGTGAAATCATTTGAATTTACATATGAATTAACATATAAAATAACCAGTTTTACAAATTTATATTGATTGAAATGCATTCACTCAGTATCGGCATCAATATTGACCAAAATGACCCCAAAAGTATCAGTATCGTATCGATTCAGAAAAATTTGATGTCGGCCATCACTAGTGCATAGACAGAGCTCGGATTGCTTGAAACCTGTCATGTGAATATGTATAACAGCTGATTATCCTCACGTGGCTGTGCAGCTTTTACATGAACATACAAAGTTCCCCAACATGTGACAAAACGCTGTAAACCAGCTTCTCACAGTAAAGAAGTAATTCAATCAACACTTTTATTTTATTATATTGTATAAAATATTACATAATATAAATAAATAAAACTATACTCTCATTTAGGAATAGTTTTTGGCTTCTCTGCTGCACGTACCCGGTGAAGGAATAGACCTCTTTGGCGAACTTGCTGAGCAGAAGGTTCTTGGATGCGTCGGAAAGCACCAGCACGATGTTCAGATGCCCCGGCCGCAGCCTCACCAGGTTACTCATGTATGTGATGTCCGTCAACTCCGTCACCTCCACGAAGTTCTTCTTAGGAGCGCGGCTAAACAAAGAGGAAACCACCAAAGACAGCGCTGTCATTTAAGGAGAGCTGGGGATTTGTTAAGTCATGATGAAAACACTAAAGCTAAACTGAGTTGAACTGTGCTGTTCCCACCACTTCTCCCTAGAGGGCAGTATTTCTTGCCTTGAAGTGACACTTGTTGCTGTTGTCTCCTTCGGCTTTGGCTTCATCTGTTTGTCTTCACTCGAGTCACTAAGAAAACAAAACAAAACATTAAAAACATCACTATTTCTGCACTAACATGGAGATATTATGTGGATAATGCTCGTGTTCTCACACCTAAAAGCCTGAACGACCACAGTCCCAAACAAGATGAAGAGAGCGGAGAAGATCAGCGACAGAAGAGGCATCATCTCCCGCCTGGAACCGCCGCGTCGACAAATATAACAGGTTCTTAGATGTTTAGATTCATGAAGTATTGTGACAACGATGAATGACTCACCAGTTGTTGTGCAGAATGTCCTCTATGACTTCAGAGAGGTAATCGTACGAGGCGTAGATCCAGCGAATCACAAACACCTGAAGGAGAGACGCAAGTTTAGAGCTAGAACATTTGAATTTATGAGAATTGCTTGTGCATATGTAAGTAATAATTGTCATTTTATTTCAGTGAAGCAGCAATTTTAATGAAGAAATGATGGGCAGAAAAGTTATTTTAGAATTTTTATGCTACTGACATATATAGTAAAGTTCTATATATGTATATATGTATTGGAAATTAGTTTGACTAATTTCCAATACGTTTGTTAAACTGTGGAGAGTTCCATAGACAAGCACAGCAAAAACTTTATCTGATAGATCAGTGGTTCCCAAACGGTGTGCCGCGGCACACTGGTGTGCCGTGAGGCAAGTCCTGGTGTGCCGTGGGATTTTGTGACAACCAGAGGTTACATTAACCGAAAATTCTCCGTCATTTACGGAATATTTTAAGCTTTGACGGAACATTTCAAAGGCCGTCTGTCATTTTGACAGATTGAAAATCAAGCCGTGATTAAAATAAAAACGCAGGGCTGCTTTTTTCAGAGCGCGCGGGGCTCTCTCTCTAAACGCAGCTTCACTGTTTCACTTGTATCACTGCCTAGCTAGCTAACTTTCTGGGCGCTAACAACAACACGGGGAAGAAAACCACGATCCAAACGCGGTTAAATATCCTTCTCATCTGGAGCCGCTCTTTAACTTTAACCGTAAATCTCAGGACGAGCTCATCTATTTCTCTCCCCTCTCTCTCTCTTTCCCTCCCGTGTGTGTGTTTCTGTGCGCGGCGCGCTGTGCAGTGATGCCAACTGGTAAATATTGTCCACAGTTTCTTAAACATTAACGTTAAAAGAGAAAGTGCAAATAATAAGCTCCACTTGACATTTGTATTAGTGTAATATGAGCCCTGATATGAGGAGCAGATGACGCTCTGAATAAACCTCTGAGACTTTTACCCACGAGTTCATACACATTTCTGTAGCAAAATTTGTGTTCCATGATTGTTCAAATGTTTAGTTAAACTCCATTTATCCAGCGATCTCACATTTTTCCTAACATACACAATATGCAGCTTATATATAGCCTATGTAAATGTCTTTAAAAATTGCTTATAATGTGAGATTAATTCATGAAGGATAAAAATGGCCCATGACGGATTTTTTATAAACCTGCCCGTCAAAATGAAGGAGAGAAATTAACCCTAGTGAAACCACTGGTGACAACCATACATTATTATTGCAATATACAACTACACAAAAATATTTTAAAAATAATTATTTTTTAATTTACTATATCAGTACTTTGTATGCACTCATTTAATAATACAGAGGCAAACTTTATACCTAAAAACAATTATTTAAGAAAAAAAAAAAGAGAGAACGCAATATAAAGGCTATTTTGCGCAATAGGTGTGCCTTCAGATTTTTACTTGTCCTTTGGTGTGCCTTGGGCGTAAAAAGTTTGGGAACCACTGTGATAGATAGACAGATAAAAGGCCAACAACCGCTTTACATTTAATTAGAATAATATATCTAATATATCTCCAATTTTCCAGGCAAAATGAAGATATTTATTTGTTTATTTGGACGGGACAGTGCATGTTGTTGAACACACATGGGTCTCATGCATGTAAACACGCCACGATTTGATAATTAATGTCAGAAAAGCATTAAAGAAAATCCGGCATAAAAGTAATATTTCAATGTGATCAGATGTTTAAAAAGAGCCTTGTAGTCGGCTCTACAGCAGGTTCAAATCAGCTGAATCCCATTATAGTGAATAGGATTAAAGTTCCATTGGATCCGGAAGCAGAGCGATGACATCATCACTTACAGTAACAAAGCCATTGATATAAGATTGTTGGCAAGGCAACAGTTTACAATTGTCTGCCTCTATCTCTGTCACTTCCTGTCAGTGTCCAATAATGAAGTGAATCTATAAACATCACACACATTTTTTTTTAATTTTTTTTTTAATGTTTAAAGCAGAACTAAGGCCCCTAGAGGCCATAAGCGCCACTGCAGGTGTCGTACCACCAGGGGGAGATGAAAGACCCCCAAATCATCCCATTAACACTTGTATTACCCCCAGAGAGACTACGGAAAGGATTTATTAAGGTAAACATGTTACTTAGTACTGCTTTAAGTAAAGATTGTGTCTAATGTGTCATATGCACTTTAATTAACTGATAATCTGTGTGTGTTCGGTTCGCCCTTTCAACAGGCTCAAACTGCTGCGTGTCCAGGTACTTCTCTGTGTAGAATAGACAGACTCAAATATGACTAAACTCTCCAGATACTTTTGTGGACTTACTAATACTAAATAAAAAGAAAAGCAGGGGCAAAAAATGTGAACTTCAGTGACACTTTCGAAAGAGCCTCGTATTATTTAAATTAAGTGCCAAAGGAACAGGTCTGTGCTTTGTCCGTGAAGCTGAGAATATCATTAAATATGTTACAATATTATAAATGTAAAGTTGACTAAATTGCTTCAAATTTATTACATTTACAAGAAATATTTCTAGACTAGACTGAACTCGAGAATGTCTGACTAAAACTAAATGACATTTTCATCAAAACACTAAATTAATATACAAAATGAACAGTGCAGTCATGGCTCTAACCCACCGAGGCGAACTCGTTGTTGAGCTCTGGAAGTATGGACTCGTGGATGAGGATGGAGGGATCCCGCAGCAGCGTGTCCAGCTCCTCCCTCAGCTGCAGTTTGTCCTCTTCGCTGCCGTTCCACGAAGACACGGCTTTGAACAGGACCTTCCCCGCACTGCGCCGCTCCAAGATAAGCACCTGACAATACAAGTCCATCAGCGGCGTGTCTGTAAACGTCTAGTCAAAGCCTCGGCCAAAGCCTCGTTAGAAACAAATGTACATGTATTTTACTTTAGACTCAAATGAGCGTGTAAAAGTCTCCTCTGAGCAAAACTCAGTTTTTTGTGGCGTTGGACGCACATCCAGTGGCCACTGGACATAATCTTATTAGATACGAATGATGAAGAAACTACAGAAATAATATAAATGCCATGAAAAGTATAATAAAACATACCTTGCCATACTTTAGTATTGCACCTGGGTGTCCTATTTAGTTCACGGGCCAGATCACATATCGGTACCACCCAAGGTGGCAAAGGCGATCAGTGATTTTTAAGTCCATATCTGAGCTTTATATTTTAGCATGATAGCTTTTTCAGAGTTACAACTTCATTATAGTTTTCAGCTCTTGAAGTGAACTACCACCCCATGTTGAAAACGGCACTTTTAAAGGTCCTATATCATGCAAAATCAACTTTTTTGAGTTTTTAGCCATGTTGTTATGCTATTTCCTTCTCAAAAACACCCCCAGAGCGGTTTTTTGGCTTCATTCATGCAGTTCTAAGTAATCCTCCTGAATCCTGGTCTCTGAGCAGCTGCTCCGCCCTCTCCTGGTAAACCACTGAGCTGGTCAGTTGTGTCGTCACAGCGGAACGGAAGTGCTCTACGTCTGTAATGTAATGCCTTACGGCCTGATTTTTATTTATAAAACAGCTTTCCGACGCGTCTGTGCTGTCCCATGACGCTAATCAAGCGCACCCACGGCTGGAGCAGCCATGGATCCGAGCATAAGTGTTGTTTTTGAAGACTGAGCTCTTTCTAACCTACTCTGGACACGCCTGTTCTTTTTTCTTACTGAACGATGATGCCACGGATGCGCGTTTGGCTACGAGAGGAACAGGACTATTCAACCTTCCTAAAGAAGAGTGTACTCGCCAGAAGTTGGAATTTCTTTCCGGGATTCAGCGACTATATCAACCAACCTGATGGATGCTTGGTGAACCTTGGCCAGAATCAAAGTGGATTAACTTTTATAACCAACGCGATCTCATGGGGAGTCCAGACTGAGCGGTGAGTCAATCAAAACGCATGTTAGCATGTGTGTTAGCCATTTATGAAACTGTGTTGCACATGTCAACTCCTTATAACTGCATTATGTGAAGTAACTTCACTTTTTGCAGCAATGTTTATATTTATAATACTGTAAATGTGGAATGAGCGGAGAGAGGGGCGGAGTTAACTGAATCGAAGCGTCTTGTCTTCCGGGTAGGGAAAATACCCCCAAAATACTTATATTTCTCTCAAAAATGAGTACTCCATAGTGATAGAGGTACAATATATCATATATATGCCTATACTTTACTTTGGAATGGCTAAAATAGCATGATACAGATCCTTTAACATTGGCCCATACTTTGGTTTAGGCCATTTCCAGCCCATTGTATTTGGTATCATTTCTGCAAAAGAAACCTTTCCATGTTTCATTTGAGCTCAAATGTACTAATCTGTGACGATTACTGTGGTAACCATAGCTCCTCAAACGTGAGGATATTTTTTTCACTAAAACAGTTTTACTACGTTTAATGCTGAGACCTGTTGTGACAGTTTTTAGAGTTATCTAACTAAAACTAGCCGCAAGCAAATACACAGACTGTGATGGACCGTCTGGCTGCCATGCTGGGCCTTTTGGTCGGGCTGCTGGGGAGCCCCGGCTTTCTGCATCACACCTAAAGACATCACAATGGGCACAAAGACCGCTGCTGATTGCCCATATCATACTTAAGACAATAGGCCAAAGACCGGCCCTGGAAACAAAGGGCTTCTCGATTGTCCTAGCACCACAGACGTCTGCCCTTCTGCATTAAACACACCAAATGGTCATGCCGTGACGTCACATACCGCGTCACCATTTCAGTGCCCTGCTGTGCCCTGCTGTGCTGTGCTGTCTATATAGCAGAGTCAGATAGCTGGCTCCGCAGAACTTACCATGGACTGAACTCTGTGTGTAATGTCTCCACACATGTGTCAAATAAATTGCACTTTTGATTAGACAATACTTTCAAGCTTTTTCCTTTATAGTGGTAAGAAATTCCATGAAAGACCACCAGGGACATCACAGATACAAATGTCTGACACTATCTAGTCTGTGAGGATTCAGGAAATGTATAATATGTCAGTACTTAAAGGGACTATATCTAATTTTGAACCTTTTTCGTCAAAATGTGACGAAATGGGTATTTTTACCGTCACATCCGTCCTTCGGCGTCACTATGTGATGGAAAAGGTAAACTCCTTTTCGTCACATATTGACTATTTGAAAATAATATTACCTTACAAAAAGAAAAGAAGAGCCACGAAGTAAAAGAATTCCAAGGTTGAAACAGCTAGTGGGATCTTCTGTCCAGGACAGGCCCAATTCAACTTGAAATCACATTTATTAAAATTACAATTATTCTGTACCATAAAGACTATATCCAAAATTGTAAAAAAAATATACATATTACGTGGCCAATACTCACTGACTCACTCACTTCATCCATCTGAACAGGGAGGGAACGCTCACTTTAAATTAGATCCGGGATTCAATGACAACATGTACACATTTGTAGGAACAGGCTCAGATAGCTTAGGCATGTCTATGATTCTGTCTTGAACCACTTTGTTGTCTCAGTATGTATCTTTTTTTAATAGAAAAATATATTCATAAATCAGCTAAAGTAGTGGCAGAGCAATGAGTGAAAGTGTAGTTTTCCCCTCTTCCTTTCCTCTTTCCTCCTAATTTTTAGAAGAATCCTAAACTATGTTCTGGTGAAAAAGGTTGAGCTGACGCGTGTTGTTCCTGAGTCTTACCTGTGGCAGAGAGAGGGCTCTGTTGTGCATCAGGACGTCACAGAGCGGCTGCTGCAGTCGCTGGTAAACGTAGGCGAACCTCACCACCTCCTTTGTGTTTTCAGAGGCAAAGGTCAGGAAGGCCTGGTGTCCATCGGTGTCCTCCTCGTCAGTGATCAGCAGAACACAGAACCTGGACGGGGAACGGTCACGGTTACTAGAGTCGAAGGATTAAATTGATGTTAATGTACAAAAGCAGAAACACGGACTTCCTGCGTCTGTGGAACTGTTTGACGGGACACAGTTCGTCAAACAGCTTCTGGTGCACGAGGCGAGGGGCGCTCAGGAACTTGTTGTTGGAAATGAACTCATCCACGATGGGTCTTTTCAGGTCCTTGGCCTGAAGAGACAAACACCGCTGTTAGGAACATGGAACAGCTTCTATCAGAGACGTTTTTTCCTATACGCAGACTACGCAGTCAAATTACAGTATTGTTTCTGTTTTAATTGACGCGTTGTTACGGCGACAGGCTCTGACTGCGCTCACTCTCCACCGACTTTGCCACATACTGTATAGCACCAAAGCGGAGCAGTCTGCTGAAGTGGATGCTTCCTCCTGTTGCTCCCAAGGCACGAGTGCATCTACACTTGCGTTCCTGTTCGGCTGTCTCCCGTCTCCCATTTTCTCTGCAGTGCTTAAACACATCGGCCACACACTCGTTTAAACTATCTTTCTTGTTGTTTCTACCAGAGGACACTCGCATCAGGACAGTAGTTTGCGAACAGATGAGAGCAAAGCGCTTGTATCCACACGGCTCTCATGGGCGCAGTAAGTTACTTTCAGTAACTGCTGTTCTCTGAATGCGCATGATCTAAAACAAATTACCATCAGGCTTATTCTCAGTGGTAAGAGAGAAATAACCATCATGTGTAGGTTTCAGTTAGTTCGTGCTTTTTCCTGTCTCTGCGAGTCTGTTGTCTGACTTTTATTTTTCCTCTTGGACCACCTGCTCGCTGTCCTCCCGAACCGCTAAACTATGGAATTGATTAACTGGAATCTCAGCTCAATTGATACGTTTTTTTCACAAAGTGAGGCCACGGAGGAGGTCGTCTTCCCTGACCGGATTGTCCGCTCGGTTTGTGGATTGTTGTTTGCCTCGCGGTCCTGTCGGTCGGAGACATCAAAGATATTTACTTATTTGGATTCTTGATAACAGGGCAACTGCTTATTGGACGGACTGCCCTGGATTATCGGAAATTTGGAATGACAGCAGTTTGCAATCGGACCACGCTGCTGTCCGTTAAAATTAACAAACACTTTGGAGCAGGGAGTGACCGAGTGATGGAATTTCCCCCGGAAAGTAACGCACAACGATAAACTGTTAGGTACGACCTGGCAGCTCGCTGTGGAGACGGACAATAGATGGACTATATTTTGGGAGGAGTAATTCTCTTCCTCCTGAGAGAGGAAGTTTGAAGCAGCTGGACCTCTTATCTCTCCTACACTGTCAACACTTCCCTTTAAGGCCAAGCCACGGAGCTAAACCTGACAAGGACTGAGCTCTCTGGGTCATATTTTGCATAACAATGACTTTCAGACTGTAAATAACCGCACACACATACCCCCTCCCTAACCACACCCCCGTCGTTTTGCGTCTGCCTCAACACGTTTCTTCAGCCCCGCCCCCCTCTTTAGTTCACAGTATGATGTCAGTGTGTTACTTGAGCCTGTTATGCATAATGAACCATGAGCACTGGGACTTAGAATATTTTATAGGCTTTATTATTGTTCTTATTCACACACCCTGGCAGTGGACTACTCTGAGTCCAAGTGTGGATATGGGATTGGATAAAAATGGCATCTGCCGAATACTATTGCAGATACAACACAAGAACATGAAAAGAGTATCCAACACGTTTGTTTTGCTCCTGACATATATGACCATGATCACAGTCTCAAGTGTGACACAAATCTTTCCAAACAATGGGAAATGCCCTTGTCACAATGGTGCAGACTGTGGCTTCATGAAAGTGTGGGATTATCAATTGTAAAAAAATGTCCTTAGTCTTTGTATCACGTTTTCAAACCGTGTCCGTGTCCCAGGCTTTAGTGTGTGACGCCTCGTGCTGCTGTTGTACCTGTATGATGTCGGCTGGTTTGTCCGCGCTCTCCTTGAACACCAGCATACTCGGGGCGTACGTGTTGATGTTGAACTTCTTCTGCAGGTGTGAGGTCTCCGCCAGGCCCTGGTCCACGTAGCCAAACTGCAGGAAGTCTTTGTAGGCGAACGCCGTCAGCTGCGGACAAACACAGGACCAAAGTTAACGTTTTTACAACCAACCTAAGAGAAAGTTCAATCCCAGCTCAGGTCAGTGCTCATTGTTATTGGACACTTCATCAGCCTCGCCTCCAGTGTCTGTGTGCACTGCTATAAGAATCCTACAATCCTGCGTGCCAGGTTTAGGCTATAAATGAATTCAGATGACCCTAGTAGAAGAACAGATTAAGCACAAGTGTTGTTAAAGGGATATTTCAGGATTTTTGACATTGGGCCTCATTTCCTAGTTATCCAGAGTGTTGTTGATGTCTGGAGATATTTTTTTCTTAAATTCATGCAGTTCTTATATTTGAAGAGCTTAGTGGCGCTAGGCTAGTGTAAGGCTAATCCATTTCTACGGTATCAGCAACCCTTCATTAAAAACAGATATAAATGTCTGTGTCGATAGAATCATTTTTGAAATATAACTGACCTTGTATCACATGAATTACCGCATTTTGAGGGACTATTTTCTCGCAGATCACTCCGCCGCTGCGTTAGCTTACAGCCACGAAGCTGATGCTGCTCAAATATAATCTATTTTAAATTATTCTATTAACACAGACATTTATATGGTTAGTCTGGTGTTATAAGTGATTTACCTCAGGTGCACTGTGGAGTGGGTCAGACTGTTTTTAATGCAGGCTAACTGATACCATAGAAATGCTTTAGCCTTGCCCTAGCCTAGCGCCACTAGACTCTTCAAATATAAGAACTGCATGAATTTAAGAAAAAAATATCTCCAGACATCAACAACACTCTGGATAACTAGGAAATGAGGCCCAATGTCAAAAATCCTGAAATATCCCTTTAAGGAGTTTGTTTGCAAAAAAGCTCATTAGCCGCCACCAAACAGTGTTCCTAATGACCAGGCCAGGTGTCAGTAAACTTTGAATGAACACATTATGTAGGAAACAAAAAAGCTTCATAAGGTCCTTGTTTCTTAAATGGTCTGTGTAGTCAAATTTATTTCTGTGACGACATTGTGAAGCTCAATGAGAAAATGTGCAAGTGCACATAGTGAAGATGGGTCACAAGTTTGTACACCTAGATCGTATTTTATATATGTTGTAGACTTTTAATTTGGAACCATAAGAAAGACGAGCTCCTCCTGAAGTACCTACTAAACATAAATCTGAATAAAGCGCCCCCTGCTGTCACAGTTCAACACTGACACACTTTACAGTTTAGAAGCAACATCCAAACGATTATAGACGGGACATTTTTAAAAATCGGCCACAAATATCGTATATCGGCATCGATCTTTGAAAAAAACATCTTGGTCGACTTCCAATTTGCTTAAGTCCTGCTTTATCGCTGTTATTTGGTTTTATTTTATGCAACTTTCTTCAACTCAATAACACAGTCATTCTATATATATTCCAAATAATCACCATTATTTACTTAAAAGTAAAGTAACTTGTGCACCCTAGAGGCCATAAGCGCCACTACAGGTGTCGTAGCATGTTTTTTTTACTCTTTAATTGTCCGTGAGAGTAAATACTACGACAAAAAAGACAAAGGGACAGAGGGATATCATCCAATTACACAATGGAGATAATTTTTTCCACTCAAACTTGGCTGTAAATACTGTTTAAGTGGCGCTAGCCCGCAGTTAGCTTTGCCCGTTAGCCTGTTAGCTTCTTCTTTGTGATTCCATTAGTGTGTATTGTGGTAATTGAGGTTTTCGGGCCAGAGACACCAGGGGAGATGAAAGACCCCCCAATCATCCCATTAAAGGTCCTATATCATGCAAAATTGACTTTTTTTTTTATCCATGTTGTTGCCATTTCCTTCTCAAAAACACCCCCAGAGCGGTTTTTGGCTTCATTCACGCAGTTCTAATTAATCCTCCTGAATCCTGCTCTCTGAGCAGCTGCTCCGCCCTCTCCTGGTAAACCACTGAGCTGTTCAGTTGTGTCGTCACAAAGGAACGGAAGTGCTCGACGTCTGTCATGTAATGCCTTACGGCCTGATTTTTATTTATAGAACAGCTTTTTCATTTTTTTATTTTTGTTGTAAGAGAAAAAAAAAAAAAAAAAAAAAGCAACTCTCCGACGCGTCTGTGCTGTTACAGGAGCCTAATCAAGCGCACCCACGGCCGGAGGAGCCATGGATCGGAGCAGAAATGTTGTTTGTGAAGACTGAGCTCTTTCTAACCTACTCTGGACACGCCTGTTCTTTTTTCTTACCCAATGATAATGTCACGGATGCGCATTTGGCTACGAGAGGAACAGGACTATTCAACCTTCCTAAAGAAGAGTGCACTCGCCAGAAGTTGGAATTTCTTTCTGGGATTCAGCGACTTTATCAACCAACCTGATGGATGCTTGGTGAACCTTGGCCAGAATCAAAGTGGTTTCACTTTTATAACCAACGCGATCCCATAACGTAAACACCCGATGGGGAGGCCAGACTGAGCGGTGAGTCAATCAAAACGCGTGTTAGCGTGTGTGTTAGCGTGTGTGTTAGCGTGTGTGTTAGAGTGTGTGTTAGCGTGTGTGTGTGTTAGCGTGTGTGTTAGCGTGTGTGTGTGTTAGGGTGTGTGTTAGCGTGTGTGTTAGCGTGTGTGTTAGCGTGTGTGTTAGAGTGTGTGTTAGCGTGTGTGTTAGCGTGTGTGTGTGTTAGCGTGTGTGTTAGCGTGTGTGTTAGCGTGTGTGTTAGCTATTTATGAAACTGTGTTGCACATGTCAACTCCTTATAACTGCATTATGTGAAGTAACTTCACTTTTTGCAGCGATATTTATATTTATAATACTGCAAATGTGGAATGAGCGGAGAGAGGGGCGGAGTTAACTGAATCGAAGCGTCTTATCTTCCGGGTTTGGAAAATACCCCTCAAAAATACTTATATTTCTCTCAAAAATGAGTACTCCATAGTGATAGAGGTACAATATATCATATAAATGCCTATACTTTACTTTGGAATGGCTAAAATAGCAGGATACAGATCCTTTAACACTTGCACTTGTCCCCAGAGGGACAACGGACAGGATTTATGAAGGTCATCACTTAGTTCTGCTTTAAGCACATAACCTGCAGAAATAGGTTCCATTCATTTCTTTGGTAGAATTGCCTTTTAACTAACATTTTGTTTAGAATGTAATGATAACTGATATGGAAACTATAAGAATATTGTTTTTGCACATAACACACAACCCTACATTCAAAATGCAAAACGTTGACTCACCCTGAACAGCAGGGGCACTGTGGGCACTTGGTCAAACAGCAGCACGTGGGGTTTGTTGAGCTCGTGCCAACTGCTCAAAAACTCGGCTTGGTTCCTGTCATTCACCTGAAAATAAAATACGAGAAACAAGATCCTTTTACCACAGAGTTTAGAGGTGTTAAGAGGTTTTAAAAGGACTTGAGTCAGAATATTCAACTTAATGTGAGGAGTTTGGACAGTTCCAGACGCATTTATCAGACTTTTTAGAATTGACTAGTTTCAAGAAGAAGCGACGATAATAGGTTGTATACACATGACCGCATGGTAAACAGCCTAAGATTTAAAATGGAGTTCTTGTGGTAATAATGGAAGTCGTCAAAATGCAGAACTTAGGACTTGGTTTGTGGTTAAATATCTCTGTAACGGCTGGACGTATCCACATGAAAAGTCACGGAGTCCAACGTCTTCTCTCTCAACACATATGAACTAAGGTCACATGACTGTCTCATAAAGGCGAACTAAAGTGGAGACAATATTCAGAATGATGAGCCAGGGAACATTTGGGCATTTTCTGTTTGGACATTTCTTTCCAAAACGGTGAGATCAGCCTCTGCTCCGACTAATGGCACAACATTAGCTAAGAATAAGGAAAGCTGTTATAGTGATATATTAATATAGTGATGTATCGTACTACATTTTGCCTTATTGTATCGTTTTAAGAACACAAAACTTTAATGATGCACAGTAAATAGTGGGTCAAAAGTGTAGGATTCAGCGACCGTTAGAGGTCGACCGATATATCGGAACGCTATTTGCGTATTTTACAATATCGGGTATCAGCCGATCCAATGCAGATAAAGGCCAATATTTCTTCAACTGAAAGTGATACAGACTTCCTGTTTTTTTTTTTTCATTGTAAAGACCACAGTCAGAGCCTTAAAATGAGCCTCCCACAACTTCCTCGGCCTCCGGGGAACTGAGAAACATCGCAATGAAAATCGGTTACAGGTTTGTACATCTCAGTATTTAATATATTTATATTATATGTTGCAAACTTTTGTTTTTAATTTCAGAACCATAAGAGACAGAGACTTACGTTTTTTGTTTCGGAATCTACTTATTTTTGTTTTTGAAACAAACTGTATCTGAATGTCCTGAATAAATCAGCCCTCTGTCCCTACTAAAGCGCCCCCTGCTGTCACAGATCAACACTGACACATTTTACAGTTTAGAAGCTTCATACACAGGATTATAGACAAGACGATTGTGACAAAATATCAGCCTAAAAAAACCCATATGGGTCGACCTCTACTCCCGGTCTCACCCACATTCACAATCGCACCCATCACACAGTCTCTCCGATTACTGCCTTAAGGGAGGGGACTGCGAAGTCTCTGAGCCAGGTCCAGCCGACACTAATAACCAGTATTAGGTGAGACGACCCCTAAAACCTTACTGAAAAAACAAATGAGAAAAACCAAGGCACACACTGGTGATTATTATTATCATAATAACCATAATAATAATAATCATAAAGGCATTTAACTTCAACACAGTGTGCCTTGGTTTTTCTGTTTTTTGAATGACTGCCCCAAAGAGCATCTCTGTTGTATAATCACACTCCTCTGAGGTCCAGGAAGTGCTCCTCTTTTCCTCTTTTTGATAACACCGTACAAACTAACACATCACCCCCAACACTGCTAATAATTAAATCTGTCTGAAAAATGATAAAAATCTTTCATCTCTTGAAGCATGTCCCGTCGTTGCGGTGTTCGTGTGAGTTACCCGCTCCACGAGGCGCTGAGGGAGCAGGTCCTCCACAAACTGCAGCAGGTGCTCCTTGGCCACGGCGTAGTGGAAGAAGGACACGCGGCCGCTGACCAGGCCCAGGATGGAGGGCGTGCGATGGGCCCCCAGGTGATTGGCCAGACGCCGCTCATAGCCCACGTCCACCACGCCCACCCCCACTCCTGAAACAGAGCAGAGACGCTCCTGAAACAGACTCTCCTGAAACAGAGCAGAGACGCTCCTGAAACAGACTCTCCTGAAACAGAGCAGAGACTCTCCTGAAACAGACGCTCCTGAAACAGAGCAGAGACTCTCCTGGATAAATTGAAAGATTGGTTCTGCGTAAACAAACTGTCTCTAAACATTACGAAAACCAAAGCAATGTTCTTTGGAAATCGTGTAATGAATGTACAATTACCAGTTAAAATTGGCAACGAAACTATTGAAAGAGTCTATGAACAAACATTTCTTGGTGTAACACTCGATCATAAGTTCAGCTGGAAACCTCACATCATAAAAATGAAAACTAAAGTTGCAAAGATTTCAGCCATAATGAATAAATTTAAATATATTATTGATAACAAAGCTCTATATACTATATACTGTTCACTTATCCTCCCTCATTTAAAGGATCTGTATCATGCTATTTTAGCCATTCCAAAGTAAAGTATAGGCATATATATGATATATTGTACCTCTATCACTATGGAGTACTCATTTTTGAGAGAAATATAAGTATTTTCTGGGGTATTTTCCCTACCCGGAAGACAAAACGCTTCGATTCAGTTAACTCCGCCCCTCTCTCAGCTCATTCCACATTTGCAGTATTATAAATATAAATATTGCTGCAAAAGTGAAGTTACTTCACATAATGCAGTTATAAGGAGTTGACATGTGCAACACAGTTTCATAAATGGCTAACACACACGCTAACACACACGCTAACACACACGCTAACACGCGTTTTGATTGACTCACCGCTCAGTCTGGACTCCCCATGAGATCGCGTTGGTTATAAAAGTTAATCCACTTTGATTCTGGTCAAGGTTCACCAAGCATCCATCAGGTTGGTTGATATAGTAGCTTAATCCCGGAAAGAAATTTCTGGCGAGTGCACTCTTCTTTAGGAAGGTTGAATAGTCCTGTTCCTCTCGTAGCCAAACGCGCATCCGTGGCATTATCGTTCGGTAAGAAAAAAGAGCTGGCGGTGTCCAGAGTAGGTTAGAAAGAGCTCAGTCTTCAAAAACAACACTTATGCTCGGATCCATGGCTCCTCCAGCCGTGGGTGCGCTTGATTAGCGTCGCGGGACAGCACAGACGCGTCGGAGAGTTGCTGTTTTCTTTTTTTTTTTTTTTCAAAATAAATAAATAAATAAATAAATAAATTTAAAAGCTGTTTTATAAATACAAATCAGGCCGTAAGGCATTACATTACAGACGTAGAGCACTTCCGTTCCGCTGTGACGACACAACTGAACAGCTCAGTGGTTTACCAGGAGAGAGGGCGGAGCAGCTGCTCAGAGAGCAGGATTCAGGAGGATTACTTAGAACTGCGTGAATGAAGCCAAAAAACACTCTGGGGGTGTTTTTGATAAGGAAATAGCATAACAACATGGCTAAAAACTCAAAAAAGTCGATTTTGCATGATATAGGACCTTTAACATATTGTGTAGAGATCTGGGGAAATGCGTATAAAAGTAATCTTGACCCATTGTTTAAAGTTCAGAAAAGGCAATAAGAATAATCCATTTAGCTGGATACCGTGAACACACTAATCCATTATTCTTTAAATCAAAAGCTATGAAATGTGAGGACCTTACTGAATTTAAGATGCTCAAATCATGTTCAAAGCCTCACAAAAGTCGCTTCCTGAAAGTTTACAAAATATGTTCTGCAAACGAGAAGTTAAATACAACCTGAGAGATAAGATGAGCTTCGATAAACAATACAGAACATCTTTGAAAAGCCTGTGTCCCACGAGACGTGGTGTAGAAATATGGACAAATGTAGATGAAAGTATTAAAATATGTAAAAACCTGGTGCATTTGAAAAAGGTTTACAAAGAATTATTATTTATTAACTACGAACAATTATTGTGAGTGTTGTAGTATATTCTTTTGTTGTTTCTTTATTTTGCTGTGGCTTTTTTTATTATTGTTCCTTATTATTTGCTGTTCCCTTGTTTATGATTTGTTTATGATTTGTTATCGTGCATTACGTTCCTTGCTTTGATTGTTAATGTAATATTGTTTTTAATTTTGGGGTGGGCGCTTATAAGCTTTTTGCTTTGGCGCACTCCCTTTGAGCAGACTTACTGCTCAAATAAATGAATAAATAAATAAAACAGAGCAGAGACTCTCCTGAAACAGATAAAGCCTATTGCCAAATGACGATCCAGAAGCAGAGAAACAAACTCAGACAGTGGGCGAAAGAAGCACACAGTGGAGCTCGCTGTAAAATCAAACCCAGGCGAGTGAGAGGAGGCAGAGCAGAAGCTGCCGCCCTCGCTGTGGCTTCAATCTGAATGACTTAAACCCGCGGTTCAACGTTAAAATGGATTTAACTGATCAGAAACTCACTTTAGTTGAGTAGAAGTTGAGCTAAGGAGTTGCGAATGAAATTGCGTATGATAAGAAAAGTTGCAGGGCTTTGGAAAAGTTGCAGTTGTTTCTCGCAAAATCCTGGAGGGACTGTCTTTAAATAAAAAATGAATAAAATCAGTAAAAAAAAGTTTAACTGACCCAGCGCCTCCATCTCCTGCGCCACGTCCTTCCACACGGGCTCGATGTGGATGCAGCTGAAGCACCAGTCGGACGTGACTTTGATGAGGTATGGCCGCCTGTAGCTGTCGGGCACCACCTCCTTCAGGTACTGGCCGAAGTGCAGCGCGTGCCGGCTCTCGCTGAACTCCCGCTGGCTCCGGGCGTCAAACGGGAAGTTGAAGAAAGCCTCGTCAAAGTAGAAGTTGTCGCGGCGCGGCCCGTACGGCTGCGTGTCGTCCAGCTGCCCGTAGCGGTCGTAGTTGGCACGTTTGTCCTCGTTGGATAGAATCTATAAAGTAAAATGACACTAAAACTAATAAGAATTGACTGAAATCTTGACTAAATCTAAAACGTTTTTTCCTCAAAAGACTAAAACTAAATCAAACTATCCTGTTTAAATTAATGCTGCTTATTGGTTTGAAAGCGACTAACCTCATATGACTTGGTGATCTTGATAAACATGTCTTCGGCGCCGGGATTCTTGTTTTTGTCCGGGTGCCTGTGACGAAAGCGTTTGTGTCATTTTATTTATTCATTTCACGCCTCAGTCACATCTTCAAGGTGATGTGTAGGTGATTCCGCACCTACAGTCCATCTTTTTCAATCTTTGAATCTATGAATTTAACAGAAATAACTTTGAATTTTAAAAGCTTGTTTGCAAACGTGAACAGAAGTGTTTGCACCCCTGAAATGTTTCCATTAAATTATGTATTTCTCCTGAAAGAAAATTGAGAAAAATAGGCTAATTTGACATTTAGGCCGCTGTAGCTGTATCGTTCAGTTTCGTTCCGACAAACGGGGAAATACTTTTTCTTTTGTTCAATATATTCAACGTTAATAAAGGAATCCAAGCGAAAAGTTCTCCTGCAGTTAATGAGAAAAGTGTAATTTATTGGCGCACTATATTAACGGCATATTGAGTAGTAAAACGGTTGAGCTCGATTTTCAACCAATCAGCATCGAGAATTCACGTAGGTCTGAACCACAATCACGTTAATATCACTACGCGCATGTAAACAAACATGGAGGAGGACGGGAGCAGCACATCCGAAGATCAAGCTCGATTAACACCCGTAAAATGAATTCTTTGTGTTGGAAAAGATGTTGGGAAAGGTCCGCAGCCCTTTACTGAAGTCCGATGGGAAAAAATAAAACAATGTGCGAAGGAATGGCTCAAAACGTCGGACACTACGGAGCTAGCTATTGTTAACAAACATGTTGCCCTCCTGGACAAACCGGTCTCAGATATCCCAACAAACTACGGGTTTCACACGGCCTGCTATCGGCGCTTTATAGACATAAAACGCTTGACTTGTGCACTAAAGCGTCAAGAAGATAAGACAGAACGGTTTAAAAGAACCCCGGTTGAAGGCTCTGAAACTTCTCTTTACCAGAGAGCTCAAACAGTGGCTCAAATCGGGCCAGACTTGATCCCATGTGTAAAATGTGCCTTATCTTGTTTAATAATGTGTTTTATTGTAACCTTTTATCTTTGTAACCTAAAAGCCCCCTATGGACAGGTGTTGAAAATTAGCACATGTGCTATAACACTTTAAACAATGCATCTGGTTCATCCAATGTAATTGCTATGTCCATATTAAATAAATAAATGAAATGAAAACTGTTTCCCCAAAGAGGCTGCGTTCCAAGTACAGCTTGAGAGTTACCCCTGCAGCAACAACAACAACAACAACAACAACAACAACAACCACTTCTTCAAAGCCACCAACAAGAGTGCTAGTTTTTAAGATATAACTTTTGAAATAATGCCTTTTTTGAAATATGCGTCCTACTGAAACCAGCACACTATGGGACCTACCATTTCTATATATAACATTTTCAGATTAGATTTTATGAACATAAATAAATTGCTCCAGATAAGTTTCAAACATTCTTTTATTTGTTGTGATTTTGGGGTTTATTAGCATCAGCTGCAGATCAAGTGTATCTTGACATATGGACGAAAGCTTGACTTGAGTCTTGCCTGTTAGATCTTGTAATTCATTCAATGTAAGACCTTCTAATGCAGTGGTTCCCAACCTTTTATCTTGAAGCCCCTCCTGCGCATGCTGTAGTCTCAGTCCAATTATCCAAAAATAATCAAAACATGAAAATATTTACCGATAGCACTTTTTTTTAAATTGGATTGTTTTAAGCACCTGTACTCAGTTCACCGTTGTGATTTTTAACCATTTCATTTGTGCAAATTTATGACCTGACCCTCTGACCAGACAAAGCTCTGGGCCCCACTTGCCGTCCCAGGAGCCCCGGTGGGAAGGCCCGCCCCCCAGGTTGGGAACCACTGTTCTAACGCACCCTCTATCCAGGCAAGGAGGCTGAAAAGTTCTTTTAGTTGGAGTCCTGTGAAGACTCTCTGATGTAGAGCGTAACTCCTGAACTACAGTCCTTGTTCAAAGTGTTTCAGCGACACAAGTTCACTATTATTTCTCAGATTAGACGGTGATCGGAGGAAAAGCAGCTTGAATCCTTGACGTCAGCCGGTCAGACCTGAAATGAAAAGTACTGTTAAGTTTAATTTACTTTAACTACTTCATTGTATGTTGGTTGTAAATACTTCATATTCCAATTAGTTTTTTTAATTTTATTTTTAATTACATTGTATGTACAGTTTTGGGGCCCATATGAGTAGATTATTAGTTAAAAATAAAGTCTAGTATCTGGGATGATAATGGGTGATTGTGGAACTGAAACCGCATCCTCCCTTTTCCTACGCACTAACAGTCAAATGCGTGTTCCCTCGAAGGAAAGGTCTGTCCTAAACAGACCACGCAGCAGCAGAAGTGGCTTATAAGCATCAATGCAGACTCACAGGTGTGTGTTACACTGGAGCAGGCCCATGAGCAACACGCACCAAACTATTTCAGTTCCATGTTTAGTTAGAAGAGTCAAATTTAGGAGCCTTCACTGAGGAATTAGAGGAAGTGTGAAGCAAAAAGAAAGAGGCGGTTTTGGAAAGAGCCTCGGTCAGATGCCACAGACTAAATTTTTTTCCAGGCCTAAGTTTTGATGAAAAAATAAATAAATCTTACTACTCTGATATTCATTTAGACCAATTTAATAAATCCATTTACATCTAAATGCATGACTTGATTATAAGACGGTGATAAACAGAAAATACATTAACCTGTAATCTGAGGCCTCTGACGACTGCAGTTTTATTGATGATCTTAGAAGAGTGCTCATCAGAATCATTCTTCTGTTGTCCAAAATCCTCTAGACAATCACATAAGATCCTGTATGTGGCCCCAGATGGCAGGTTCTCCCACTGTAAAATACAGACAAAACACATTTTAAGTTTTTAACGGAAAGTACACAGTCAAGAATCAAAGCAATATCTTAGGAGCCAAAAGGACAGACACGGATAATTCAGAGCTTAGATTAATATAATATTTATCAGCATTTTCAGTCAGATAGTCTTCAAATATTGCTATAAAAAGGCCTCTAGATAAGTGTTGGATAGCAGTTTGCAAAGGTTTAGCATTTTGCAATGTGAATCCAGTTGTTCCGAGCCCTGGAGGATTAATTCTGAATTTTTCATGAATACATACCTCACTCTTTCATGTTGAGTCTTTAAATGAAGCAAGTCTGTGCTTTACAGCACCAGGCCTCCACCGCAACATCATCTTTTCATCATGTAGTTGTCCTGGAAAATGAAATAAGCAAACAGAAAAGAAACTACAGTAGTAGGCCTTATGTATCATGTAAAAGTAACTGTACTGATATTCTCCATTTTATCTAACAATGTGTTTGATACTTTCCAGTCAGGATTTAGGCCCCACCACAGCACTGAGACAGCTCTTATCAAGGTGACAAATGATATTCGTATGAACACCAACGCAGGTAAGGTCTCAGTTTTAGTTCTGCTGGACCTGAGCGCTGCCTTTGACACAGTGGACCACGGGATCTTACTTCACAGGTTAGAAAACTGGGTGGGAATCTCTGGTACTGCTCTAAACTGGTTCAAGTCCTATCTCGAGGACAGGACGTACTTTGTCGAAATTGGCAACTGTGTCTCAGACAAAATTTCCATGACCTGTGGAGTCCCCCAGGGATCAATCTTGGGACCCCTCTTATTCAACCTGTACATGCTTCCATTGGGTCAGCTAATAAACAGCAACAATGTGTCGTACCACAACTACGCAGATGACACTCAGATCTACGTGTCACTGACGGCAGGTGAACATGGGCCTGTAGATACACTCTGTCACTGCATCGAACAGATCAGTTTGTGGATGCAAAACAACTTTCTCCAACTAAACTCAGACAAAACTGAGATCATTGTCTTTGGCCCACAGACACAAAGACAAAGTGTTATCAGTCACCTTGAGTCTCTCGCTCTGAACCAAAAAATCAGGTTAGAAATCTAGGAGTAATCATGGACTCAGGCCTGAACTTAAACAGCCACATCAAAGCAATAACATCATCAGCTTTTTACCATCTGAAGAACATTGCTAAGATCAGAGGAATAGTGTCAAAACCAGACTTAGAGAGACTCATCCATGCATTTGTCTCCAGCAGGTTAGACTACTGTAACGGCTGCTCACTGGCCTTTCTAAACGAGCTGTTAGACAGCTGCAGTACATCCAGAACGCTGCTGCTCGAGTCCTGACAAGAACCAGGAAATACGACCACATTAGTCCAGTGCTCCGGTCTCTGCATTGGCTTCCTGTCACTCAGAGAATAGAATTTAAAACAGCTCTGCTTGTGTACAAGTCTTTTCATGGTTTAGCACCAAAGTCCATCTCTGACATGTTAGAGCCGTATGAACCATCTCGGGCCCTGAGAACTTCAGGGAGGGGTCTCCTGGTGGTTCCCAGAGTCAATAATAAACACGGTGAGGCTGCGTTTCAGTTTCATGCAGCTAAAACCTGGAACAGTCTTCATGAGGATGTGAGACAGGCCTCAACTCTGACAATGTTCAAATCCAGGCTGAAAACAGCTCTTTTTACCCGTGCATATGAAAACTGAAAGTATTTTATCTGCACTCTTGCCTTTTACTGTCATTGATTAACTTTATGTTGGTGTTTTATTGATTGATTTGATCTGTTTTCTTGTAATTTTTTCTGCAACTGTGAAGCACTTTGAATTGCCTTGTGCATGAATTGTGCTCTACAAATAAACTTGCCTTGCCTTGCCTTTATGAATCTTGGACTTTTGAGTGGAATAAGAGACTGAAAGGACCAGTGATCAACTCACACTGAAGATACTTATTCCACCAATAATAAAATATAAACCACAGACTGTCAAAATAACAGCTGTTCACCAGTGGCACTCTTATATTTACTTTTTCGATTGGTTTGTGCTTTATTACAGCAATAACATTTGATAACTTTTGATACATATAAATGTCTTCATGCTTAAACCCATTCTTGGTGTGGCTAACTGGTAAAGTTAGTTTGATATTATCATTCTTAAAGCAGACAAATGAGGAACGACCCCAGAATCAGAACAAACTACGAAGTTTCTTCGGGTCAAACGTGCAACATGGCACAATAACACTTAAGGCACAACACGTGTGTAGCTCCCGCTCTACTAACCTTTATCATTATTTGTATTGACATTAGGCGACACAATAAATAAGAATGTTACTCACGAGTAGGACAACCACCTGGCTGCTGTTTTAGGAGTCATTACCTGGCAAAGATCTGTCGATGTCTTTGTGGGAAGTTTCCAGTTCATTGGACTCGCTATCCAGGGATTATAACAGGTCTATGGGCGATATCCACTCGTTTGGATCTTCGTGAATGTTGGCCGCGCTGCTCGAGTTGTTCTCGCTGCAGAAATCTAAAGTTTGCCGTCAGAAAGTAGGATTTTCATTACAATAGCTGCTAACAGCAGCGTTGTTTACTTCCGGGTTCTTGTGCCAAAGCGATGCGCTGATTGGTCAGAACTAGGTCAGGTGACCCTAAAATCATACGCGCCAGAAGAAAATAGTTCCCATTTCCCATTCAAATTTCTCAAAACTGCAGGATTGTGCGTGGAGAACTTTTTCCTAAGGAATCTTTATATAATTCTGATGTTAAAAATTAAAAAAGTATGTAGTGCCCCAATTGGTGGAACAAAACCGTCTTTCTGGGCCTCTTTTAGGCCACTGACAGCGGCCTAATTCTGTAGCATAATTGTGAAACATTTAATTGACTCTTTTCTCCATTTTAAGATCAATAAAGTAATATTTTATTGTCATGAAATTACAGATCAATTATCAATATCTATTGATAAACTCTTGGTAAAATGTAACATGGATCACTGGACTTTTCTACACTAAATATCCTTGTGTATATGACAGGCTTTAGGTCACATTAATATAAACAACTCACATAAAGTGACCTGGGGCCTCATTTATCAAACTGTGCGTGAGACTCTGACTTTGAAAGTGCGTAGCAAAAGCACAAAAATTTTGTACGCCAAGTTTTTTTCCGATTTCGGCTGTATTTGCCAATAGGAAGGTTTGGGTTTGCCAATAAAAACACGATCACCTGTGGGGCATTTCATTCATCCAAACCATTGCGCACACAGAAGCAGAGCTGTCTGTCCGGGTGGTGTGAGTGAGGAGAGGTCAGTGTCCGAGTGAGGAGAGGTCAGTGTCCCGAGTGAGGAGAGGTCAGTGTCCGAGTGAGGAGAGGTCAGTGTCCGAGTGAGGAGAGGTCAGTGTCCGAGTGAGGAGAGGTCAGTGTCCCGAGTGAGGAGAGGTCAGTGTCCCGAGTGAGGAGAGGTCAGTGTCCGAGTGAGGAGAGGTCAGGGTGGTGTCTGAGGAGGGAGCGCGCAGTGGAGCCGCGGTGCCGGTGTGCACTGCGTTAAGACGGCCTCGTGTCTGAAGGTCATGTGACCCGAGCTTTGGACCTAAACCAGTTGGTCAGACTTATGTCCAGAGATGAGTCAATTAAAACACAGTACAACGGGATCATTCCTGCTTCCCGTTTAAAAGGCTTCAGCGTCAGTGCACATACGCGCACAGGTACGAGCGTGCACGTATATGCAACAAGTCGTTTTTCACAAATATCGTGTTAAGTTGCTCATTTCATTCTGATCTTTGTCATTTCTGATGTAAATAAAGTTCAAATGAACTATTTCAAAAGTGACCAAACATGACTTCCTCAAACTGTCCTCCCCTCGCTGCTTCCCTCACCTCTCCCCGTCTCTCAGCAGTGTTTCTGAAAAGTGCGTACCTCGTACGGGAGCTATATAGTTTGCGTGGAGGAGCACAATGTTTCACGTTCAGTTTGTTTTCTATAAATACCATCTTTTGCGCAGAGGAGCGGCTACGCAAAGTTTTGGCCTCATTTTGTGCGCAGCAAGCTTGATAAATGAGGCCCCAGATCATTACAAATATGTTAGATCAGTTATTTCTTTAAGGCTACTTAAGGTATTTCTATCATAGTTTCTGATCCAGCCTTGGTTAGTTTTCGTTAGCATTAGCGTTAGCTCCCACTAGCTTTAGCATACTGATGCAAACCACGGAATTTTGCTCGGCGATCAAAAATCGCACATTTGCAGAGGTTAAAACTAACTCAGCGGTTGGATTCCCAACTTCTGTCAGTCTCCCCAGGAGAAACTGAAGCTACTAACATAGCTTACCACCATTGAGTATGGAGTGAATGTAAAATGCTCTCATGTAAAGCGCTTTGTGACCATGTCTGTGAAAGGCGCTATATAAATAAAGATCTTCTTCTTCTTCTTGTGTTTTTAAGGCATTGAGAGCCAAAACTGGTATCGGTTCAGTATCAGATATTTGTACCGGTATCGGATCGGTGCATCCCTAGTATGTTTGGATGACCAAGGACGTGAACCCAGCATTCTGATATAGTGTGTCCCAAAATGTTTTAGTAATCTTTAGATTCACTGCACCCAGGGCCGGAGGTAGCAAAACATATGGCACGGTGGCGCAGTGGTTAGCATCGTGCTTCCCAGATAGAAGATCCTGGGTTCAATTCCCACCTGGACAGGGCCTTTCTGTGGAGTTTGCATGTTCTCCCCGTGTCTATGTAGGTTTCCTCCATGTACAATAGGCTTGGATGAATATGAGTGTGTTTAAGAATTTAAGTGGATGAGACCCAGGTGTGTTCATTAACATGCACTGTCCCGACCAAATAAACCAGTAAATAAATCTCCTGTAGGCCTCATTCAGTTTTCGGTAAATAGTGACCTACTTTATCAAAAACTCTCATCTGACCCAGAAGGATGTAGGTTTACAGTTTGGCAAACTGTAGTCAAATTTGCCTGTTTTTCTCAACTTCGTTGTGTTGTTTCAATATACACAAAGGAAATAAACAGATTTATAGATATATCACTGTAAAAATATGCATGAACACTTCTTTTCTTTTTCTTAAATGTGACCATATAACAAAAGTATTCAACGTGAGTCTCACCACTCCTTGGCCAGGCGTTTGTAAACCTTCTTGATCTCAGTTGGACTCGCGCTCCTGCTCAGCCCCAGGACTCTGTACGGGTCCAGCTCCGGTCCGGACCGAGAGGAACCCAGCAGCATCAGGAGGAAGAGGAGGAAGAGAGCCCCACGGGACAGAGACGTCCTGCAATCCGCCATCTCTGCAGCCTCTGACACACAAAACATTTATACGAATAAATCAGAATTCATACTGTGGTCTACAACAACATCGAAGCAATTTACTGTATCTTCAACCACTCTTTTAGGGAAACCAAATGTTGAAATTGAAACTCTGAGAGACCACTGGGAATTTACAGGTCGTTGTGTTTTTGTTTTAAACATAAACAATGCTCCTAAGACATTGCGTTTCAAAGCAAAGTGCAGGGCTTTGGTAAATTGTGGGAGGGACCCTGTGCATAACAGAAACAAGTCCAATAGTTTTGTAAAAACACACAGGACATGCTGGTCCATGTTATAACAAATGTTCCAAAAGGGAAAAGGCTAAACCAGGAAACTAGAGCTGTCCCGGATAAACTAGGACACCTGGAGCACTGAAGGTGGTGTGGCTTTTTACTCAAATCTGCCCCACATTCTACGACACCATTATTAAAAAGGTATATCTACTTACTGTTGTTATATTAGCTTTGTCTCTTTGGTTTACTTGTCGTGTGTAAACCAATGTGGTTTTAACTACTGTCATTTCCTATACAACCATGTCTAAATAACAGGGCTTTAGTTGCGATGCAGTGTTAATTTTGACAACATATTTTAATTGAGTTTTAGTTTTAGTCTTTTGATGAAAATGTAAATCAATTTTAGTCGAGATTTAGTCAAAAAAAATATCTTCAATTTTAGTCTAGTTTTAGTCGACTAAAATTGAAAGTCAATTTAGTCGACTAAATTTAAGACACATTTAGTGGACTTTGCATTTATAATATTCATTATCCGATACGTATTGCGATACTGTAAGTAATCATGATAAGTTATGTTTACCTTAAAATGTGTCCAAAGTTTATAAACCAAATGCCATTTGACTTTTATTGAGGTAAGATTGAAAAGTTCATTAACACAAAATGTGACAAGCTGTTACTGGAAAAAATGCCTCCAAACACAAGTATTGAAAGTTCTGCGATGTTTGATAAAGTATCGATACTTGATATTGAAGCAAAACGTAATACGATACAATCCGATATTTTGTCGCAGCCTACTTTGATACCTTTATTTTTTCGATACCATACTGGTATTGTTCAACAGTACCCAGCCCTAATCGCGATATTATTGCAAAACGATATATTGTCCCAACCCAACTAAATATAATACAAAATGATGTCGTAGAATGTAGGTAAAGTCCTGACTCCTGTCCCACCCAGTTCTGCCGTCACAACTCCCGTAACCAGATTTAACCATGCGCAAGAACCAGTGGCGCCTCCAGAAATTGTTCATAGGGGTGGCCAGATGGGGCCACTTAAAATCTTGGGGTGGCAAACCAAAACTATCAGCCATAATTTCACAATTGTATTTACTGTTGTAGTAAACTGGCCTGTAGAAAAGTATCAGAAAGACTTAAGGAAACGTCTACTGCTATACTTTGTTTGTTGGCTGTGAATTTGGGCTGAAAATATTCATAACTGATACTACAGTACTACAATTAACACTGGCCAGTGGGGTGGCCACTGGCCAGTGGGGTGGCCACCCCCTGGTGGCGCCACTGGCAAGAACTAATGTCTTGCCCAAGGACACAACAACAGTAGGCTATGTATGCAATGCTGCTTGTGGGAATAGAACCAGCATCCTCCATCACCAAGTAATCACTCAAAAACAGCGCTATGGAGTAAATTAGCGTACATTACTCGTGCACTTACAACAACGGGCGACGGAAATGTCACGTGCTTCATTACAACATAATTACAATCACGCAGTCTGTGTTTGCTGAGGATGCTAGCAGCTGTTTCTACTGCGCAAATAAAGCACCATAAATGTAGTCACCTTATGGAAACACGGTCACCCGCTGCAGCTCCACATTCTGAGAAACGCACGGCCTCTGTTAAAACATGATGAAAAAATAATCAGGATAGCGATGTCTGCATCCTTCCGCTCCTCAGACAGAAGCTGCGGAAGGCGCGGTGATGCGAGTGGAAGCAGTTTTCAGTGTTTGGCTTCGGGGTGTTTGTTTTGTCATTTTCGTCAGTGCGGAAATAAACGAACTCCATTAACCTCTTAACCCCCACGTGCACCGAGCACATTTTCTCCAGTCCAATCTAAAAGCTTCTTGACCGGAGAGCAAGAGTGTAAGGCCTCATTTATACGGAAACGTATCTAACCACACATATACAGACACATACACACACTACACTTTTTTTAAATTGTTTTTATGTTGCGTTTGTACGCATTCCACTTCCTTTACTGTACTGTCTCATGTAAATGTATTGTCTTGTGAGTCTGTAAGTGTTATCTGCATTACTAAATAAATAAATAAAAAAGAGTGTAATGCCTCATTTGAAAGCTAAGAACGACAAAAGTGATAGTATAACCCTTTTTTGAAGCGTTTTTGTTGTGTTTTCGTTACTTTTTGACAGCATTTTTGTCGTGTTTTTGCCACGTTTTGTTGCTTTTTTGTCGCTCTTTTGTCACTTTTTACGCTTTTTGCCGCGTTTTTGTCGTTTTTTTGTCCCTTTTTTGTTGTTTTTGCCACGTCTTTGTCGCTATTATTTAGTTTAGTTTAGTTTAGTTTAGTTTATTTGAGCAGCTTACATTTTCCTAATTTACAAAATACACATTACATGACATTAATACACATATGATGCGTTTTGGTCACTGTTTAGTGTTTTGTCTCTTTTTGTTGCGTTTTTGTCATTCTTTTATCAGATTTTTTTACGCTTTTTTCCCTTTTTGTTGAGTTTTCATCGTTGTTTTCGCAATTTGTATGCTTTCTATTTTACACTTTTAGATTTGGATAAAACTGTACTGTAAACTGTAAAACTAAAGTACGCGTGCGGGTAAATCCAGCGCACCCCGCTCCACGGACCAATCACAGCCGGCGGTGATGTAAACACGGAAGTGAGGCTCGTAAGCAAAACAGAAACCCGTCGTTAGACATAGAATTAATCATTTTGTTAGGTTTGAAGGATAAACCAAGTTGATATTAGCTCGTCGCCGTCTTGTAATTTTTTTTCAAGTGGTGTTTTTAAAGCGGGGGGAAATGGAGGAAAGGCACAAAAAGATCCTTCAGCGAAACAGAACTAATCTCGTAAAAGAACTGGACCCGTCGAGACTCTACGACCTGCTTTTGGAGAAGAGGATCTTCACACAAGACATGATAGACGAGATTAAGGTATGACTATAGGATTAACTGATTTTTTTTTTACATGATTATTTTGTGAACAGAGCGAGGGAAGCAGGTACTTTTATGATTTGATGTGTTGGTGGCGTGTAATATGAGCTTTCAAGCAGAATGATACTGTGTCATCATGTCATCATACAAAGCACCTTTTTTAATTAATATTTAAAACAATATCATATAACTTGTGTTTTTTTTCTCTCTCTCTCTCTTTTCATCATAAAAAGCACCTGCCCCCGGTTCGGGAATGTGATGTCATATCGCTAAGCATTATGGGATTAGCAGCAGTGGTTAAAGTGGATTTTGGGAGGTGGTGGAACTCTAATCTCGAGGACTCAGAACGCTACATTAGGTTGATAAATGAAAGGCTGTGTGTATATTACATGTAACAGAAGGTGTTGTATATTACGTTTAATTTATGTATTTTAAAAATTAGTTTTAAACCATTTCACAGAATAAATTTCTTTATATGTGCTCTTGTTTGAGATACTCCCAGAAAATTAGAGCAACAGCCAGTCCTACCCGGGAATTTTTTTAAATAATCAGATACAATTTAGTGCAATTTGGTGTATTTAAGGCAAAAATATGCTGTTTGAATTAGCCTTATGAGAATCAGAACTGTCAACATTATGATTCTTTCTTTTTTTCTTTTTTTAGGAAAGTAAAGAAAGAAAGAAAGAAGCAACAATAATTTTGATAGCTGCAAATAGACTTTTCTTATTTTATCTATTTATTTATTGTTTTAATGTACTGTCAAATCCTGTGTAAGTGTTTCCCTCTGCTGCCCGTGTCAGCTCTGCCCCTGTTGTTCCTCCGTCTGTAACTGCTCATCGTGCTGAGCAGTGAGGAGGAGACACTGGCTCCACACGAGTCTAAAGACTAAACTTCAGCCTGGATTCATGACTCTGTTGTTACTTTTAAACCGCGGGCAGATTCAGAGGCTCTGATCTGAGGGAATACTTTGTGAAAAAGTCCGACATTGCGCCGTAACCGAGCGCTGTAACGCCGCACTGTTTATCGACTTTTCTCTTCATTATGCTTCCTACATTTATCTCTAAAACCGAAAATATGAGGCTGATTGATACGAAATATAAAGCGGGCTGAAGCTCGGGTAGAGTAGACTCCATTTATGGATTAGTTTATGTCCATAAAGTTCATTATTTCGTGATAAATGTTGTTATATTGAGGCCGCGCACATGAGGAACGGACTGACCTGCTGATCTTATGATTATTTCTCCAGATTCTGAAGAGTGGACTTTTGTCCAGCGCAGCGTCAGCAAATTAATAATAAAACTACCCAACCTAGTTGCATTGATTTATCTCACAGGCAGACTTTCGAATGTGTGCAAAATGACAAAGTGGCAATCATTAACTTTTTTTTTTTTTTTTTGATCACGCGAAGGTGCGGGAATGCCGTTCCGACCGTTCCCGCCCACTTTAACCCCTGATTAGCAGCAATAGAGCTCCACAGTCCCGCCTCCTCTCCGGTCCGGAAGTAAAATTCCCCTTGCTTTGGGGCCGTATGGATTTCAAAAAAGTCTTTAACTACGTCAGCTTGGGCTGAAACCAGCTATGTGGTTATAACGCGACCTCAAAGTCAGATGTAGGTGAAAAAAACACGTATGAGATCGATCTAGTTTAGGAAAAATACAGTTTAACAGCGAGCCTTCGTCCTAGAACTACGTTACCCAGTATGCTCGGTAGTCACGTGATCTACGCCAAGCCTTTTGATTGGTTGAGCTTCACGTTCCCCACGTATTTATTTATTGATTGTAATTCAGAATGTCTAATTCTAGTAAATAAGCAATTTATTAAAACATCATGTAGGCAGATATCTGACGTTTTATCCATATAAAACACTGACGGTAAGAAAAATCGTAAGATGGCAATCAAGAAAATGTTCCTAAATATCCCATTAAACGAGCCACAGATATGTTTTCATCCACTTAGCTTAAATCAGATTGTTAAATAGGAAAATTACGTTGAAACCCTTGTCTTAATGGTAAAAGAAACTGACCGAACTCGCTAAAAACCACCGTTGCCACTTACCAGCGCCGTGTCGCAATGGTTTATGGGATACGGAGTTTCTAATGTCAGGAAGTAAAATATGTACACAGGCTTGTACCTTTGCCTTTTCTTTAACATTATGTCTTCTTTTTGGATTGAAATGAAACATTTTATGGTCACAAATTGCTACATAGCTGATTAGCTTTTGCGGTGTTGTTAAACTCTTAATATTTGAATTTTTGGAAAATCGACAGTCTCGTAGAAAGGGATTTTTTGCTTCCGGACCGGAGCAGCAGGACCGGAAGGGGTGGGACTGTGGAGCTCTATAGAGTTCGGGAAATTCCACAGTTACCATGGAGATCGGCTATTATTATTATTAATATTATTTTTATTTTTATATGTAAATGCAATTTATTTTATAACATGCCCCATGTTCTTTTGTTGTTTGGTAAAAACATCTAACTCACTGTGGTGTCCAAGTATTTTAATGTGAACAATAACTCCAGTATTTTAACTTTTAAAATCTCCATTAGTTTACAATTGCTGCTAATCCCATAAAGCTTAGTGATATGACATCACATTCCCGAACTCTATTGTAAACTAATGGAGATTTTGAAAGTTAAAATATTAGTTATTGTTCACATTAAAACACTTGGACACCACAGTGAGTTAGATGTATTTACCAGCAGTGACTCAGCAGCTAACGGAGCTGTTCTACAGCTTTTTTCTCCACTTTTTATACTGTTTTTAGCTAATGTTAGTCAATGGTTATGTATGCTAACAGCTGCAAAGATGGCCGATCTCCATGGTAACTGTGGAATTTCCCGAACTCTATACTGTGGTTATAATCAACAGCTGTAAAACATTCCACGGTGTAATAATGATATCAATCCCATGTTCTAAATTAGGTTACTTTGCAGAGTTTGTTTTGTTGTTAGATGAATAGCAGGATGATGAACCTTGTCAGTGGACGTCTGACTGTATTTACTTGTTTTAAAGGGATATTTCAGGATTTTTGACAAAGGGGCTCAGAAGCTGAAAACGTTTTCTACAAAACAACCTGCACAACCAAGATCCAAAATATGTGCATCAACAATTGTTTTGCGTAATATTTTTTACCTAACATATACAAATTCACAGCCATATAAGTCCAGTTAAATCATAATTAATAATGTTAACTGTAATTTATTGTCCCTTCCCAGCTGTGAAGACCATGATTTTATACATATTTTTAAATTGGCAAACTGTGGTACATACCGTAGCTTGAGTGAAACATAGTTTAGTCCACAAACAGCAAGGCAGAAACTCCTCCTCAAGCAGCTGGAGTTTCATTTCATTTATTTATTCATTTGAGCAGAAAAGTATTTCAAGCATGTTTTACAGAGGAAAACAAAAACAAGACTTTGTGCTCAAAAGGAGTAGGAAGAAGTTCAAATAACTTATAATAAACCTAGAGGATTTATCATTTACAGTGTCAACGGATTTATCATTTACAGTCATACAAAATAAATACACCATATGGTACTTAAGACTTATACCAGGGCACATCTCTCTTTCATTCTGCTCATACAAAAATATACACACTTCAATGTTGCTCGGCCATACTATACCAAATATACCCATAAGTACAAGCTCAGTATAACCATGTAGAAACTATCTGCCTATAGTCATACACTTAAGATTGACAGGAAAAAGGAAAAATTAAAGTAAAAAAAAAAAGACATGTATACATCTTTACAGTATACATACGTATATGTACTGTAATCTATGAACAATTAACATTGGAAACGTTTTATTTTTGTCCAGTCATGGAAAACTTGAACAAGCTGACCTCACTTTAAGGTCACACAAAATTAATTCCAAACACACTAACACTTACTGTAGTCAATGCTCAATGATACATTAGAGTCTCAACTTTCTTTATAATACTTCAATATTCATATCCAGGCAAACCCCACACAAAAACGCGAGTGTCCGTGAAGGTGATAGTAATTATGATACTTCACTAGCATACTTTTTAAAGAGTTTTGGAATTCAAGTTCCCTCTTAATTTAGCTTCCTCCTGTTGTCTAAAACGATCTCGAATATGTTCTACTGTGTTGAAATATTCTCTGGATCAAACGTTCAGTCATTCTCTTCTGATGTTCACATGTCAGAGCGCGGGTACACGACGGGACCAGGCGCGAGAGTTGGTGCGGGACATCGCGACTCGCGGGAGCAGGGCCTTCCCTCTGTTTGTGGAGATTCTGCGGGAGACGGGACACCTCTCTCTGGTCGAAGCCCTACAGGAAGGAGCTCCACTGGGGCCGCTGCAGCCGTCTGACCCCCCTGTGCCCCGGCCCGTGGTCCAGCCCCTGCCCATAGGTCAGTTTATGCCTTTCAGCTCCTGCTTCACAACAGGCCTAGTGTTATGATTTGGTACATTTATCAAGTTCTGAGCGTTTATAGAATTACTTATTTGTGCAGTGTCTCCATTGGACGTGGATAAACAGAAGATAATCACACCCATTACTCCAATACAGAAGCCCATCACCACCCCAACCCCATGTAAGTCTGTGCACACTGGAACAAAGTCGACTCTTGCCCGAAATAGAGACTAATCTCACTTCCTCGTCCAGCTCCTGATGGGGACTTCTTAAAGCCGAGACCGCAGAGAGTTCGGCGAGACAGCATTCAGGTACGACTCTTCTGCTCAAGATATGCAAAACACACTTCACGTTTACTTTGTTTGGTGACTTCTTTAACCCCATTAAACAAATCTTAAAGTTTCTTGACCGGAGAGTCTTCTAGATTAGAGTTGCATCACCTCCAAAGTCCTCTTTAACCACTGCATAATGTATCATAGAAAAAATAAATCTACTAGTGTTGTTTTAATCGGCTGGACAAAACGGGACAAGGACCTGTGTTTCCCAGTAAATCCAAGTATCTGGGGCTCTTCATCACAGATCTGCTCTATGATGATGATGATGACATTAACCATCGTGAGTGCCGTGAACTTTATGCCCAAGCAAACGTTCTCGTCAGAAAAATGCGTAATTTTCGGCGTCCGAGTGAAGGAACAGCAGTGTTTGGGCTGCAAAGGCCTCATGAGCGGTGAAGGTGCTGTGTGGAGGAGGAGGACGCTCTGGACCTGCCTTTTAACTCCAGCGGCACCGAGGAGCCTCCGTGAGACGGTTTTATGTCGACCCCGGGAGGACGTGAGGCCAGAGGAGCAGGTCCTCATGAATGTGTGGCTCTGCTCTCACGTCGTAATCTCCCCTCACACTCTGCATCCTAGAGCCGCTTCTACCTGAACGCTGTTACACAGTTAATGTTAAAGTTGAGCTGATTATCAGACGGAGGCCCACGACGTGAGAGAAGGCAACGCGCTCATGACTTAAGTCAACTTTCCGCTGTTGTGAGTAATTTCCTCGTCCAGACTTTGTCTCTCTGCTGGAGGACTCGCTCTGTTCTTGTGCTTTAGGTTCAGCCGCGCTCACGTCGCTGTATCAAAAGTGCACAATAATAACCTCTGATTTGTGTTCAGAGCCAGAGGAGCAGAGTCTGACTTTATAACATCAGTCTAACTTCAGCTCATTGATCAAATGTAGTGAACGACTGTAATAATGACCCTGGAGTCAGACTCAGCCCGACTCCTGCTGTGGCTGAGCGTGCGCTCTGACGCACGGCCGCATTAACATCACACTGGGCCTCGGACAAAGCCCCGCCCTTTAGTTAGAATCAAACCTGTCCTACTCACTCCTTTCATGTTAAACGTCCCAGGGATGTTTCTAGAGATAACTAGTGCTCCTTTGGTTTAGGGGCCAAAATCTTTGGGGGTGCTTTGGCAATCTCAGGGGGTGCTCAAGCCCCCCCTGGCACCGCCCCTGTTCACAAGTGCCAGTCTGTTGTTTTCTCAGGCTCGTGTTTGTACCTTTGATTCTCTTATGAGAAATCTGATGTACAGGTTTCTTTATACACCGTTTGAATGAATCACAGAACATTGTTGTTTTGACGCTGGTGAATCCTATACTGTCAGTGCTGTACGTTACAGTCAGCTCTGTGGAAGCACTGGTACTGTTGTCTTTTATAATATTATTTTCATTTGTGGTGTATTGTTTGTTTGTGTTGTGTGTCTTATGGAGCTCGAGTCAGATAATAAAGATGATGGAGATAAACGGGACTAAATTAGGTCTAAATGGGAAGTTCCATTCATTGCGTCTCTTTATGTTTATTTACATCCTGAGCATAGAACATTTTTTCCAGTTTGATAAAGTAATAATAGTCGGTGTCAGACGTAATAACATAGGGATAAATAGAGGGGTTGAAATACTTCCTGAACCCACTCCGTCTCTGCATTTGTGTAAAACAGAGTTACAAAATGGACGCCGCTCCCTGTGGACACTGCCTGATCATAAACAACGTGGAGTTTGACCCTCGCAGCGAACTCAACAACCGCTCGGGCTCTGACGTCGACCGCGAGCGTCTGGAGCGGAGGTTCAAGGAGCTGAACTTCATCGTAGAAGTCAAGACGAATCTGAAACAGCGCGTGAGTGAACAAACAGTTTTTAACTTATTTTGGTGGAGGCCTGTGTGATCATTTCAACAATAGCAGTTTGTTTATTTTGGATGATGATCGTTCATGTGCCTTAACTGTGAATAAACAAGTTTGACAGTGAGCTAGTTTTTGTCTTTACGCCGTGTTAAAGCAACGTCTGCAAGAAAAAAGGAAACTGAAGAAGTCTCTGAGCAGTAAAGTCTGATTCATTTCAATTATTTTTTATTTTATTTCATTCAACCTTATGCAATTAATTAGGCAAGGCAAGGCAAGTTTATTTGTAGAGCACAATTCATACACAAGGCAATTCAAAGTGCTTCACAGTTGCATAAAATTACAAGAAAACAGATCAAATCAATAAAACATCAACATAAAGTTAATCAATGACAGTAAAAGGCAAGAGTGCAGATAAAATACTTTCAGTTTTCATATGCACGGGTAAAAAGAGCTGTTTTCAGCCTGGATTTGAACATTGTCAGAGTTGAGGCCTGTCTCACATCCTCATGAAGACTGTTCCAGATTTTAGCTGCATGAAACTGAAACGCAGCCTCACCGTGTTTATTATTGACTCTGGGAACCACCAGGAGACCCCTCCCTGAAGTTCTCAGGGCCCGAGATGGTTCATACGGCTCTAACATGTCAGAGATGGACTTTGGTGCTAAACCATGAAAAGACTTGTACACAAGCAGAGCTGTTTTAAATTCTATTCTCTGAGTGACAGGAAGCCAGTGCAGAGACCGGAGCACTGGACTAATGTGGTCGTATTTCCTGGTTCTTGTCAGGACTCGAGCAGCAGCGTTCTGGATGTTCTGCAGCTCTAACAGCTCGTTTAGAAAGGCCAGTGAGCAGCCGTTACAGTAGTCTAACCGACTGGAGACAAATGCATGGATGAGTCTCTCCAAGTCTGGTTTTGACACTATTCCTCTGATCTTAGCAATGTTCTTCAGATGGTAAAAAGCTGATGATGTTATTGCTTTGATGTGGCTGTTTAAGTTCAGGTCTGAGTCCATGATTACTCCTAGATTTCTAACCTGATTTTTTGGTTTCAGAGCGAGAGACTCAAGGTGACTGATAACACTTTGTCTTTGTGTCTGTGGGCCAAAGACAATGATCTCAGTTTTGTCTGAGTTTAGTTGGAGAAAGTTGTTTTGCATCCACAAACTGATCTGTTCGATGCAGTGACAGAGAGTATCTACAGGCCCATGTTCACCTGCCGTCAGTGACACGTAGATCTGAGTGTCATCTGCGTAGATGTGGTACGACACATTGTTACACATTAATCAACAAAGGTCGAATTTTTATTGATTTCAGTGCAATTAGAACAAACACAATTAGCCATTATTTAACGCCGCAGTTAGATCGGTGCAGTGATGTAATGTTTGCAGAAAACAAAATATACAGGTGAAACTCGGAAAACTAGAATATTGTTCAAAAGTTCATTTATTTCTGTAATTCAACTTAAAATGTGAAGCTAATATATGATATAGACTCATTACATGCAAAGTGACATATGATGATTATGGCTCACAGTCCATTTTAACAATATTAAAATTTTATGAGATTTTTTATTTGGGTGTTTTACAAGCTGAGCCATAATAATCTAAATAAAGACTGTACATATCTCACTTTGCGTGTAATGAGTCCATATCATATATTAGTTTCACAGCTTAAGTTGAATAACAGAAGTCAATGCACTTTTTCCATGATATTCTAATTTTCCGAGTTTCACCTGTAGTTTGGGCTCTTATTAGGCTGCTGACGTCTACACGCATGATCTGAAATGCAGGCGCATTTGTGTCATTGTCTCAATGAGCTTTTTCTTCTATACGACTTCTGGCATGTCCAAAGATCCAGTGTTGCTTTAAAGCGGCACTATGCAACTTTTAGTGCGTATATGACCTTTCAGTGACCCAGTGACTGTTTGGACGGTTCCCTTGGCAACTTCACTTTCCATCCCAGTGATTCCCATGATGCTTCAGGATCAATTTTATTTCAGGTTTTTAGGGTTTCTGGTAGGTTTTGGAAATTGAATGTATATGTAACCATGGATACGGTTTAACCAGCAGTGAAAACCTAAAAAACAATTGATCCTGGAGCGTCTTACAGGCCATCGGGACGGTAAGTAAAGGCGCTATGCTAACCACCCAAGCATCGTACAGAGTTGCAGAGTGCATCTTTAATTTTTCACCAACATCTTGTATTGATGATGAGAGAATGTGACCACTGCGCAAAGCCTTCTCCAGCACATCCCACAGATTCTCAATGGGGTTAAGCTCTAGCCTCGCCTTTCTCTTTATATCCATCCATCCATTTTCTTCCACTTTATCCGGGGTCGGATTGAGGGGGCAGCAGTCTCAGCAGAGATGCCCAGACTTCCCGATCCACGCACACCTCCTCCAGCTGTTCTGGGGGGACCCCGAGGCGACACCAGGCCAGCTCGGAGACATAGTCCCACCAGCGTGTCCTGGGCCTTCCACGAGGCCTCCTCCCAATAGGACATGCCTGGAACACCTTCCGAGGGAGGCGGCCAGGAAGCATCCGAAACAGATGCCCTATCCACCTCAGCTGGCTCTTTTCGACGTGAAGGAGCAGCGACTCTACTCCGAGCTCCTCCCGAGTAACTGAGCTCCTCAACCTTCTCTTTATATGTGAAATACATTTGAAATCTCCAGTTTAGAATAAACAGAGGAGAATAGAGGCTCGTTAGGATGCAGACTCTGGAGCGGACAATCCATGTCATGCTCCCTGAACGACTCTTTCACAATGTGAGCCCCATCAATCCTGGCATCGTCATCTTCTGGTCATAACTGGGGGAGAGGAAAAGGGAAAAGCATGAAGGCGGAAACGTGTCGAAAAAACCTCTAAAGTGACTGTTTTCTGTTTCAGCAAATCAAACATGAGCTCTCGGCTTTGTCAAACAAAGACCACTCTCCGTTCGACTGCTGCGTGGTCATCATTCTCTCCCACGGGACTGAGGTGAGCACTTTTTAATCTATTAACTAGGGACCGTGTGCAGGTTTCAAAGAACATCTTTCACAAGCATTTTCCAAATAGCCTTAAACTCGGTTTCCACGTGTTCTCAGGTGAGTCATAATCGTTTCCCCGGAGCCGTGTACGGAGTGGACGGTCTGTTTGTCCCGGTTCAACACATCACCAACTACCTGAACGGACAGCGCTGCCCCTCGCTGCAGGGCAAACCCAAGCTCTTCTTCATCCAGGCCTGCGGGGGAGGTACGCTCTGCACAAGCTGGCCTTCAAATAAGAACATAACTGAGGATATTTAGTGTAGACTAAGTTGATTTGAACAGTTAAGATTTACTAATTACCTTTAATCATATCGCACAGTTTCTTCTTGACGTACTAAAAAACATTGGAATTGTAAATGTTATTTCTTATTGCAAATATTATAAACCAGTCAAATAGTCCAGCTAATAATAAAGACTCGAGAAAAAGCTGCAACAATCTTTAAATCAAGTCATTTCACCATCTGTTAAGAAAAGTGTTTGTTTTTGGGTGATTACCGGTTTGTTCTCTGTAAAACGCTCAGATGAGAAGGACACGGGTTTCGAGTTTTCTCCGGAGGACGAGTTGGCGCCCTCGTGTGGTGGGGAGGACGATCAGACCGACGCCATCCCCATGTCGTCCAGCAGCGACTCTCTCAGCATGTCCGACGAGCCGGACGCTCGCGCCACGCTGCCCACGCCCAGCGACATCCTCGTGTCCTACTCCACCTTCCCCGGTACGAGCTCCGCCTGTTCAAAACCCGAGTTTAGCCACAGACATGTCATCAGGAGACCGCCGCCCCATCATGCATTAACCGAGCAAACTCCAAAAACATGATGTACATGGATGTAGTTTTAGATTTGATAGTTAATATATTTTTCACTTTTGATCATGTAAACCACATTCTGACCAAACTTTCTATCATTCAAAAGGCTGTTGCACAAATGATGATAAATCCTGTAGATTTATCATGCTCGAGTGTTCCAGTTCAGACGAGCAGGAGACACAGATTTCATTGAATAAAACGCTCAAAAGGCGGAATCATTTTACAGTTTAGTGCCGTTCTCCAAGTCTGGTGCCAGACAGAAGGTGCAGATGAGGGACGGCATTGAACAGGTGAACGAGCTGTTAGTGACCTGTCTTTCTCCTAGTTTCTGCACTGATGTCCACACAGGCTGCACGCAGGCAGGAGGTGTAGCTTAGGGTTTTGCCAAAACTCGCGTTTTTGGAAGTGCATTTTAACATCAACAAAGCTGCCACACATTCAGAGAGTGACGTATTTCCCTCTGTCTCCTCCTCTATTGTTGTCTACGTTTATTTCGTGAGTCGTCTTGATTGATTGATTAATTTATTGTTTGTCTCCCGAGGGAGAAATTCGACTTGGAGGAGAGTCAGATACAACAACATAAACGCATTACAAAAAGACAGACACCCACGGTGGCCCGGCTCAACACAGTCACATAGTATTAGTTGTTATTATTAGGCCCGAGCGCCATCAGGGCTGGAGAAGGGGCTCCTGTAATCGTATAGAGTGCGCGGAGCACACAAAACGAGCGCGAAGCGCTCGCCTCCTTTCAAACACTCACTAACGCACTCCTCTCGTCATGGACGTTCCGTGCACATACATATATAATGCAAGAATCAACATTGTAATTGTACAGTCCATTAAAAGTCAATGGGCGACTGAGAGCCCTGGGTCCTATCCAAATAGGATCCAGGGCACATTTTATGTACATGTACAACTCAATGTGCCTCACAGCAACACCAGACACCCAAACACAATAAAAATGCAATAAAAAGGATTAAAAACACATTCATTAAAAAAAATACATTAAAAATTACATTAAATATGTATATCTATATATTAAAATTCGTTAAAATACAATGAATTGCCACAGGCAGCAGTAAAAAGGTGTCTTTTCAGCCTGGACTTAAACATTGTCAGAGTTGAGGCCTGTCTCACATCCTCATGAAGACTGTTCCAGATTTTAGCTGCATGAAACTGAAACGCAGCCTCACCGTGTTTATTATTGACTCTGGGAACCACCAGGAGACCCCTCCCTGAAGTTCTCAGGGCCTGAGGTGGTTCATACGGCTCTAACATGTCAGAGATGGACTTTGGTGCTAAACCATGAAGAGGTCTGCTTGTGCTCTGCTTGTGTATAAACACAAGCAGAGCTATTTTAAATTATATTCTCTGAGTGACAGGAAGCCAGTGCAGAGACCGGAGCACTGGACTAATATGATCGTATTTCCTGGTTCTTGTCAGGACTCGAGCAGCAGCGTTCTGGATGTTCTGCAGCTCTAACAGCTCGTTTAGAAAGGCCAGTGAGCAGCCGTTACAGTAGTCTAACCGACTGGAGACAGATGCATGAATTAATCTCTCCAAGTCTTGTTTAAACACTATGTTTTTTATTTTAGCAATGTTTTTAGATGATAATAAACCCCCGGCAGTAATGGACTTAATATGACTGTTAAAATTCTGGTCTGAGTCCATGATTACTCCGAGATTTCTAACTTGACTTCTCGGTCCCAATGAAAGCGTTTCAAGATGACCAATTTATTATTTATTTTATTTATTTATTCATTTATTTCAGGCAGACAATGGTAACAAAGGAAAAATATACAGTATATAAATAAAATGATCCATTTCTACCTGAAAGGGAGTGGGAAGAAGATAACTTATTAAATCCCACCCCCAGTTCCCCATTCAGAGCTTACTACATTCAGCTTCACTGTTACTTTGTTCAAGGATTATTGTACAAATTATATATCATGGTGGCATTACCATAGGTAACAATAATTATTAAATTGCAACAACTGTATACAAACAATATAAAGAAAATTAAGGAAAATTAACAATACCAACAATGGTAAAAGACAAATTATACCAACGATGGCAAGGAAACATTGAGCACTTGTTAACACTCAATGACAACCTCTATGTTTTTGTGGGCCAAAGACAATTATCTGAGTTTTATCTGTATTTAGCTGGAGGAAGTTGTTTTGCATCCACACACTAATCTGTTTGATACAATGACAGTGTATCTACAGGCCCATGTTCATCCGCTGTCAGTGAAACATAGATCTGAGTATCGTCTGCATAGTTATGATAGGACACGTTGTTACTGGATATCAACTGACCCAGTGGAAGCATGTACAAATTGAACAAGAGGGGCCCCAGAATCGACCCCTGGGAAACCCCACAGGTTAATGCCATTAGGTCTGAGACACAGTTTCCCATCGCAACATGTTAAGTTTGTTCCTCGAGGTAGAATCTGAACCACTCGAGAGCCTTTCCAGAGATTCCCACCCAGGTTTTTAACCTTCTAATAACATCCCGTGATCCACTGTGTCAAACGCAGCGCTCAGGTCCAGCAAAACTAAAACTGTGACCTTGCCTGCATCTGTATTCAGCCTGATGTCATTTGTCACCTTGATCAAGGCCGTCTCAGTACTGTGGGCGGGTCTAAAGACCAACTGGAACACGTCAAAAACATTGTTTACAAGAAGAAAGTCTGTAAGCTGGCTGTAGACCACTTTCTCCAAGACTTTTCCTATAAAGGGCAGATTTGATATAGGCCGATAATTGTTAATTTCTGTGGCATCAAGACCACTCTTCTTCAGCGGTGGCTTAATGACAGCTGTTTTAGGGCCTTTGGGAAAACTCCAGTCTGGAGTGAGTTGTTAACTAAACGCGTGAGTTGTTGTGATAAACTGCTCAGCACAGACTTTAAAAATCTAGTGGGTAGTTCATCCAGGCAGCATGTACTTGAGCTCAGACCAGAGATAACATCTTCCACTATGTCATTAGTGACCGGTGTAAAAGATGTCAGCTCTAGGTCTGCTACTGGTTAAAATGTTACCAGTATTTGTTGTATTGTAGAGCTGATAGCGTTTTTAATGGCTTGGACCTTGTTTTTTTGCAAACTCATTGCACTTGGATATAGAAATTAATTCTTGGGGCAGTGAAACTGGAGGATGTGTGAGTCTGCTAACCGTGGCAAACATAACACGAGAGTTACCGTGGCAATTTGCAATTATTTCCGAGAAATACTTTTCTCTTGCTCTACACAAAGTCTGTTGAACACGTGTAACTTTTCTTTGTAAATTTCAAAATGAACCTGGAGCTTTGACTTGCGCCATGTTCATTCGGCTCTCCGGCCTTTTATGTGCCCTGATCGAAACTCCATTTCTCCATGGGGCCTTTTGCATTTTTTACCCATTTTATCCTTAACAGGGGCTATGGTGTCCAAGACATTTAAAACACCTGACGTATAAGAGCTCAACAAAAAATCAACATCGGAACAGGGAGAGTCTTCAAATGTAATCGTATCCAGGGTGCTCAATCCCTTTATTGCATAAAAAGCACATACATTTCATGCTGTTGAACTTGAAACCCAGTGTTGTAAGATGTGTTCTGTCTAGTAGTAGTAGCTCAGTGTGAATGTGTGTGCGTGTGTGTGTGTGTGTGTTTGGCGCGAGCGTGAGTGTGCGCGCTGCTGGTGGAGTGAGCAGATGATTCATATCCATAAACTGTGACCTTATTTTATCATTTATGAGTCTTTTCCGAACCACTGCAGACCCAACTGCTGACTCGGGCACGACAAAAAGTTCAAAGAAAACACAAAAATGATCAGATAATGCAACATCAACAACATTCACATTAGAAATAATAACACCTTTTGTAATAAGGATGTCCAATGTGTGTCCTCTGTTATGGGTGGGCTCAGACACATGCTGAGTTAAACCAAATGTTTCAAGGGCAGCATTAAGTTCTTTTGTGTGCCGGTCATTCAGTACATCCACATGAACATTCAGATCTCCCGTAATTATCAAAATATCAAATTCTATGGCCACAATTGAAATTAATCCAATAAAATCATCAATAAAAGAAAGATTTTGGCGAGGTTTATAAATAACAATATAGAGTATGGCAGATTGTTGTATCTCCAACACAAAGCAGGGTTCACTACACCTCAGCCACACATGAACTCTGCTCATTAAATATCGTGTCTCATGTGGTTTCAGGCTACGTCTCGTGGAGGGACCCTCGGCTCGGCTCCTGGTACGTGGAAACGCTGGACCATGTTTTGGCTGAAAACGCCGCCACTGACGACCTGGTCACAATGTTGATGATGGTACAGTTTAATTTCATTCAAACGCTGCTCATTTAATGTGCTTTTGTCAGTCTTTTTAAAGAAGCCATTTCCTGCTAAACTGACTTTTACCATTACATTTTAACGTTCCTGATGGGATTGCGTTTTCTGTCCTGTTTCAGACTTACTCAAATGAATCTGTGTTTGATATTTATATGTCCACAAACGCCTCTGATCTCTGCGACTTCTGATTCTCTGCAGGTGAATCACGAAGTTTCCCAAAATTCAGCCAAAGGACTTTACAAACAAATGCCCGGATCCTTCAACTTCCTCCGAAAACTGCTTTATTTTCAAGCTCAAAATTAGACGATCACTTTGAAAAAACGTTAACACGAGTTAAATTAAGAATGTGGTGTGAGAGGCGGGACGTTTGTGAGGATCTGTTTGTGCCCGTGCGCAGTGTTACACACAGTGGAGATCAACTTTTAAGTTCTAACCCTGTGAAATAAACGTAAAATGGCACGGTTTGAGCCGCTGTAACTTTTTAGCAGCTTTGTGAGACCTGATGAACACGCAAGGGCATTTAAACCTGCGTATTCCACTGGTTCCCCCTAGGGGTCAGTCAGAGGCACTACAGTGGGGCCCCCAAAGCCTTCCCACAAAATAAGTGCATTGAAATAATATATAATTTAAAAGCTAGATTTCAAAATCTGCTACTTACAGTAAGTATAGAGCACACACGATCATTACCATTTGTTATTTTATGTTTTAAGCTGTGAAACATAACCAATTCTTTTGAATAGAGTGTTTCCCAACCAGGGGTATGGGGACTAAAGGGCCTGTCTCACCGCCCTGCAGACTTGTTGCAGCTGGTCACGGAGATGTCTCTGAGACGTCTCCCGGAGGCTCCAGGTAGTCTCTGTAAAAACAAACAGGTTCAATTTCATCGCGTGGTCTCAAGCAGTTGTGTCATGAACAGTATTTGTTGACCTGTGAGACGTTTCTGTGACGTCCCTGCAATGTCTCCCGAGACCTGTCGGATACCAAGGAGATCTCAAAGAGTCTCCACGACGCTTTGAGATCTCCTTGGTACGGACTTTGGGAATAGCCGGTGTATTCTAGAGTCTCACCAACTTATTTTGATTTCAAACTATTTTTATACCAATGGAGCAAAATTATTATGACCATTTGTGACTAAATATGTGGTTATTATTTGCAGAATTGTTTTGAAATGTCTCTGAAAATATCTGCACGTTTGTGTGTTTAAATGACCATGTTTACTCTTAAAGTCAGGGACTGGTTTATGGAAAATATAGCTCAATATGGGCTTTTTAATACATTTTCTGACTGTTTAAATCTTCTGAAAGTTGTGTCCGTTTGGATAATCGTTATTATTGTACATGTATTACGCTGATGTTTAATTATTGGGTGAAGTTTGGGGGTTTGTACTTTTTTTTAAATCTGAAAATGCCTAAAGTGTAATTAAATAATGCCTAAATTATTTTGTTTGTGGTCTTTGATTAGGCATCGAGAGTAGACGTCGACCGATATATTGGTCCGATATATCGGTGTTTGGGTATTTTTCAATATCGGCCGATCTTATGCCAATAAATGCAGATCCGGGTCTCAGATGGCTTAATTAGACGATCACTTATTGGGTTACCTGTAACCCAATAAGCTACGCCCATATAAATATGAGGAGAACCACTGTAGAACTGACCCTGACAGTCCTACTAGATCCCTCAGTCTTCTCAGCAGGACCTAAGAAGATTGTGGGATTCATTCATTCACTCAAACCTTTATTTAACCAGGAAAAATTTCATTGAGATCAAAATCTCTTTTACAAGCGTGAAAGTCCTCCCACAACTTGCTCGGCCTAAATCAATCAATCAATCAAACTTTATTTATAAAGCGCTTTTCATACCAAAGGTATCACAAAGTGCTTTACAGATTACAACATTTAAATCAAGTATCCAGGCAAACATAATGTCCAAAAGAGCGTCAGCAGTAGGTGGCGACGAGCGGCGCGGGTGTCCCCTGTCCTTAGACTCTCCAGCACGGCAAGGAAAAACTCAAAAACCCGGTGGGAGAAACGAGAAACCTCGGGGAGAACCACAGAAGCTGGAAAGATCCACTCCCATGGACGGACAGAGGGAACAGAGAAACATCACGATGGAAGTTGGTTAGCTACAAGTTTGATAAATACAATATGTACGATATGCTGCATGTCATTTTGAAGCACAGAACCTGGAGAATTCAATTGTATTTTTCTAATCAAGCCTGGGACAGAAACTATGATTGAATCACCTAATATTGCTGGAGTGGATTACAGGATTATAGACCAGACAAAAAACTCGGCTGTTATGGGATTTTTGTATATCAAAAAGTAATGTGATAAAACAAGGAAGAGAGTCTGAATCAAGTGATCATTTATTGTTTAAACACAGGGATAACACAGAAGTGTGACCGCAGGCTGACAGAGTGTTCTGCCCTTCAGCACTATCAGTGGCATTTTTATACAACAGTTGTACACATCAGATGGACAAGAGGTGATACCCCGGCGCCGAACATATTTGTGGTATCTCTATACGAAGACAAGAGTTTGGTAAAGTATCTCTGCATACGTGCTATCCCTGAACCCAAGGCCTCGCTCACATTATCTGTGAGATGACCTGAGGACACCAAGGCATCGTAAAACTCAGGGCCTGCTGGGTCACTAACTGAGTTAAATTATTGTCACAGATACTGAGGTAGCACTGCATATTCACTTCAGCTGTTAAACAATGTGTGGTAAATCAGAGTACATGGCAGAACTACATTTCTGGCATTACAATTTACCCTCTTCTGATAATTTATCAAAGCATATGATACATTAATCACACACTAGTTAAAAATTACCACCCATGTTTAACGGGAGAAGATTTAACAAACCAAAAACTTAAGAAATCAAAACAAAGACAAAGTACACATGCATAGTACTAAGTGTTGTTATTGAACCATAATAAATCAAATCAAAAGTCACAAAGTCACATCCTTCTTGGCCATCTCGTACCACTCAATTTTATGTTCCAGGCAGTGCGGTCATTGGAACAGAGCTTAAAACCCACAAACTCAGGCCTAAACATAACCAACATTAACATCACACAGAGTCAAAGTTAATATAAGACCATTAACTGAGAACACAGCATAGACACTCAAAACATCAATGTTATTCATCCAAGCCAGGTTTGTGATACATATCGGTCAGTCGGTTATTCAAAAGGATAGCATGATTAGACTATACAGTTATGAACAAAAGTGTCAGAGAGCTATACTTATACTTCAAAGACTCTTGTGTAACTATGCGACGTAGGTGTATTTACTAGATCAGTTTTCTTGAGCTTCCTCTTAATCTTTATACCTATAAGTGTCTCCAGGTTGTTTTCAAAATCTTCAGAACAAAAATGAAATGCATATAGAAAGTCTCCTTGGAAAGGGTTGGAGAGTTACTGGTTTACAACATGACATGATTTAATCCTAGGAATATGTTTTACAGTGGAAGAAAAAAGTGAGTACACTGCCTAAATTGCTTATTACAAAAGGTGTTACCATTTCTAATGTGAATGTTGTTGATGTTGCATTATCTGATCATTTTTGTGTTTTCTTTGAACTTTCTGTCGTGCCCGAGTCAGCAGTTGGGTCTGCAGTGGTTCGGAAAAGACTCATAATTGATCAAATAAGGTCACAGTTTATGGATATGAATAAATTGAAGACTCTCCCTGTTCCGATGTTGATTTTTTTTGTTGAGCTCTTATACATCAGGTGTTTTAAATGTCTTGGACACCATAGCCCCTGTTAAGGATAAAATGGGTAAAAAATGCAAAAGGCCCCATGGAGAAATGGAGTTTTGATCAGGGCACATAAAAGGCCGGAGAGCCGAACGAACATGGCGCAAGTCAAAGCTCCAGATTCATTATGAAATTTACAAAGAAAAGTTACATGTGTTCAACCAGACTTTGTGTAGAGCAAGAGAAAAGTATTTCTCGGAAATAATTGCAAATTGCCACGGTAACTCTCGTGTTCTGTTTGCCACGGTTAGCAGACTCACACATCCTCCAGTTTCACTGCCCCAAGAATTCATTTCTATATCCAAGTGCAATGAGTTTGCAAAAAATGTTTGTGACAAGGTCCAAGCCATTAAAACCCTATTAGCCCTACACTACAAATGGTAACATTTTAACCAGTAGCAGACCTAGAGCTGACATCTTTTACACCGGTCACTAATGACATAGTGGAAGATGTTATCTCTGGTCTGAGCTCAAGTACATGCTGCCTGGATGAACTACCCACTAGATTTTTAAAGTCTGTGCTGAGCAGTTTATCACAACAACTCACGCGTTTAGTTAACACCTCACTCCAGACTGGAGTTTTCCCAAAGGCCCTAAAAACAGCTGTCATTAAGCCACTGCTGAAGAAGAGTGGTCTTGATGCCACAGAAATTAACAATTATCGGCCTATATCAAATCTGCCCTTTATAGGAAAAGTCTTGGAGAAAGTGGTTTACAGCCAGCTTACAGACTTTCTTCTTGTAAACAATGTTTTTGACGTGTTCCAGTCGGGCTTTAGACCCTCTCACAGTACTGAGACGGCCTTGATCAAGGTGACAAATGACATCAGGCTAAATACAGATGCAGGCAAGGTCACAGTTTTAGTTCTGCTGGACCTTAGCGCTGCGTTTGACACAGTCAGGGGTTAAAGTGGGCGGGAACGGTCGGGAACGGCATTCCCGCACCTTCGAGTCACCAAAAAAAAAAAAGTTAATGATTGCCACTTTGTCATTTCGCACACATGCGAAAGTCTGCCTGTGAGATAAATCAATGCAATAAATACTAGGTTGGGTAGTTTTATTATTAATTTGCTGACGCTGCGCTGGACAAAAGTTCACTCTTCAGAATCTGGAGAAATAATCATAAGATCAGCAGCAGGTCAGTCCGCTCCTCATGCGCGCAGGTTTAATGCGCCTCAATATAACAGCATTTATCACGAAATAATGAACTTTACGGACATAAACTAATCCATAAAAGGAGTCTACTCTTCCCAAGCTTTAGTCCGCTTTTTATTTCGCATGAATCAGCCTCATATCTTCGGTTTTAGAGATAAATTTAGGAATCATAATAAGGAGAAAAGTCGATAAACAGTGCGGCAGCTATCAAAATCACTCTCTTTCTTTCTTTCTTTCTTTCTGTCTTTCAAGGAAAGTAATCATAATGTTGACAGTTCTGATTCTCATCACAGTATAAGGCTAATTCAAACAGCATTTTTTTGCCTTAAATACACCAGATTGCACTAAATTGTATCTGATTATTAAAAAAATTCCCAAGGAGGATCGGCTGTTGCTCTAATTTTCTGGGAGTATCTCAAACAAGAGCACATATAAAGAAATCTTATTCCGTGAGATGGTTTAAAACTTATTATTAAAATACATAAATTAAAAGTAATATAATACACCTTCTGTTACATGTAATATACACACAGCCTTTCATATATAGACCTAATGTAGCGTTCTGGGTCTTCGAGATTAGAGTTCCACCACCTCCCAAAATCCACTTTAACCACTGGACACAGTGGACCATGGGATCTTATTAGAGAGGTTAAAAACCTGGGTGGGAATCCCTGGAAAGGCTCTCGAGTGGTTCAGATCCTACCTTGAGGACCAAACGTACTATGTTGCGATGGGAAACTGTGTCTCAGACCGGATGGCATTGAACTGTGGGGTCCCCAGGGGTCGATTCTGGGGCCCGTCTTGTTCAATTTGTACATGCTTCCATTAGGTCAATTAATTCAGTAACAACGTGTCCTATCATAACTACGCAGACGATACTCAGATCTATGTTTCACTGACAGCGGATGGACATGGGCCTGTAGATACACTCTGTCACTGTATCAAACAGATTAGTGTGTGGATGCAAAGTAACTTCCTCCAGCTAAATACAGATAAAACTGAGATAATTGTCTTTGGCCCACAAAAACACAGAGAGGTTGTCATTGGTCATCTTGAAACGCTTTCATTGGGACCGAGAAGTCAAGTTAGAAATCTAGGGGTAATCATGGACTCAGACCTGAATTTTAACAGTCATATTAAATCCATTTCATCAGCGGCTTATTCCCACCTAAAAAACATTGCTAAAATAAAACACATAGTGTTTAAACAAGACTTGGAGAGATTAATTCATGCATTTGTCTCCAGCAGGTTAGACTACTGTAACGGCTGCTCACTGGCCTTTCTAAACAAGCTTTTAGAGCTGCAGAACATCCAGAACGCTGTTGCTCGAGTCCTGACAAGAACCAGGAAATACGATCATATTAGTCCAGTGCTCCGGTCTCTGCACTGGCTTCCTGTCACTCAGAGAATAGACTTAAAATAGCTCCGCTTGTGTATAAATCTCTTCATGGTTTAGCACCAAAGTACATCTCGGACATGTTAGAGCCGTATGAACCACCTCGGGCCCTGAGATCCTCAGGGAGGGGTCTCCTGGTGGTTCCCAGAGTCACCACCAAACACGGTGAGGCTGCGTTTCAGTTTCACGCAGCAAAAATCTGGAACAGTCTCCGTGAAGATGTGATACAGGCCTCAACTCTGACAATGTTTAAGTCCAGGCTGAAAGGACACCTGTTTACTGCTGCCTATGGCAATTCATTGTATTTTAACGAATTTTAATAATAGATATACATATTTTGATGTAATTTTTAATGTATTTTTTTAATGTAATTTTATTGTGTTTGGGTGTCTGGTGTTGCTGTGAGGCACATTGAGTTGTACATGTACATAACATGTGCCATACAAATAAACTTGCCTTGCCTTGAGTACAGGCAGTCCGTGACAGGCAGTCTCTGCAACGTCTCCGCAACTCAGACTGATTGCACACATACAAAGGGCCTGTTTCACCGGCCTGGAGACTAGTTGGAAACTAGAGTTGGTCACGGAGATGTCTCTGAGACATCCCCTGGCAATAAGACGAGTCTCCAGGAAGTCTCTGTGAAAACGAACAGGTTCAATTTCAACAGAGTTTACGCATGGTCTCTGAGACGTCTCTGAAATGTCTCTGTGGTTTCAAGCAGCTGAGGACACTATAGTCCTCAACCTGTGAGACATTTCTGTGACGTCCCCACAATGTCTCCAAGACCAAGGAGATCTCCAAGAGTCAAATGGAGTCTCTTTGGCAGCAGAACACATGCCAAGCTGCAATCATAATCATAACCTCCCAATATGACACATTTAGTAAGACTTAAGTTTACATCCTGATGTGTAACACTGTTAAATATCATTTAAAATGTTATGTACAAAAATATATTTTAAAGATGGGATTTCAAAATGAATGCTTTACCTAATAAGAACTCAAAGGGATCTGCTTTGAAATAATCTATTAACTGTGTAAATAGAGTTTCGTGGACTGTTTATATTTAATGACTACATCACTGTAAAAATAATAGCCTGCCGTAGGTAAATAGGTGCCACCTTTTTACAGAAATTCTTAGTTAAACACTGACATTCATTATCTGAGTGTTTTTAACCTTATCATGTGAATTTGATTTATCTGTTGGTTCCTTGTCTTCTGGCTCTATATAAAGGCGTGTGTGGATGTGTTGATCATCAGTGACTGCTCCTCGTCAGGATGTTGTCCTTCAGCTGCGCTTTGTGTGAGTATAACTCCAGACACTACTCTACACTGTATCTACAATAGTACAAATACTGCAACTCCACTGACACTACTCTACACTGTATCTACAATAGTACAAATACTCTAACTCCACTGACACTACTCTACACTGTATCTACAATAGTACAAATACTGTAACTCCACTGACACTACTCTACACTGTATCTACAATAGTACAAAATACTGTAACTCCACTGACACTACTCTACACTGTATCTACAATGTGACAAAAGCTGGTTTAAACATGTTTTCCTCTCTTTCAGGGCTGGCTGCAGCCTCTCTGGTGATTGCAGGTAAGGGTCACATACCGCCTTTGCTATGTTAGATCTCAGAACAAAGGAAGGGCACTTGGATGGGAGACCGTTTGGAAACAACAGGAAGCCTGAGTGAGTGAGTGAGTGAGTGAGTGAGTGAGTGAGTGAGTGAGTGAGTGAGTGAGTGAGTGAGTGAGTGAGTGAGTGAGTGAGTGAGTGAGTGAGTGAGTGAGTGAGTGAGTGAGTGAGTGGGTGAGTGAGTTCTGGTTATTGCTATTGTTTGTAATGTGATGATGTATTTTAACTGTTGAAATTTCATATTGCCTGTGTACAGCACTTTGGACAGCGATAGTAAAATTAATGTGTTTTATAAATACATTTGACTTTGAACTTGATCTTGCGAGTGAGTAAGTGAGTGAGTGAGTGGTTGTCTGTGGGGCCGATGGCGCAGATTGACAGACTTATAGGAACCGCTAACGCAATAACAAATATAACCGCAAAGCGGTGATTATCGGCCCTGCCTAAAGCAAGGGGGCGCTTCGCACCCTTTTGTCTCCCTGAATCGAAAATTACGGTATTGCCTCTGTCTTTATGTTTGTTTTAAACTTTTTTCCCTAGGGTCTTAGTTTTAGGATTTTTGAAATGCGCACTCTGCGCTCAATTTTGACATTATACAGAGAAAAATTAGTATGAATTTGTATCACACTATATCTGCAAACTGAAGCATATTTTTACATTTTGCTTAGGGCTGCGGCTGCGCCGCAGAACATCGACAAAGGTTATCCAAGTACGTTGGATAACCTTTGGTTCCTCACTTCTCGCTGAATTATGGAGTTTAACATTTTTCCATCAGAATAAAATGGGACGTTCTGGTCATCGCTACGGCAACACTGTGAAAAATATGGCATGGGTGTAATTGACTTTTCTGATCGGAACGACCAAATAGAATTTTGTGCCAAATTATTTTAATGTTCGTAAAACTAAAATTTGTACTCTCCATATAATTCCTATAGGGGGCGCTATCGCGCCCAATTTGAATTTTGCCAAATGAAAGTGTTTAGGACTGAGACTTTAACAACTGATAACAAAATGAGAGAAATCAGGCTTCATATGTGCGAATGGGAGCCATTTTTTGTTTGCGAAAAATCTCAAAATACTTCGTACAGTTTGTGGCTTCGCCGCATAAAAACCGTAAAACTTAGAAAAGTAATTTGGATAACTTTTAAAGTTCTACTTCTCAAGATTATTTTCCACCTGAAATTAGGTCGTTCCGATAAACGCTCTAGGAGGAGATAGATTTTGTACGAAGTGAAAAATAAAGGCGGATTCCCGCGTAATAAGGTGTCGTGAATGATGCCCATTAATCACAATTGATTGATTGATTGGATTAATTTGAGTGATTTTTACAACAACATTATTACAGTGCAGGAACAAACAAAGCAACAAAAGAAACTCAAAAGGAGATTGAGGCCGAAGCAAGAAATCTTATAGGTGCCTACTCCCATATTCAAGATTAATTTACATTCCTGATACAGTAATACAACATCTCATGGACGTCCAACACGTCCATCTCTCCCCGGCCCTCGCACTATTATGTTTAATAGTGACCAGAGGAAACAGGCTATTACAGCATTGTGATTAGCTTTTTCTTTTTCATTTCTCTCAGTTCCTATAATTCATAACGACTTAAACTTAGGGGTTGGTGACATTGGTTCTATCAGCAATGATGTGGTTAAACAGGTTCACAATAATACAAAATTACTTGTAAACAATAAGAACAAGGTCACATGTTTTTAGCATATTTCTCAAACACACTTCTCTTATACTGTTTTTTGAATTGTTGTAGACTAACAGCGCCTTTAAGGGTTCCTGTAGATTATTCCACAGATTTACAACTCTCCGTGTGATACAGTGACGTTTTAGGGTAAAATGAATACATTGTACTTTCAGATTATGAGTGCCCCTTAAATCGTAACTTCCCACTCTTTTACCAAACATTTGTTATATATTACTAGGGAGCTGGTTTTTTACAGCTTTATATATCTGTAACAAAGTATTATATTTAATGAAGTCATCAAGTTTCATGGTGTTAGAATGTAAGAACAATATATTTGAATGGTCCCTATATCCGACATTGTGAACAATTCTAATAGCCTTCTTTTGTAGTCTATATAAAACCTGTAAATGACTATTGAAGGTATTTCCCAAGACCTCAGAGCAATAATTTATGTACGGTAGGATTATGGCCACATTATGGCCAAATTTTTCGCCATTTTCCCACGAATGTTATCTATTTGTGGTTTCCAGCTAACCTTATGACTGAAGATCACACCCAGACATGTATACTCCTTGACTTGTTCAATTCGAGCTTTGTCAATATCGATTTGAATCTGAACTTCACTATTCCGTTTACCAAATAAAATCATTTTTGTTTTTGATATGTTAAGCGAAAGTTTATTTCTATTAAACCATTATTTGAATTTATATAATTCTGTTGAGACAAGCAGTTGTAGATCTTTGCCGGAACCCAGAATTGTTGTGTCGTCCGCAAATAATATACATTTAAACTTTGTTGAGACTTCACACAGATCATTTATGTACAACAAAAACAATTTAGGTCCTAATATTGACCCCTGGGGGACTCCACATACTATGTTCCTCCGTCCTGATACATGTTTATCAATTTGTACGTACTGCTTTCTTTCGGACAAGTATGACTTCAACCAATTGTTAGCAATCCCTCTGATCCCATTATTATTTAGTTTATTTAAAAGTATTTCATGATCTATAGTGTCAAAGGCTTTCTGAAGGTCTATGAATATACCCAATGAATACAGCTTATTGTCAATATTGTTGGTGACTTCTTCGCTTAGATTGATTAGATCATGTGCAGTTGACCTGTTGTTTCTGAACCCATACTGACAGTCACTTAGTAAGTTATGTTTATTCACAAAGCTGTCCAGACGGGCAGAAAAATGTTTTTCCAGAATCTTGGATAGTTGAGGAAGTATAGAGATCGGTCTATAATTAGTAAACTGGTGTTTATCCCCACTTTTATAAATTGGAACGACCTTGGCAATCTTCATGAGGTTGGGGAATTCACCAGTGGAAAAGGATAGATTGCATATATGTGTTAAAGGCATAGATATGTTATGTATAATTTGTTTGATCATGTTCATGTCAAAGTTGTTCCAATCAGTCGATTTTTTATTTTTGAAAGCTTGAACTATTTTAATTATTTCATTTTCATTCGTTGTCGTGAGAAAGAAGGAGTGAACATTCATGTTTTTACATTCATGTTGAGAGACGTCACTGTTTGTTTTGGCTATTTTTGATGCCGGATGAGGCCCAATATTGACAAAATAGTAATTGAACGCATTAACTGCACTCTTCCCTTTTGTAATTTTCTCATCATTATTAATCATGTAATCTGGGTAACTTGCAGCTTTCGAGTCTTTAGACATTGCATGATGTAAGACTTTCCATAATCCTTTCATATTTGTTTTATTGGCCTCAGTCATATTTCTATAGTAATTTCTTTAAAAAAAATATTATACTTGTTAGTTTGTTCTTATATTTTTTATATTTAGTTTCAGTTTCCAATGTTCTCTTTTTTTATAAATGTTTTATATAAGGAGTGTTTCTTTTTACATGCGTTCAATAACCCCCTTGTCATCCATGGGACACATTTATTTGTTTGCGTATATTTGCACGTTACTACTGGACAATGTTGATCATAAAAGCTGTTTGATTGTGTTAACAAAATGTGTGTATGCAATATTAACATCTTGTTCTCCAAGGACATTATTCCAGTCCTGATCTGACAAACTCAGCTTGAAAGTATCCATGGAGCGCTCAGATGTTAATCCTACATTCTGTACCATAGTAGTACTTTTGTTTATTTTACTTTTTTGTTGTATTTCAAATAGAGTAAAGACTGGCGAGTGGTCACTGATATCATTAATCAGTATTCCACTTGTGATATTGTCAAGAGCATAAGTGAAGATATTATCAATCAGTGTAGCACCGTGTGCAGTTATCCTAGTGGGGCGTGTGATTGGGGGTAAAGTGACAGACTGTACATACAGTAGTATCCTCAAATTTTTCAGTGAGTTTATGCGATTTTGCCTTCAATAAGTCAATATTTAAGTCTCCAAAAATAAAGACATCATTGTGGTTACTATAAGTGAATATCTTTTCAACATATTCAATAAAACCTTCTATATCTGCATTATTGCCATTGCCATTTTATCAACCAATTTTACACTGAAATCTTGTGCACATACCACCACCACGAGACTTACTGTGTTTTCTGTTTATGTTGAACATTTGATACAGGGGCACAACTACCCACTGTCTGGGGGATATGCAGACACAAAGCCGCCCCCCAACCCCCCCAGAAAAAAATTTGGGGGTGGGGGGGTGGGCTATGAGGAAATGGCCGCTGTCCCTTGCGCGCCGAGTCCGACTATATTTTAATATTTTTTTCTCTCTATCGTATTCGTAGTGATGGGATTTTCAGCTCTTTTTGTTGAACCAGATCCAATGGCCGCTAGCTGCTCTGCTTTATGACCGCAACACTGGAGGCCGCCATTGCTGTAGTACCTCCATATCATCGCTAGGCCCCCATTGAAAAGCATTGGACTTTAGACACGTTAAAAACAACTTTAATGCCTGGTTTCAATTTTTTTGACGCTTTCTATGGCTACATATTCCTCCTGAGATAACGCTGGGTTAGTCACAAAAAAAGAAACCAGGCTGGTTTTCGAAATAATTTTATTTTTAAATCTCCTACTTAACGGAGGTCGGACTGTTAGCATTGGAGCTGCGCGAGCTACACGTCACGCAAGGGCCGAGTCTACAGTGAAGATCCCGCCCTTATGCCCTTATTAGGAACATGCTTCGTCAGAGCTGGGGAGGAGGAGTCTGTAAATCCGCCATGATTTCCCCCTCGAACGTGGTCATTGTGGTAAACGGGGAGGAGTGAGGAGGAGCTGTCTATTTTTTTTAACAGTCTATGACCAGATCATTTGGATCGGCTTACTAAAAAGAGCCGGCTCTTTTGGCTCCCAAATGGCAACATGTACACTTTAAATTTCAGAGAAAATTAGCAGAAATTTTCATTCATGGCTCGTTAAATGAGCCTTTTGAGTACTCCCTGCACAAACTATAATAAAGAAAGAAATGAAAAGGAACATTAGATTTTTTTTTTCATTGCTATTATATGGCTTATATTAATCTGTGTCCACATTTTTAAAGCTGGTATTAGTTTCACACACGTACTTTTTTATTTACTGTTAAAATCCTAGTGTTTCTCCCCAGTCCCTCAGCTGCCTGTAACTCCGCCCCTGTTCCTGCTCCGTAGCTGCTGCAGCCTCACACTGAGAGAGGGATTCAGACTCCAGACATCACTGAAGTCCAAACGTTAGCAGGACTTCTCTTGTACTGCTTTTGTTGCTGTTTTAATAAGCTCATACACATGAGGAAAAGTCCAAAAAAAGGCGACGTATCGCCGCCCCGCGCGTGTGATCGCATCGTTTACTTTTCACTCCACATACCCAGCGTAACTCTATCTAACCATAAAACCGAACATATGAGTCGGATTGTTTTCAAATAAAAAAATGACTTAAAGCTAGAGATGCGCTGATTACATTCATGGATGAGTATAAGTTTGTAGAGTTCTTCATTTTGTGTAAACAGCAGGTTCGTTCTTCGCACACGGGCTAAGTAAGGCTGCAACACCTTTCTCTCTCTGCCCGACCCCATTATCTTTCCCTTTCTCTCTCTCTTCTCTCTAAGGTGAGTGTAGCGCAGACCAGTGCACGTGGAGCTTGATAACCATGTAAACTTTAAAAAAAAAACGGGTGAGACTTGGCTCTCATTGTTCACTTAAAAGAGCCGGCTCTTTGTACCGACCCATCACTATCGTATAGCGCCCCGTCCTTTCGGCGCCCCTATGCAAGGCATATATTGCATATGCCCTTTTTGCGCCACTGATTTGATACTCCTCAAGCTCAAAATTCCCAATTTTGTTTTCCTTTATCCATGTTTCTGATCGCGCAATAATAGCAGCATGGCAGCATTCAAATTAAGTTTATTCAGATAATCTTTCATCTGTTCAAATTTAGCATACAAACTATGACAATTTAAATGATTGGCATGTTTTCTGGTTTGCTTAATTGGGAAATTTGATTGTCTTGATAGTACTTACAGTTACGACTTATATTATGAAAAAAATGCATGTCAGCCCTAACCCTAATGAAAATATTTCAAGTTCAGTCTCCTGATGAGGAAGAGTCAGAGAAGGTAGTGTCTGTCATGTCAGATGATTAGGTGTGTTTACCTTTGTCACTTGTACTTGTCTAGCTCATTTTCCTCCTTCACCCAAAGAACTTTCGCCTCCTCCAGGGTCCCATTTAACTTAATGAAGGTCCAAGTTCCTTGAATCTGACTTTGTTTACGTAATAGACGTGCTTGTTTGGCGATGTCAGCATTATTTTTAGTTAGATATTCATTAATATATACGTCCGTTCCTTTTAGGCGTCTTCCTTGCTTGAGTAAGGCATTCTTCTTTTTCCTGTTTATGAATCGCAGAATTACTGCTGGTTTGAGTGATTTATTTTTATGTGGCAACGGGTGACAGGCTTCAATGTCCTCGCTATTGAGAATTATCCCATGACTATTCATAAATGTAATCACCTGTTGCTCGACCGTGTCCTGCTCCTCGTCGCTCAGCTCTCCGCCTCCTCCTGCCACAGCGGCTCAGGCGTAGGTCCGCGGCCTTACCACCAGGCCTGATATGATCAGGTCGTTCTGGCGAGTGTATTGCTCCAGGTCCGCCAAGCAAATTTCCAAAGCCATATTAAGATCTCTCACTTCCCGCGCCAAGTCCATTAAAGTTTGTTGTTGCACTGAAATGTTCTGCACTTCTTCGGCCAATGCATTCAGTGACGTTTTAATAGCTTCCAAATCACCCTCCATTGAAGCAGTGTATCTCGTCTTCGTCGTCCCTGGCATTAATCCACTGTTAAGAGTAGCTCGTGTGTGTAGCGTGAGCAGTAAAAGTTGACAGCTCGCATTAGCTAAGCTAATCCAGCTAGAGCTAGGTTTGCTCACTGGCTCACCGCGGTGATCGATGGGTGCCAGCAATGTCCGTAATTGTCTTTGTTCTGCAAACGATTTAAAGGTCCAAGTAATTATATTTTTTCAGTTTGTTAAAACAATAAATTGATATAATCCAGAATCACGGACAGTACGGGAGGTCGAGCAGTGCTGCAACTGAACTGGAACCGGAAGTGAAGTGTGAATTAATACCACGCTTTTGTCAAAGGTTTGACAAGACCTGAAAATATACAAAAAAGAACTCTAGGCTCAGCAGCATTCACCACAATGGATCAAATTAAACTCAAATGAAAAAGAATTGCCACCATGGTTGCAAATGAGCAGAAAGCAGCATTAGACAGAACAGAACTAAATTATAGCCTTTTAAATCTGCACAATTACAATACAATACAATTTGTATCGGCCACAACCTAAAACTCTGTCCTCTTCAAACCCTGGCCTCTGTTGACCTGGGCGAGAGGGTTTTTGGTTCTCATATCACTTCCACGTTGTTGTTAGATCTAAAGTAGAATTGTATTGTCTGTCACAGAGGAGAGAATGGCATGCGAACACTACACTGCCGACCTCACGTGTGGTAAGTGTAAAGTAAGTAAGCGTATTGTCCAAAGATGTTCGACCTGAATGCAGTGTCTCTCTCAGGTCGGGGTCAGGTGATCCATATCGACAGAGCAGACTACGGCCGATCCGACCACACCACATGCTCTCGAGGACGTCCTTCACAGCAACTCCAAAATGTGAACTGTGCTTCATCTACAGCCACTCATCTCATGGTGAAGATGTAAGATATATTCAAACTTTTCTCTGGGTCACAAAAGCTGATTTAGAACATTTTTGCAACGCTAAATTTGCATCAGGTCAAGGGCTGGGTATTGTGAAAAAAAAATGTGATAAGAGCCTTTACTGATCTCACAGATCTCACAATGGAGAAACTCACTTGTTACATTCAGCTCTCAGAAACACTCAGGGTGTGCAGGATAGACAGGGAACGATACTTGATTTACCATACCGATACCTGAACGACAGTGTTGGGGTAACATGCTACTTAGTAACACGTTAGAGTACTCAGATTATGTTTTCAGATAAATGTAAAAGCTGAGGCTCAAAAACAAGGTTTTCAAGTCAATTTCTTAAGATCCATATGAATGACGTGTCCACTAAGCTCTCGACTGACCAGGCCCCAGGAAAATGTCATGATTGTTGCGAAGAAACCCACATCTATTGCTTGTGAGACCCTCTGCTGCTTTATCCTCTGCTTAGGGAGTTTTTACTAAACTCTTTTTAATCCAGAGAGTACAGGGCCTGGCTGTGTCTTTATCTGTTTATCACCTGTATTCTCTCTCTGCGTCCCAGGTGCAATGGGAAAAGCCGCTGCTTAGTCAGAGCCAGTAACTCTGTGTTTGGAGACCCCTGTTTTGGCACCTACAAATACCTACAGGTTTCTTATTCCTGCAGGTGTAGCCCTATGGGTGAGTGATCGAATCTAAGGCTTTGTGTTTAGTTTTTTTCCTGTACAGTGTTCGGGCACCGTGGGATACCATAAAAAAGAGAAATATCATAATAACAGTATAGTATTGGGCGATATACAGTATTTGACAAAATCTGGGATAAAATGATTTAAAGCCATGTCATTCATTTTTTTAGGCCCGAGAGCCTGGCAGGGTCCGGGCCTGTTGTTATTGTACAGACAGTGCGCGGAGCGCTCAAGAAACAGAGCGCGGAGCGCTCCCCATGCATTACACAGTAATAACGAGACTCCTGGGACCCTGACCTGTCCGGTGATATAAGTGTGTGCCGCGAATATAAGTGTGTACTGCTCACTTGAAAAAAGGTGAAAACCACAGGCAAGGCGCAACATGGACAAGAAAGCAGACGATGACGAGCGCGTTGCGCTCGTCATCGACTATGGCCACTCACCAGCACTCAAAACACTGTTAGAGTGACTCAGGGCATCGAGGCCTATCCGATAATACAGGTCTTTGCTGCGAAAGCGGCATATTTGCTTCTGCTCGCACAAAAATACGGGAAAAAAAACCATTGGGAAATATTGACAAAGAAGAGGTAAATGTACAATCACAGGAAGTTCAGATAGGCTGTTTCCTGTCCGTCTCTCTGTGTATCCCTCGTACTATTTTGGACTCACCAAAATATTCCGTCATCTATCGAGACTTTTGCGGGGCTGGAGCACCTTCTCAGATCTTTGGGCGCCCAGGGAATTAGCCCTAATTACAAAATGTTTCAATAAATATTGCCTGAACTGTAATTCCGTTTTCTGTGAACACACGAGTGTAAGTGTTTCATAAGATTAATATAAAATCCGCAGTGTTGTTGCTTAAGCTTGTGTAGCTCTATTAGTAGTTGCAGGGTTCCCACCCATTAGATTGCTGGTTCAAACCGCACCATGACTTCTTTTTTTTTTCTTTTTATTTGTGACTCAGTACCTACTGGGAAGAACCTTAATCGGCGCCTATGGCCCCACCCTCATTAAAAACGGGAAAATGACCCACACATTGTCCTAGCCTAGACTACATGAGAGCAAGGTGTTTCATAAGATATTTGTCAGTTCGGTTGCAATAGTATCTGTGCTTGTCTAGCTTCATTGATACAGTGCAGGGTTCGCATGCATTAGATTGCTGGTTCAAACCCAACCACGACTTTTTTTTTCTTTTTTTTTATTAATATTTTATTAAATCCTCATTAATAACGAGGAAAGAACAGTTTCAAAATATGTGGAACTACACAGAAAGAAATGTTGGGACAGTAGGGAAACACTTAAGCAAAACTGGGGAGGGTGTCGAAAACAATCAAGAAATGGAGGGGATTGGGGGAAAATTACCTGAAATGATCTCTCTCCCCAGTGGCGTGCTGGGACCTGATTTCGCCCTGGTCATTTAGACAATAGTAGTAGCCCACATTAGGCACACCATTACACAGAGTTATAGCTCAGAGATAGTGCGCAGCTCTTTGGTGCAGGAGTTTGCTGGTTCAAACTCAGCCATGTTTTTTTTTTTGGTTTGGACTGGGCATCTACTGGGAAGAACATAAATCGGCGCCTATGGTCCCAACCTTATTAAAAACGAAGAAAGAAAAGTTTAGAAATATGCACAACTACACAGAAAGACATGGGGTGACAGTAGGAAAACAATAGAGGAACAACTGGGGGGAAATGTCGAAAACAATGGAGAAAATGGAGGGGAAAAAATTACCTGAAATGACCTGCAATGACCTCTCTTCCCAAATGCCTTGCTTGGACATATTTTCACACCCGGGGATTTAGAGAAAAGTAGCCCGTATCAGGTCAACCTTGGGGTGATGTTAGAGCTCAGTAATAGCGTGCTGGTCTTTGATGCAGGAGGTTGCCTGTTCAAACATGGTATTGACACTTTTATAATGCTTTCTCTTTTCACATGGGCCACTGCACTCTGAGCCAGATACAACTCCAGAATGAGCACCAAGTTATGTAGACACAATTATTTATTTGTCCACTTTTCTACCTTTCACTGCCATTTTCCTCTTTACTCGTGCAGATCACTACTCTTTTTTTCTGCAAATACAGAGTGCACCTCTGTCCAGATGCTGTTTTGCCTGCTGGCTTCTCCCGAGTATTGCAGTTCACCGGCCACAGAAGGTATTTCAACTATAAAACGAGTGAAAAGCACTGCTGTGGTGAACGTGAGGCCGGGGCCCTGAGGCTGAAGCAAGAGTGGGCTGGCATCATAGATACCTGGGGCAAGAGTAAGGTGTGACAAAGGCAAGCCGAGAGTTACACAGTTAGCAGCGTTGCGCTCGTCATCGACTGCTTTCTTGTCCATGTTGCACCTTGCCTGTGGTTTTCACCTTTTTTCATGCGAGCAGCAACAAATGTGCCGCGCTCTTTTCGGGACGCTACGCGCACGTCTTTCGTCAGTGCGCCCTGCGCACTGTCTGTACAATAACAACAGGCCCGGACCCTGTCAGGCTCTCGGGCCTAAATATATGTAAGATGGAAACAAACATGGAATTAGTCTGTTTGTATCGGCCACAACCTAAAACTCTGTCCTCTTCAAACCCTGGGTCTGTTGACCTGGGCGAGAGGGTTTTTGGTTCTTATATCACTTCCATGTTGTTGTTAGAGCTAAAGGAGAATTGTATTGTCTGTCACAGAGGAGAGAACGGCATGCGAACACTCCACTGCCGACCTCACGTGTGGTAAGTGTAAAGTAAGTAAGCGTATTGTCCAAAGATGTTCGACCTGAATGCAGTGTCTCTCTCAGGTTTGGGTCAGGTGCTCCATATCGACAGTGCAGACTACGGCCGATCCGACCGCACCACCTGTTCTCAAGGACGTCCTTCAGAGCAACTCCAAAATGTGAACTGTGCTTCATCTACAGCCACTGATCTCGTGGCCGAGATGTAAGATATATTCAAACTTTTCTCTGGGTCACAAAAGCTGATTTAGAACATTTTTGCAACACTAAATCTGCATCAGGTCAAGGGCTGGGTATTGTGAAAAAAGATGTGATAAGAGCCTTTACTGATCTCACAGATCTCACAATGGAGAAACTCACTTGTTACATTCAGCTCTCAGAAACACTCAGGGTGTGCAGGATAGACAGGGAACGATACTTGATTCACCATACCGATACCTGAACGACAGTGTTGGGGTAACATGCTACTTAGTAACGCGTTAGAGTACTCAGATTATGTTTTCAGATAAATATCAAAGCTGAGGCTCCAAAACAAGGTTTTCAAGTCATTTTTTAAAGATCCATATGAATGATACAGTGCCTTGCGAAAGTACTAATACACCTTGAACTTTTGCACATTTTGTCATGTTTACAACCATAAACGTAAATGTTTTATCTTGAATTTTTTACTGAAAGTTTTTTTTTTTTTTTTAGTTTTTATTTTGAGCCAATGCACAAAATCCAAGAAAAACAGAAAAATATATACACAATAAAAGAAAAAACAAAAAAGAAAAATAATATACATTCTAGCTCGAAAAGAAGTGGGAAGAAGACAAGCTTATTGATTCCCACCCCTGTTCATAAACTTAAATAACAATAACTAACAACACTGCATATTTCTTACCATCTTACAAGCCAACTATCAACCGAGTTGGTTACATATCAACAGATGCCATACTGCATTATACCAGGTCAACACTCACAGTATCTCACACGCTACAACCAGTGTATTATTTCTGTCTCCCATACCGAATTCATTACCATGTTGGCATTATCGTTATTCATCATCACCATTACAACCCATATAACATTACTCTGTATCAAAGTGTTTGAATGATACATAAAATACTCCACATTTATTAATGAAAGGTACAGTAATCTCAGACCGATTGATGCTCATGATAACAAGAATAATCTTAATGATGTGTGTTACAAGGGATTCGGTTATTTTATTTATTTTTTTTATTTTTATTTTTTTCTCTTTTCTGTGACTGGACCTGCTGCCAGAGGGGAGCAGCCCCCGAGCAACCGGACCATCCTTTAAGTGTCCTATACTATGCATTAAAAGAGACACATTTTAGGAGTCTGCTGCCAGAAGAGGCTTTCCTCGAGCTGCCGACCCCCACCTGTCTGCTCTGTACTACGGGTTATGTTGAATGCGGAGTACATAGATATGTGCATGTTTTACTTCTAAGAATTTAATTCCTTTATATTACCATCAGCATCAATAGCAGTACCGCTGTCTGAATCGATTAAGTTTGATTCTAAGAATAATCTATAGATTGTTAGGTATTAATCCTAGACTATTACATTTAAAGTTTAAAGTTAAAATAGTGATGATAACAACACAACAGCAACAACAATAACAATGGCAATAACAACTGCAATAGTATAATAGTAACAACCACAATATACTTCATTATTAGTTAGATCTGACCTTTAAAGTATACAGCACTTTGTGACACCCATTAGTAAATCAAGTACCCATTTCCTCCTTCTGGTACTTTGACCATAACATTTTTTTATATCTTGATTTGAAATTATGAATATTAGGACATTGTTTAAATTCTGCCCCCAATTTGTTCCAGAGTTTAACTCCACATACAGACACACACATACTTTTCCTAGTGGAAGACACTGCTTGAACCTTAAAGTTGTCACACCCCCTCAGGTTATATCTCCCTTCTGTGCGTGCAAAAAGCATTTGTATCCTTGCAGGTAGCGCATTTTTGTTGGCTTTAAACAGAAGTTGGGCAGTAGATAAATCAACTAAATCAGACATTTTTAACAGTTTAGACTGCAGAAATAATATATTCGTGTGATCACAATATCCTACTTTATGTATAATTCTTACAGCACGTTTTTGGAGTATAACAAGGGGGTGTAATGAGCTTTTATAGTTATTGCCCCAAACTTCTACACAGTAATTTAGATATGGCAAAACTAATGAACTATATAACAAAAATAATGCATTGTAATTTAAGAAAAACTTTGCTTTATTAATGATTGAGATACTTTTGGAGACTTTACCTTGTATGTGTCTTATGTGTGGTTTCCAGCTTAATTTACTGTCAATGGCGACTCCTAAGAATTTAATTTCTGATACTGTATCTAAAACTACACCATCTACAATTACTGGGTCTGGTTTTCCATTATAATTACCGAAAAACAATACTTTTGTTTTATTTAGGTTGAGAGACAATTTGTTAATGTCCATCCATGTTTTTAATTTCCTTCATTCACAGTTTACGTTAGTTACTAAAGTACTATAATTGTCATTAGAATAGAAAATGTTTGTGTCATCTGCGAAAATCACTAATTTTAATAATTTAGACACATTAAAAATGTCATTAATATATAAATTAAACAACTTTGGGCCTAAGACAGATCCCTGTGGGACCCCACAACCAATGTCCAAATAACCTGATGTAAACTCCCCCATCTTCACATACTGTTGTCTCCCAGTTAAATAGCTTTGAATCCAGCTCAAAGCCACTCCCCTTATGCCATATCTGTCTAATTTTTTTAATAATATAGAGTGATTAAGTGTATCAAATGCTTTTTTCAAGTCAATGAATATTCCAGCTGCATGTTTCTTTCCCTCTAAGCTATTAGTAATCTCTTCTATTGCATCGATGATGGCCATTGAAGTTGACCTTGCTGCTCGAAACCCGTACTGACCTTCATTAATTAATTTATGCTTATCTATGAAATTATCCATTCTACTGTTATAAAGTTTCTCTAAGATTTTGGAAAACTGGGGGAGCAGCGAGACAGGTCTGTAGTTAGTGAAGATGTGTTTGTTCCCATTTTTATGTATAGGTATAACTTTTGCAATTTTCATTTTATTTGGAAATGTTCCTGTTTGAAACGATAAGTTGCATATGTAGGTTAATGGTTTCACGATACTATATATAATTTGTTTAACCAGTGTCATGTCTATATCAAAACAGTCTGTAGACGATTTGTTCTTACACCCGTTAACGACATCTATTATTTCTGTTTCAGTTACTCCAGACAAAAACATCGTTTTTGAATTAATGTCTATCAATGACTCCATTTCGTTGTTACTACACTCCGGAATCTCTGCTGCCAGATCCGGTCCAACATTTACAAAAAAACTATTAAAATTTTCCACAATTTCATTCATTTTATGATTGTCATTGATCCCATCAGTGAAATAGTTTGGATATTAATTATTTTTTGCATTACCCTTGATTATAGTGTTTAGTATTCCCCATACCCCTTTCATGTTGTTCTTGCTTTTATACAACAGATCGGCATAATATAGTTTCTTAGCCTTCCTTAATATATTGGTCAGTTTATTTTTATATGTTTTATATCTACTTTCAGATTCATCTGTTCTTAATCTAATGAACTGTTTATATAAAGTGTTTTTCTTCTTACAAGCATTTTGTAAACCCTTGGTTAGCCACGGACATTTTGTCATTTTGCTGTTTTTACTGAATTGCCGAATTGGACAGTTTTTATTGTATACTACACTAAAAAAATTCCATGAATGTATCGTAAGCACTATCTACATCATTCTTGTTATATACCTCATTCCAATCTTGTTTTGTTAAGTCCCTATAGAGTGAGTAAATTGAATCCTCAGTTTTTACGCGTTTATAAAAATATTTTTAAGGTGATTTCTGTTCTAACTCATTATCATCATACACCGTGAATACGGGCAGATGATCCGTTATATCACAAACCATTAGACCGCTGGTATTTGTGAACTGCATATTATTAGTGAAGATGTTGTCAATGAGGGTAGCACTGTGCGTTGTTATTCTGCTAGGTCTTGTGATAGTTGGGTATAAACTCATACTGTACATGCGATTAATATACTCATCAGTTGTCTTATGTTTATTTGGATTTATCAAATCGATGTTATAATCCCCACAGATAAATAATACCTTGTTACTCAATTCTGAGAATGTCTTTTCCGCCCAATTTGAAAATATTTCCACGCATGAGCCCGGTGACCTGTATAAACAACTAACTATTATGTTTTTCTTTTTTTCATTGATAATTTCTATTGATAAGCATTCAAGCAAATTGCTTATTGATGCAGTCATTTTTCTAATATTTTGAATTTAAATTTCTTGAGGACGTATATAGCAACTCCTCCTCCCCCTTTATTGGTTCTGTTTACATAGTTTAACGTATAATTGTTTAACTCGAAAACAATGCCTTTATCCTCATTAAACCATGTTTCTGATATTGCAATGATACCAAATGGATTCTCAAACTGTTTTAAGTATTCTTTGATTGCGTCAAAATTCGCGTACATGCTTCTACTATTGAAATGGATAATTGAGAATTTCCCTTCTGTTTTAACAGAGATGTTAAATTCATTCTCAGTATAGTATTTGCAATTACTTGCGTTAGATGTTAAGAACAGGTTATCTGTTCCAAGAGCTCCAAGAGCTCGCAGTCCAAAATCCTATGTTGTAATAATCCCAGGTCACTGCCGTCAGCAGCATATGAAGTATGATTGGACGTCATTGAATGAGTATATGTATTACAGGACATGTGAAATTATGTGCTTTTACATACCAAAATCCATACGTTTTTCCCGGTGTTTAAGCTTTCTTAGGTGTACTGGTGCGCGGACGTACAATGAGTTTGTCATATCGCAAAAAGGCTATGTCCCCTCGTTCCCTGGCAGCTCTCAGCTCCGGCATCAGCTCTTTTCGTTTCCTTTTGATGGTGTCCGTGTAATCCTGGTTTATGTAGATTTTGGTCCCTTTGAGATGTTTGGCTCGCTGCAGTATTTCTTCCCGATCCTTCCAACGCAGTAGTTTGGCGATTATGGGTCTCGGCCAGTCTCTCCCGCCGTCGGGTTTGCCTACGCGGTGGGCTCTTTCGACCTCCACCGGATGTTGTAGATGTAGCTTCTCCTTTAGTAGATGTTTGATTTTTCCTCTGCGTCAGCCCAGGTCTCCCCAGGCGTCTCCAACACTCCCTCAAAGACCAGGTTATTTCTGTGGCTCTGTCCCTCCAGATACTCCAGTTTGTCCGTGATGATGTGCAGATTTTCGCATACTTTGTAGAAATCGTTATGTAATGTGTCCGTTCGCTCAGTGAGTTTTCTTTTCTCTTCTTTTAGAGTGTCCACCTCACCTTGCATGAACTGCAGGCTTGTTTTTAGTTCTTGTATGTCCTTTAACTGTAAATCCAACCGGGTGTTTGTTGATTCCATGATAATTTTAATGAATCCTTTAAAGTTCTCCTGTTGTTGTATTATTTCCCTGAACATGACCCTCTGCTGCTCCATGAGTTCCGTGACTCGACTGAGGCCCACATAGTCCTCCTCAGTTGCGGACCCTGCCTGCCGGGGTTTCGGCATTTGCTTTGCAAACCTAGTTGACAAAGGTTTGCAGCTTTTTTAGAGCTAGCGCTAGCGCAGCTAACGATGCCACAGTCAACGTTGACACAGCAGTATAACACAGCGCTCCTAGCTTTGGGGGAAAAAGAAAAGAAAAAAAGTGTAGATCCAAATAGAACGATGTTAAAAGCGGGTGCAGATTCCGAGGTTTAAAAGTGATGTAAAATAAGTTAAAACTGCGTTTGTGCAGGAGCTCGATAATGCTGGTAACACACAGACACACAAAACCACAACCATATATGTGGCGAGCTTCAACCTTTGCCCATGAGATGTGTTGATGTTGAGGCTTGAGGTTTGCAACATACAAAGACAAGCAGAGGAGTTCACACACAAGTAACAGACAACTGTGAAGTGAAAGCACAATGACACATGATTCTGTTATTTTTCAAAAAATAGAAAAGTGAAAAGTGGGGCGTGCATAAGTATTCATACAGCATGACTTAATACTTTGTGGAACCCCCTTTTGCTGCAATAACAGCAGCAAGTCTTCTGGGGTATGACTCTACAAGGTTTGCACATCTAGAGACTGACATTTTAGCCCATTCCTCTTTAGAAAACAACTCAAGCTCTGTCAAATTAGAAGGAGAGCGTTTGTGAACAGCAGTTTTCAGGTCTTTCCACAGATTTTCAATAGGATTTAGGTCAGGACTTTGACTGGGCCATTCTAACACATTAATATGTTTGTTTTTAAACCATTCCATTGTAGATTTAGCTTTGTGTTTAGGGTCATTGTCCTGCTGGAAGGTGAATCTCCGCCCCAGCCTCAATTCTCTTGCTGACTCCAGCTGGTTTTCCTCCAAAATGTCTCTGTATTTGGCTCCATCCATCTTCCCAACTATTCTTACAATCTTCCCAGTCCCCGCTGAGGAAAAGCAGCCCCATAGCATGATGCTCCCCCACCATATTTGACACTGGGGATGGTGCACTCAGGACAATGAGCAGTGTTAGGTTTGCTCCATACATAACGTTTTGCATTTGGCCCCAAAAGTTCAATGTTTGTCTCATCTGACTGAAGAAATATCTATTTCTCTTAAGTTGTCCTCGATTACCTGACTCCGGGACAACCGCGTGTTCAAAACTGGCGAAGAAGGTTAGCTTTTGCCGTCAACACTACCCTAACCGCTAATAATGACATACCAGGATAGATGACCAGGATTCGGAAGATTAAAGTCACGAAAACTTTATTCCCTAATACAAATCACCTAAAGCAGAGCGCTCCACTCCCCCTCAAAGAGTCCCTAATACACTATACTGAGTTTTCCCGTTCCCAAAGGAAAAACTGTCTCTCTCTGGGAGGAGTTGGAGCTTACGTCACATTTTCACATCACACAATCATTTGAGCCTAAGCTACGTCTCGTTGTTCCATTGGTTCCCAAGCCGTCATGTGATGTTTGGCTCCGCCCTCCGCGGCCATTTTATGAGTTCATTCTCTTCCACATGTTTCCTCTTTTCCTGGGAGGGGGTCTTTCCTTTTGTTCTTTTCTCACACCTCCCCCCTCGGATCTGTAACTTTCCTCTGTAATAAAGAACTGCAAAACACTTCGTACAACTTTGATTAACATTCCTAAATAGCCATAAGGGCAACACATCACATGAAAATATTATATAACTCTTCAGCCCCCTTCTGATCTTATAAAAGATCATTTTAAAAAGATAATATTTTTTTAGTTCACAAAAGTACAGCTCAACCAGCCGCTCGGTGGTTTCAAAATCTTCTCTCTCTTCCCAGGTATAACTTCCGCTTACAAATCTTTCCATTCAGAGTTCAAGGCTTGCTGTACTCCTTTCAAGTACAGGCTGGGACCGCCCCCTTCTGGCGTTTCCCTTGTCCCGCACTCAGTGTCCCCCTGGGCCACCCAACTTATAGATGCCCCTAGTGGAACTCAAGAGTAAGGACAACCATACAGCACCCAACAGCAGATTACAATCAACACATATTACCCTTAAGGCCTATTATAACAAAAACATATATAAAAATAGCCAACAATCCTCCTTTCCCCGTCTCTTAATATATCGCAATCAAACTGAATATTTATCATGAAATTACAGTTACAGATGAAATGCTCTTGAACTAGTCGTCTGGTTGTTGCCTCCGTCTGTGCAGGTTCAGCGTCTGGGCTATAGAATCATATACTCATCACTGGGGTGTTTTTTATTTGGTGTGTTTTGTTTTGCACCTTTAATCATATTTAATCATTTGGGTCAACTAGTCTCATAATTACAACCACTTACGTGCACCCACAGAGGCAAGGAACCAAAACAGAGTTCTGTAACAGAAACACAAAGAACAGACATTAAAAATTACACACAAAAAATTCTCATCAAGATCGCTCATTGTGAGCCAGTGGACGACCATGCCATCTAATTTTAAAATATGGCTGTACTCAAATTTTAACTATTTAACTTGATTTATCTATTGGAATGTTGTCAATTTTATCTGGAAAATAAAGCACCTTCTTCCACATGGTAGCTGTGTCCTCCATATGACTTCTAGCAAACTTCAAACGGGATTTCTTATGGCCTCCTTTCAATAATGGCTTTCTTCTTGCCACTCGTCCATGAAGGCCAGATTTGTGTAGAGTACGACTTATAGTTGTCCCATGTACAGATTCCCCCAGCTCAGCGGCAGTACGTCGCAGCTCCTCCAGAGTTATCTTGGGGCACTTGGTTGCATTTCTGACCAGTGCTCTCCTTGTTCGGTCTGTTAGTTTAGGTGGATGGCCGTGTCTTGGTAAGTTCGCAGTGGTGCTATACTCTTTCCATTTCCGAATGATGGATTGAACAGTGCTCCGTGAGATGTTCAAATCATGGGAAATCTTTGTATAACTTAACGCTGCTTTAAACTTCTCCACAGCTTTATCCCTGACCTCTCTGGTGAGCTCCTTGGCCTTCATGATGTTGTTTAGTGACCAATACGCTCTGACCATAGCTCTGAGGCCCTCACAGAACAGCTGGAATTATACTGAGAGTAGATTACACACAGGTGGCTCTATTTAATGGTTAGGGCAAGGTGTGAACATTCTGCAGTCATTAGGAATGTTATAAAGACAATTTAATGCACTCAGAAAATGCTGTATGAATACTTATGCACGCCCCACTTTTCACTTTTCTATTTTTGGTAAAATAACAGAATCATGTATCATTTTGCTTTCACTTCACAGTTGTCTATTACTTGTGTGTGAACCTTCAGTAAAAAAAATAAAAATAAAATCTTTACGTTTAGGGTTGTAAACATGACAAAATGTGCAAAAGTTCAAGGTGTATTAGTACTTTCGCAAGGCACTGTATGTCCACTAAGCTCTCGACTGACCAGGCCCCAGGAAAATGTCATGATTGTTGCGAAGAAACCCACATCTATTGCTTGTGAGACCCTCTGCTGCTTTACCCTCTGCTTAGGGAGTTTTTACTAAACTCTTTTCAATCCAGAGAGTACGGGGCCTGACTGTGTCTTTATCTGTGTATCACCTGTATTCTCTCTCTGCGTCCCAGGTGCGATGGGAAAAGCCATTGCTCAGTCGAAGCCAGTAACTCTGTGTTTGGAGACCCCTGTTTTGGCACCTACAAATACCTGCAGGTTTCCTATTGCTGCAAGCCTATCCCTATTGGTGAGTGATTGAATCTAAGGCTTTGTGTTTTGTTTTTTTCCTGTACAGTGTTCTGACACCGTGGGATACCATATAAAAGAGAAATATCATAATAACAATATAGTATTGAGCGATATACAGTATTTGACAAAATCTGGGATAAATGGATTTAAAGCCATGTCATTCATATTTTATAATTGCTGCTGTGTCATCTCCAAAAACCTTCCTAAGAAGGTTTAAGAACACATTTGTGTGTAATAAGGTGCCGTGAATGAGACCCATTAATCACAATTAATACCACTCTTTTGTCATAGGTTTGACAAGACCTGAAAATATACAAAAAGAACTCTAGGTTCAGGCGCACACCAGCAGCATTCACCACAATGGATCAAATTAAACTCAAATGAAAAAGAATTGCCAGTTAAAATTGGCAACGAAACTATTGAAAGAGTCTATGAACATACATGTCTTGGTGTAACACATTTCTTGGTGTAACACTGCAAAGATTTTAGCCCTAATGAATAAATCTAAATATATCATTGACAACAAAGCTCTCTATATATTATATACTGTTTACTTATCCTTCCCCATTTAACATATTGTGTAGAGATCTGGGGAAATGCGTATAAAAGTAATCTTGACCCATTGTTTAAAGTTCAGAAAAAGGCAATAAGAATAATCCATTTAGCTGGATACAGTGATCACACTAATCCATTATTCTTTAAATCAAAAACAATGAAATGTGAGGACCTGACTGAATTTAAGAGGCTCAAATCATGTTCAAAGCCTCACAAAAGTCGCTTCCTGAGAGTTTACAAATATGTTCTGCAAATGAGAAGTTAAATACAACTTGAGAGATAAGATGAGTTTCAATAAACAATACTCCAGAACATCTTTGAAAACCATGTGTCCCACGAGACGTGGTGTAGAAATATGGACAAATTAGATGAAAGTATTAAAATATGTAAAAACCTGGTACATTTGAAAAAGGTTTACAAAGAATTATTATTTATTAAATACGAACAATTATTGTGAGTGTTGTAGTATATTCTTTTGTTGTTGTTTCTTTATTTTGCTGTTGCTTTTTTTTATTATTGTTCCTTATTATTTGCTGTTAGCTTGTCCTATGTTCCCTTGTTTATGATTTGTTTATGATTTGTTATCGTGCATTACGTTCCTTGGTTTGATTGTTAATGTAAATATTGTTTTTCATTTTGTGGTGGGCGCTTATAAGCTTTTTGCTTCGGCCCGCTCCGGTTCAGCAGAATTACTGCTCAAATAAATAAATAAATAAATGATATTAAAGGTTTTCTGAGCTGTGTGTTCTATGTTGCAGTCCGTACGGGGGCCTGCGAGGGTCATACTGCCGACCTCAGCTGCGGTACGTATCCAACCAAACACTAAAACGCTGTGATATTATGCAAAGAAGTGTGGTTTAAACGCTGTGTCTTTGTCAGATTCTGGAAAGGTGATCCGTATCCACAGAGCAGACTACGGCCGATCCGACCGCACCATCTGCTCTCAAGGACGTCCTTCACAGCAAGTCCAAAACGTGAACTGTGCTGCGTCTACGGCCAATGACCACGTGGCTCAAATGTAAGATTTGGTTTAAACCAGGGGTCTCCAACAAGAGACATATTTTCAAATTACAAAATTTAAAACATCAAAGCTGAGGCTCCAAAATGCATGACGTGTCCACTAAGCTCTCGATTGACCAGGCCCCAGGAAAATGTCATGATTGTTGTGAAGAAATCCACATCTTCTGTTGGTTTACCCTTTTCTTAGTTTTTTTTACTGACCTCTTTTTAATCCAGAGACTACGGGGCCTGACTGTGTCTGTTTATCACCTGTATTCTCTCTCTGTGTCCCAGGTGCAATGGGAAAAGCCTCTGCTCAGTCAGTGCCAGTAACTCTGTGTTTGGAGACCCCTGTGGGGGCACCTACAAATACCTGCTGGTTTCCTATTCCTGTGAGCCTATCCCTTTTGGTGAGTGATCGGATCTAAGGCTTTGTGTTTTTTTTTTTCCTGTACAGTGTTCTGGCACCGTGGGATACCATATAAAAGAGAAATACCATGATAACAGTATAGTATTGGGCAATATACAGTATTTGACCAAATCTGGGATAAATCGATTTAAAGCCATGTCAATTATATTTTATAATTGCTGCTGTGTCTTCTCTTTACATTATGCAAATTAGTATTGATACCTTTTGCCAAGTATCGATACTTAAAAAAGTAGCCGTTTGCTTTGATTTATTGATTCTATGTTATTGATGCGCCCATCCCTGACACACAGATGAAAGAGGCGCAGTAGGGGAAAGCTGCAGAGCCACTGTGATAGTGCGCCCTCTGCTGGAAAAGTGGATCTAGACCGATCAGCTTTTATCAACCGTTCTGTATAACTCTGCACCTGATTGGAGCTTTGAACAGATCACAGCTGTGACCGCGCTCAAATGTGGTCCTGTATCTCAAAACACTTTTCCCAATGTCATAAAACTAAAATCTCCTTCACGTGTCAATCCTTGGTTTTCCCTATGAATAAGCTATTGAGTCACTGTGTCAGCAAGTTCTCCCATTTTATCTTCATTTTGATGATGATATTAAAGGTTTTCTGAGCTGTGTGTTCTATGTTTCAGTCCGTACGGTGTTCTGCGAGGGCCAAACTGCCGACCTCAGCTGCGGTACGTATCCAACCAAACACTAAAACGCTGTGATATTATCCAAAGAAGTGTGGTTTAAACGCTGTGTCTCTGTCAGATTCTGGAAAGGTGATCCGTATCCACAGAGCAGACTACGGCCGATCCGACCGCACCACCTGCTCTCAAGGACGTCCTTCAGAGCAACTCCAAAACGTGAACTGTGCTGCGTCTACGACCAATGACCACGTGGCTCAAATGTAAGATTTGGTTTAAACCAGGGGTCTCCAACAAGAGACATATTTTCAAATTACAAAATGTAAAACATCAAAGCTGAGGCTCCAAAATAACGTTTTAAAGTCTATGTTTAAGCTCCATAAGCATGACGTGTCCACTAAGCTCTCGATTGACCAGGCCCCAGGAAAATGTCATGATTGTTGTGAAGAAACCCACATCTTCTGTTTGTGAGACTAAGGTTTACCCTTTGCTTAGGTTTTTTTACTGAACCTCTTTTTAATCCAGAGACTACGGGGCCTGACTGTGTCTGTTTATCACCTGTATTCTCTCTCTGCGTCCCAGGTGCAATGGGAAAAGCCACTGCTCAGTCACAGCCAGTAACTCTGTGTTTGGAGACCCCTGTGGGGGCACCTACAAATACCTGCAGGTTTCCTATTCCTGTGAGCCTATCCCTATTGGTGAGTGATTAAATCTAAGGCTTTGTGTTTTGTTTTTTTTCTGTACAGTGTTCTGGCACCGTGGGATACCATATAAAAGATAAATACCATGATAACAGTATAGTATTGGGCGATATACAGTATTTGACCAAATCTAGGATAAATCGATTTAAAGCCATGTCACTTATAGTTTATAATTGCTGCGGTGTCTTCTCTTTACATTATGCAAATTAGTATTGATACCTTTCTATGATTCTATGTTATTGATGCGCCCATCCCTCACACACAGATGAAAGAGGCTGAGTAGGGGAAAGCTGCAGAGCCACTGTGATAGTGCGCCCTCTGCTGGAAAAGTGGATCTAGACCGATCAGCTTTTATCAACCGTTCTGTATAACTCTGCACCTGATTGGAGCTTTGAACAGATCACAGCTGTGACCGCGCTCAAATGTGGTCCTGTATCTCAAAACACTTTTCCCAATGTCATAAAACTAAAATCTCCTTCACGTGTCAATCCTTGGTTTTCCCTATGAATAAGCTATTGAGTCACTGTGTCAGCAAGTTCTTCCAATTTATGTTCTTTTTGATGTTTCTAAAAACTATTAATGAGGAGAAGGATAAAATTATTTTCTCCCTTGAAAGTCGTCTTGCAGATCTTGAACAGTACACAAGAATCAATGACCTAATTATCACGGGCTTGGATCTTAAGCCAAGATCATACGCAAGGGCTGTCACTGTAGGAGAAGAACACTCGGAGATGATCCAGGAATCAGTGGAGCAACAGTTTGCATTTCTCAACACCAAAGGCATCAGTGTTGAGAAAGGGACCTAGAAGCCTGTCACCCCTTGTGCAAAAAGAACCAATGTCCAAGTGTTGTAATAGCCCGGTTCGTAAACAGGAAAAAAAAAAACTGCAGTGCTCAAACAGGGTCGAAAACTCAAAGGAACACATGTGTATCTAAACGAACATTTGACAATGCGAACATTTTGCAAAGGAAGCACGTTTGCTGAAGAAAGAAAACAAAATTCAGGGTACATGGACAACAAACTGTAGAATATTCATAAAACTGAACGGCTCCCCAGAAGAGGCCAAGGTTTTATGGATAAAAGATGTGCATGACTTGGAAAAATACAAAAGAGGTAATGTGCCCCATTGACATTCCCTAAATCACTGTTATGACTGACAGTACCTACAATGAATCGTCATCTGAAAATGAGTCACGTAGAAATGATTCTATAAATGGAGACTTTGAACTAAATACACCCATCTTCACTGAACAAAACATAAGCCAAATAACTGATGATACTGATCCTGATACAAACTTCTATAATAATATAAACAGTATGTGCAAATACTATAAGGACTGTGAAATACAAAATCAAATGAACCGGAAGGAAACCTTATCTGTGATTCACCTAAACAGTCGGAGTCTTAGTACAGAGTACTTAGACCAATTCAGCACCCCCTTTGATGTTATAGCAATTTCAGAAACATGGCTAAATGATAACAAACCTGATAACTTCATCATAAAAGGATATGAAATGTTTAAAGTAAACAGAAACCACAAAATAGGGTGTGGGGTTGCGCTATATGTTAATAACGGCATGCAGACAAAAGTTGTTGAAAATATGACTGTAACTATAGATGGCCTGATGGAATGTCTCACTGTGGAACTGTGTTTGAAAAAAGAAAAAACATAATAAGTTGCATCTACAGAACACCTGGATCCAAAATTGACACCTTCACAGATTATATGGAGGGATTATTTTCAAATTTGGGACAAAGGGAAGTGTTTCTTTGTGGAGATTTTAACATCGATTTACTTAAAATAAAAACTCACAGGCCCTCAGAAAATTTCTTAAATACTCTATACAGTCTATCTTTGTTTCCTAAAATTACCAGGCCAACTCGAATAACTTCACACAGTTGCTCACTAAGTTTATGTTTATGTTTATTTATTTGTTTGAGCAGTCAACCCGCCCAAAGGGAGTGGGCTGAAGCCAAAGGCTTATAAGCGCCCACCCCAAAATAAAAATAACATTACATTTAATATTTACAAGGTAGCAAATCATAAACAAAGGAACATAGGGCAAAGTAACAATAAATGATGAACCAGAACAAAATAAAAACAACAGCAAAATAAAGAACAAAAGAATGTGCTACTTTTATGTTATAAAGGTTCATTAATACATATTATACTCTGAGATCTTGCTACTTCCCAGTTGTCATTACCATCCTTAATATAATTTAATTTGGGTTTAATTATCATTATTATTATATTTGTTTAATTGAGTTATATGTGAAGTATGATGTAAGCCCTGCATAGTGTGGTGCATTAAAAAGCCAGGGTGTAGAGCGGGCTAGTTGAAGAGGGCAGTAACTCCCCCTCAACAAACCCCCACCCAGCTGCCCTAACAGCTGATTTTGTAGATGATGTTCCTATGCTGAGTGGTGCATTAAAAGACAAGGTTTTGAGCCCGTTGGGAGGGTCCCTCTCAACAGATTCATAACTTGCCTACCCTAATTCTCAATTTGTAAATTTGAGCAATAGAATGACAACCGTTCCAAGCAGCAACACTCTTCCTTGATAGGAAATACACATACTTGATCCTACTGCGCCTCCTAGTGGCAACACATTTCTTGTTCTCTGTATATTTCAAAAGTCTTTTGTTTGTATTTATATTTGAACAGGTTGATGTTTGGACATCGTTTCAACTCCATTTCCAGTTTATTCCACAATTGTACACCATTAACTGTTGGGCTAAAACTTTTCAAAGTTGAGCTATGTTTCTGAGTCCTAAAGTTTAATTCATCACGTAATTCATAACAACCAGTACTTTCTTGGAACCTTCTTTGTATTTGTCCCGGCAACAGTTTGTATCTTGCTTTGTATAACATCTGTACAGTTTGGAACTCAACAATGTCACAAAACTTCATGATCTTTGATTTTAAAAATAATGAGTTTGTGTGGTCCAAAAACCCAACTTTATGAATTACTCGGATAGCTCTTTTTTGCAACAATACTATTGGTTTTAATGTGTTTTTATAAGTACTACCCCAAACCACAGTACAATAATATAAATAGGGCAAAATCAGAGAACAGTATAAGATATGTAGAGCTTTGATGTTTAAAATGTGCTTTGCTTTTGCTATTACTGAAATGCTTCTAGAAATTTTCGTAGATATATATTAATATGAGCTTTCCAAGTAATTCTGTCATCTATAATAACACCAAGGAATTTGATTTCATGCACTCGCTCTATGACAACACCCTCTATCTGAATTGCTTCCTGAGCATTGGAATTACGGTTGCCAAATATCATCATTTTGCTTTTACTCAGATTTAGAGATAATTTATTTTGTTTGAACCACTTATTGACACTTTTGAGTTCCAAGTTAACAATCCGACACAGTTGCTGTAAGTCGTCACCTGATGCAAAAATATTTGTATCATCAGCAAACAAGATAAATTTAAGTACTTGAGACGTTTTACAAATGTCGTTAATGTACATGTTAAACAATTTTGGGCCCAGAATGGAACCTTGAGGTAAACCACACACAATTTGTCGACAACTCGACTGATAATCACCTATTTTCACACATTGTTTTCTATTTTTTAAATAACTGGTAACCCACTGTAGAGCTACCCCCCTAATCCCATAATGTTCTAGTTTATTAATTAGTATATCATAGTTTATTGTATCAAACGCTTTACTCAGGTCAATAAATAACCCTATTGCATATTTCTTGTTATCTACAGCATTAGTTATTTCTTCAATTATATCAAAGAGCGCGTGTGAGGTTGAGTGATTATTCCTAAAACCAAACTGATTGTCCGAGAGTAAATTACACCTTTCAATAAAGCTGTCAAGTCTAGAGTTATAAACCTTCTCTAAGATTTTTGAGAATTGCGGTAAAAGGGAAACAGGCCTGTAGTTTGTGAAGAGATGTTTATCTCCTGCCTTGAACAGAGGAATTACTTTTGCTACTTTCATACTTTCAGGAAATTGTCCAGTTTGCAGCGATAGGTTACAGATGTATGTTAACGGCTTAGAGATACTTTCAATAACACTTTTTAAAGTTTTCATATCCATGTCATAATAATCTGTCGAGGTAATTGATAATATATTTACAAATGTTCTCAGCGACGACCTTACAAGTGGGATTCTAGTAACAGATATAAGTGATCACCTGTTTTTGTTCTGTATAACCTAAAACATAGGAAAACTAAACATGAAAAAACAAATGTCACTAAATATATCAGATTGTTAAATGATAATGCGCCTTTAAAGTCACCTTAGCAGAAACAAACTGGAAATCTCTCTTGGAAGAAACAAATGTAGATGCAGCTTATAATATCGTTTTAAGAACTTTCACGACCCTCTATGACCTGCACTGCCCAAAAATAGAAAGCAATTGTAAAAAGAAAAAGATAGAGTCCCTGGACGACTACGGGTTTAGCAAATGCATGTAAGAAGTGAATCTGAAAATAAATACAAAAGATGTAAAAAAAAAAAAACGTACTAACATAATAAGAAACTGCAAAAAAATGTATTATAGTGCACTACTCGAAAAATAAGACAAACACTAAAGCTCTCTGGTGTACTATAAAGGATGTTCTTCGAAGGACTCCAAAAGGAAATGTACTAGCACAGAGCTTTATGTCAAATGGTCAGAAAATTGAAAATTGAAAATTCAAATGAAATTGTGAGAGAGTTCAATAAGTACTTCATAAGCATAGGACCTCAATTATCCTCCTCGATAACTCCACCATGCACAAATTATAATTATGACTGTGTCCGGGAAAACCCAAATGCAATGTTTCTTACGCCAACAACAGGTCAAGAAATAACTGATCACATTGTCACACCGCTATACCATATTTTTAATTTGTCTTTCAAAACTGGTCAATTTCCAGATTTAATGAAAATGGCTAAAGTTATTCCCATCTATAAAAATGGTGACAAAACACAATTCCCTAACTACAGACCTATCTCAATACTACCTAAATTCTCAAAATATTAGAAAAGCTCTATACAACTCGACTAGACGCATTTATAGATAAATACAATATTTTTAAATGACAGTCAACATGGCTTTCGCAAAAACAGATCTCCCGCTCTTACGTTAATGGAACTCATAGAGGAAATTACAATTAATATCGACAAGAAAAAATATTCAATAGGTATTTTCATCGATTTTAAGAAGACTTTGGACACTATGGATCACAATATACTCCTGAACAAACTACAAAAATATGGGATAAGAGGTATTGCTTTCAACTGGATTGAATCCTATTTAAAGGAAAACTCACCCTCAAATCCACTTTTTTCCCCTGATAAACTGTATAAATGAGTGTCCAATAGTGTTGTCTACATATCCTGGTCATTATTTTGGCACTTTAGTGCAAATTAGTTGAAAGATCAACTTTATGCCTAAAACCGTCAGTGAGGCGCCATCTACAGGCGGTTGGTCTTTACTGCATTTGATTTTTGAATTTGGTGCTCCTATTGGCCCAGGAGTGATAGCTGACGTCAGGAGTGATAGCTGACGTCAGTTGCCCTGCCGCTCTGGGCTATAAAAGCGGCCCAGTCTCGCTCACGCCCCCGTAGCGAGTTGGAGAAGGAATAGCGAGAGAGTATTTTCATCAGTTGTCAGGTTTGCGATTAGTTACAGCATTTAGGTAGATTTTTTTTTAGAATAGCTTTTGTATTATAGACAATTGTGTAGTGTTAATAGTGTTGTTGTTGAATATTGCAGTTTTAGTCATTAGTTACAGAACAGTAATAAAATCAAGTAATAAAACTGGCACCATCATTTTCATTATTTCATCATTCAACTAAATAAGCATACATTTAAAGATAAAGACTTTAATATAGTCTTTACAGAGTCATTTAGTGGTAGTTTAGTGCATGTGTTACATTGGTTAAACCTTTAATTCACTAAATTTAGCAATAGAAATTACTTTTGGCTCGAGTCCACAATGTTACAGACAGTTAGTCATTCTGATTGTTTTATCTTCAATGACAAACCGAAAACAATTTCAAAAGGACTGTTTTCCTGCAAAATATTATATATTTATTTTTTTGTTTATGCGACATGTTTTGTGCACTTTGCTGTAAGAAAAATAAAATAAAGCTTTGTAATACATATAGTCATATCTCTATACCTCACACATGCTCTGCTGAGGACACAGATATATCTCCCATGCTTATGTAGACTACAGCAAAAAGTCTACATTAAAATAGATCGGTAAATTATGAAAGTAGCCAGCCAGGACAGTTAGCTGCGATGCTAACATCGAGCTTGCTCAATGCTAAGCAGCTAGCGCAGCTAGCCTTGTAAATTACAGAGGAATCACTCTAATGAAATAACCCAGCGCCTCAGAGCAGTCTCAGGTACAAGGCCTCTGTCTGTCACGATGCTTCTCCTGTAGAGAGAGCTGTAAAGTTGTCCCAGTGGAACATGTTGCTAAATAAGTTAGCTCGCTGGAACTCCATGCTCGGACTTTTTTCACGAGTAGCGCTACAGTGTTGAAGTCAGATGACTCAGGCCTGTCAATCACAGACCCTGACCCCTCCCACCTTCGCCCCTCCCGCGTGCCCCTTAGTCTTACAGGCAACGCCCCTTTTCTGTTGAGATTTTCAAATCTGAGGCTCTGAGGCTGAGGCTCTGGAAGGGGGGGTTAGTAACTCTTTAACAAACCGTAAACAGTATGTTCAAATGGGGCAGTGCAGATCCATATGTGATACCCTAGTGTGTGGTGTCCCCCAGGGATCGGTGCTGGGACCTAAATTATTTTTTATTATATATCAATGATTTGTACTTGGTTTCTAAGAAGCTGGTCCTGATCCTTTTTGCAGATGATACAACAATCATACTCTCAGGTGCAGACTTACAGCAAATGGTGATCGAGATTACAGAAGAAATGGATAAATTGAAAGATTGGTTCTGCGTAAACAAATTGTCTCTAAACATTACGAAAACCAAAGCAATGTTCTTTGGAAATCGTGTAATGAATGTACAATTACCAGTTAAAATTGGCAACAAAACTATTGAAAGCATCATTTCTTGGTGTAACACTCCATCATAAGTTCAGCTGGAAACCTCACATCATAACATAGTCTAGTATGAAAATCTGAAATTGTAACTTTTGTGGTTCCGGAATGTTAGGGGTTGGCAACCTTATTTTTATGTTAATATAAGATGTTGGGAACATATTTCATGAATATGCCACTCGCGTATCGCGTTCGTCTGTTTTTTATAGAAGAAATGAGAAGAGAATGTTTACCAAAACGTTGCATCTTCAGTCATGCACTATCTGTCAGATAAAATGAAATATCTGCAATATTAAACGAGATTTTTTCATGAAATTTGCACTGTATGTGTAGTTTGACATTATGTCACCTCACAGGAAATCTTTGCTTTATAGGTTTAAAAATAAACAAATTATGTCAGTTTTTTCATAGTGGAAACAAGATGGCTGCCGTAACTGAACTGGCTGATAGTTCAATTGTTGTATCTTCATAATTATACCAGATTTTCTGAAATAATTGCCGCTGTATATAGACTATATCAACCTGATGTAGTGTGCAACATCTTCATCAATTAATGCATAAATAAATTACATGAAATTTAATCAGTGAATGTTAACCGAAATGGCTCATATCCATCCATGTACTGTTGTCACATAAAATGAAATATCTTCAATATAAAATAAGATTTTCTCATAAAAATTTGCACTGTATGTGTAGTTTGACATTATGTCACGTCACAGGAAATCTTTGCTTAATAGGTTTAAAAATAAACAAATTATGTCCGTTTTTTCATAGTGGAAACAAGATAGTCACTGTAACTGAACTGGCTGATACTCGATTGTTGTATCTTCATAATTATTCCAGATTTTCTGAAATTATTGACACTGTATATAGACTATATCAACCTCATGCAGTGTGCCACATTTCATCTTCATTCATTCATTCATTCATTCATTCATTCATTCATCTCATTTCATCTTCATCGGTTAATGCATAAATAAATTACATGAAATTTAATCGGTGAATGTTAACCGAAATGGCTAATTTTCACACATGTACTGTTGTCACATAAAATGAAATATCTTCAATATAAAATAAGATTTTCTCATGAACTTGGCATAGTATGTGTGGTTTGATGTGATACTATCAACTCAGGAAAGTTTGGCCTTACAGGTTTGAAAATAAACAAAATATGTGAGTTTCATTGATTGAAGAAACAAGATGGCCGCTGTAACTGAAATGACTGGTATTCAGTGAAATTGTAATATCTTCAAAATTGTACCAGATTATAGTATATAGAGTTATTCGACATAAAGTTGTGTACAAAATGTAATCTTCATACATTAATGTATGAAGAAATTACATGAACTTGAATTTGAGTCTAATTCAGCACATAGAAGCTTTGCCCCTCAGAAATATTTACACTCTGACCAACATTGCTCGCCAACATTGTTTCGGCGGTACTGATGTTTGAATGTGTTAGTTTGAGGCTGTTTCTGAAGGTGGTCGATCGGCCATTGGCACAATATCACCAATAATCTGCCTCTGACCAGTATATAGAGTCAAATGATCACACATCACACACGACAGGTTTATGTATAAACACAGTGTAAGAATATGATCTGAACAATGGGTACTCCAAGTAAAAAATATAAAATACGTGAACTATGTTTACATTTTTGGAGAATGGTCAAACGGTTGAGCTTTCAATGATAACCACACAATGTGCACAGTATTTGTGGTATTTGTGGCTTTATGATGGGGTTGAACACTTGACGGTGGGCCACTGCTGCCCCCTTACGGTGTTGGTACCTCCTTTGGAACCGAGGTTGCTTTGTTTTCCCATGCATTGCTCACTGCACTCTTCCTTAGATTGAGTTGAGTGCACTACATTGTTCTGCCTGTGACCGGGATCCTGTTTTTATGATGGACTAATCTCTGTCTCCAGGTGTTAACTGGCTAGAAATAAACTTTGATTTCGACCTGTCGAAACATATTCAGTAGTTTTGCCCCTACTCCAGACAAATGGGGAGTAGCCACACCCTTTCTCCTAGACTTTGTAACCTGTTTGCCTTGTTCTTTGTCTTATTGGACTTTGAACTTTGACTGTTAGACTGTTAGAATCCTAATCACTCAAAGTTTATGATGAAGTGAATGATTTGAATCATAGAGTAGCCATGTGTGCTTCCGTAGATGAAATAGGTATCTTTTGCAGACACTTGATTTGTGGCTGTCATGGGACACTTATCTCGATTCGTGTGTGATACGGTGTGGTGTGGTTGCGTCCCATATTGCGTATAATTGCTTCCCATAGGCCCCATATTGTGATCCCTGGTATGATGTTGCCCAGTTGGCCGTATGTGACATTTGCCCATGGTGTTCTACGATGTGACATCCATGTTTACTTGTTTCACCGTCTCAGAAGCTGTAACAGCAGTGAGACAGAGACTGCTGAATTCTATGTCCACGAGGCCCTCACAACCAAGATAGTCCTTTTACTGAAGCTCAACAGGCCCAAAAGGTTTTTAAAAAAACCCTAAACTAAACAAGACAGAAACTTAACAGAGCATCTTGTTTCTACTATGAAAAAACTGACATAATTGGTTTATTTTTAAACCTATAAAGCAAAGATTTCCTGTGAGGTGACATAATGTCAAACTACACATACAGTGCAAATTTCATGAGAAAATCTCGTTTAATATTGCAGATATTTAATTTTATCTGACAGATAGTGCATAACTGAAGGTGCGACTTTTTGGTAAACATTCTCTTCTTATTTCTTCAATAAAAAACAGACGAACGCGATACGCGAGTGGCTTATTCATGAAATATGTTCCCAACATCTTATATTAACATAAAAACAAGGTTGCCAACCCCTAACATTCCGGAACCACAAAAGTGTTAACGGAGCCCTTTTTCAGATTATTTTACTAGACTAACAATTAAAACTAAAGTTGCAAAGATTTTAGCCCTAATGAATACATTTAAATATATTATTGATAACAAAGCTCTATATATACTGTTCACTTATCCTTCCCCATTTAACATATTGTGTAGAGATCTGGGAAAATGCGTATAAAAGTAATCTTGACCCATTGTTTAAAGTTCAGAAAAGGGCAATAAGAATAATCCATTTAGCTGGATACCGTGATCACACTAATCCATTATTCTTTAAATCAAAAACAATGAAATGTGAGGACCTGACTGAATTTAAGAGGCTCAAATCATGTTCAAAGCCTCACAAAAGTCGCTTCCTGAGAGTTTACAAAAATGTTCTGCAAACGAGAAGTTAAATACAACTTGAGAGATAAAATGAGTTTCAATAAACAATACTCCAGAACATCTTTGAAAACCATGTGTCCCACGAGACGTGGTGTAGAAATATGGACAAATTAGATGAAAGTATTAAAATATGTAAAAACCTGGTACATTTGAAAAAGGTTTACAAAGAATTATTATTCATTAAATACGAACAATTATTGTGAGTGTTGTAGTACATTCTTTTGTTGTTGTTTTTTTTATGTTGCTGTTGCTTTTTTATTATTGTTCCTTATTATTTGCTGTTAGCTTGTCCTATGGTCCCTTGTTTATGATTTGTTTATGATTTGTTATCGTGCATTACGTTCCTTGGTTTGATTGTTAATGTAAATATTGTTTTTAATTTTGTGGTGGGCGCTTATAAGCTTTTTGCTTTGGCCCGCTCCGGTTCAGGAGACTTACTGCTCTAATATATAAATAAATAAATGATATTAAAGGTTTTCTGAGCTGTGTGTTCTATGTTGCAGTCCGTACGGGGGCCTGCGAGGGTCATACTGCCGACCTCAGCTGCGGTACGTATCCAACCAAACACTAAAACGCTGTGATATTATGCAAAGAAGTGTGGTTTAAACGCTGTATCTCTGTCAGATTCTGGAAAGGTGATCCGTATCCACAGAGCAGACTACGGCCGAGCCGACCGCACCATCTGCTCTCAAGGACGTCCTTCAGAGCAAGTCCAAAACGTGAACTGTGCTGCGTCTACGGCCAATGACCTCGTGGCTCAAATGTAAGATTTGGTTTAAACCAGGGGTCTCCAACCAGAGACATAATTACAAAATGTAAAACATAAAAGCTGAGGCTCCAAAATAAGGTTTTAAAGTCTATTTTTAAGCTCCAAAATGCATGACGTGTCCACTAAGCTCTCGATTGACCAGGCCCCAGGAAAATGTCATGATTGTTGTGAAGAAATCCACATCTTCTGTTTGTGAGACTAAGGTTTACCCTTTGCTTAGGTTTTTTTACTAAACTCTTTTTAATCCAGAGACTCCGGGGCCCGACTGTGTCTGTTTATCACCTGTATTCTCTCTCTGTGTCCCAGGTGCGATGGGAAAAGCCACTGCTCAGTCAGTGCCAGTAACTCTGTGTTTGGAGACCCCTGTTATGGCACCTACAAATACCTGCAGGTTTCCTATTCCTGCGAGTCCCAATGGTGAGTGAACAAATCTAAGGCTTTGTGTTTTCTTTTTTTTTCCTTTACAGTGTTCTGGCACTGTGGGATACCATATAAAAGAGAAACACCATGATAACAGTATAACTAACAAGTATAATAAAAAATTGTAAAAGAAATTACTATAGAAATATGACTGAGATCAATAAAAATAATATGAAAGGATTATGGAAAGTCTTAAATCATGCAATGTCTAAAGATTCAAAGGCTTTAAGTTACCCAGACTACATGATTAAAAATGATGAGAAAATTACAAACGGGGAGAATGTAGTTAATGCGTTTAATGATTACTTTGTCACCATTGGGCCTCAACTGCATCAAAAATAGCCAAAACAAACAGTGATGTCTCTCAACACAAAAATGTGAATGTACACTGCTTTTTTCTTACGGCAACAAATGAAAATGAAATAATTAAAATAGTTAAAGCTTTCAAGAATAAAAAAATCCACTGATTGGAATGACTTTTACATGAACATGATTAAAAAGTAATACAAAATATATCAATGCCTTTCTCAATCTCTCCTTTCAACTGGTGAATTCCGTGACCTCATGAAGATTGCCAAGGTCCGTTTGAGCAGAACAACTGCTCAAATAAAAAAATAAAAAAATAAACTAAGGTCATTCCAATTTATAAAAGTGGGGTTAATCGTCAGTTTACAAATTATAGACCAATCTCTATACTTCCTCAACTATCTAAGATTCTGGAAAAACGTTTTGCTGCCCACCTGGACAGCTTTGTGAATAAACATAATTTACTTAGTGACTGTCAGTATGGGTTCAGAAACAATAGGTCAACTACACATGATCTAATCAATCTAAGCAAAGAAGTCGCCAACAATATTGACACTAATTTGTACTGTTTGGGTATATTCATAGACCTCCAGAAAGCTTTTGACACTATAGATCATGAAATACTCTTCAAGAAACTAAATAATAATGGGATTAGAAGGATCGCTAACAATTGGTTGAAGTCATATTTGACTGAAAGAAACAGTATGCATAAATTGATGAACATGTATCAGGATGGAGGAATATAATATGCGGGGTCCCCCAGGGGTCGATTTTAGGACCTAAATTGTTTCTGCTCTACATCAATGATTTGTGTGAAGTCCCAACAAAGTTAAAATGTATATTATTTGCTGATGACACAACTATACTAGGCTCTAGCAAAGACCTACAACTGCTCATATCAGAGGTCACAACAGAAATATACAAACTCAAAGAATGGTTTAATAGAAATAAACTATCGCTGAATTTATTGAAAACAAAATGATTTATTTTGGCAAACGGAATAGCTGTTCTTAAAATCCAACACCATGAAACTTGATGACATCATAAAACTCAATTCCCTGCTACAGATATATAGATCTGTAAATAACCAGCTCCCTAGTAACGTACAATTACTGTTTGGTAAAAAAAAAAAAAAAGAGGGATGATACAATCTAAAGGGAACTCATAATTTGAAAGTAAAATGTATCCATTCCACCCTAAAAAGTCACTGTATTACACGGAGAGGAGTAAATCTGTGCAATAATTTAGATGAAGACTTAAAAGGTGCAGCTAGTCTACAGCAATTCAAAATACAGTATAAGAGAACTGTGTTTGAGAAGTATGCTGAAGACATGTGACCTTGTCTCTCAGTCACTCTCCTTAAGTAATCTGTATTACTATGAGCTTGTGAAATACCACATCATTGCTGATATAATCAATTGTCACCTACTCTATCAACCAAGTCTATTTGATCTGTATTAAAGGAAATTGAGATAAATTACAAGCATTAAAAATGCTGTTATGGCCTGCTTCCGCTGGTCATTACAATAAAATAGAATTGGGGCAGGCGAGATGTGGACCTGTTGTAGGGTCCCCCTCTCAATGGGCTCACAAATCTTGTCTTTTTAAAGCACCACTCAGTATAGGATTATAAAGCGGTTCACAACATCAACTAGTTAGGGCAGCAGGGTGGGGGCTCGCTGGTGGGGGGCTACCGCCCTCTACCACAATCAAACAATCAAACAATCAAAAACCACTGACAGAACAATCTTAACCAACATTATTACAGTGGAAGCAGGTATGATAGAAATGAGAAACATGATAAATTTGAAGATTATATTTTTGACAATGATACTTTTGAGAATGCTATTATTGTCATTGTTATTATGGTAATGATCAGTGTTTCCCACAGATTTCTAGGAGACTGTGGTGGGAGAGAGCGCCACCTTGGGGGGTCCGGAGGCCCTCCCCCGGGAGATTTTTTTATTTATTTAGATGCGTTTTCCTGCATTCTGGTGCATTTTAAGCAAAAAATAATAACTATTTTTGGCTATTATGCTGCTGTAAAAAGAATAATTTCTGGTTAATTTACATAGGGTACAGTTTTTTTTTTTTTAAATGTAATGGGTCAGTTTTTTTCCAAGGGCACAGGCCCTTGATTCTTCTCTCAGCTCCGCCCCTGCAGCTCTCAGATACAGACTCGGAACCTCAGCCTGATGCTGTGTTTCTCCTCTTTGCTCAGCTCAACAATGAGCCCTGTTTAGTCCAAGTCCTTGTTTGGTCCTGGTTTAGTCCAGGTTTGGTCCTGGTTTAGTCCAGGTTTAGTCCTGGTTTGGTCCTGGTTTAGTCCAGGTTTGGTCCTGCTCGCTGCTCTTTTGTTTTAAACGATGGAGAAACAGCCGCGCTGTTTGTGCGTAACTATCGCGCGTGTATATTTAATTAGATGACTAGCGTCTTTTTAAATCTTTAGCCGTATTTCAATCATTCTGCAGCCGTTTCTAAAAGTTTAAAACGAGCTCAGAGGCTGCAGTTTCTGTTCAGCGTAGCGCAGGATTATCGTAGCGTGAGGGGGAGAGAGAGCGAGAGAGAGCGAGGGTGAGGCAGCGCAGACGCAGCTGCAGGACTGAGGGAGTCACGTCGGGTCTAAAGTTTGGATCCAAGTTTCGGGTTCGGACGGGTTGGCGCGTGGGTCCGGACTCAGACTGAGGTCAGCCATTTCGTGACCTCTGGTTTAATTCATTATAGTGACAGCTGCATTAGCAGCGCAGTAAAGAGGTTTACTATGCAAATTAGCCATGTGGTCTTTTAGTTTATAAGCGAAAACAAAACTACGCGAAGCTGCCTTCATTTTTTGTAATACTAATAGGCTACTTAAACAGTGAGACATTGTTCACTGCTTCTTATTTGTCCTATTAAACCTGCACCTCTGCTGCAGATGTTGGTGTTGGGTGAGAGACAGAGAAAGAGAGGGGAGATGAGACTGTGGCGGATAAAATAGACTATGGCGGGCCGCCATAGACTAATGTATTAATGGGAAACCCTGTAATGATAATATATGTATAATAAATATGTGCACTAGTAATGTATGTGTATGTATATACTATATGTATACATGTCTGTATGTGTATATATATATATGTATATCTAAAACACTATGACTACTTAAACGATAAGTAAATCAATAGAATGGTGACCAGAATGGTAATATAAGCAATGATAAAAAATAAGAGAAAACTATAAAACTAAGTAAATACACTCAGAAATCACAAACTTTTCTATTTTCGCTCTATGTTTTTCATACCTGTACGTTGTCTTTTTGACATGTAAAAGCTTCGAATTATCAATGCTGCTAATCAATAATTGTATTTTCAAATTGGGGTAGGCACTTATAAGCTTTCTTGTTTCGGCCTACTCCTTTTGACTTATTATTTATTTTTTCTTGGTTTTTTTGTGATAATGTAAATGTAATGATGTAAATATTTTAAATAATAACTCATTGTAAATAATAGCTCCAATCAATCAATCAATCAATCAATGAATCAATAAAACAGTATATTGGGCCATATACAGTATTTGACAAAAAGTGGGATAAATTGCCAAGTATCGACACTTAAAAAAGTAGCCATTTGGTAATGATATAATGATACTATGTTATTGATGCGCCCATCCCTCGTGTAAACTTTACACACACACAGATGAAAGAGGCTGAGTAGGGGAAAGCTGCAGATCTACCGTGATAGTGCGCCCTCTGCTGGAAAAGTGGATCTAGACTCATCAGCTTTTATCAACCGTTCTGTATAACTCTGCACCTGATTGGAGCTTTGAACAGATCACAGCTGTGACCGCGCTCAAATGTGGTCCTGTATCTCAAAACAAACACGTCTTTTACGTAACATCTGTGTTGTTTTCTCTGGGAGAACACACACCGAGGCTGCAGTGACGCGACACTGAGGATAAGGCAGGCTTTTTGCACTTCTGCAGTCACACTGACGGGTCTCTGGAGAGATTAACTTAGTCAACTTTGCATTTATAATATTTATTCTTTTTGTTTCTTCTCCAACATGAAAAAAAGCACAGATCTGTTTCTTCGGCAGTGAATTTAAATGATCTGATAGTTTTAGTCTAATTTCAGTCTGCGAAAATATAAGTTTGACTAAAATTATGACGAAAATACTTGAGTTGATGAAATAAACATTGGTGCAGCAGAGACAGAGAAGCCTTTGCCAGGACTCGTGCTTCAGTCACAGAAGATTTAACTCCTGTCTTTCGTCAAGAGTCATGCCGTTGGGTAATGTGCTCAGTACAGTAATAATGAAATAAAACGTGTCCTTTTGTCTTTGTTTTACAGAAGCGCCCGTTTGAGGTAAAAGCAGCCGTGGCTCAGTCGTCGTCCTGGAAATCTCTCATGAAAGTTTGTTTGATTAAGAAGCGCATTAATCCTGTGGTTATGTGATCGGTTTCAAACTGCTGCAACAATATGGAGATCTCCATTCATTTAAATAAACTGTCTGCATTAAAATCTCTGTCTGTTTCTCAGTTTAAACCTAAAACATGTGTAACAGGATATAGGATCAGTGTGTCTTCAATACAATCAATATAAAACAACATAAATAAATAAGTTAAGAACAAAATATAAACAACACTGGCAGCGCAAATAAATATATTGTACATGTTTTCAGTGGTATTGATAAGTAACATTTATTGTAAGTATTTGCAAGTTTTTGCACATTATTTTGCATATAGAGGTTAATACACATTAATTAAATATAGAGATAAATCCTTTCCGTAGTCCCTTTATACAAGTGTTAATGGGATGATTGGGGGTCTTTCATCTCCCCCTCTAATTTCTGGTTGCAACGTTGCTTCCCGGGCAGTGATGTGACCAATGTTTCAGTCTTATCTCCATCCCGTGAGTCTGGCTGGCCACACCATCACACGCACCTGCAGGGATCGAGGGCTGGGCATCACTTTTCAGGCTCACCATCAAACCAGTCGGGGTTTTCGTAACTCAAAGGAGTCACTTCTGCAGCACACAGACTTGTATCTTTAGCCTGTTCACAGTACAGTATAAAGTCATTAGAATCACACTAATCATATTTAGTTGCTAATTTCAGAACTCACTCACTCAGACACACGAGGAGCGTGCTAGGTTATTTGAGGTGCTGTGGTACACTCTAGTGGACAACTAGTGCCATTGCAGCTTAGACAACACATACTAGTCTAGTAGCACATTGTTTCATGTGGGTTACATAGACTTTGCATTAATCCCTTTTTGTCTAATGTGGCATATATGAAGCACTGTGCAGGTCTGAACCCCCCTCTGTAATCAACAGCAACGGACTCCAACAATCAGTCACTCCACACGGACAAGGGCAGCGTTTACAGCCAAACTCCTGTAATGAGGTCCTCAGAAGGGCAATAAATGCCTGTTGTGTCATTAAAGCTGTCTAAATGTTGTCATCTATGGTAGGAAACTTGTACTTGCACCATATAAGCCTGTGTGATTAATCTTTAATTCTGTTTTAGTGCAGAGGTTCTTTTTTACTTTGGTAAAGGGAAAAAGTAGAAAACTCAAAGCATAAAGCGGTGGGAACATCATTTGGTTAGGGATGGCCTAGACTGGCCACCGGGAGCCCCGTTGGACCGATGCACTTTTGGGTCGATCAGACCAGATGAGGGAACAGGCAAGCAGGTTCTTCTGCAGAGCTCCGAGCTGTAATACATCAGCGTTAAACTGGACATGTTTTCCGGGTGATACTCACGCTTCTGCTGTTCCTTGAGGGACTGGACTTCAGTTTGGAGTTCAGTGATGGTGGAGAGCAGGTCTTGAGTGCCCTGGGGCCGAGTGCACCAGCTGGTCGTACGCCTGGTCTTAACTCTACGTCTGACTTAAATCTGAAAGTTACGACCTCCTCGTTCTTACGACCTGTGCACCACTCAGACTTAAGCTCTCTGTGCGCTACGCCCAGGTGTAACTTTTACGCCCAGTCTGGGGTAGGCGTAAATATCAGAAATCTTGCTTGTTGCGTTGACAACTATCAGTGGATATCACATTTAACGCGTTAAAATGCCAGCTCTGCGATTAATTTACCGCTTAAACAACGAGCGAGCCCTGAGAAGGGAGAGGGTGTTGAGAGACAGAAGCAACCCTCTCGAAATGTACAACGAAAGTGAGTTACTAGAAAGATTCCGCTTTGATAGGGCAACAATTTTTGAGATAGTCGGTGCGCTCACACCTCAACTGCAGCACGTAACGGAGAGGAACGGCGCACTGTCTCCGTCCCAGCAGGTGCTGATTGCATTGCGCTTTTTTGCCAGTGGGTCTTTCCAAAACAGTTTGGGAGACATGGTAAATGTCCACCGGACCACTGCGTGTAGAGCTATAAGGAGAGTCTCCCTCGCCCTCATGCGCATTATGGGCCGCTATGTCCGCCTGCCAACGCAAGAAGAAGCGGCAAGGATGAAGCAGGACTTTTATTTCAAGTCAGGGCTGCCTGGGATAATCGGCTGCATTGATGGCACACATGAGCGCATTCAAGCTCCATCCCAAGACGAATATTTGTTTGTCAACCGCAAAGGCTACCACTCCATCAACGTCCAGCTTGTGTGTACCAATGACATGCAGATAATTGACTTGGTGTCAAAGTGGCCCGGTTCTACGCATGACGCACGGCTCCTGAGAGAAAGCGCACTTCACCGAAGTGCGTATGTCCCAGGCTTCTGCTTCTGCTGCAGCTCAGTGAAGCAGGTCTGAGGATGTTCACAGGAGTGAGGTTTTCGATACCTGTACTAAAACATATGTCGCCTAGTGCCAGAAACAGAACAATAATGTGTGGAACCTCTGCAAATGTACAACATCGAGTTCATCTCCAATGTCAAGAGATGTGTGAAAATGGGGAATAATTTTGGGTGGGAAATGCAGCAGCAGTGACAAGGTGCAATGACAATTAGCCGTCGCATAATCCCTGAAAGGCCCTCATGAGCCAAATTCACCCCTCCCCTACCTGCTTACGGGACCTTGCGGCACTCCACACAACAAATCGGCTGATTCAGACCTTATTGGGTTACCTATGCCAAGATAAATATGAGGAGAACCACTGTAGAACCGACCCTGACAGTCCTACTTGATCCCTCAATCTTCTCAGCAGGACCTGAGAAGATTGAGGGATCAAGTCTTCTCACAACTTGCTCGGCCTCAAGGGAACAGAGAAACATCACGATAGAAATGGATTAGCTACAATTCAACCTGAAAAGACTCACAGAGACAGAATAGTGGTATGAGTGTTTAATTAATGAACATGAATATTATTGGGGCTCAGACCCCGGCGGAAGATTGAACGAACAATATGAAATGCACGGCATTGATGAACGATAGCCAGAATCTTCCCCCGAGCCTGGACCCTGGTGGTGGAAGAGGAATCCTAGGTTGGCCAGTCGACGACGAGCAGAGCTGAGGAGAGGCCAGATGGAGAAAGGGGTGGAGGAGGGTCGTAGCACGGCTGGCACACAGCTGAGTGATTGACCACGGAGCTTAAACAAGGGGATCCTGAGCGATGAGCAGATGCGGTGATTGGCTGTCATGAAGGTGCGGCTTTAGCAGGGTCTGTGATTGGATGATTGGCGAGCGCTGCCGGTGATGAGGTGAATGAATGCAGCTGGTAGGTCTTCCAGGTTGAATTTGCGCATAAGCTTCATGTTTGATAAATACAATATGGACGTGCTGCATGTCCTTTTGAAGCACAGAACCTGGAGAATTCAATTATATTTGTCTAGTCAAGGCTGGGACAGAAAGTATAATTGAATCACCTAAAATTGCTGGAGTGGATTACAGGATATAGACCAAAAATATTAGTCAGAAATATCGGCATCAGCCAATTCAAAAATCAAGAGCTTTGCCTTATTTTAGTCCCGTCTAAAAATAGAGGGCGTTATTCAGCTGTAAAGTTGTTTATGTTTAAATGTTTTCTTTGCTTTGACCCAGTTTTCCATTCATCATCTCCACAATCCCTGCCTCTGTCCCAGATAAAGTCATAGTTCTGCTAGAATAAGTCAGGGAGCCTCAGTGGTCTGACTCTTCATCATCAATGCTAGATCTTGGTGATAATGTGACACTGGATGGAAATAAACCGAGGCTTTGGCAGCAGCTTGTCAAACCATTTGCTAAAGGCGTCCAGGAAAATATTAGACCTTTTTGTTTTGGTGGCGTCTTGTTTGCTCAGCAGTATTTTAAAATCAACACATAGACCTCGGTTATATGTACACAACAGTTTGTTGATCCTGTTGGCGCCACAAAGCAGGATTTTGTTATCTTAAAAACCTGCTCCTCGCTTTGTTCCTGACACTTCATGCCCTTCCGTGTTTGGTTTTCTATTCCACGCGAAAGTCGAGCTCATGAAATGATACAGTTCCATTACATGCATCGTGTGGGAGATTCATCTCGTTATATTTCAAATTACACTTATTATTATTAGAGCTATACTTATACTTCAAAGACTCTTGTGTAACTATGCCACATAGGTGTATTTTTATTATTCAGTTTTCTTGAGCTTCCTCTTAATCTCTATACTTACTGCTCTATATTTACTGCTCTGTTTTATATTTACTGCTCTGTTTTATTGCCTTAATGTTCGGTGCAGCCCTATAAGGCAACTCCTGTTGTGATATTGGGCTATACAAAACCATTGATTGATTGATTGGTTGATACCTATAAGTGTCTCCAGGTTGTTTTCAAAATCTTCAGAACAAAAATAAAATGCATATAGAAAGTCTCCTTGGAAAGGGTTGGAGAGTTACTGGTTTACAACATGACATGATTTGCATGTTTTAATCCTAGGAATATGTTTTACAGTGGAAGAAAAAAGTGAGTACACTGTTTGAAATTACTGACATTTCTGCCTAAATTGCTCATAAAATGTGTCTGATCTTTATTAAAATCACAAGAATGAACTTAAACTTGTGTCTGCTTAAATTAATATTACCCAAACATTTACATTTTATCATGTTTTCATTGGCCATAACGTGTAAACATTCACAGGACAGCGTGGAATAAGTGAGTACACCGCCTGAAGTGTACTGAAGGCCAATCACTGAGGTGTGGCTTAACTGAAAAACACACACTAGTTAAGAATTGTCTCTTGTTGGGAAGCATTGTACATATAGTCAATGCATATAGCAACATATAGTCCTGTTGTTCATTAGTGTTGTGTTGATTTTAAATGTGCCTTGGGCTTTTATGGAAGTGTGTATGCATGTTTTGAGCCTGTCAAAGAAGAATTTCTGTCACCTTCGGGGACAGACAATAAAGTTTATCTTATCTTATCTTATTGTCTGATGTGCACCATGCCTCGCTCAAAAGGTCTGAAGACCCACGATCCAGATTGTTTTTAGCTTCACTGTTGCTTCACTTCCAAGGAGTGGCCGCCCAGTAAAGATGACTCCAAGAGCACAGCGCAAAATACTTCATGAGGTAAAAAAGAACCCTAGAGTGTCAGCCAAAGACTTACAGATATCACATGCCAACATCTCTGTTCACACATCTACAATACGTAGACTGCCGTGACAGGCAGTCTCTGCAACGTCTCCACAACTCAGACTGATTGCACACATACAAAGGGCCTATTTCACCGGCCTGGAGACTAGTTGGAAACTAGAGTTGTAGTTGTTCACAGAGATGTCTCTGAGACATCCCCTGGTAATAAGACGAGTCTCCAGGTAGTGTCTTTGAAAACGGACAGGTTCGATTTCTGCAGAGTTTACGCATGGTCTCTGAGAGGTCTCTGAAATGTCTCTGTGGTCTCAAGCAGCTGAGGACAACACTATAGTCCTCAACCTGTGAGACATTTCTGTGACGTCCCCACAATGTCTCCAAGACCAAGGAGATCTTTAAGAGTCAAATGGAGTCTCTTTGGCAGCAGAAAACATCCCAAGCTGCAATCATTACCATAACCTCCCAATATGACACATTTAGTAAGACTTAAGTTTACATCCTGATGTGTAACACTGTTAAATATCATTTAAAATGTTATGTACAAACTTATTTTAAAGAAGGGATTTCAAAATGAATGTTTTACCTAATAAGAACTCAAAGGGATCTGATATGAAATAATCTATTAACTGTGTAAATAGAGTTTAATGGACTGTCCCAGAACCGCATCTTTATATTTAATGACTACATCACTGTAAAAATAATATCCTGCTTTAAGTAAATAGTGACATTCATTATCTGAGTGTTTTTAACCCTGTCATGTGATAGATGTTATCTGTTGGTTCCTTGTCTTCTGGCTCTATATAAAGGCGTATGTGGATGTGTTGATCATCAGTGACTGCTCCTCGTCAGGATGTTGTCCTTCAGCTGCGCTTTGTGTGAGTATAACTCCAGACACTACTCTACACTGTATCTACAATAGTACAAATACTGTAACTCCACTGACACTACTCTACACTGTATCTACAATGTGTCAAAAGCTGGTTTTAACATGTTTTCCTCTCTTTCAGGGCTGGCTGCAGCCTCTCTGGTGATTGCAGGTAAGGGTCACATACCGCCTTTGCTATGTTAGATCTCAGAACTAAGGAAGGGCACTTGGATGGGAGACCGTTTGGAAACAACAGGAAGCCTGAGTGAGTGAGTGAGTGAGTGAGTGAGTGAGTGAGTGAGTGAGTGAGTGAGTGAGTGAGTGAGTGAGTGAGTGAGTGAGTGAGTGAGTGAGCGAGTGAGTGAGATTGACAGACTTGTAGGAACCGATAACGCAATAACAATAATTATTACATTATTGTCTGGTTCTTATATTATTGGCCTGACAAGATGAAAATCATTCACAAATGTAATAATTTCAGCCAATGATGTAATAATACATCCAAAAACCTTCCTAAGAAGGTTTAAGAACACATGTGTGCGTAATAAGGTGTCGTGTATGAGGCCCATTAATCACAATTAATACCACGCTTTTGTCATAGGTTTAACAAGACCTGAAAATATACAAACAAGAACTCTAGGCTCAGGCGCACACCAGCAGCATTCACCACAATGGATCAAATTAAACTCAAATGAAAAAGAATTGCCATTAGGGTTGAAAACGAGCAGAAAGCAGCATTAGACAGAACAGAACTAAATTATAGCCTTTTAAAACTGCACAATTACAATGATGAATATATGTAAGATGGAAACAAACATGGAATTAGTCTGTTTGTATCGGTCACAACCTAAAACTCTGTCCTCTTCAAACCCTGGCCTCTGTTGACCTGGGCGAGAGGGTTTTTGGTTCTTATATCACTTCCATGTTGTTGTTAGATCTAAAGTAGAATTGTATTGTCTGTCACAGAGGAGAGAACGGCATGCGAACACTCCACTGTCGACCTCACGTGTGGTAAGTGTAAAGTAAGTAAGCGTATTGTCCAAAGATGTTCGACCTGAATGCAGTGTCTCTCTCAGGTTCGGGTCAGGTGATCCATATCGACAGTGCAGACTACGGCCGATCCGACCGCACCACCTGTTCTCAAGGACGTCCTTCACAGCAACTCCAAAATGTGAACTGTGCCTCATATACAGCCACTGATCTCGTGGCCGAGATGTAAGATATATTCAAACTTTTCTCTGGGTCACAAAAGCTGATTTAGAACATTTTTTGCAACACTCAATCTGCATCAGGGCAAGGGCTGGGTATTGTGAAAAAAAGATAAGATGTGATAAGAGCCTTTACTGATCTCACAGATCTCACAATGGAGAAACTCACTTGTTACATTCAGCTCTCAGAAACACTCAGGGTGTGCAGGATAGACAGGGAACGATACTTGATTCACCATACCGATACCTGAACGACAGTGTTGGGGTAACGTGCTACTTAGTAACGCGTTAGAGTACTCAGATTATGTTTTCAGATAAATATCAAAGCTGAGGCTCCAAAACAAGGTTTACAAGTCTATTTTTTAGATCCATATGAATGACGTGTCCACTAAGCTCTCGACTGACCAGGCCCCAGGAAAATGTCATGATTGTTGCGAAGAAACCCACATCTATTGCTTGTGAGACCCTCTGCTGCTTTACCCTCTGCTTAGGGAGTTTTTACTAAAGTCTTTTTAATCCAGAGAGAACAGGGCCTGACTGTGTCTTTATCTGTTCATCACCTGTATTCTCTCTCTGCGTCCCAGGTGCAATGGGAAAAGCCGCTGCTCAGTCAGAGCCAGTAACTCCGTGTTTGGAGACCCCTGTTTTGGCACCTACAAATACCTGCAGGTTTCCTATTCCTGCAAGCGTAGCTCTATTGGTGAGTGATCGAATCTAAGGCTTTGTGTTTAGTTTTTTTCCTGTACAGTGTTCTGGCACCGTGGGATACCATATAAGAGAGAAATACCATAATAACAGTATAGTATTGAGCGATATACAGTATTTGACATAATCTAGGATACATTTATTTGAAGCCATGTCATTCTTTTTTTTTTATAATTGCTGCTGTGTCTTCTCTTTACATTATGCAAATTAGTATTGATACCTTTTGCCAAGTATCGATACTTAAAAAGTAGCTGTTTGGTATTGATTTATTGATTCTATGTTATTGATGCACCCATTCCTGACACACATTCACAAATGTAACAATTTCAGCCAATGATGTAATAATACATCCAAAAACCTTCCTAAGAAGGTTTAAGTCAAGCATCAGCGGTCAGAATGTTCTCTTTGTGGGGGTTTTATGGCTTTTAACCAACAAACAGGAGACCTTTGCACCTTTATCTGCTGAAGACATTTTGGCCTCCAACACCAAGTCAAGCTTTAAAGAGTTAACATTTCAACCAACACAGATCATAGTATTCATCAATACACAAATTCATTTAGCAACAGTAAACAAATGCAATACATATGATAATTTTACAAATTCTTTCACATAGCGTAATAAGGTGTCGTGAATGAGAACCATTAATCACAATTAATACCACATTTTTGTCATAGGTTTGACAAGACCTGAAAATATACAAAAAGAACTCTAGGCTCAGGCGCACACCAGCAGCATTCACCACAATGGATCAAATTAAACTCAAATGAAAAAGAATTGCCTCTAGGGTTTCAAACGAGCGGAAATCAACATTAGACAGAACAGAACTAAATTATAGCCTTTTAAAACTGCACAATTACAATGATGAATATATGTAAGATGGAAACAAACATGGAATTAGTCTGTTTGTATCGGTCACAGCCTAAAACTCTGTCCTCTTCAAACCCTGGCCTCTGTTGACCTGGGCGAGAGGGTTTTTGGTTCTTATATCACTTCCATGTTGTTGTTAGAGCTAAAGTAGAATTGTATTGTCTGTCACAGAGGAGAGAACGGCATGCGAACACTCCACTGTCGACCTCACGTGTGGTAAGTGTAAAGTAAGTAAACGTATTGTCCAAAGATGTTCGACCTGAATGCAGTGTCTCTCTCAGGTTCGGGTCAGGTGATCCATATCGACAGTGCAGACTACGGCCGACACGACCACACCACCTGTTCTCAAGGACGTCCTTCACAGCAACTCCAAAATGTGAACTGTGCTTCATCTGGTGCCACTCATCTCATGGTGAAGATGTAAGATATATTCAAACTTTTCTCTGGGTCACAAAAGCTGATTTAGAACATTTTTGCAACGCTAAATCTGCATCAGGTCAAGGGCTGGGTATTGTGAAAAAAGATAAGATGTGATAAGAGCCTTTACTGATCTCACAGATCTCACAATGGAGAAACTCACTTGTTACATTCAGCTCTCAGAAACACTCAGGGTGTGCAGGATAGACAGGGAACGATACTTGATTCACCATACCGATACCTGAACGACAGTGTTGGGGTAACATGCTACTTAGTAACGCGTTAGAGTACTCAGATTATGTTTTCAGATAAATGTAAAAGCTGAGGCTCCAAAACAAGGTTTTCAAGTCTATTTTTTAGATCCATATGAATGACATGTCCACTAAGCTCTCGACTGACCAGGCCCCAGGAAAATGTCATGATTGTTGCGAAGAAACCCACATCTATTGCTTGTGAGACCCTCTGCTGCTTTATCCTCTGCTTAGGGAGTTTTTACTAAAGTATTTTTAATCCAGAGACTACGGGGCCTGACTGTGTCTTTATCTGTTCATCACCTGTATTCTCTCTCTGCGTCCCAGGTGCAATGGGAAAAGCCGCTGCTCAGTCAGAGCCAGTAACTCCGTGTTTGGAGACCCCTGTTTTGGCACCTACAAATACCTGCAGGTTTCCTATTCCTGTGAGCATATCCCTATTGGTGAGTGATCGAATCTAAGGCTTTGTGTTTAGTTTTTTTCCTGTACAGTGTTCTGGCACCGTGGGATACCATATAAAAGAGAAATACCATAATAACAGTATAGTATTGAGCGATATACAGTATTTGACATAATCTAGGATAAATTTATTTGAAGCCATGTCATTCTTTTTTTTTATAATTGCTGCTGTGTCTTCTCTTTACATTATGCAAATTAGTATTGATACCTTTTGCCAAGTATCGATACTTAAAAAGTAGCTGTTTGGTATTGATTTATTGATTCTATGTTATTGATGCACCCATTCCTGACACATATTCACAAATGTAACAATTTCAGCCAATGATGTTATAATACATCCAAAAACCTTCCTAAGAAGGTTTAAGTCAAGCATCAGCGGTCAGAATGTTCTCTTTGTGGGGGTTTTATGGCTTTTAACCAACAAACAGGAGACCTTTGCACCTTTATCTGCTGAAGACATTTTGGCCTCCAACACCAAGTCAAGCTTTAAAGAGTTAACATTTCAACCAACACAGATCATAGTATTCATCAATACACAAATTCATTTAGCAACAGTAAACAAATGCAATACATATGATAATTTTACAAATTCTTTCACAAAGCGTAATAAGGTGTCGTGAATGAGAACCATTAATCACAATACCACACTTTTGTCATAGGTTTGACAAGACCTGAACATATACAAAAAAGAACTCTAGGCTCAGGCGCACACCAGCAGCATTCACCACAATGGATCAAATTAAACTCAAATGAAAAAGAATTGCCATTGATTTATTGATTCTATGTTATTGATGCGCCCATCCCTCACACACAGATGAAAGAGGCTGAGTAGGGGAAAGCTGCAGAGCCACTGTGATAGTGCGCCCTCTGCTGGAAAAGTGGATCTAGACCGATCAGCTTTTATCAACCGTTCTGTATAACTCTGCACCTGATTGGAGCTTTGAACAGATCACAGCTGTGACCGCGCTCAAATGTGGTCCTGTATCTCAAAACACTTTTCCCAATGTCATAAAACTAAAATCTCCTTCACGTGTCAATCCTTGGTTTTCCCTATGAATAAGCTATTGAGTCACTGTGTCAGCAAGTTCTCCCATTTATCTTCATTTTGATGATGATATTAAAGGTTTTCTGAGCTGTGTGTTCTATGTTGCAGCCCGTACGGTGTCCTGCGAGGGCCAAACTGCCGACCTCAGCTGCGGTACGTATCCAACCAAACACTAAACGCTGTGATATTATGCAAAGAAGTGTGGTTTAAACGCTGTGTCTCTGTCAGATTCTGGAAAGGTGATCCGTATCCACAGAGCAGACTACGGCCGATCCGACCGCACCACCTGCTCTCAAGGACGTCCTTCACGGCAACTCCAAAACGTGAACTGTGCTGCGTCTACGGCCAATGACCACGTGGCTCAAATGTAAGATTTGGTTTAAACCAGGGGTCTCCAACAAGAGACATATTTTCAAATTACAAAATGTAAAACATCAAAGCTGAGGCTCCAAAATAAGGTTTTAAAGTCTATTTTTAAGCTCCATAAGCATGACGTGTCCACTAAGCTCTCGATTGACCAGGCCCCAGGAAATGTCATGATTGTTGTGAAGAAATCCACATCTTCTGTTTGTGAGACTAAGGTTTACCCTCTGCTTAGGTTTTTTTACTGACCTTATTTCAATCCAGAGACTACGGGGCCTGACTGTGTCTGTTTATCACCTGTATTCTCTCTCTGTGTCCCAGGTGCGATGGGAAAAGCCGCTGCTCAGTCAGAGCCAGTAACTCTGTGTTTGGAGACCCCTGTTTTGGCACCTACAAATACCTGCAGGTTTCCTATTCCTGCGAGCCCAATTGGTGAGTGAACAAATCTAAGACTTTGTGTGTTTTTTTTTTTTCCTTTACAGTGTTCTGGCACTGTGGGATACCATATAAAAGAGAAACACCATGATAACAGTATAACTAACAAGTATAATAAAAAATTGTAAAAGAAATTATTATAGAAATATGACTGAGATCAATAAAAATAATATGAAAGGATTATGGAAAGTCTTTAATCATGCAATGTCTAAAGACTCGAAAACTTTAAGTTACCCAGACTACATGATTAAAAATGGTGAGAAAATTATAAACGGGGATAATGTAGTTAATGCGTTCAATGATTACTTTGTCACCATTGGGCCTCACCTGCATCAAAAATAGCCAAAACACACAGTGATGTCTCTCAACACAAAAATGTGAATGTACACTGCTTTTTTCTTACGGCAACAAATGAAAATGAAATAATTAAAATAGTTAAAGCTTTCAAGAATAAAAAATCCACTGATTGGAATTACTTTTACATGAACATGATTAAAAAGTAATACAAAATATATCAATGCCTTTCTCAATCTCTCCTTTTCAACTGGTGAATTCCGTGACCTCATGAAGATTGCCAAGGACCGTTTGAGCAGAACAACTGCTCAAATAAAAAATAAAAAAATAAACTAAGGTCATTCCAATTTATAAAAGTGGGGTTAATCGTCAGTTTACAAATTATAGACCAATCTCTATACTTCCTCAACTATCTAAGATTCTGGAAAAACGTTTTGCTGCCCGCCTGGAGAGCTTTGTGAATAAACATAATTTACTTAGTGACTGTCAGTATGGGTTCAGAAACAATAGGTCAACTACACATGATCTAATCAATCTAAGCAAAGAAGTCGCCAACAATATTGACAATAATTTGTACTGTTTGGGTATATTCATAGACCTCCAGAAAGCTTTTGACACTATAGATCATGAAATACTCTTCAAGAAACTAAATAATAATGGGATTAGAAGGATCGCTAACAATTGGTTGAAGTCATATTTGACTGAAAGAAAACAGTATGCATAAATTGATGAACATGTATCAGGATGGAGGAATATAATATGCGGGGTCCCCAGGGGTCGATTTTAGGACCTAAATTGTTTCTGCTCTACATCAATGATTTGTGTGAAGTCCCAACAAAGTTAAAATGTATATTATTTGCTGATGACACAACTATACTAGGCTCTAGCAAAGACCTACAACTACTCATATCAGAGGTCACAACAGAAATATACAAACTCAAAGAATGGTTTAATAGAAATAAACTATCGCTGAACTTATTGAAAACAAAAATGATTTATTTTGGCAAACGGAATAGCTGTTCTTAAAATCCAACACCATGAAACTTGATGACATCATAAAACTCAATTCCCTGCTACAGATATATAGATCTGTAAATAACCAGCTCCCTAGTAACGTACAATTACTGTTTGGTAAAAAAAAAAAAAAAGAGGGATGATACAATCTAAAGGGAACTCATAATGTGAAAGTACAATGTATCCATTCCACCCTAAAAGTCACTGTATTACACGGAGAGGAGTAAATCTGTGCAATAATTTAGATGAAGACTTAAAAGGTGCAGCTAGTCTACAGCAATTCAAAATACAGTATAAGAGAACTGTGTTTGAGAAGTATGCTGAAGACATGTGACCTTGTCTCTCAGTCACTCTCCTTAAGTAATCTGTATTACTATGAGCTTGTGAAATACCACATCATTGCTGATATAATCAATTGTCACCTACTCTATCAACCAAGTCTATTTGATCTGTATTAAAGGAAATTGAGATAAATTACAAGCATTAAAAATGCTGTTATGGCCTGCTTCCGCTGGTCATTACAAATAAATAGAATTGGGGCAGGCGAGATGTGGACCTGTTGTAGGGTCCCCCTCTCAATGGGCTCACAAATCTTGTCTTTTTAAAGCACCACTCAGTATAGGATTATAAAGCGGTTCACAACATCAACTAGTTAGGGCAGCAGGGTGGGGGCTCGCTGGTGGGGGGCTACCGCCCTCTACCACAATCAAACAATCAAACAGCACTGACAGAACAATCTTAACCAACATTATTACAGTGGAAGCAGGTATGATAGAAATGAGAAACATGATAAATTTGAAGATTATATTTTGACAATGATACTTTTGAGAATGCTATTATTGTCATTGTTATTATGGTAATGATCAGTGTTTCCCACAGATTTCTAGGAGACTGTGGTGGGAGAGAGCGCCACCTTGGGGGGGTCCGGAGGCCCTCCCCGGGAGATTTTTTATTTATTTAGATGCGTTTTCCTGCATTCTGGTGCATTTTAAGCAAAAAATAATAACTATTTTTGGCTATTATGCTGCTGTAAAAGAATAATTTCTGGTTAATTTACATAGGGTACAGTTTTTTTTTTTTTAAATGTAATGGGTCAGTTTTTTTCCAAGGGCACAGGCCCTTGATTCTTCTCTCAGCTCCGCCCCTGCAGCTCTCAGATACAGACTCGGAACCTCAGCCTGATGCTGTGTTTCTCCTCTTTGCTCAGCTCAACAATGAGCCCTGTTTAGTCCAAGTCCTTGTTTGGTCCTGGTTTAGTCCTGGTTTGGTCCTGGTTTAGTCCAGGTTTGGTCCTGGTTTAGTCCAGGTTTGGTCCTGCTCGCTGCTCTTTTGTTTGAAACGATGGAGAAACAGCCGCGCTGTTTGTGCGTAACTATCGCGCGTGTATATTTAATTAGATGACTAGCGTCTTTTTAAATCTTTAGCCGTATTTCAATCATTCTGCAGCCGTTTCTAAAAGTTTAAAACGAGCTCAGAGGCTGCAGTTTCTGTTCAGCGTAGCGCAGGATTATCGTAGCGTGAGGGGGAGAGAGAGCGAGAGAGAGCGAGGGTGAGGCAGCGCAGACGCAGCTGCAGGACTGAGGGAGTCACGTCGGGTCTAAAGTTTGGATCCAAGTTTCGGGTTCGGACGGGTTGGCGCGTGGGTCCGGACTCAGACTGAGGTCCGCCATTTCGTGACCTCTGGTTTAATTCATTATAGTGACAGCTGCATTAGCAGCGCAGTAAAGAGGTTTACTATGCAAATTAGCCATGTGGTCTTTTAGTTTATAAGCGAAAACAAAACTACGCGAAGCTGCCTTCATTTTTTGTAATACTAATAGGCTACTTAAACAGTGAGACATTGTTCACTGCTTCTTATTTGTCCTATTAAACCTGCACCTCTGCTGCAGATGTTGGTGTTGGGTGAGAGACAGAGAAAGAGAGGGGAGATGAGACTGTGGCGGATAAAATAGACTATGGCGGGCCGCCATAGACTAATGTATTAGTGGGAAACCCTGTAATGATAATATATGTATAATAAATATGTGCACTAGTAATGTATGTGTATGTATATACTATATGTATACATGTCTGTATGTGTATATATATATATGTATATCTAAAACACTATGACTACTTAAACGATAAGTAAATCAATAGAATGGTGACCAGAATGGTAATATAAGCAATGATAAAAAATAAGAGAAAACTATAAAACTAAGTAAATACACTCAGAAATCACAAACTTTTCTATTTTCGCTCTATGTTTTTCATACCTGTACGTTGTCTTTTTGACATGTAAAAGCTTCGAATTATCAATGCTGCTAATCAATAATTGTATTTCAAATTGGGGTAGGCACTTATAAGCTTTCTTGTTTCGGCCTACTCCTTTTGACTTATTATTTATTTTTTCTTGGTTTTTTGTGATAATGTAAATGTAATGATGTAAATATTTTAAATAATAACTCATTGTAAATAATAGCTCCAATCAATCAATCAATCAATAAAACAGTATACTATTGGGCCATATACAGTATTTGACAAAAAGTGGGATAAATTGCCAAGTATCGACACTTAAAAAGTAGCCATTTGGTAATGATATAATGATACTATGTTATTGATGCGCCCATCCTCGTGTAAACTTTACACACACACAGATGAAAGAGGCTGAGTAGGGGAAAGCTGCAGATCTACCGTGATAGTGCGCCCTCTGCTGGAAAAGTGGATCTAGACTCATCAGCTTTTATCAACCGTTCTGTATAACTCTGCACCTGATTGGAGCTTTGAACAGATCACAGCTGTGACCGCGCTCAAATGTGGTCCTGTATCTCAAAACAAACACGTCTTTTACGTAACATCTGTGTTGTTTTCTCTGGGAGAACACACACCGAGGCTGCAGTGACGCGACACTGAGGATAAGGCAGGCTTTTTGCACTTCTGCAGTCACACTGACGGGTCTCTGGAGAGATTAACTTAGTCAACTTTGCATTTATAATATTTATTCTTTTTGTTTCTTCTCCAACATGAAAAAAAGCACAGATCTGTTTCTTCGGCAGTGAATTTAAATGATCTGATAAATAGTTTTAGTCTAATTTCAGTCTGCGAAAATATAAGTTTGACTAAAATTATGACGAAAATACTTGAGTTGATGAAATAAACATTGGTGCAGCAGAGACAGAGAAGCCTTTGCCAGGACTCGTGCTTCAGTCACAGAAGATTTAACTCCTGTCTTTCGTCAAGAGTCATGCCGTTGGGTAATGTGCTCAGTACAGTAATAATGAAATAAAACGTGTCCTTTTGTCTTTGTTTTACAGAAGCGCCCGTTTGAGGTAAAAGCAGCCGTGGCTCAGTCGTCGTCCTGGAAATCTCTCATGAAAGTTTGTTTGATTAAGAAGCGCATTAATCCTGTGGTTATGTGATCGGTTTCAAACTGCTGCAACAATATGGAGATCTCCATTCATTTAAATAAACTGTCTGCATTAAAATCTCTGTCTGTTTCTCAGTTTAAACCTAAAACATGTGTAACAGGATATAGGATCAGTGTGTCTTCAATACAATCAATATAAAACAACATAAATAAATAAGTTAAGAACAAAATATAAACATCAACATTGGCAGTGCAAAGAAATATATTGTACATGTTTTCAGTGGTATTGATAAGTAACATTTATTGTAAGTATTTGCAAGTTTTGCACATTATTTGCATATAGAGGTTAATACACATGAATTAAATATAGAGATAAATCCTTTCCGTAGTCCCTCTGGGGGTAATACAAGTGTTAATGGGATGATTGGGGGTCTTTCATCTCCCCCTCTAATTTCTGGTTGCAACGTTGCTTCCCGGGCAGTGATGTGACCAATGTTTCAGTCTTATCTCCATCCCGTGAGTCTGGCTGGCCACACCATCACACGCACCTGCAGGGATCGAGGGCTGGGCTCGCCATCACTTTTCAGGCTCACCATCAAACCAGTCGGGGTTTTCGTAACTCAAAGGAGTCACTTCTGCAGCACACAGACTTGTATCTTTAGCCTGTTCACAGTACAGTATAAAGTCATTAGAATCACACTAATCATATTTAGTTGCTAATTTCAGAACTCACTCACTCAGACACACGAGGAGCGTGCTAGGTTATTTGAGGTGCTGTGGTACACTCTAGTGGACAACTAGTGCCATTGCAGCTTAGACACCACATACTAGTCTAGTAGCACATTGTTTCATGTGGGTTACATAGACTTTGCATTAATCCCTTTTTGTCTAATGTGGCATATATGAAGCACTGTGCAGGTCTGAACCCCCCTCTGTAATCAACAGCAACGGACTCCAACAATCAGTCACTCCACACGGACAAGGGCAGCGTTTACAGCCAAACACCTGTAATGAGGTCCTCAGAAGGGCAATAAATGCCTGTTGTGTCATTAAAGCTGTCTAAATGTTGTCATTTATGGTAGGAACTTGTACTTGCACCATATAAGCCTGTGTGATTAATCTTTAATTCTGTTTTAGTGCAGAGGTTCTTTTTTACTCTGGTAAAGGGAAAAAGTAGAAAACTCAAAGCATAAAGTGGTGGGAACATCATTTGGTTAGGGGATGGCCTAGACTGGCCACCGGAAGCCCCGTTGGACCGATGCACTTTTGGGTCGATCAGACCAGATGAGGGAACAGGCAAGCAGGTTCTTCTGCAGAGCTCCGAGCTGTAATACATCAGCGTTAAACTGGACATGTTTTCCGGGTGATACTCACGCTTCTGCTGTTCCTTGAGGGACTGGACTTCAGTTTGGAGTTCAGCGATGGTGGAGAGCAGGTCTGGAGTGCCCTGGGCCTCAGCTCTGTGCAGCCCACACTCAGCCTGAACTTAAACACAGTCAGGGTTGAGGCCTGTTTCACGTTCTCACGGAGGCTGTTCCAGACCTTTTCTGCATGGACCTGAAATGCAGCCTCACTGTGTTTAGTCCTGACTCTGGGAACCACCAGGAGACCCCTCCCTGAGGATCTCAATGCCCGAGGTGGTTCATACGGCTGCAACATGTCAGAGATGTACTTTGGTGCCTGACCATGAAGAGACTTATACACAAGCAAAGCTATTCTGTTCTCTGAGCGACAGGAAGCCAGTGCAGAGACCGGAGCACTGGACTAATATGGTTGTATTTCCTGGTTCTGGTCAGGACTTGAGCAGCAGCATTTTGAATCTACTGCAGCTCTAACAGCTCGTTTGGAAAGTAAACAAGCCATTACAATAGTCTACTCGACTCGAGACAAACACATGAATCTGATTTAGATTTATTTTAGCAATGTTTTTAGGTGGTAATAGGCCACTGATGTAATTGACTTAATATGACTGTTCAAAATTCAGGTCTGAGTCCTAGATTTCTAACTTGATTTTTAGATTCTAGTGAAAGAGCCCCAAGATGACTAATGACAACTTCTCTGTGTTTTATGTGGGCCAAAGACAATTATCTCAGTTGTATCTGTATTTAACTGATGTTTCAGAAACCTTTTATATGAGCTCTTATTGCATATGTCCCAGGCTTCTGCTTCTGCTTCAGCTCAGTGAAGCAGGTCTGAGGATGTTCACAGGAGTGAGGTTTTCGATACCTGTACTAAAACATATGTCGCCTAGTGCCAGAAACAGAACAATAATGTGTGGAACCTCTGCAAATGTACAACATCGAGTTCATCTCCAATGTCAAGAGATGTGTGAAAAATGGGGAATAATTTTGGGTGGGAAATGCAGCAGCAGTGACAAGGTGCAATGACAATTAGCCGTCGCATAATCCCTGAAAGGCCCCCATGAGCCAAATTCACCCCTCCCCTACCTGCTTACGGGACCTTGCGGCACTCCACACAACAAATCGGCTGATTCAGACCTTATTGGGTTACCTATGCCAAGATAAATATGAGGAGAACCACTGTAGAACCGACCCTGACAGTCCTACTTGATCCCTCAATCTTCTCAGCAGGACCTGAGAAGATTGAGGGATCAAGTCTTCTCACAACTTGCTTGGCCTCAAGGGAACAGAGAAACATCACGATAGAAATGGATTAGCTACAATTCAACCTGAAAAGACACACAGAGACAGAATAGTGGTATGAGTGTTTAATTAATGAACATGAATATTATTGGGGCTCAGACCCCGGCGGAAGATTGAACGAACAATATGAAATGCACGGCATTGATGAACGATAGCCAGAATCTTCCCCCGAGCCTGGACCCTGGTGGTGGAAGAGGAATCCTAGGTTGGCCAGTCGACGACGAGCAGAGCTGAGGAGAGGCCAGATGGAGAAAGGGGTGGAGGAGGGTCGTAGCACGGCTGGCACACAGCTGAGTGATTGACCACGGAGCTTAAACAAGGGGATCCTGAGCGATGAGCAGATGCGGTGATTGGCTGTCATGAAGGTGCGGCTTTAGCAGGGTCTGTGATTGGATGATTGGCGAGCGCTGCCGGTGATGAGGTGAATGAATGCAGCTGGTAGGTCTTCCAGGTTGAATTTGCGCATAAGCTTCATGTTTGATAAATACAATATGGACGTGCTGCATGTCCTTTTGAAGCACAGAACCTGGAGAATTCAATTATATTTGTCTAGTCAAGGCTGGGACAGAAAGTATGATTGAATCACCTAAAATTGCTGGCGTGGATTACAGGATATAGACCAAAAATATTAGTCAGAAATATCGGCATCAGCCAATTCAAAAATCAAGAGCTTTGCCTTACTTTAGTCCCGTCTAAAAATAGACAGAGTTATTCAGCTGTAAAGTTGTTTATGTTTAAATGTTTTCTTTGCTTTGACCCAGTTTTCCATTCATCATCTCCATAATCCCTGCCTCTGTCCCTGATAAAGTCATAGTTCTGCTAGAATAAGTCAGGGAGCCTCAGTGGTCTGACTCTTCATCATCAATGCTAGATCTTGGTGATAATGTGACACTGGATGGAAATAAACCGAGGCTTTGGCAGCAGCTTGTCAAACCATTTGCTAAAGGCGTCCAGGAAAATATTAGACCTTTCTGTTTTGGTGGCGTCTTGTTTGCTCAGCAGTATTTTAAAATCAACACATAGACCTCGGTTATATATACACAACAGTTTGCAGATCCTATTGGCACCGCAAAGCAGGATTTTGTTATCTTAAAAACCTGCTCCTCGCTTTGTTCCTGACACTTCATGCCCTTCCGTGTTTGGTTTTCTATTCCAGGTGAAAGTCGAGCTCATGAAATGATACAGTTCCATTACATGCATCGTGTGGGAGATTCATCTTGTTATATTTCAAATTACACTTATTATTATTAGAGCTATACTTATACTTCAAAGACTCTTGTGTAACTATGCCACATAGGTGTATTTTATTATTCAGTTTTCTTGAGCTTCCTCTTAATCTCTATACCTATAAGTATCTTGGGGTGTTTTCAAAATCTTCAGAACAAAAATAAAATGCATATAGAAAGTCTCCTTGGAAAGGGTTGGAGAGTTACTGGTTTACAACATGACATGATTTGCATGTTTTAATCCTAGGAATATGTTTTACAGTGGAAGAAAAAAGTGAGTACACTGTTTGAAATGACTGACATTTCTGCCTAAATTGCTCATAAAATGATTATTAAAATCACAAGAATGAGTCAACTTAAACTTGTGTCTGCTTAAATTAATATTACCCAAACATTTACATTTGATCATGTTTTCATTGGCCATAACATGTAAACATTCACAGGACAGCGTGGAATAAGTGAGTACACCGCCTGAAGTGTACTGAAGGCCAATCACTGAGGTGTGGCTTAACTGGAAAATACACACTAGTTAAGAATTGTCTCTTGTTGTGAAGCATTGTCTGATGTGCACCATGCCTCGCTCAAAAGGTCTGAAGACCCACGATCCAGATTGTTTTTAGCTTCACTGTTGCTTCACTTCCAAGGAGTGGCCGCCCAGTAAAGATGACTCCAAGAGCACAGCGCAGAATACTTCATGAGGTAAAAAAGAACCCTAGAGTGTCAGCAAAGACTTACAGATATCACATGCCAACATCTCTGTTCACACATCTATAATACGTAGACTGCCGTGACAGGCAGTCTCTGCAACGTCTCCACAACTCAGACTGATTGCACACATACAAAGGGCCTATTTCACCGGCCTGGAGACTAGTTGGAAACTAGAGTTGTAGTTGTTCACAGAGATGTCTCTGAGATATCCCCTGGCAATAAGACGAGTCTCCAAGTAGTCTCTGTGAAAACGGACAGGTTCGATTTCAACACAGTTTACGCATGGTCTCTGAGAGGTCTCTGAAATGTCTCTGTGGTCTCAAGCAGCTGAGGACAACACTATAGTCCTCAACCTGTGTGACTTTTCTGTGACGTCCCCACAATGTCTCCAAGACCAAGGAGATCTCTAAAGGTGCGTTCAGACCGAACGTGCGTCACGCTCCGTCAGCCTCTAGTTGGACGCCAAACATTGCCGCTTCCCACTCGCGAGAAACGCCCGTTTGCTGGCGCGTGAAGTTTTGCAAGCGTCATAATTAGGAGGCGTGTCATACAACTCAGGCCGAGCGCAAACCGCGATGATCAACTTCTCCTCCATGCTGCAGGTCAGGGGCGCAACTACCCCCCCTCAGGTAACAGGTGACCTCACTATTTGAGCCCAGTCCCTGATTGGTTAACAAAGAGTAAATGAACGCACGTGTAGATTGTGATTACTTGAGTGCATGAAGCAGTGGGCGCGGCATCGCTGCTCTGTACCGCACTGTTCTCACTGGTTTTGACGCGCGTTAATCCTCATCTGCTCGCATTTGGAACGCTTCATACGCGCGGACATCTTTGCTTACATTTCAACGCGCGTCGAAGTGCGTCTACATAGGGTTAACATGGAAGTTGGTGGCGTGTCAGCGTTTGGTCTGTATGCACCATAAGAGTCAAATGGAGTCTCTTTGGCAGCAGAACACATGCCAAGCTGCAATCATTACAATAACCTCCCAATATGACACATTTAGTAAGACTTAAGTTTACATCCTGATGTGTAACACTGTTAAATATCATTTAAAATGTTATGTACAAACATATTTTAAAGAAGGGATTTCAAAATGAATGCTTTACCTAATAAGAACTCTAAGGGATCTGATATGAAATAATCTATTAACTGTGTAAATAGAGTTTCATAGACTGTCCCTGAGCCAGTCCATGAAACTGGCTCAGGGACAGTTTCATTAAATATAATGATGTAGTCATTATATTTAATGACTACATCACTGTAAAAATAATAGCCTGCCTTAGGTAAATAGGTGCCACCTTTTTAGAGAAAATCTTAATTAAACAGTGGCATTCATTATCTGAGTGTTATCTGTTGGTTCCTTGTCTTCTGGCTCTATATAAAGGCGTATGTGGATGTGTTGATCATCAGTGACTGCTCCTCGTCAGGATGTTGTCCTTCAGCTGCGCTTTGTGTGAGTATAACTCCAGACACTACTCTACACTGTATCTACAATAGTACAAATACTGTAACTCCACTGACACTACTCTACACTGTATCTACAATGTGACAAAAGCTGGTTTTAACATGTTTTCCTCTCTTTCAGGGCTGGCTGCAGCCTCTCTGGTGATTGCAGGTAAGGGTCACATACCGCCTTTGCTATGTTAGATCTCAGAACTAAGGAAGGGCACTTGGATGGGAGACCGTTTGGAAACAACAGGAAGCCTGAGTGAGTGAGTGAGTGAGTGAGTGAGTGAGTGAGTTCTGGTTATTGCTATTGTTTGTAATGTAATGATGTATTTTAACTTTGCTGAAATTTCGTATTGCCTGTGTACGGCACTTTGGGCAGTGATAGGTTTACATTGTTGTAAATGTGCTTTATAAATAAATTTGACTTTGAACTTGACCTTGTGAGTGAGTGGGTGAGTGGGTGACTGTTGTCTGAGGGGCTGATGGCGCAGATTGACAGACTTGTAGGAAGCGATAACGCAAATGTAATAATTTCAGCCAATGATGTAATAATACATCCAAAACGTTCCTAAGAAGGTTTAAGAACACATATGTGCATAATAAGGTGTTGTGTATGAGGCCCATTAATCACAATTAATACCACGCTTTTGTCATAGGTTTAACCTGGGCCTGAAAATATACAAAAAAGAACTCTAGGCTCAGGCGCACACCAGCAGCATTCACCACAATGGATCAAATTAAACTCAAATGAAAAAGAATTGCCACTAGGGTTGCAAACGAGCGGAAAGCAGCATTAGACAGAACAGAACTAAATTATAGCCTTTTAAAACTGCACAATTACAATGATGAATATATGTAAGATGGAAACAAACATGGAATTAGTCTGTTTGTATCGGCCACAACCTAAAACTCTGTCCTCTTCAAACCCTGGGTCTGTTGACCTGGGCGAGAGGGTTTTTGGTTCTTATATCACTTCCATGTTGTTGTTAGATCTAAAGGAGATTTGTATTGTCTGTCACAGAGGAGAGAACGGCATGCGAACACTCCACTGTCGACCTCACGTGTGGTAAGTGTAAAGTAAGTAAGCGTATTGTCCAAAGATGTTCGACCTGAATGCAGTGTCTCTCTCAGGTTCGGGTCAGGTGCTCCATATCGACAGTGCAAACTACGGCCGATCCGACCACACCACCTGTTCTCAAGGACGTCCTTCAGAGCAACTCCAAAATGTGAACTGTGCTTCATCTACAGCCACTCATCTCGTGGCCGAGATGTAAGATATATTCAAACTTTTCTCTGGGTCACAAAAGCTGATTTAGAAGATTTTTGCAACGCTAAATCTGCATCAGGGCAAGGGCTGGGTATTGTGAAAAAAAGATAAGATGTGATAAGAGCCTTTACTGATCTCACAGATCTCACAATGGAGAAACTCACTTGTTACATTCAGCTCTCAGAAACACTCAGGGTGTGCAGGATAGACAGGGAACGATACTTGATTCACCATACCGATACCTGAACGACAGTGTTGGGGTAACATGCTACTTAGTAACGCGTTAGAGTACTCAGATTATGTTTTCAGATAAATGTAAAAGCTGAGGCTCCAAACAAGGTTTTCAAGTCAATTTTTTAAGATTCATATGAATGACGTGTCCACTAAGCTCTCGACTGACCAGGCCCCAGGAAAATGTCATGATTGTATTTTTCTTAATTTTTTTAATTTTTAATTTTTTAATTTTATTTATTTTTTATTTGAGCAGAAAGTCTGCTCAAAGGGAATGGGCCGAAGCCAAAAGCTTATAAGCGCCCACCCCATAATTAAAAACAATAATATTTACATTAACAAAGAAACCCACATCTATTGCTTGTGAGACCCTCTGCTGCTTTATCCTCTGCTTAGGGAGTTTTTACTAAACTCTTTTTAATCCAGAGACTACGGGGCCTGACTGTGTCTTTATCTGTTTATCACCTGTATTCTCTCTCTGCGTCCCAGGTGCAATGGGAAAAGCAGCTGCTCAGTCAAAGCCAGTAACTCCGTGTTTGGAGACCCCTGTGTTGGCACCTACAAATACCTGCAGGTTTCTTCATCCTGCAGGTGTAGCCCTATTGGTGAGTGATCAGATCTAAGGCTTTGTGTTTTATTTTTTTCCTGTACAGTGTTCTGGCACCGTGGGATACCATATAAAAGAGAAATATCATGATAACAGTATAGTATTGGGCGATATACAGTATTTGACAAAATCTGGGATAAAATGATTTAAAGCAGAGGTCACTAAACGGCGGACCTCGGTCCGGATCCGGACCCAGGCGCCAGCCATTCCGGACCCGAACCTTGGATCCAAACTTTGGACCCGACCGTGAATTCCCTCAGACGAGCAGCTGCGTCTGCGCTCTCTCTCTCTCTCACTCTCTCCCTCCCTCTCCCTCTCTGACTGCACCAGAGCGATAAACTACAGCTCAGACGAACAGAAAGAGAAAGTCCTACATCTTAGCTTCATGATACTTTTTAAATTTTTAGAAACGGATTCGGAATGACTGAAATATGGCTTGCTAAAAACAAAAGCGGAGGACGCCCTAATTACTGTAAATATGCACGCGCGATCGTAATGCGCAAATAGCGCTGCTGTTTCCCGAGCAGGTCTGAACCAGTACTAAACCTGGACTAAGCCAGGACTAAACCTGGACTAAACAGGACTCAGTGTGTTGAACTGAGCAAAGAAACACATCACTGTCATATATTATGTGCACATTGTGTATAATAGGCTACAGTAGCCTATGCATTCTGCTATTTAGGAGCCAAAACTTATTTTTAGAGCAAAAAAACAATAACAGGATTCAATTGATTACATTATTTTCAAATCACAGAAATAGATTTAAAAAAGGCTTAAAAATCCTGATATAACCGTGAATTAACCCCGTATGTTCCGGACCTTTGCTTGACCATTTTTTTCATTTCGGACCTTGGTGAAATTTAATTTGTGACCCCTGATTTAAAGCCATGTCATTCATTTTTTAATAATTGCTGCTGTGTCTTCTCTTTACATTATACAAATTAGTATTGATAAATTTGCCAAGTATCAATACTTAATAAAGTAGCCGTTTGGTATTGATTTATTGATTTTATGTTATTGATGCGCCCATCCCTCACACACATTCACAAATGTAATAATTTCAGCCAATGATGTAATAATACATCCAAAAACTTCCTAAGAAGGTTTAAGAACACATATGTGCATAATAAGGTGTTGTGTATGAGGCCCATTAATCACATTTAATACCACACTTTTGTCATAGGTTTAACAAGGCCTGAAAATATACAAAAAAGAACTCTGGGCTCAGGCGCACACCAGCAGCATTCACCACAATGGATCAAATTAAACTCAAATGAAAAAGAATTGCCTCTAGGGTTGCAAACGAGCGGAAAGCAGCATTAGACAGAACAGAACTAAATTATAGCCTTTTAAAACTGCACAATTACAATGATGAATATATGTAAAATGGAAACAAACATGGAATTAGTCTGTTACTCTGTCCTCTTCAAACCCTGGCCTCTGTTGACCTGCGCGAGAGGGTTTTTGGTTCTCATATCACTTCCATGTTGTTGTTAGATCTAAAGGAGAAATTTTTTTTTGTTACTTTATTTATTTTTATTTTTTTAATTTAATTTTTAATTTTAGGTTTTAAACAACACAAACATGGGACACTTGGGATATTAAAAATAAAACTTTACAGACAAATGATTTTAACAATGTGGCGCTGAAGTGAAAATTGTCCATTTCTCCCATTTTTCTTGACACTGCTCTTCTTGAGTCCTCAGTCTATGGGTCAAAATCTACATCTCCAAAATTCCATTCACAATTTGTAGCCAGTCTTTAGTTTCTATTTTGTACCATTTTTAGTAATAGCCTTTTTACAGGCTACTAACAATATTTTCAGTAAATATTTATCATTTTTTTCCACATTATCCGCCATGATGTATCCAAAATATAACAGCAAACACGTTTTGGGAATCACATAGCCCAATACCGTCACAATTATTGAATATACATCTTCCCAAAATGATGAGAGTTTTGGACATAACCAAAAAACATGTGCATGATTTACATTGACCTCTCCACATTCTCTCCAACAAGGAGATATATTTGGATATATTTGGCTGTGATTTTAGGAGTGATAAAAAATCGAATTATATTTTTCCAGCAATGTTCCCTCCAAATTCTCGACGAGGTAGTTGACTGTTGTGTTCTCCAGATATATATCCATTGCTCTTCTGAGACAGCAAATCCTAGTTCTTTTTCCCATTTCTCTTTTACGTCCAAGGTGTTACAAACCCTCCTCCCCAGCAAATGTTTGTAAATAGACGATATAGTTCTATATTTTTAGAATGGTATACTCCAACAATCATTTTTATAAGATCATTATTATTATGTTCGACAATGTCTTTTATTTTTTTACCATAAAAATCCCTTAATTGTAGGTACCGGAAGTGGTCTTTATTTGTCAAAGCATACTGCTGCTTTAATTCTTGAAAACTTTTAAAGCAGCCATCTTTAATTAATACACACCAAGCTGTTATACCTTTGTTAACCCATTGTTTAAATATCAGATCCTGGGTACCTGGAGTGAAATTTTTATTATAAGCAGGCCACTGAAGTATAGGGAGTTCTTTTTCAAGTTTGTATTTCCTTATTACACTTAGCCACACTCCTAACGTAAAACAAGTCACTGTATCTACTTGGTTAAGCATATTCTTTACTTTATCAGTCTCTGAGATAATACTTGATATTTCTCTTCCTTGTATCAGTTGTTCGATATTTTTCCATTTTGAAACATAATTTCCATCACACCAATTTAATACTGGGGTCATTTGAGTTGCATAAGATTTTAGATACACCTTCTGGTGCACCTGGACACATCATCAGTGATGTAACCTAGGATCATAGGGGGTTTCGGGTCTTTCAACAATCATACCCCCTCCCCTAGGCGACCCAGCCGGGGTGATCAAGTCCCAGCTTGTGTCCAGGTAGCGCTACTGCCCTACATGCCACGCCTCTCCCCTCCTGATCCACAGCCACCTTGATGCCACTTCTGCAGCATCAGTGGCCAACTTGATGGCCCTTTGTTGGCTGGCCCCTGTGATGCCAAGCATTCTGTAGGCCCTGCAGAGGGATTGGCCCACAAACCCTCGACATCCCACTTCGATAGGTTGACATATCACTCGCCACCCATTGCTCCGGCACTCCTCCACAAGCTGGGAGTACTTCGCTCTCTTCCTTTCATTGGCCTCCTCGATACGGTCCTCCCAAGGCACTGTGAGCTCCAAGAGGATTACCTGCTTGGAGGCTACTGAAGTGAGCACAATGTCTGACCTTAATGTTGTTACGGCAACAACTTCTGGGAACTTCAGCTGCTTACCCAGATCAACCGACAGCTCCCAATCCCGCGCCGTTGCCAACAAGCCAGAGGAGGTGTTCCGGGCAGCTGGTATTGACTTCTCCCCTGCTCTGACAAAAGCGATGGTCTTCACTGGGCGGAGACTCTTGCTGTGGCTAACTCCACTGCAGATGGAATCCGCTATGGCTTTAAGAACCTGGTCATGTCGCCAGCGGTAACGCCCTTCGCCCAAGGCTTTTGGACAGCAGCTGAGAATGTGCTCCAACGTTCCTCTCCTCAGGCAGAGGGGACATGCTGGTGTCTCCACCTTTCCCCAGGTGAAGAGGTTGGAGGGACTTGGCAACACATCGTAAACAGCCTGAATCAGGAATTTTATCCTATGGGGTTCTGCCTTCCAGAGCTCCGTCCATGTGACCTTGCGCTCCGCTGCTTGCTCCCATCTTGTCCAGGCGCCCTGTTGCCGCATCCCAACCATCTGACAAGCTCGCTTCTCCTCAACCCCTGCTCGCACCTCGTCGAGGATCAACGACCTCCTCTCTTTCCCTTGCGCCTTGTCGTAGCGAGGTGTTCTTCCGCTACCTAGACCAGCTCTCCCCTGTGCTACTGTGCCCACCAACACCTTTTGCCGTAACCTTGACTCCGCATCCTCCATGGCAGCCCTCCACTTCCGCCCTGTCCTGACCTCAATCCCTGCTTGGGCAAATAATAGTACTCTTTAAGATTCGGCAGTGCCATGCCTCCTCTATCCTTTCCTATTTGGAGTTTTTCAAATTTGATTCTAGGTTTTTTATCACGTCTTCCGATGAGGAGGCAGAGGCTGGGGACTCGGAGGGGGGTTCGTCCATCACCCAGGCTGAAGTCACTGAGGTGGTTAGAAAGCTCCTCGGTGGCAAGGCCCCGGGGGTGGATGAGATTCGTCCCGAGTACCTTAAGTCTCTGGATGTTGTAGGGCTGTCTTGGTTGACACGTCTCTGCGGCGTCGCGTGGCGGTTGGGGACAGTGCCTCTGGATTGGCAGACCGGGGTGGTGGTCCCTCTCTTTAAGAAGGGGGATCGGAGGGTGTGCTCCAATTACAGGGGGATCACACTTCTCAGCCTCCCGGGTAAGGTCTACTCCAGGGTGCTGGAGAGGAGGATCCGGCCGATAGTCGAACCTCGGATTCAGGAGGAACAATGCGGTTTTCGTCCCGGTCGTGGCACACTGGACCAGCTCTATACCCTACATCGGGTGTTCGAGGGTTCGTGGGAGTTCGCCCAACCAGTCCACATGTGCTTTGTGGATTTGGAGAAAGCGTTCGACCGTGTCCCTCGTGGTGCCCTGTGGGGGTGCTCCGGGAGTATGGGGTGCGGGGCCCTCTGCTAAGGGCTGTCCGTTCCCTGTATGACCGCAGCAGGAGCTTGGTTCGCATTGCCGGCAGTAAGTCAGACTTGTTTCCGGTGCGTGTTGGTCTCCGCCAGGGCTGCCCTATGTCACCGGTTCTGTTCATTATCTTTATGGACAGAATTTCTAGGCGCAGCCAGGGGCCGGAGGGTGTCCGGTTTGGGAACCTCAGGATCTCATCTCTGCTGTTTGCAGATGATGTTGTTCTGTTGGCTTCATCAAATCAGGACCTCCAGCGCGCACTGGGGCGGTTTGCAGCCGAGTGTGAAGCGGCCGGGATGAGGATCAGCACCTCCAAATCTGAGGCCATGGTTCTCCACCGGAAAAAGGTGGTTTCCCCACTTCAGGTCGGTGGGGAGTCCTTACCTCAAGTGGAGGAGTTCAAGTATCTCGGGGTCTTGTTCACGAGTGAGGGACGGATGGAGCGTGAGATCGATAGACGGATCGGTGCAGCGTCAGCAGTGATGCGGTCGCTGTATCGGACTGTTGTGGTGAAGAGAGAGCTGAGTCAGGGGGCAAAGCTCTCGATTTACCGATCGATCTACGTTCCCACCCTCACCTATGGTCATGAGATCTGGGTAATGACCGAAAGGACAAGATCGCGAATACAAGCGGCCGAAATGAGTTTCCTTCGCAGGGTGGCTGGGCGCACCCTCCGAGATCGGGTGAGGAGCTCAGTTACCCGGGAGGAGCTCGGGGTAGAGTCGCTACTCCTTCACGTCGAAAGGAGCCAGCTGAGGTGGCTAGGGCATCTGTTCCGGATGCCTCCTGGTCGCCTCCCTCGGGAGGTGTTCCAGGCATGTCCTATTGGGAGGAGGCCTCGTGGAAGGCCCAGGACACGCTGGTGGGACTATGTCTCCGAGCTGGCCTGGTGTCGCCTCGGGGTCCCCCAGAACAGCTGGAGGAGGTGTGCGTGGATCGGGAAGTCTGGGCATCTCTGCTGAGACTGCTGCCTCCGCGACCCGGCCCCGGATAAAGCGGAAGAAAATGGATGGATGGATGGATGGGTTTTTTACCACTCCATATGAATCTTGATACAAGTTTGTCCCATATTTTAAATTGCTTCTCCGGTATATCTATGGGAAGTGCCTGAAAGAGGTAAAGAAGGCGAGGCAAAATGTTCATTTTTACGTTGTCAATTCTGGAACTAAAATCCAGCATGAGAGTGTCCCATCTTCCTAAATCACACCTTATTTCCTGGTCAACTTGGGGAATATTTACCTCATACAGTTTATCCAGATTTTTGTTAATTTAACTTCAAGATAGGACATAGTGGTGGCGTTCCAATTCAAATTATATCTTCCCCTTACAGTTTCAGATGGGGAGTAGTTCATTGTTAAAATGTGTGTCTTAGCCAAGTTTAATTTGTATCCAGAGTCAAATCCGTACAACTCCAAATTATGAATAAAAATGGGCAAAGATGTTTCTGGGTCGTGTAAATAACATATTACATCATCTGCAAATAGTCCTAGCACATGCAAATCATTTCCAATCTGTATACCCTTGATTTCTTCATTTTGTCTAATAAATTGAGCTAAAGGTTCTATATAGATGGCAAATAGTGTTGGAGATAGACTACATCCTTGGCGAGTTGAACGTTCAAGTTGTATGGTTTCGGTTAAATTACCATTAACCTTTACACGAGCCGTAGGTAATTGATAGAGCGTCTTGACACACTGTACCGCTTTTGTATTGAATCCTAATTTGTTCAAGACTTCGTATAAAAAGACCCAACTAACGCTATCGAACGCTTTCTCTGCGTCGAGACCTACTAATACTGCACTAATTTTTTTCTTTTTTAATGTGATCTATAATATGAAGGCTCCTTCTAATATTATCCTTGGTTTGGCGACCCTTAATGAATCCAGTTTGGTCCTGATCAATAATATCACCAACACATTTTTCAAAACGCTTAGCTATAATAGAAGTGTAAATCTTGTAGTCTACATTAAGTATGGATATCGGTCTAAATCAGCACATGACTCAGACTTCTTCTTTTGGGAATAACAGTTATAATCGCTTCCCTCCATGATGGGGGAGAACCCCTTGTTCTAGTGTGTAGTTAAATGATGCTTGTAATGATGGTATAAGTTCGGCACGGCAAGGATTTATACCATTCAGATGGTAACCCATCACTGCCAGGTGTCTTGTTTGTTTTGATTCTACCAATTGCCTTCTCTATTTCAATTCTTGTTATAGAGGATGTTAATAATTCATTTTGTTTATTTCCTATTGAGGGTAGATCCAGAGTCTGTAAAAACGTTTGAATTTGTTCTTTATCTGCAGAGGGTGGTTGGCTGTACAGTCTTTCATAGTAGTTTTTAAATAATTGTTCTATTTCTTGAGGTTCATGTGTAAATTGGGATGTTTTGTCATCCCTTATTTTATAAACGGTTCTGTCTGCTTGCTGTTTTTTAAGCTTTTTAGCTAATAATCTAGTTGCTTTAGGCCCCACTTCATAATATGATTGTCTTAGAAATTTAGCTTTCTTTTCCAATTCTGAGGTTAACATTTTGTCAATATTGTCTCTTACTTCTTTAATTGTTGGTATTAAGTCAGGATTTAAAGTGCGTTTATGTTCCTTTTCCAATTCCCTAGTTTTCTTTTTTCTTTTTCATAAATTTCCATCTTGGCCTTTTTGAGTGCTATGGTCTTGGAAATCAATTTCCCCTTATAAGCACAAAATGGTTGGATTAACCTCCTGATTATCATTTTCTTTTAAGTATATTGTAATATCTTGTTTAATTTCTTCCTTGATTATTTACTGTTCAGAAGTCCTACATTAAGTCTCCATAATGTATTACGTACTCGAGGGTTAAGTTTTAGTTTCAATGTCAACAATGAATGATCTGATACAGTTGTTTCCTCTATTTTACATTCTATTACTCTGTATAAATCTATATTATTCACAAAGAAGTAGTCAATTCGTGAGTAGCTCTTATTTGGTGCTGAGAATCCATATAAAAAAAGAGTATAATCTTTTTTATATGGATTCAATTCCCGCCATGTATCTACAATTCCAAACTCCTCAAGAGAGGTTTTAAGTTTTTTAGAAATTGAATTTTGGAATCGCCTACTGTTTGTAGTGTCTAGGTTAATGTTCATCACAATATTGAGATCACCACCCCAAATCAGTATTCCTTCCATTTCTGCAATTATTTTGCTGGTGAGATTTCTAAATAATGTTTTGCTACTATTAGGTGGAGCATAAACATTAACCATTGTGACTTTTTCATTTTCCAGTAAGCCTTTTATAATAACATACCTCCCATCCTTATCAGAAATTTCTTTGGAACATTCAAATTTTACTGTGTTATGTACAAGTATTGATACACCCCTTTTGCAACCATGTCTAGATATGCTGTAATATAGTTTTGTGTAGCCAAATCCCTTCAACTTTTCGTTTCTTGTCTGGATAGATGGGTTTCTTGTAAGTAAACAATTTGAGCCTTTTCTTTCCGCAATATAGAAATGACTTTCTTTCGTTTTATAGGACTATTAAGTCCATTCACATTCAACAACACTATTTTGATGTTATTTTCCATTTAGGGCTGGGCAAAAAATCGATTTTATCGATTTATCGATTTTGTAGCTAAAAACGATTTTTATTTTGCAAACTCAAGTTTTTTTTCCACCACAGTTTTTTTTTGGACTTTTTCGCGTTTCGTGTGGGTTACCGACCGTAGCGCAGTGTGAGCCATGCCCCTCCCCCGCCTAACACCGTCAAAACAACAACATGCGCGATGGAAAGTGATTACAGAATGATCTGAATGAAGTATGTCCTTGAGTTGCTCATATTGCGAAGAAAGGGCTCAGGATTTGCGTCTTGGATGAACTCTGACAAGTTGCACCACTGCCTTGCTAGCTAGCTAGCTTTCCTAACTTTTAGCCTGACGCTAACAACAACACGGTGAAGAAACCACAATGCAAACGCGGTTTAAGGCTAGTAATGTCCTTCTCATCTGGAGCGCTCACGTAAAGTCTCAGGACAAACTCATACGTACTTCTCTCTCTCCTTCTCTCTGTCCCTCCTGCGTGTGTGTGTGTGTGTGTGTGCGTGTGTATCTGTGTGTGTGTGTATCTGTGCGCCTGCCCCGATCGGGAGAGAGACGTGCAGACGCGAGAAACAGGGAAATAGTGGATCCTTTGAAAACTATGAAACTACAATAAATTTGACTCATGTTGCAGAAGCAAGCACATGCCCCAAACGCGTTAATTAACTTAATACCCACAACTCTATCCCCAGCCTGACTATAAAACAAGTAAACTGCACAGAGGCAGGTGAACTTACAGGAACATTTTACTGTGATGGAGATGAAATAATATTGCTACAATTATCTGCACCTTCATCTTATCTTCTGTGTTCTTCCAGGTGAAGGTAGAGATTTAAGTGAATTTAGATGAATAAAGAGAATAAAATAGCTGTATAATGAATTTACCCCATTGTATAAAAGGCTTTGTTTTTGAAGTATTTTGTCAGATGTATATCATATCACCCTGCCCTAATGCCAGAGGCTCATTTACTTTTTATTTTGGGATTGTTTACGCATTTTAACTCTTGAGGACAATAACAACAATAAAGTGGCACTTTTGACAATATATCTGATCTGCAATCATTTTTAAGTGCATTGAAGAAAAAAAAATCGAAAATCGAATCGAAACTCGAATTTTTCTTTAAAAAATCAGAGATTTTCTTTTCAGGCAAAATCGCCCAGCCCTATTTCCATTATTTATATGTTGTACAAAGTATAAAGTTGTTCCATTCCCAATGTCCCAAACACAAAACGTGAACAAACTACTGAACATAAAACAATGAAACTTCCAAAAGAAGGGATATCAAAAATCCCTTTTTATCCCTGTTGGTGGGTAGAGGGTGAACTACCACAGTAATGTGGCGGCCCTCCCTAGTATAAGAAAAATTCCCAGCCAGTGGCAACCTTCCCATACCAGAATTGTCCAACATTCAGTGCGTCTCTAGTAGTCGGTGCTCTTATACTATCATATTATCAAACAACCTATAGTTTAAGATCTATTAATGACCATTTAGATACATTATTAAATAGACCCGTTTTTAAAATGTAACCTTAAAGGATCTGTATCATGCTATTTTAGCCATTCCAAAGTAAAGTATAGGCATTTATATGATATATTGTACCTCTATCACTATGGAGTACTCATTTTTGAGAGAAATATAAGTATTTTTGGGGGGTATTTTCCCTACCCGGAAGACAAGACGCTTCGATTCAGTTAACTCCGCCCCTCTCTCCGCTCATTTCACATTTGCAGTATTATAAATATAAATATCGCTGCAAAAGTGAAGTTACTTCACATAATGCAGTTATAAGGAGATGACATGTGCAACACAGTTTCATAAATGGCTAACACACACGCTAACACACACGCTAACATGCGTTTTGATTGACTCACCGCTCAGTCTGGCCTCTCCATGAAATCGCGTTGGTTATAAAAGTGAATCCACTTTGATTCTGGTCAAGGTTCACCAAGCATCCATCAGGTTGGTTGATAAAGTCGCTGAATCCCAGAAAGAAATTCCAACTTCAGGCGAGTGCACTCTTCTTTAGGAAGGTTGAATAGTCCTGTTCCTCTCGTAGCCAAACGCGAACCCGTGACATTATCGTTCGGTAAGAAAAAAGAACAGGCGTGTCCAGTATATTATGTATAGTATGTTAGAAAGAGCTCCGTCTTCAAAAACAACATTTCTGCTCCGATCCATGGCTCCTCCGGCCGTGGGTGCGCTTGATTAGGCTCGTGGGACAGCACAGATGCGTCGGAGAGTTGCTTTTTTTTTTTTTAATTTATTTCTCTCTTACAACAACAAAAATAAAAAAATGAAAAAGCTGTTCTATAAATAAAAATCAGGCCGTAAGGCATTACATTACAGACGTAGAGCACTTCCGTTCCGCTGTGACGACACAACTGAACAGCTCAGTCGTTTACCAGGAGAGGGCGGAGCAGCTGCTCAGAGAGCAGGATTCAGGAGGATTACTTAGAACTGCGTGAATGAAGCCAAAAACCGCTCTGGGGGTGTTTTAGTTAAGTAGGCAAGGCAAGGCAAGGCAAGGCAAGTTTATTTGTAGAGCACAATTCATACACAAGGCAATTCAAAGTGCTTCACAGTTGCAGAAAGAGAAATTACAAGAAAACAGATAAAATCAATCAATAAAACATCAACATAAAGTTAATCAATGACAGTAAAAGGCAAGAGTGCAGATAAAATACTTTCAGTTTTCATATGCACGGGTAAAAAGAGCTGTTTTCAGCCTGGATTTGAACATTGTCAGAGTTGAGGCCTGTCTCACATCCTCATGAAGACTGTTCCAGATTTTAGCTGCATGAAACTGAAACGCAGCCTCACCGTGTTTATTATTGACTCTGGGAACCACCAGGAGACCCCTCCCTGAAGTTCTCAGGGCCCGAGATGGTTCATACGGCTCTAACATGTCAGAGATGGACTTTGGTGCTAAACCATGAAAAGACTTGTACACAAGCAGAGCTGTTTTAAATTCTATTCTCTGAGTGACAGGAAGCCAGTGCAGAGACCGGAGCACTGGACTAATGTGGTCGTATTTCCTTGTTCTTGTCAGGACTCGAGCAGCAGCGTTCTGGATGTTCTGCAGCTGTCTAACAGCTCGTTTAGAAAGGCCAGTGAGCAGCCGTTACAGTAGTCTAACCTGCTGGAGACAAATGCATGGATGAGTCTCTCTAAGTCTGGTTTTGACACTATTCCTCTGATCTTAGCAATGTTTTTCAGATGGTAAAAAGCTGATGACGTTATTGCTTTGATGTGGCTGTTTAAGTTCAGGTCTGAGTCCATGATTACTCCTAGATTTCTAACCTGATTTTTTGGATTCAGAGCGAGAGACTCAAGGTGACTGATAACACTTTGTCTTTGTGTCTGTGGGCCAAAGACAATGATCTCAGTTTTGTCTGAGTTTAGTTGGAGAAAGTTGTTTTGCATCCACAAACTGATCTGTTCGATGCAGTGACAGAGTGTATCTACAGGCCCATGTTCACCTGTCGTCAGTGACACGTAGATCTGAGTGTCATCTGCGTAGTTGTGGTACGACACATTGTTGCTGTTTATTAGCTGACCCAATGGAAGCATGTACAAGTTGAATAAGAGGGGTCCCAAGATTGACCCCTGGGGGACTCCACAGGTCATGGAAATTTTGTCTGAGACACAGTTGCCAATTTCGACAAAGTACGTCCTATCCTCGAGATAGGACTTGAACCAGTTTAGAGCAGTACCAGAGATTCCCACCCAGTTTTCTAACCTGTGAAGTAAGATCCCGTGGTCCACTGTGTCAAAGGCAGCGCTCAGGTCCAGCAGAACTAAAACTGAGACCTTACCTGCGTTTGTGTTCATACGAATATCATTTGTCACCTTGATCAGAGCTGTCTCAGTGCTGTGGTGGGGCCTAAATCCTGACTGGAAAGTATCAAACACATTGTTAGATAGGAGAAAGTAAGTGAGCTGTTGATATATTACTTTCTCTAGGACTTTTCCTAAGAACGGTAGGTTTGATATGGGCCGGTAGTTGTTCAGTACCTTGGGATCAAGGCTGCTCTTCTTTAGAAGAGGCTTAATGACTGCGGTTTTCAAGGCCTTTGGAAATGCTCCAGTCTCAAATGAGATGTTAACTAACTGAACAAGTTGTGGTAACAAGCTGGTCAGCACAGACTTCAGAAATCTAGTGGGTAATTCATCAAGGCAGCATGTACATGAACTCAGACCGGAGATAACCTCTTCGATTGTTTTGTCAGTAACAGGAGTGAAATGTGTCAGCTCAAGGTGTCTAGCTGGTGGCAGGGTTGCTATTTGTGTTGTGGAAATTATGGCATTTTTAATGCCTTGGACTTTGTCATGAAAAAATATTGCAAACTCATTGCACTTAGATGTAGAGATTAGTTCTAAGGGCAGTGAAACTGGAGGGTTAGTTAATCTGTTTACTGTGGAAAACAGTAAACAGATTAATAGCATAACAACATAGCTAAAAACTCCAAAAAGTCAATTTTGCATGATATAGGACCTTTAACAATGTATAGTCATTCTGAGAGAGTTTTCACTTATGGTATCTTAGTTTACTTCACTTTGAGCTACGGCGAAACTCTGTGAGCCTCTCCTTCGCTCATTCCCCCACGCCGTGTCTTCCACCTACGAGTCTCCATGGCATCTGCTCCTCCAGCCTCTCCTCCGCTGCTCTCCGTCGGTCCGCTCTCTTCGTCCAGGTCAGTTTGAATCCCCTCCTGATCAGATGCTGTGCCACATCGTCCGCACTGTCGTCCGGAATCCCAAAACACTCTCATCTTCGTAAAAGGCGTCTGAAACCTGACGCTCCTCTCCTTCAATGCCGCTTTTATTGGGCTGTAAGCCTTGCGTTTTTCCATCGTGTCAGACGCATAATCATTATCAAAATACAGACGTTTGCCATCAATCTCGATCTTCTGTTGCCAAACTTTCTTGAGCACCATTTCTTTAACTTGAAACTGCAAAAAGTTCACTATTATAGATCTCGGGGCTACTGTGGGAGCTGGTTTAGGAATCAACGCTCTATGTGCCCGCTGTATTTGAAGTTGAACTCCGTCCGGTAGCTTGATGTGTGTTCCGAACAACTCCGTCACAAAATCCATAACAGATTTACCTTCTTTTTCTTCTGCGACCCCATATATACGGAGGTTGTTTCTACAAATCCAAAAGCTTGTCATGCATTTCGTTGTTTTGTTTGATTGTAGAAAGCAGCGCCTCTTTCATTTCCAAGCAGGACGTTTCAAGGTCTGATATTCGTGACTGGGCCTCAGCTATGTTAGCATTCTGGGTGTCAAGATTCTGTTTTTATTTATTAGTTTATTTAACAGGGACAGTACACATTAATGAATATTTATGTAAATGTGTCAGTATTAGCTGCAAAGCTAGTTTTCAACTGTTGTCCCTGGGCAAGGTGTATAATGCCAACAACAATTATAAAACATAAAACAATTTAAAAGTTGAGGCTACATACTTACATAACAAATGTTGATACAATTCATACATTAATAACATCTGAATGTTCGTTCTGTGACTTGCACAATAGAATGGAGATTTTAGTGCAAGGGCAGGTCATACAGTTCAAACAAACATAAGGATAAATATGTACAAATATTATTTACAATGCAACATCTGTGCAGAGGATCCTGACACTTGGCTCAGTCCTGCACCAGGAGGTCTAATGAGCACATCGTTGATTGGATTTCAACCAATTTTTTAATTGAGTCCTAAATGTGTTAAACGTGGGGCATTCTCTTATAGTGAGAGGGCTGCTGTTCCAGATGTTACAGCCCCTGACTGAAAGAACAGTCTGGCCAAAGGTGGTATGTCTGAAGGGCACTTCACAGTCTCCTCGAACCATAGACCGAGTGGCTCTGCCAGAAGAGGATTTAAATTTTACAAATTCCCTTAATGGCGGTGGTGCAAGTCCATTGAGTATTTTGTAGACCATACAAGCAAATTTAAAGTATTTAAAATTTTCGAAGTTTAGAAGGTTGTACGTCTCAAGAATGCGGCAGTGGTTACGAAACAGGTTTTCTAGCAAAAACTTTTAAAGCTTTTTTATATAAGGATTCTATTTGTCTAAAAGTGGTTTCGTTTGTAAGAGACCAGTTTGTAAAACAATATTCAATGTGCGAGAAAAACATTAGCATGCAGAAACATCCTAGCTGCCTGAAGTGTCATTGATGAGCGAATATATCTGAAGTTATTGAAGAATTTAATCTTTTCCTCTTGTGCTGTCCATGGATACATTTAAATAACAAATACATCTTAATGCCTGTTGTTGGTCTGGTTTCCTGTAAGTTTTACCGTACCCGGACAGCACTGCGCATTCATGACTGGAAGAGGAGTTTAGATGCATCGTCATCACTAAGCTATCAGCTAATTAACACATACCAGTTATAAAGATGACCAAGATTCAGGAGATTAAATTACGAAGATTTATTTCCCTGACATTAGAATCTAAGCACCGCATTTTCCTAACAAGTCTGCCAGTCCTCCGTTCCCCAGGGGAGAGACTAATTTTTTCCTCCTCGGGGCAGCAGAGTATACGTCACATTTTCCCATCATGCCTAAGACTACGTGTCGTTTCCATTGGTTCCCAAGCCGTCATGTGACGTTTGGCTCCGCCCTTCGCGGCCATTTTATGAGTTCGTGTGTTAGAGACGGTTTTCCTGTCATTTTAAAACATTTGTACAAACTTTTGATTAACATTTCTAAATAGCTAAAAAGGCATCACATCACATGAAAATATTATATAACTCTTCATTATGAAGACTGAATTTAATAGTTTTACAAATTTTTGTGACGTGACTTTTGAACGTGAGAGTAGAGTCAATATATTTTCTTGTTGGTCCTACGGTTCTTATGCATTGTCCTCCTTTACGCTGTAATTCACAATGACTTTTTCAAAGTTTGATATCTCCCGGAGGTATTTTTGATCACCGACTTTACGGAGCTCTTTACAATGCGGCCATATGGGTCCCGCCTCACTCCGGAAGTCAGATCTAAAGGAGAATTGTATTGTCTGTCACAGAGCGGAGAACGGCATGCGAAGACTCCACTGCCGACCTCACGTGTGGTAAGTGTAAAGTAAGTAAGCGTATTGTCCAAAGATGTTCGACCTGAATGCAGTGTCTCTCTCAGGTCAGGGTCGGGTGCTCCATATCTACAGAGCAGACTACGGCCGATCCGACCGCACCACCTGTTCTCAAGGACGTCCTTCAGAGCAACTCCAAAATGTGAACTGTGCCTCATATACAGCCACTCATCTCGTGGCCGAGATGTAAGATGTATTCAAACGTATCTCTGGGTCACAAAAGCTGATTTAGAAGATTTTTGCAACGCTAAATCTGCATCAGGTCAAGGGCTGGGTATTGTGAAAAAAAGATAAGATGTGATAAGAGCCTTTACTGATCTCACAGATCTCACAATGGAGAAACTCACTTGGTACATTCAGCTCTCAGAAACACTCAGGGTGTGCAGGATAGACAGGGAACGATACTTGATTCACCATACCGATACCTGAACGACAGTGTTGGGGTAACATGCTACTTAGTAACGCGTTAAAGTACTCAGATTATGTTTTCAGATAAATGTCAAAGCTGAGGCTCCAAAACAAGGCTTTCAAGTCAATTTTTTAAGATTCATATGAATGATACAGTGCCTTGTGAAAGTCCTAATACACCTTGAACTTTTGCACATTTTGTCATGTTTACAACCATAAACGTAAATGTTTTATCTTGAATTTTTTACTGAAAGTTCACACACAAGTAACAGACAACTGTGAAGTGAAAGCAAAATGACACATGATTCTGTTATTTTTCAAAAATAGAAAAGTGAAAAGTGGGGCGTGCATAAGTATTCATACAGCATGACATAATACTTTGTGGAACCCCCTTTTGCTGCAATAACAGCAGCAAGTCTTCTGGGGTATGACTACAAGGTTTGCACATGTAGAGACTGACATTTTAGCCCATTCTTCTTTACAAAACAACTCAAGCTCTGTCAAATTAGAAGGAGAGCGTTTGTGAACAGCAGTTTTCAGGTCTTTCCACAGATTTTCAATAGGATTTAGGTCAGGACTTTGACTGGGCCATTCTAACACATTAATATGTTTGTTTTTAAACCATTCCATTGTAGATTTAGCTTTGTGTTTAGGGTCATTGTCCTGCTGGAAGGTGAATCTCCGCCCCAGCCTCAATTCTCTTGCTGACTCCAGCAGGTTTTCCTCCAAAATGTCTCTGTATTTGGCTCCATCCATCTTCCCAACTATTCTTACAATCTTCCCAGTGCCCGCTGAGGAAAAGCAGCCCCATAGCATGATGCTCCCCCCACCATATTTGACACTGGGGATGGTGCACTCAGGACGATGAGCAGTGTTAGGTTTGCTCCATACATAACGTTTTGCATTTGGGCCAAAAAGTTCAATTTTTGTCTCATCTGACCAAAGCACCTTCTTCCACATGGTAGCTGTGTCCTCCATATGACTTCTAGCAAACTTCAAACAGGATTTCTTATGGCCTCCTTTCAATAATGGCTTTCTTCTCGCCACTCGTCCACGAAGGCCAGATTTGTGTAGAGTACGACTTATAGTTGTCTCATGTACAGTGGCGCCTCCAGAAATTGTTCATAGGGGTGGCCAGATGGGGCCACTTAAAATCTTGGGGTGGCAAACCAAAACTATCAGCCATAATTTCACAATTGTATTTACTGTTGTAGTAAACTGGCCTGTAGAAAAGTATCAGAAAGACTTAAGGTCTAGAGCGGCTTGCCTGGCTGGCTGTGAATTTGGGCTGAAAATATTCATAACTGATACTACAGTACTACAATTAACACTGGCCAGTGGGGTGGCCAATGGGGTGGCCAGGAGTCGGCCAGGGGTGGCCGTGGCCACCCCTGGCCACCCCCTGGTGGCGCCACTGCTCATGTACAGAATCCCCCAGCTCAGCGGCAGTACGTCGCAGCTCCTCCAGAGTTATCTTGGGGCACTTGGTTGCATTTCTGACCAGTGCTCTCCTTGTTCGGTCTGTTAGTTTAGGTGGACGCCCGTGTCTTGGTAAGTTCGCAGTGGTGCTATACTCTTTCCATTTCCGAATGATGGATTGAACAGTGCTCCGTGAGATGTTCAAATCTTGGAAAATCTTTGTATAACTTAACGCTGCTTTAAACTTCTCCACAGCTTTATCCCTGACCTCTCTGGTGTGCTCCTTGGCCTTCATGATGTTGTTTAGTGACCAATACACTCTGACCATAGCTCTGAGGCCCTCACAGAACAGCTGGAATTATACTGAGAGTAGATTACACACAGGTGGCTCTATTTAATGGTTAGGGCAAGGTGTGAACATTCTGCAGTCATTAGGAATGTTATAAAGGCAATTTAATGCACTCAGAAAATGCTGTATGAATACTTATGCACGCCTCACTTTTCACTTTTCTATTTTTTGAAAAATAACAGAATCATGTATCATTTTGCTTTCACTTCACAGTTGTCTGTTACTTGTGTGTGAACTTTCAGTAAAAAATTCAAAATAAAATCTTTACGTTTAGGGTTGTAAACATGACAAAATGTGCAAAAGTTCAAGGTGTATTAGTACTTTCTCAAGGCACTGTATGTCCACTAAGCTCTCAACTGACCAGGCCCCAGGAAAATGTTATGATTGTTGCAAAGAAACCCACATCTATTGCTTGTGAGACCCTCTGCTGCTTTACCCTCTGCTTAGGGAGTTTTTTCTAAACTCTTTTAATCCAGAGACTACGGGGCCTGACTGTGTCTGTTTATCACCTGTATTCTCTCTCTGCGTCCCAGGTGCAATGGAAAAAGCCGCTGCTCAGTCAGAGCCAGTAACTCTGTGTTTGGAGACCCCTGTGGGGGCACCTACAAATACCTACAGGTTTCCTATTCCTGTGAGCCTATCCCTATTGGTGAGTGATTAAATCTAAGGCTTTGTGTTTTGTTTTTTTCTTGTACAGTGTTCTGACACCGTGGGATACCATATAAAAGAGAAATACCATGATAACAGTATAGTATTCGGCGATACACAGTATTTAACCAAATCTGGGATAAATCGATTTAAAACCAAGTCACTTATATTTTATAATTGCTGCTGTGTCTTCTCTTTACATTATGCAAATTAGTATTGATACCTTTTGCCAAGTATCAATACTTAAAAAGTAGCCGTTTGGTATTGATTTATTGATTCTATGTTATTGATGCGCCCATCCCTCACACACAGATGAAAGAGGCGCAGTAGGGGAAAGCTGCAGAGCCACTGTGAAAGTGCGCCCTCTGCTGGAAAAGTGGATCTAGACCGATCAGCTTTTATCAACCGTTCTGTATAACTCTGCACCTGATTGGAGCTTTGAACAGATCACAGCTGTGACCGCGCTCAAATGTGGTCCTGTATCTCAAAACACTTTTCCCAATGTCATAAAAATCTCCTTCACGTGTCAATCCTTGGTTTTCCCTATGAATAAGCTATTGAGTCACTGTGTCAGCAAGTTCTCCCATTTTATCTTCATTTTGATGATGATATTAAAGGTTTTCTGAGCTGTGTGTTCTATGTTGCAGTCCGTACGGTGTCCTGTGAGGGCCAAACTGCCGACCTCAGCTGCGGTACGTATCCAACCAAACACTAAAACGCTGTGATATTATCCAAAGAAGTGTGGTTTAAACGCTGTGTCTCTGTCAGATTCTGGAAAGGTGATCCGTATCCACAGAGCAGACTACGGCCGATCCGACCGCACCACCTGCTCTCAAGGACGTCCTTCAGAGCAACTCCAAAACATGAACTGTGCTGCGTCTACGACCAATGACCACGTGGCTAAAATGTAAGATTTGGTTTAAACCAGGGGTCTCCAACCAGAGACATATTTTCAAATTACAAAATGTAAAACATCAAAGCTGAGGCTCCAAAAGAAGGTTTTAAAGTCTATTTTTAAGCTCCATAAGCATGACGTGTCCACTAAGCTCTCGATTGACCAGGCCCCAGGAAAATGTCATGATTGTTGTGAAGAAATCCACATCTTCTGTTTGTGAGACTAAGGTTTACCCTTTGCTTAGGTTTTTTTACTGACCTCATTTTAATCCAGAGACTACGGGGCCTGACTGTGTCTGTTTATCACCTGTATTCTCTCTCTGTGTCCCAGGTGCAATGGGAAAAGCCGCTGCTCAGTCACAGCCAGTAACTCTGTGTTTGGAGACCCCTGTGGGGGCACCTACAAATACCTGCAGGTTTCCTATACCTGCGAATCCTATTGGTGAGTGATTGAATCTAAGGCTTTGTGTTTTGTTTTTTTTTCCTTTACAGTGTTCTGGCACTGTGGGATACCATATAAAAGAGAAATACCATGATAACATTACAGTATTGGGCATTATACAAGTATAATAAAAAAATTGTAAAAGAAATTATAGAAATATGACTGAGGTCAGTAAAAATAATATGAAAGGATTATGGAAAGTCTTTAATCATGCAATGTCTAAAGACTCAAAGGCTTTAAGTTACCCAGACTACATGATTAATAATGATGAGAAAATTATAAACGGGGAGAATGTAGTTAATGCGTTCAATGATTACTTTGTCACCATTGGGCCTCACCTGCATCAAAAATAGCCAAAACAAACAGTGATGTCTCTGTGAATGTACACTGCTTTTTTCTTACGGCAACAAATGAAAATGAAAATGAAATCATTAGTTAAAGCTTTCAAGAATAAAAAATCCACTGATTGGAATGACTTTTACATGAACATGATTATAAAGTAATACAAAATATATCAATGCCTTTCTCAATCTCTCCTTTTCAACTGGAGAATTCCGTGACCTCATGAAGATTGCCAAGGTCCGTTTGCAACACAGTCTCACTCCGAAAGCGTCATAAATTGACGAACGGTCACTCGCCTTATGCGTAATATAGAACGCAAAAGGTACCCGTTTGCATCTCCATTAACGCAATGGGTGTGTAATGTGTTTGAATGGGAATCCAGACGCGGCTCATTTGACGATATCGGACAGCTCATAGCATAGAACACGTAGTACAAATTCAGCTCGGTTTAGCCAACTGTAAAACAATCAAAAATGCAAAAATGACTCGCTGTGTATTTGCAATTACAATAATGCTAAAGAAACATGCAAATCACAGTCAACACTCGCTTGAATCCCTCACAAGACAGGCAAAAGCGCATTCAGCACGCATACACAAGCGCAGAACTACAGTATTCATATTTGCGTGAATCTGAGGCCAAACTGTTGTTCATTAAAGCCAAAAAATGATGGATCCAGGACAAACCAAGCCGGACCCAACCCAATCACAAAAACTTCTTCAGGAACCTTTACAATATGGCATTGCATTACAGCAGTACGTAGTTTAAAGCCTTTTCCCTACCTTCTGCTGTCTTAGTGGGACGAGTTCTCCAGTATTTAGTCCCACAAGTGGCGTGTCATGGTCCGGTTTTAATCCATGGCTTTGCCGGGCTTGTACCCAGCCAAGGTGCGCTCTCTTCGGGTAAGCTTTGAGCTGCGGCCCGCTGGAGTCCCATGGAGGATCGTAACGCCGATTCACACTTCCTCTGCAAAAGTCCTTTGGGTGAAAGTGATGCCAAGCGTCCACGATGATATAAATGTCCTTATGTTTGCCTCGGTCAGCCATTTAAGGCTCAAAGATAAGCATTTATTGATCATATGTTTCATTAGGCGCCAAGAGCCAAAAACACGATCAGCTGTTCTGATTGACACCCGCGTCAACCAATGACACGCGTTCAAAACTGTGACGTCACTAAGAAGGCGGTCAATCTATATTTTTTATTGTAAAATATTAGTATTACACTAAACCTGCACTGCTGATACCGACTATAGCATTATTATTATTTTTTGCAGTCTGTTTACTTATTATTTACTGTGTACACTTTTTGTCCCACAAAGTCCTTGTATATAAGATACCACTATTTACTATTTAATTGTTGTTTATTTCACATTTCCTGCCTATTTGCACACCCTGAGTGTTTCTAAGAGCTGAATGTAACAAGTACATTTCTCCATTGTGAGATCAATAAAGGCTATTTTATCTTATCGTATTAGCCTTATTTACGTCATTGAGCAGAAGAATCTGAAAGCACATTTAAGGTTTGGATTGGAGGCCTTTTTTATTTTATTTTTAGAATTATTATTTTTATACATTTTTCAGCAATTAAAGACGGTTTACTTCACACATCTCTTGTATGAAACAGGTGCATAAGAGAATGTATAGAAGCCAAACGTAGAACAGGAAAAACTCTCACACTGTATACTCGAAACACCATTGTTTATTTGATGCAACGCTTCGGCCAGTGGCCTTCGTCAGGCAAAATGTTTTTTTATGAATGAGAAGCCACCCTTATATAGGGTGTGGCCTGCTGCATCACAGGATGCTGTCATAATGGCCTATGGCAAAACGTAGGCAGCATATGCATACAACATACATTTATGAAATAAACATTGGTGCAGCAGAGACAGAGAAGCCTTTGCCAGGACTCATGCTTCAGTCACAGAAGATTTAACTCCTGTCTTTCGTCAAGAGTCATGCCGTTGGGTAATGTGCTCAGTACAGTAATAATGAAATAAAACGTGTCCTTTTGTCTTTGTTTTACAGAAGCGCCCGTTTGAGGTAAAAGCAGCCGTGGCTCAGTCGTCGTCCTGGAAATCTCTCATGAAAGTTTGTTTGATTAAGAAGCGCATTAATCCTGTGGTTATGTGATCGGTTTCAAACTGCTGCAACAATATGGAGATCTCCATTCATTTAAATAAACTGTCTGCATTAAAATCTCTGTCCAGAGCGAGTCTGTTTCTCAGTTTAAACCTAAAACATGTGTAACAGGATATAGGATCAGTGTGTCTTCAATACAATCAAACAACATAAATAAATAAGTAAAGAACAAAATATAAACATCAACATTGGCAGGGCAAAGAAATATATTGTACATGTTTACAGTGATATTGATAATGTAACATGTATTGTAAGTATTTGCAGGTTTTTGCACATTATTTTGCATATAGAGGTTAATACACATGAATTAAATATAGAGATATGTAAGGATTGTATCGCAATCTATTATAACTTGCGGCGGCTGTTGAGAGGACCCGGCTAGGGGTTCAAGTGGTCGTGAACGTTGAGAGAGGCCTGGTTTTTTAATAAAATAAAATAAAATTTAAAAACATTTAAAAATTAAATAAATAAAAAATAAAATAAAATAAATAAAAGTGTTACAAAATGGATGAGAAAGAAATGAGGGAGAATGCAGCCATTAATGATGAATTATTGGAACAAGTATGCCCAAGATGGGTCGCAGCAGACCCAGAAAGTGTGAGGGGAACGAAAAACAGGATAAACAGCTTAGAGAAGTGAAGTTGCAATTAGCCAAGTTAAACCTAGAAAATGCAAAAAACAAATAAATGCTGAGGAAAAATGGTCACACAAAAACAGACTTCCTTTGACGTTGCTAAAATTGAGGAAACCCTGGCTACTCAGATGAAGGCTTCTGTACAAGGGCCATGTCAGGCGGGGGCATAAAATGTTATAATTGCCAAAATGTTGGCAATTTTTCCAGAAACTGTCCCTACCCCCAAAAGCCACAACAACAGGGGGTGCGCACATGCCCATGGTGCAGGCCCCTCAACCACAACCACAGCAGTATTTAATGGCACAAAACCAACAGCCACAGGCATTTACATACTGTCAACCTGGACAGGGGGCAGGGTAAATCAGCAGGGGCGCAGCAACAGGTAGCGCAAGGTACACTGTACACTCTACCTAATGCACACAACCTACCACAGCGCTAGGGGTGCCAGGGTCCAACAGGGGGTATGTGCACAAACTAAACTTAAATGGCTAACTGCACTATCGTGCTATCTGGAATGAGATCTCACCCTGATGAGGCCCATGGATTAACAGCCCATGAGGTTCTCACAGGTCAAAATGTCATGTCCTCTGACTGTAGGGCCAAGCGCCAACACAATGTTGAAAAAGCAACACCAATAAATAACTGAATACATAAGAATACTAAACTCTGCTGTGAAGTTTTATCCCAAAATGCACAGGAAACGCTTGTCGAGGAACCCAAGGACTGGGTCCTGGAGTAAATAAAGGGAGGAGACTGGATGAGAAGACACAACTGCCCAAGCAAATTTGCCGAGGAACTGAGAATGTTTTGCAAACAACAGCAGTGCACGATCTCTGCACAAAAAGAGAAGAAGTGTTTCCACTGAAAGCTGCCTCATCCCAGATTACAGCATGTAAACAGACGGCACGTGAGCCCTCACAGCAATGACACTGATATTGGTTTGTATCCATCACATGTTTTGAAAACATGTGACAGTAGTGAAGACAAAATTGGGTCAAAATATTTGTTTTGGAATCGACACTGCGCAGCATTGAGTGTATGTTAAAAAGGTGAACAGGAAAAGGTTTTTACTTGTCACAAGCTGTGTCTCTAACATAGCGTAATCTATGCCCGAGGCTGTGATGTGGGTCAAGGTTGAGGAATCTCTTGATGTGTGTGTGTGTGTGTGTGTGTGTGGGAGCGTCTGATTGGCTGGATGAGTGGTGAAGCTGGTGTTTGTTTGTGTGTCTCGCAGCGCGTGCACGTACCGTGCTCCTCTACAGCACGCATGGTGTTACGCGCGTGACTTTGGAAGTAGCGAAGGGAGGGGTCAGAGCTCTCCCTGTTTCTTAACAATGGAGACGGCTGCTGGTTTTTGACAAGTTGAAACAAGAAGCTGATTATTTATGGGCTTTGAAACAGGTGATGTCATTTCTAGGGATGACGTCATACTGCCGTGAGTTAATTACAAATTATTTTATCATTGAGGCCACAATGGACGCCAGAGGTTGAAAAGGCAGTTGTGGAGCTGGAAAATAGCTTTACAGTGTCCCCTATGAATAAATTTAAAGAGCTTAAGGCAGACAAAAATATATCGCTATCCGACTCCAGGAGTTGTTGTACAAAACAGGTGAACATCAAAAGGTGTTCAGAAGAAATCAGCAGGCATCAGAAGGTACCAGAAGATTACGTGTTCTCAGAAGGCTCTTTTATTGGAGATAGATGTTACAAGTTGCTTGTTCAGTTGCTTGGAAAAGTCTTAGTTGTTACATGTTGCTGGTTTAGTTGCTTGGAAAAGTCTGACTAAAACTCCGTTCTCCCCAAGTATTTCTCTAACTGTTAACTCCGCCCACTCAATGCACATCACATGCATTTCAGCATACAAAGACAAAGGGAGAAACCTGAAACCTTCTCAAATGCTCATCCTCTACATCAAAGCACATTCTTTTAGCTTACTGATTACATCTGGAGACCTTGTGCTGCAACAGATAACACTTCTTATTGCCCAGTAACCAGGCTGCCCCCCTTATTTCCCCCTCGAGCTCAGTGGCCTTGTGACCTCTCCGGCGCCACTAGTCTAAAGAGTGAATTTAAGCCTTATATACAGTTAGCATACAATTTATAAGAGGTAGCTAAAGATACATTTTAAAACTCGACAATTCCCTCTCTTGAACACATCTCTGTGTGTTCACCAAAAGAAAATGTCACTAAAGTTTAATACATGCAAAACTAAAAATTAACATACTAAAAACTAAAAATTCAAAACTTCATTTCTACTCACTATTTGTATCCACCTTCCACTTGCATCAACATAGACTTCATAAACGAGTTATTTGCTAGTTCTATTTTCGCTTTTTTCTCGCTTTTATGCAAAATTACTTTAGTTTAGTTTAATCTAGTTTATTTATTTATTTTAGCAGTTAACCTACTTAAAGGGATTGGCTGAAGCCAAAGGCTTGTATGCAAAGTCAGTTAACAATTTAGTATGGCAAAATCAAAACTAACCATTTTAATTATAATTTTTTGTTTAAAACAATTCAATTTAATTCAAACCAATCCATGGCCTGCTTAGAAGCCTGGAGTGAGAAGAAATATATTACGATGTCAATGGTTGACGTTGGAAAGTGAGCACATACATAACATTCAGTATTACTAGTAAGATGAGCAACGTAGTTCACACATCTTTATAACATATTAGCTTGGTAATGAGGAACTCTCTCTCTCTCCTCTCTCGATGTAACGTTTATGTCGAACTTCAGAATCTACATTTAACCAGTCTTCAAACAGTAATAAAGAAAACACAATTACGATAAACAAAATAAAAAACACATATCACTACTCAAGGTGAGCATCCCATTTTTCGTAGACTAATCTTTTTGATTTGTCCATGGTGACGTTGACTTCTTCTGGTCACGTGCAAGTGTATGATGTTGTGACCACGATCGTCTATATGCCTAGAGCAGAGGTTATTAACACATGCTCTTCAGTCGTTCTAACAGTGTATTTGTGTACTTGGATGGTCGCTTCCTGTGAATTGTGATACCTTCAGTTCACCAGGTGGGTGAGGTGAATCCAGGGAGACTTTATGACGCCTTCACAGCCGTGGGCCTCGTCCACAGCATGTGATTTGGACTCTCCCCTCTTTCTGCCCTTGAAGCCTCAGGGGTAGAATCGGATGACTGGTGGTTTTCATCAGTGCCAGATGTTAGAACAGCCATCTTCTTTGTCTTCCATGTTGATTGAAGATCCAGATATGGCTCCGTCTGGTACGGTTGGGTCCAGTTGTCAACGTTTATGCACTTTAACATAAACCCAAGATCTTGGAGAAATGTCCATGTTCATGTCAGGTCTGTTGTTACGGTTTGCTGCTTCTTTGATTGCCTTATCAGCTGCATGATTGCCCAGAGACACAGAGTCTCCGCCTTTGGTATGGGCTTTGCATTTCATGTTGGCTAATTTCTCTGGCAATTGAACTGCATCAATAAGTTGTCTGACCAGTGTTGTCTGTGTGGATATTGGCTTCGCAGCCTTCCGAAAATTGTAAGGCGCGCAATACTTCTGGATTGGGCAGTGGGGTTGTCTTCAGATCGGCTCTGACATACAGTTCACTTTTGGCTTTTTCTTCACACGTATGATGTTCAAATTGTCCATGATTCATATGTATAATTAACTGATGATTCTGCACATGATGTGAGGTTTTCTCTGTCGTCTTGGTCAGAGCGGCCAAGTAGCGTGCACATCCAGATTGTGCCTTTTCATGAAAGTCAAGTTTGCAAGAATTATGTTTCAGCACCCCCTGGTTCCATCCTGCCTTACTTGGTCTCGTGTGAAGAACTGGGACATTCTATTGTTAATTGCGTTTGTTATTACTATGATTATATATAAAATAATATTTAGATCCGCCATGCTTAGTCAAGGGGATTATATAGGTCTTAGTTAATCAATATTTTCTGTATTTATTTAGTTATTAGATTTATCATCTAAATCACTATTAGTTATGAATAATAATATTTATATTGCTTCATGCATTTATTTATATTCTTTTTTTATCTACTCCTACGCTCTGTATTATCGTTACTCTTAATCCTCCTACTCCTTACTTCTCCTCCGTCATGCTGCTCTTTACAGCACCCCGGGGGAGGGAGAAGTCGCACCATGGATAAGGGAAAGGGGAGGGGTTGACCGCGGCGTAGCCGGTCGCTAAGAGGTTAACCAGACGAGAGGAAACTTCGCCTCCTCACTTGATTTTAATATCTCTAATGGACGTCCAATTATATACAAAAAGTAAAAAGATATGACAGATTATATATGTTTGTTTAGATTTCTCTCTTCGTGTAACAAACTGACGTCTTTTGACTTCAAAAACTATCACGGATAAACTCCTTTGACTTATTTTCTCTTCGTGTTTCAAAGATTAACCTTCGGTTGTAGAAAAAACACGGATAACTTAAATATTACTTTGCTTACTTTTCTCTCCCGTGTAACAAAGAAGTTGCCTTTATGGCTTTTAAGAAACTAACACGGTATATACGATTATAATACGGTTTGGTCACTTTTATCTCTCCGTGTGACAAACTAAAGCATTTTCTACTTTAAAAACTGACACGGTATTTATATGTGGTTTGATCACTTTTATCTCTCCGTGTGACAAACTAAAGCATTTCTACTTTAAAAACTGACACGGTATACATGCTTATAATGATAACCTATTCTAATTAAAAGCGTTTTATTTACAAAGCGTTTTTCCCCGTTTCTATTGTTTATTTTTTTGAGAATTATTTTACATAAAGTCCCAGTCCATCAAATCACATTTAATTTATTTTTAGACCAATCTTAGGCAGTTTAGAAAGGGATGCCTTACCGCTCTTTGCGCACTTGAAATCTTCTGGACTCGAACTGTATGGAGACTTTTCGGATGTTTTTTTCTTTCTTTCTGAGGTTTGTCACGTGCTGTTTTTCTCCCCCTCTCTTTGTTTGGCGCTGTTGGTTCCCTGCTGTGCGCATGCGCGGTCTGCTGTTTTCCTGCTGCGCTCGTGCTCGGTGCTGCTTCCGTTGTCCTGCTGCTGCTGTTTTTGGAGCGTTTGATGAAAAAAGCAGTTCTTCAGCTCTCAGTGCTCTTTGCGTTTCTAAACAAAACTTGGATCGCCTTCGTGCTCTGCCTTGCGCTTTGATCACGTCGGACGGGCACCAAATTATGAATAAATTTAAAGAGCTTAAGGCAGACAAAAATATATCGCTATCCGACTCCAGGAGTTGTTGTACAAAACAGGTGAACATCAAAAGGTGTTCAGAAGAAATCAGCAGGCATCAGAAGGTACCAGAAGATTACGTGTTCTCAGAAGGCTCTTTTATTGGAGATAGATGTTACAAGTTGCTTGTTCAGTTGCTTGGAAAAGTCTGACTAAAACTCCGTTCTCCCCAAGTATTTCTCTAACTGTTAACTCCGCCCACTCAATGCACATCACATGCATTTCAGCATACAAAGACAAAGGGAGAAACCTGAAACCTTCTCAAATGCTCATCCTCTACATCAAAGCACATTCTTTTAGCTTACTGATTACATCTGGAGACCTTGTGCTGCAACAGATAACACTTCTTATTGCCCAGTAACCAGGCTGCCCCCTTATTTCCCCCTCGAGCTCAGTGGCCTTGTGACCTCTCCGGCGCCACTAGTCTAAAGAGTGAATTTAAGCCTTATATACAGTTAGCATACAATTTATAAGAGGTAGCTAAAGATACATTTTAAAACTCGACACCCCCTACGCTGGGGTTCCCAGACCAAAACAGGCCATTCACACAAACTGTGGATGGAAAAGGAGAGGTTCATGGTTTCTCTCCTGGCGCAAGATATCGGGGGACGCCCCAGAGCTTATTTGTCCGCAAATCTTGATTCAGTGGCAGCAGGCCTGCCTGTCTGCCACGTGCGGTAGCTGCCGCTGAGAAAGCTTGCATCACGTGACTTTTTAGGCTACGCTTCTCTAACTCTGCTTGTGCCACACGCTGTGTCTATAATCTTGCTAGAGCAGAAAACTTCGCATCTGTCACCTGCTAGCTGGCTATGCTATAATGCTGTGCTTATTGAACTTTCACATGTCAGTGTGAAGAAAGTGGGAGCACCCTGCTTGACTTTTTCCCAATTCCACAGATGGAGATGGACGCTTGGAGGAAATGTTTTAATCAATGTACTTTTGATTAAACCCAAATATGTATGTTCTGTATGTGGTGAATTTGACACTGTTGTATTTGCCCCACTGTCTTCTCGTTTTTCAGGACAGACTGCTGAAGGCCTTTTGCGCCTGCACAAACATCTGTTTGGAAACTAATGATGATGTGTTTTTTGTGTGTGTTTTTTTTCACTTTGTAAGATGCAAACTGTTGCAGGTTCAGAGGAGGTGAAACTGTGGAAGGAAAGCTGTGTTTTGTATGGTCCTGATAAGGAACCATGTTTACCTAAACATTTTTTCAGGCACTTTGCTGTTTTAGCACACGGGATTGGTCATGCATGACGGACGTGGTCAGAGACCTCAAGGTGGGACAAACTTAAAAAGTATTGGACCATTTCAAATGGTAAGAGCCTCTTCGTTGTGAGTTTGTATTTTAATTTTTTAGTGCTTATTTTATACTTGGTTTTCTCGGGGTGGTTTATTTTCAGTTTATGCTTTGTGGGTGCTGCTCATTGCAGGTTTGTTTAGGTCAAAAAGGAGGGTTTAATGGTGGTTTCTTGCTTATAGTATAAAAAAAAAAAAAAAAAAAAAAAGGAGGAATAATCACATTTGGATGAAATTTCGGAAAGAAGGGAACTATATTCATTATTAATTTAGTTAAAATAACAAATAAGGCTTCGACTCGAATTTCTGTTAAGGGGATTGTCCATAAAAGAAATAAATGTTTCGATTCTGATAAGAATTGACAAAAAATTTGTTGAATTGAATTGAATTAAAAAGGCCATAGACAGACATTAATAAAAGTATAGGACACGAACCTCGAAAATTACCAGGTGAGCCAATTGGAAAATAACAAAGTTAGACATGGGAGTGAGGGAGAGTAGGGTAACTTCCGCAATTTTTTCCCCTAATTGTGTTACAGGTGTTGGTGAGATGGAGATGGAGATCGTGAGGCTGGAGACCTTGGACGTGAGAGCTTAGGGTCTACATTACTGATACACAATGTTGCTAAAGTTAATCACACATGTTAACGCTGTGCTTTGCTAGAAATAGTTGTAGGTTTGTTTATTTAGATTATTGACAGGTACACAATGTTTAGTAATAAAAATAATACACTATGTGCTTTGCAAAAAAGAAACACGCTACATGCTGGCATTCACTGGACCTGAAAGGGTGGCAGAGCTGATTTGGGGGGGGGGGGGTCAGCATCACGTTAAAGCCACGCCTAGCTATGGAGGTGAAGGTGGAATGTCACTACACATAGGATCACACACCACACAAGCTGAAAGTTAGTTAGTTTAGATTTAAGGGCTAATATAGATAGATTAGTTTTAGAACTTCTTATTGTACTTTACTCTTAGTGAGTAAAGTAACAGGGGGACTGTAAGGATTGTATCGCAATCTGAACAGGCTCCTGACGCAGGCTTTGCTCACACGCTACAGAACAAGAAGACCATGTCAGTGAGATTGGCTGATAGACAACGGTCGACACCATAATCATTCTGAACATAACGTGAAGTACAGATAATATACTGACACATAGACACAAACAACTGACTCACTGGTAGGCAGTCACCCTCTCTGCGTAGAGGAGTGCAAGACTAGGATAAAAGACATCTGTCGACGGGGGTCTGGACTTCATCTCTTCTCTTCTTCTGAAGTCACCAGCTGGTTATACTGCTTTGTAACTAGGAACAACGGCAATAAAGGCCTTTTCTTGAGACGACTTCTATCTCCAGTGTATGCTTTGGCCATATCCAAATAACTGTTCTCGTGTGATACAAAAGAACCAAGTCCTTACAGATAAATCCTTTCCGTAGTCCCTCTGGGGGTAATACAAGTGTTAATGGGATGATTGGGGGTCTTTCATCTCCCCCACTAATTTCTGGTTGCAACGTTGCTTCCCGGGCAGTGATGTGACCAATGTTTCAATTGGGATTGTTGGGTGTTTGTAGCTGAAGTGTTGACATTGGGATTGTTGGGTGTTTGTAACTGAAGTGTTGACATTGGGATTGTTGGGCATTTGTAACTGAAGTGTTGACATTGGGATTGTTGGGCGTTTGTAACTGAAGTGTTGACATTGGGATTGTTGGGCGTTTGTAGCTAAAGTGTTGACATTGGGATTGTTGGGCGTTTGTAGCTGAAGTGTTGACATTGGGATTGTTGGGCGTTTGTAGCTGAAGTGTTGACATTGGGATTGTTGGGCGTTTGTAGCTGAAGTGTTGACATTGGGATTGTTGGGCGTTTGTAACTGAAGTGTTGACATTGGGATTGTTGGGCGTTTGTAACTGAAGTGTTGACATTGGGATTGTTGGGCGTTTGTAGCTGAAGTGTTGACATTGGGATTGTTGGGTGTTTGTAGCTGAAGTGTTGACATTGGGATTGTTGGGTGTTTGTAGCTGAAGTGTTGACATTGGGATTGTTGGGCGTTTGTACTGAAGTGTTGACATTGGGATTGTTGGGCGTTTGTAGCTAAAGTGTTGACATTGGATTGTTGGGCGTTTGTAGCTGAAGTGTTGACATTGGGATTGTTGGGTGTTTGTAGCTAAAGTGTTGACATTGGGATTGTTGGGCGTTTGTAGCTAAAGTGTTGACATTGGGATTGTTGGGCGTTTGTAACTGAAGTGTTGACATTGGGATTGTTGGGCGTTTGTAACTGAAGTGTTGACATTGGGATTGTTGGGTGTTTGTAGCTGAAGTGTTGACATTGGGATTGTTGGGCGTTTGTAACTGAAGTGTTGACATTGGGATTGTTGGGCGTTTGTAACTGAAGTGTTGACATTGGGATTGTTGGGTGTTTGTAACTGAAGTGTTGACATTGGGATTGTTGGGCGTTTGTAACTGAAGTGTTGACATTGGGATTGTTGGGTGTTTGTAGCTAAAGTGTTGGTTTAAAGATTGTTTGACGTTTGTTGCTGAAGTGTTGATGTCACTGGCTCAAGGGGATGGCGTGTTTATAGTGTGCGTTGTGATTTTAACTTTGTGTGATTTTTGACTACCTCAACACATGACTTGGCTGTCCAATGCCCCGGGGTGCATAATCAATGCACCTGTTGGTGGCGGGAGAAAAGGTTGGATAAATGGGGGAGACGAGGAGGACAAGGCAGGAGAGCTACAGAAAGACCGTCGGTCTGTGGCGGACGTAAGCTGCAGCAAGTCCCGGTGGGGGCACGGGCGTAAGGGGGATGCGCTACGGAGAAGGGGAGCACACACGTGTGCACCGATTTGCGGCGGACGAAGGAAGCTTGTGGTGGCGGCGGCATGGACCTGGGCCGCAGTACGAGAAGACGCGCACCGGAGCAGGGTACGGACGTGCGGTCGTACAGGACGCGTAGGTGGATCTGCACGGACAAAGAGTAGATCCATGGCGGTGACGTGGAACGGTGCGGCTACGCGAGGGCGTGAGGCGAGGACAGGGCGACCCGATGCGTACACGGGACGGGGCATCAGGCGCCAGCTACACTGATGCGTGGCCGCGGACGGAAAGGTGCAGTATAGAGACCTGGGAAGAGCACCAGGAAGCGGAACACCAGCAGCGGGGGAGTGGGAAGCTCCCCCTGCGGTGTAAGTATTAAGTACTTGAGTAGTGGTGCTCGTGGACGGCCTATGGCCTTACGCCTCATTTACACCGAGTACGTTACGTCCACGGTCCGTTTTACGTACGTCAAATCACGCATTCTAGTTTACACAGGGTCCGTACGTCTTTAATCCGTCATGTAATAATGTTGCCTTTTAATCACATGTAAATCAGTAATGACAGCTTACTTTCTGACTTTAAAATGCAATATAAGAGCTTACATTAATTTCCTACATTTTAACCTAATTTATTAGGAAATGTTTAGTGTTTATGTGTTTACCTGCACCTCAAGAAACATCACATGGAGCCACCGTTGGTCTGTGTCCTCTCCTCCTCCTCTCTCATCATCCGCTCGTCTGTCCTCATCTTTCCCCCTCGGTCTTCTGCTTGTCTGTTGTCCTCTGGTCCTCCTCTCCTGGCCTCTGTACACCTCCGATCAACACCATCGTTACATCCAACGTCTGAAGCAAACGTGCTCTAGGTCCTCGTTGTTTCCCCAGAGTTTCAGATCATAGTCTGTGTGTGAGAGAAAAAAGAAAAGGCGATGGGTCTCGGCGCAGTCACGGTGCAGAGACTCGGCTTTAGCTCATTTTCGTTTGAATATCTTCAGAAGTGACGAGACGTGAGTCACGGACAAAACGTTTCCCATGAGATGTTGTTATGTTGTTCTGAAGTGGTGTTACGCTGTTTATTGTCCCACCGTAACACGGGGAAGCAGTTCCACCTTGATGTTAATGTTACAACTCCTGCCATTATCCGGTGTTTTTCCCTTCTGTCGAGCACATGGCTCATTATGCAGCATAAAAAAACTACTGCGCTGTAGAAAAAAGCCTTTGATGACGCTCCGGCGTCCGTCAAAAATAGAATCGATGCGTATTCCTGCCGCAGAGCCGTAGACGTAACGGACACCTGACGGACAGGTGTAAACCACCTGATTGATTTACTTCATTCCTATTGATATGGCAGACGTACGTAAAACGGGCCATGGACGTAACGTACCCGGTGTAAATGAGGCGTTAGAAAAGTCTCTGGTGTGCTGCCTTCTCTGCTGGCCCCTCGTGTGCTGTTTGTGCAGGTGATCCGAGGCGTGGACCCGGGAAGCCCCAGGACCATCAAGAGCGCGCTCCGCCCCTCAGCCATGTCCCTGCCCTTGCAGAAGGGGAACTGCATGGATCCACAGCCCCATGACTTTTTGTCGTTTTACATTAGTTATTTTAGTACAAATATCCATATTTTAGTAGCTTTATTTATTAATAAATTGTAAAGACTTTTAAATGTTTTTGTCCTTATTGGTTGCACCATCCTACAGCTCTCATTACAAACATATAGTTCAATGCTTAACTTTTCTCATCGGACATGCTAACTCCAAACTTACAATAGCCCCTGAAACCCTGTGACATTAACATAAGGATTGTTGGGTGTTTGTTGCTGAGGTCTCACTGGCTGGGACACAGGAGAAGGTCGTCTTGATGTAATACTGGAGAATATCGAAGTACCGGGCACCAGGGCAGGGGTCAGGAATGACGCTGTCGCGGCGTCCATAGACTGGTCACGTTTATCACACCGCTTTCTGTCACGCACACAGATTTGTTCACATATATAAGAATTGTGTAAAGTTCATTAGTATTGAATACAGACGCTGGTCGTACCACAGGACAGGCGGTGTACAGACTTGCTGCAGGTCGTCATTTTAAACGCCAAAACCTCTACAAGAAAACGAAGTGTGACCTCAGACGAACCAAACACCCAACTAACAATCGACAAAGTGATCATCTTGAAAGATGATTCAGTACGCTTTATTGTTGAATGATTTTTACTTTTTACTTTAAATACTGAACGTTTATATCTGTGCGTATTTGACCTTTTAATAACAATAATAATAATGGCTTTGTGGTGTATTAATACTATTATAATGAGTGTTAAGGTTGACCCTGAAGACTTGCCGTAGTTAGCTATTGTGTCTACTGCGCATGTCATACAAATGTTCAGACTGTAATTCCCTCGTGTCACGTTGTTATGTTGCTCCCAGAGATCTGCTATATAAAGTGGTAAAACGTGTGCATCGCCTCGTTATTTAAGTACACCACATAATTGGCGACGAGATAAATCGGTTATGGCGTACTTTTCCCAAAGACCGGACGAGTTCAAGCCGGAGCATGAAACATGGTCTGCCTACGTTGAGCGCATGGAGTTACTTTTTGAGGCCCATGATGTTGACGATGAAAAACAAGTTCCCGTCTTGTTGAGCTCAGTCGGCGCAGCAACGTATGGTCTTCTACACAACCTGGTTCAGCCTGACAAGCCAAGGGACAAAACTTTTGATCAGATTGTGACCATTCTACGAGACTACTATGAACCAAAACCTTTGGTCATCGCCGAGCGATTTAGATACCGTAAATGTGTCCAGAAGAGCGGCCAGACAGCAACGTTATATGCTGCTGAGCTGCGCCAACTCGCTGCAAAGTGTGATTTCGGGAACAGGCTGGATGAAGCTCTACGTGACGGATTTGTCAGCGGAGTCAGTTCTGAAGCATGCCAGCGCAAATTGCTCTCAGAGGATAGGCTGACTTTTGCGAGAGCTGTGGAGCTTGCTGTTAACATGGAGACAGCCCACCGGGATGCGCAGCAGTTGCGGAAAGGTGATGACATCACCGCTGTTCACAAGGTAAAGGGCGACCGGCGCACGCCTTTAAAACAAGAAGGGTGCTATAGATGTAAAGGAATGGATCATATCGCCAGCGATTGCTACTACAAGAATTCAAAGTGTCATATATTCAGAAGGCATGCAGGACTGGAGGGTGGACACGTGAGAAGCAAGAGAAAAAGGGGAAGAGAAATAGTGAGCGAAAAGAAGGAAAAATGACAGGCTACGTACAAGCTGACGAAATAGAAGATGAAATTCTGATGTTTTCTGTGTTCAGTGCAAGTGGCGCTGGCCGGCGGCCATACAGGGCAACTTTTGAAGTAAATGGAAAAAAAGTGCTGATGGAAATTGACACAGGAGCAGGAGTCAGCATTATCTCAGAAAATGTGTATGATCAGTCATTCTCATATGTGCCACTGGAGGGCAGCAGCGTCGCACTGAAGGGCTACTCAGGAGAGACTATTCCAGTGAAAGGACAGTTCATTGCAAAAGTGACGTATGGAAATCGGACTGCTGATCTACCACTGATAGTAGTGGCCGGAGGAGGTCCTTCACTGTGTGGGCAAGAATGGCTGGATCAAATCAGACTGAACTGGAAAATGATTAAAAAGTCACAGAAAGCACAAACAAGCCCAAGTCAATCCAAGATGCGTTGGATAAATATGCTGATGTTTTCAAAGATGAGTTGGGAACATTAAAGGGCATTAAAGAAACAATTTCTGTGAAGCCTGGCGCTGTCCCAAAATTCCACAAAGCCCGTGTCCTGCCCTTCGCAATGAAAGAAAGGGTAGATAAAGAACTGGAACGCCTAGAAAAAGATGGTGTCATCAGGCCTGTGAAGCACAGCGAGTGGGCTGCTCCAGTGGTCCCTGTAACCAAGAGGCATGGTGGACTCCGCTTGTGCGGCAACTATAAGGTAACCGTGAACCTGGCTACAAACACTGAAACATACCCACTACCACGCATTGAAGAGGTTCTGGCAGCATTATGTGGGGGGAAGATATTTTCCAAAATTGACCTGGCAGCCGCTTACCAACAAGTCCTTCTAGATGACGAGTCAAAAAAGTATACAACTGTGAACACGCATAAAGGACTGTTTGTGTACAATCGGCTTTGCTTTGGCATTAATTCTGCTGTCAGTATTTTCCAAAGGATCATTGAGAACGTGATGAGGGACCTCAACATCGTGGTCTACATGGATGACCTTCTGGTGATGGGCAGGGACGAAGCTGAGTATCTGATGAACCTGGACAGAGTTCTACAGCGTCTGCAAGAAAATGGCCTGAGAGTAAACACAAATCGAGTATCTAGGTCACATGTTGGATGGAAAAGGAGTTTACCCTTCTAAAGACAAGGTCAGAGCCGTGCATGATGCTCCAACGCCCACAAACATCAAAGAGCTCAGGGCTTTCCTGGGGCTAGTGAACTACTACGGTCGCTTTTTGCCGCAGCAAAGTACTGTTTTGGCCCCACTCTACAGACTGTTAAAAGACCAAACAAAATGGAGGTGGAGTAAAAGTGGAACAGAGCGCTTTTGATAATTGCAAAGAAAATTTGACCGGTGACATGGTGTTAGTTCACTATGATCCGAGCCTGCCACTTTCTCTCGCATGTGATGCTTCAGCATACGGAATTGGAGCCGTTATTCAGCACACAATGCATGACGGACAAGAGCGTCCAATAGCCTTTGCTTCTCGTACCATCTCACCGGCAGAGAAGAACTACTCACAGATAGCTAGACAGAAAAGGAGGCGTTGAGCCTGGTGTATGGAGTAAAGAAATTCCATCAATATCTGTGGGGCCGAAAGTTCAACTTGATCACCGACCATAAACCTCTGCTCACGCTGTTTGGAGAACATAAAGGACTTCCAACAATGGCAGCAGCGCGCATACAGAGGTGGGCTATTATACTGTCTGCCTATGATTACCACATAATCTACCACCAGTCAGACGAACACGGCAACGCAGATGGTCTGTCTCGTGTCCCACTGCCGGAGACTACGGATGCTGGAACAGAGACAATGACAGCATACCTACATGCACTAATCTGTGAACACCTGGAGGATGTGCCACTGAATGCAAAACAGATTTCCAAGGCAACACGCAAGGATGCAGAGCTATCAAGGCTGCACAGATACATCATGGAAGGGTGGCCAAAGGAAGTAGCAGAAGAACTGAAAGTGTTCTACAAAAAGAGAGAGGAACTATCTGTTGAGCAAGGTTGTGTTCTATGGGGTACAAGAGTAGTGGTACCTACAAAGTTAAGAACAGCAGTGCTTAATGAGATCCACAGTGGACACCCTGGCATTGTAAAGATGAAAACCATTGCGAGGCAATATGTCTGGTGGCCACATATAGACATGGACGTTGAAAAGACCTGTAAGCAGTGTGACAGGTGCCAGTTGGAGCAGCGTATGCCACGCCCAGTACCTCTACACCCCTGGGAGTTTCCTGGAGAGGTTTGGAAAAGGCTCCACATTGACTTTGCAGGTCCATTTATGGGTCACATGTTTATGATCGTTGTAGACGCATACTCTAAGTGGCTGGAGGTTTTCAAGATGGCAAAAATAACATCTTCCGCAACCATTTCAAGGCTTTGGAGACTTTTTGCGTCATATGGAATACCAGAGCAAATTGTCACAGACAACGCCACGACCTTCACGTCAGATGAGTTTCAGCTCTTCATGAAAAGGAACGGTATCCTTCACACAACTGGTGCACCGAGGCATCCAGCTACCAATGGCCTTGCTTTGCTGAGAGATGTTGCTACATTCAAAGCAGGCATGAAGAAGCTGGATGGAGAGGATTTGAGTGTTGAGGACAAGGTCTCGCATTTCCTACTGCGGTATCGCACAACTCCTAACAGTGCGACTGGAGAGTCACCTGCAGATTTGCACCTAAAGAGACATGTGCGTTCGCGGTTGGACTTCCTGAGGCCAAACATCGCCATGAGGGTGAGGAGGAGGCAGTATCAGCAGAAGGAGGAACAAGACAGTCGGGCTGCCGAGAGACAGTTCGATCTGGGATGATCCTGTATATCTACGCAATACTGCAGGTGATAAACCCAAATGGATCCCTGGAGTAGTTACAAAGCAGACAGGTCCGGCGTCGTACCGGGTGCAGGGAGAGACAACTGACCAAGTGTACAGACATCACGGAGACCAGTTGCGACCTCGATATCCTCAGGACGTTTCAGACCCAGAGCCTCAAGGAGCAACTCAGTCAGCTGATCAGGAGAGTGACCTTGCCGGGCCAGTCTCCACAGCACCTGCCCCACAACCGTTTACATTGGACCAGCCTGAGCCGCCTGATCCAAAGACAGTGGCTTTGAGGCGCTCGGAGTGCACGGCTAGGCGGCCATCACGTTACAGAGACTAAATATATACTGGGACTTGTTCAGTTAGTAAAGAGGGTTGTAAGATTTAACATACTTGTTTAGAGCGGTCATTTAATTAACCGGAGCAGAAAACGCACTCAGTGTAAGAAGTGTATTTTACGTTAGTGTTCTATATTAATGCACTATGTGGAGATTTAATTTAAGGGGGGAGGTAATGTGGTGTATTAATACTATTATAATGAGTGTTAAGGTTGACCCTGAAGACTTGCCGTAGTTAGCTATTGTGTCTACTGCGCATGTCATACAAATGTTCAGACTGTAATTCCCTCGTGTCACGTTGTTATGTTGCTCCCAGAGATCTGCTATATAAAGTGGTAAAACGCGTGCATCGCCTCGTTATTCAAGTACACCACAGGCTTACACTTGTATTGCGCTTTTAAAGCCTGTATTTCCAAGTTTCTCAAAACGCCACACTGCAGTCATTATTCATTCACGCCATCTGTACAAGTAGGGCCAAAGTGGCCTCCACCTTCTGAGGAGACTGAGGTCCTTAGGCCTCTCCTCAGGACCTTTTATGACTCTGTGGTAGCCTCTGCTCCCCACTACGCTGCCGTGTGCTGGGCGTGCTATGGGTAGGCTGGTCCAAACCAAAAAATGCCCTGGCTGACTTATTGTACCAGTCTGACCCTGGTGGAGCTTGTTTGGGATTGAACTCTTTGACACAACTCTGTCCATGATCCAGTGTACAGTATGTTGAGCAAACTGACCTGACCCGTAATCAATATGTTTGCAAGCGCAAAGTTCAAGGAGGGACATACATGTATCTCTATTCAAGTTTTCACGTCGCCCACACACCTTACAAACAGGCCTGTCACAATAACAAAATCTGAAGTTTGATTTATATATAAAATATTGTGATAAACATTATTATTGAGGACCTTTTGAATGCCACAGAAACTAACTCTAAAGCATAACAATGACAGTAAAGTTTTGTTTGAAATGGGCTTATCTTACATTATTCCACAATAAACCTTAATTAAGCCAACAATTTACTTGGTGAAAAAGAAAAAGTTTTACATTAGAAAATGTGGAAAAAATGCAAAACGTATTCACAGCTCTTGGATAAATGTCTAAACTTATTTTTATCAAGGTTATTATCCTGGATGAAAAGCTGCTTCGGTTCACTGACGGTTCACTTTCCAACAGGACAATGACATGAAGCACAGCTGAGATAATGAAGGGGTGGCTTCAGGACAAGTCTGTGATTTCCTTGAGTGTCTGCACAGGCTGCTTATGCTCACTCTTATTAGCATCCTTCATCGGGCAAAGAAAGCCTGCATATATGCACATTACGATAGGGTGACCAGATTTTCTGATTGAAAAGCTGGGACACTATTTGGGATTTAGTTGCATGGTCAACCAGGGAGCCATCCCACGCTAAAGGATAAATATGCTTGTTAATGTCTTACACAAAGCACCAATCAGCATTAACATGATAGACATATTTTTTGATTGGTTTCTACTTCTAATGGACATTTGCATGGCCCAAAGACATGAATTTTCAAGCGAAGTTTGTACTTTGTGTATCATATTGGCCAAAAACTGGGACACTTGGGACAGATACTGTGTAAAACTGGGACAAATGAATGGTTTTGGAGGAATGTGTGGGGACATGGGACAGAGGACTCAAAACTGGGACTGTCCCGGGTAAACTGGGACATCTGGTCACCCTACATTACGAGTGTCACATGATCGTTATTGGTCACATGACATAATATATATATATATATACACACACACACACACACACAGGTGCTCGTCATATAATTAGAATATGATGAAAAAGTTCATGTATTTATGTAATTAACTTAAAATGTGAAACTAATATATGATACAGACTCGTTGCATGCAAAGTGACAAATGTCAAGCCTTTACTTGTTATGTCGATGATTATGGCTTACAGTCCATTTTCAAAATAGTCTAATTTTATCAGATTTTTTATTTGGGGTTTTTTCAAGCTGAGACATAATCAAAATGATAACAAATAGAGGCTGTATATATCTCATAATGAATGTAATGAGTCTGTCATATATTAGTTTCACAGTTTAAGTTGAATAACAGAAGTGAATGCACTTTTTCATCATATGACGAGCACCTGTATAAGTCTCAATGTAGACATGTTCACATGACGGTTCATATTGCTCACAAGAGATGTGTGAACTGGCTCGACTGAATGTGGTGGACCAACACGACCACGATATATTTACCTTTATTTACAAATGTGTACAGTCAATTCACAAGTAACCGGGGTAGGTTTACCTCACCTGCACCCCAGTCTATTCTGGAGTGTAGAGGTAGGTGTTCCTGCAAGTGCAAACTGTAAGAACAGAAAGGACGGATCAGAAAGCACAAACATTCAGTTCACTCACCGTCAGATGATGAAAGTGATGGTGACTGAACACTGTTCACCTGTTTAACAAACCTGACTCCAGAATAATGAATTCTGTGTCATTACAACATGTCTGATGATTATTGTTGACTCTTTTTTTGTGTGTGCATTTTATAAGTTTGAGTGACTAAAATTATTAATTTGAAGAGTTTAGGCAAGTTTGAAAAGTGAAAGAACTATGCACAATCTCTCTCAGTGTGGGTGGTTTAGACACTTTTTGTGAGGGGTAATGTTTTTAAATATGAAGCTTACGGACCCAATAAACAGAAACTATCATCAAACTTCAGATTTACTCGAATATAACCCAAATGTTGAGAATCAGCCCCTGGACTATTTGTGTTTTATTTTCTTCCTTAAAAAGGAACAGGCCACCGTTTTTTCCATACTGAGATATGTTCTTACCTGAGCTTAGACGAGTTGATGCGTACCTGTCTGGTCTGCGCTCAGTCACGCACAATGACCAAAGATGTTGTTAGCATTTGGCCTCTCCCAATGTATTCCTATGGCTCCAAACGGGGTGAAGTTAGAAGCGACCACGCTCTTCCACGGTCACAAAGACCAGACAGGTACATATCAACTCGTCTAATCTCAGGTAACAACATATCTCAGTATGGAAAAACGGTGGCCTGTTCCTTTAATTTTTTCGATCACTGTGAATAATCGCAAAATCGCAATATTTTTCCTCAGAATAATCGAGACATCGCTGGTTGGAGGAAAATAAAAACTTCTCTCTTTTCTTCACCTCCGCACATTTCTATGATTGTATTCAAACATATTTCGTGATATTCTGTTCTTCACGTTTCTTCTCCCACATGGACAAAGCACAAGGCAAGGTAAGTTTATTTGTAGAGCACAATTCATACACAAGGCAATTCAAAGTGCTTCACAGCTGCAGAAAAAATGACAACAGATAAAATCAATCAATAAAACATCAACAAAGTTAATCAGTTACAGTAAAAGGCAAGAGTGCAGATAAAATACTTTCAGTTTTCATATGCACGGGTAAAAAGAGCTGTTTTCAGCCTGGATTTGAACATTGTCAGAGTTGAGGCCTGTCTCACATCCTCATGAAGACTGTTCCAGATTTTGATTGTTTATTCCGAGTTCAGTGTACAATACATATAAACATGACTATTTTAACATGCATTCATGACATTTTAACGTACTGTACATAAACCCGAAAAGGAGTGGGAGGAAGTATAACTTATAAATTCCCACCCCTGTTAATATCATATTTTCATTAATGTTGTTGGAGCCAGTAGCAGGGCAATGTATAACAACCTGATGGCAACAGTCAGAACAATGATCCCAGCCAATCCCAGCTGCAGCAGGCCGACAACGCAACGACACACCAGCAACGCACAAAGCCGCCGAGCCAGTGAAGCACAAATCTCCCTCCAACACGTGACAGGACGCCACGTTCAGTCAGTATGACCACTAATATAATTTGTTGGCCTGAGTAGTCCAATTTGCTTTTAGTTTAATTTTACTTTTTTTTCCCTGTTGTCATTTTTCCTTCTTTCTTTAAAACATTATTCCAGTAATGCACAATAGTTTGTAATATTCAACTAATTATGGTTACAATACGTGAATTTGCATTTTCCAACCAAATGTGCCAATCACTTTAATTTTCCTACGGTTTTCCGTCTCGTGGCAACATATGGTAGGGAGAACAGCGCCCCCCGCATAACAACCTCACTACATCACCGGTATGCCTCCACGCCACGCTCCCACCACACCTAGGACCAGCCACAACCACCACACGACCAGTCACCACCCTGCCATCACCTACCGCCACACCACCAGCTCCTCCAGTGGCTGCTTTCTTTCACAAAACAGTTAATATAACAGATAAACAGCTTTTGCTTGCGAGAAAAATACATATATACACATAATTATAGACATATTTATAATTTATATGTCACAGAACAAAAATGATATACTATATATATTGATAACTCCTTCAGCTTTATATTCATACAGAACTTTCTTTTGTAAAGCATTTTAAAATGATGAACGTCTGTACATTCCTTGAGGTCTCCCTTCAGGTTATTCCATAGTTTGACTCCACATACCGATACACAAAAGCTTTTTTTGGTTTTATGAATCTGGGGTTGTTTAAAAATTGAGTTTCCTCTAAGATTGTAGCCTCCGTCTCTATTACGGAACATTTTTTGAAGGTTAAATGGTAGCAAAAGTGCATTAGCTTTATACATAATTTGGGCAGTTTGAATATTTACAAGGTCATAGAAAGTATATTAGATTGTAAGAATAACACATTAGTATGTTCCCTGTACCCTACCTTATGGATAACGGCTCTTTGAAGAACAGATAATGACTTTAGAGCAGTTTTATAATTGTCACCCCACGTTTCAATACAATACAGTAAATATGGAAAAAACAATGAATAATACAGTATGTGGAGTGCTGATTGATCCAATACCTGTTTTGCTTTGTTTAGAACAGCAATGCTACTTGACAATTTATTTTGAACATGATTAATGTGTGATTTCCAACTGAGTCTTTCATCAATTTTTTACACCCAGGAATTTTATTTCTTTTACAGTATCAATTTTTACACCATCAATCTCAATGTTTAGGTTAGATATTGCTTTATGCCCAAATATAATTAATTTAGTCTTGTTTAAGTTAAGTGAAAGTTTATTCCAATCAAACCATGTTTTGAGTTTTGTCATTTCTTCCGTTACATGTTTGAGAAGTTCAGTCAAATTTGTCCCTGATGCGAACACATTCGTATCATCAGCAAACAAAACCAGCTTCACTGAATTTGATACTGTACATATGTCGTTGATATATAAAATAAATAACTTGGGTCCCAATACTGACCCCTGGGGGACACCACAGGTAATGTCCAGACATTCTGATGAGACATCTCCCAACCTGACAAACTGCATTCTTCCAGTAAGGTAACTCATAATCCAATTCAGTGCAATTCCCCTAATACCATATCTTTCTAATTTCTTGATTAGCTGCATGAAACTGAAACGCAGCCTCACCGTGTTTATTATTGACTCTGGGAACCACCAGGAGACCCCTCCCTGAAGTTCTCAGGGTCCGAGATGGTTCATACGGCTCTAACATGTCAGAGATGGACTTTGGTGCTAAACCATGAAAAGACTTGTACACAAGCAGAGCTGTTTTAAATTCTATTCTCTGAGTGACAGGAAGCCAGTGCAGAGACCGGAGCACTGGACTAATGTGGTCGTATTTCCTGGTTCTTGTCAGGACTCGAGCAGCAGCGTTCTGGATGTTCTGCAGCTCTAACAGCTCGTTTGGAAAGGCCAGTGAGCAGGCCGTTACCGTAGTCGGTAACGCTTTAGAATACAGCCCGCGAGTTCCAGGTGTAAGTACGGGTAACAAGAAAGTAATTACACATGCAAGTACAGGTACTCTTACAATGTGTAACAAGGCAGTACAATGTGTAACAAGGGGGAACAATGTGTAACAAGGCAGTACAACGTGTAACTACGTGTAACTACGTGTCAAGGTATAGTAAAGGTATTCTAAGAGCAATTAATGGTGCTGAGCTATCACATAGTTGTAGCAAAAGGGAATGTGGTATTATTAATAGTGCATTAATTTTAATGTTTTAAGACAACAGTATTACTGTTGTGAAAGTGAAGACATGACTCTCACTTCATTTTACAGCCCGTGCTGTCCTGTACACATTAGTTACAGCATTCATGCACATTGATAACGTGGTCATTTTCCTTGTTTTGCTGTATTTTTGCCTGGAGTCATGTCTTCACTTTCACAACAGTAATACTGTTGTGAAAGTATGTGATAGCTCAGCACCATTAATTGCTCCGTTTCATTCATACTGTATTGGCTTGGCGGTTTTGTTGTGATTGTATGATGTCCTTTTGAATGAAATAAATAAAAAAATAAATGAAAGATTACCTTTACTACACCTTGACACGTAGTTACACGTTGTACTACCTTGTTACACATTGTTCCCCCTTGTAACACTTTGTACTGCCTTGTTACACATTGTTCCCCTTGTAACACTTTGTACTGCCTTGTTACACATTGTTCCGCTCTGTAACACTTTGTACTTCCTTGTTCCCCCTTGTTACACGTTGTAAGAGTACCTGTACTTACATGTGTAATTACTTTCTTGTTACCCGTACTTACACCTGGAACTCGCGGGCTGTATTCTAAAGCGTTACCCAGTAGTCTAACATGCTGGAGACAAATGCTCTAAGTCTGGTTTTGACACTATTCCTCTGATCTTAATGTTTTTCAGATGGTAAAAAGCTGATGATGTTATTGCTTTGATGTGGCTGTTTAAGTTCAGGTCTGAGTCCATGATTACTCCTAGATTTCTAACCTGATTTTTTGGTTTCAGAGCGAGAGACTCAAGGTGACTGATAACACTTTGTCTTTGTGTCTGTGGGCCAAAGACAATGATCTCAGTTTTGTCTGAGTTTAGTTGGAGAAAGTTGTTTTGCATCCACAAACTGATCTGTTCGATGCAGTGACAGAGAGTATCTACAGGCCCATGTTCACCTGCCGTCAGTGACACGTAGATCTGAGTGTCATCTGCGTAGTTGTGGTACGACACATTGTTGCTGTTTATTAGCTGACCCAATGGAAGCATGTACAAGTTGAATAAGAGGGGTCCCAAGATTGACCCCTGGGGGACTCCACACACAGGTCATGGAAATTTTGTCTGAGACACAGTTGCCAATTTCAACAAGGCTGTTCCTTTGGCAGTGAATTTAAGCAATATGAGGCTCTTTCCATATGTTTTTAGTGCCTACTTTAACTTTTTAATTAGTTTTTATGAGTCCACAAAACATATCTGGAGATTTCAGCCACAGTTTTAGTCTCATTAACTGCTGTGAAATTTAGTTTTATCTCATTTTAGTCACAACCGGGAATTCTGAGAGCAACGCCGCTATTATCTGCATTGTCAACACAAAAAAGTCCAAGTCCAGAGGTGCCTGAGGATCTGTACACAGAGTTATGAAATCGTCCATAGTCCTCCAGGTTTGTTTCATAAGATTTTGGGGATAAATAGATCCGTGTGAGAGTCGGTCGGCAGCAGCCTCATCATGCAGCGTCTCAGCCTCTCCGTCTGTGAGTAACTCTATCATATAACGTCCTGGTTTAAATGCGGTCTACTGATCTATCTCTCTCCTGTTTCCAGTCCTGGCCACAGCCTGTCTGTTCCTCCGTGCAGGTAAGAACTCTCAGATTTAGAGAAACTAAACCGCTGATACAAGTATAAATCTGACAGCCAAACGACACCAGCAATCAGTCCATCCTGGATCTCACAGGCATTTTTATATGTTTTCTCCTCATACTTATATCAGAAATCTACACTTTTAAATTGATATCTCTTAATTATTTTTTTCCTGCTGTTAGCCGTCTTGCCTTAAAGGGACAAGGCGCAGGTTGGTCATTTTTTTATACTCACTACTGCCACTTCAGGTCTTACGTGTAACTGCAGCTTCTATGTTAAAGGCACAGGCCACCGCTTTTCCATACTGAGATATGTTCTTACCTGAGCTTAGACGAGTTGATGCGTTACCTCGTCTGGTCTTTGTGTGCGCGCTCAGTCACGCAAAACGACCAAAGATGCTGTTAGCATTTGGTCTCTCCCCAATGTATTCCTATAGCTCCAAACGGGGTGAAGTTGGAAGCGGCCAACCTCTTCCACGGGCACAAAAAGACCAGACAGGTACGGATCAACTCGTCTAAGCTCAGGTAAGAACCATAGATATAATATAATAAAGATGAGCGGGTTTCATTCAGCACCATTTATTGTAAAGGTACCCGAGTCCTGTGTGCACCTTAATGGTCTCCTCCTACACAGTCTGTTCCTTAAAAGGACAAAAAGGGCGGGAAGCCCTGCGCTCGCGGGGCGGGCGGAGCCTCCACAGAGCTCCAGAGCTTGATTGACAGGCGCTGGAGCCAGTCAATGCACTGAAAATGGTTCCTCTTTTTTGGGCTGATAAACAAAAACCAGCGTGGTTAAAGGGGGGTATTATGCTTTTTTCAATCACATAGCACCAGTCTATAGCATACTACAATGATGACGTAACCTTCTGTTGGTCTGTATATGCAGTAAATTGAAATAACTGCCTGGAATAAAATTGCTCTCTCAAAATGGCTGTACTGAACGTCTTGAAATAGGCCTCTGTCTCTTTAAGAAGCTTTCCGACACGCCCCCTTCAGCACACTGCTGTGGAATTTAAACAACAACACTGTGTGGGGAGGGGGCTCTGCTGAGCTGAGGAGCAGTGGTTGGTGGCTTGGCTGGTGACAAAAGGTCCAGAGGCGTCTCCAGGAGGTGGGGGCGTTCCTACTGTAGGAGGACTGAGGCATAGCTACACCTAAAATGGCTGCCGTCTAAGTTTTTACTGATTACTCAAAAATATGTGAATGAGCCAAGGCAACACTCCAGGCATGTGTTTAATGAGGGAATGACATAATAACATGATACAAAGCTTGAAAAAGTCGATTTTACATAATACCCCCCTTTAATAATATTCCACCCACCCCAGCATTGTCACATGGGTCATAGCGATTCTTAGAAAGAGAAAAACTCTTTGGAGCCAGACTTTTCAGCCGTTCTTGGGACGTTTGAAGTCCCATTAGAATCAATGCCCCTAAGTGTCTCTTGGATTCGTCCCTGGCCACCAGGGGGTGGTATTACAGAAATGTCAGCTCCCCACTACGAGGACCATAGAGAAGCGCGTTCCTCGCCCATTGGTAAGAACATATGTCAGTATGAAAAAACAGTGGCCTGTTCCTTTAAACTCGTGCATGACGGCACTTCAGACCCGAAGCAACAACTTTCTGAGTGGCAGTGCAGGATTTTAGAGGCAGTTGTGGTGAACAGGTCTGGGCTCGTTTGATAGATTAGGACATGACTGGAACATATAGGGGGAGCAAAATACTTAATATTAACATTGTTAAACTCCGTATAGTCCCTTTAAAGCCTCTGAATGTAAAATAGTTAATAGAGTTACATGACAATGTTTGAAGCCTTACAGAAATATTTACCGTCACTCACTCAGCGGCAAATGGATTTGTTTTCTACATTTTGTTTTTAGCTAATGTTTGTCAATGGACAAAGTTGCCCTGTGTCAGAAGTAAGGTTAAATCTCATTAGTCGGCTGTGTTTTTGATTGATGGACAGACACATAAACTACACAAAAGAACTACGACCCAGGGCCTTCTCTTTGTGAGGAGAGTGAGCGTCTGACCTTCTCGTCGTCTTCTGTTGCAGGAGCAGACACTGAAACGATGGTCACCTGCGGGGCCCACGTGCACCGCCTCGAGTGTGGTAAGAGCAAAAGGTTCAGGGAAGATCTGTGAAACATGACGACACAGTTACAGGAATCTGAACCAGACACTGAGCCCCCAACTCACAGAACCACAGCCTTTTTCATATCCAGCTGAATGAACAATTAAATGGATTAACTAGATAATAAACTAAAACAACCTAGTTAATGATCGATCAGCTCTGTTTTACAGTAAACACGTCATGTAATGTTTCACGTGTAAGTGATTCTGAAGGATGAGGACAGAGTGGACTGCAGTTCCAGCATAAAAGAGAGAACATTACAACTGTTGCTTTGGCAAATGTGGCGGCCATCTTGCGATTGTCCTTTTACTCAAATTCTAATTGAAAGTCATGTAAAAACAGGAGCAGACATTTCCATGAATGGAAGAAAAAGACAAATCTGATACTGTGGGACGGGCCTCTGTGTTTGTCTGGACATGATTTCACTGATATATGAACATTAATATTAACCACAAAAACACTGCACTGGCTGTTTTTACAGAATGATGATGATCTTTGAGTCATTCATTATGAATATGTCTATATTTACACCAATTAGTAAAAACTCTGAGCAAAATTATATATTTTCCAAGATATGTTTTCAAATTTCGTAGGACATGGTCGTTTTATTGAGGACAGGTATTTAAAAGTCAAATCATTAAAGTAAAAGAAGAGAACTACACATTGACTCTTTAACTTTAAATCATAACAACAGAACTGACTTCCTGTTTCGATCCAGCACGCCAAAATAAAAGCGTGTAGTGTGTGTATTTAATTGTATTCTTGTAATGTTGCAAGTACCTGCTGAACTAATCAATGAGACGAGCTCTGGGCTTTTATTTTGGCGTGCTGGATCAAAACAGGAAGTCACTTTTTGGGCGACGTTGTCATGATTTGAAGTCAATTGAATAATGACTAGAATGGACCATCACAACATGGCCGCCAGAGCAGGACATTAGTGCCAATGGGTTACCACGGCAACATTGTATCTAGAGTTTTATTATCGATGTGTGGAGTTCTCCAGCAGTTTCAGTTGGGAAGTTGGCTTTTGCAAACGTGTGAGACAAATACATACCTGCTCATGGGTTTCAAGTCACGAGGGACTGTTGGTCACGTGACTTACACCCATGACCTCTCGTGTCGTCGTCAGAGAGCGGCGTGATCAGCGTGGACTCTGCGTTCTACGGCCGAGCGGACGACACGACCTGCGCCGGCGGCAAACCCCAGCAGAGGTCGCCAACACGGCCTGCTCCCACAGCGACGCTCTGAACACGCTCAAGAAGAGGTGAGAGTCTCCTGCATGTGTGCTGCCACCTGACTCCTGGGCCACGACACAGCACACACTACACACTACCTTATTTTTCACCCTTTTTCTAATAGTGACTGCAGCTTTTAATATGGCGGGTTTGTGGTGGGTTTGGGCTGGAAATAGTGAGTTCATCCAGAGTTCATTAACCTGTTACCAGCCGTCCCCCTGATCGGGGAGCTAGGGATAGGATTAGGAACGTGATTTAAGTTGTGTTTCACTCACACAGCTTTCACACATTTTTTTGTAACTAGACCAGGGGTGCCCAAACATTTTGTCTCTGAGGGCCAAAATGAAAAAGTGCCTGTGGGTCGTGGGCCAAACACGGCGATGTCCAGCGTGAAACACATATAACTGCAAATAATAATAGTTTACTTTAATACTTTTTTTTATTTTTCAGTAGCATATACATTTGATTCTATATGCAAATAACATGCTACATTAAAACACATGTTAACTATGGCAAACGCCTAGTTTTAGTACAACAAAATCAACAATTGCAGCAATATAGTACAAAATGTAAACAACAACACCTGTAGCTGCAGCACCTACAGTGAATTTACCTCATTAATTTGTTAACTCAAAAAAATGCCACATTAGATCATTTTGAAAGTGTCAGTTCATCAGTTCAGAATAAAGTATTTTACACTTTTAACATGTATCTTTGTTGAGGTCAACGACCTTTGCAATAAACTTGGACAACTGGGAAAGTTGTTTCCTTAACTTTGCGAAAGGAGAAAAACAGCGCCCCCAATTTGACGCTGGTGGCCAAACAGTGTACTGCATCCATATTTTCCATTGAGAATTAATGGGAGAGAGTTGGTATTAATCATACTGGCCAATGGAATTGTTCCGGCGAGCCAGATTTGGCCCGCAGGCCCCACTTTGGGCACCTCTGAACTTGAGGGTCTTGGCTTTCAAATGAGGTATCACACTGGCATAGAGGCTGTAAGCTCTACGGTCGATATGCTTTGAGATTTGGATATAAATAATTGCTAACCCTAAGGTGGCAGGTAACAGGCTAAATATTCATTGACATTTTCATTCACTGCCAAAGGAATATTCTTCTATATTATTAAGAATGCTTTACTCATGTCTAATAAACGTTGTGTTCAGGTGCAATGGGAAAGAATGGTGCGAGATGAACGGCAACGTGTTCACGGAGGATCCCTGCAGCGACACCTTCAAGTACATGAAGACGACCTACTCCTGTGTCCCGGCCAGTGAGTAACAGCTGAAGTACTGCAGTAACAGCTGAAGTACTGCAGTTTATAAGTACAGAACTAACGCTTTTCTGTTCTGCCTCAGTTCATCGTGTGGTGTGTGAGCACTCCATGGCCAACCTTCACTGCAGTAAGACTCACAGCAGCACATCACACAACTTTTGATACGCTTTGTTTTTCCACATTTCACCCAAAACTGACGTGACCAAATCTAGAACAAACAAAATGTGGTGAAAATACAGTAGCAAACCTTTGAACTGTTTGTAAATGCTTCGACATACTGCACTCTGCAGGACTAAGTAGACCAGCCATCCCCAAAGTCTGGACCATCTCGGCCCCTTAAAGGGATATTTCAGGATTTTTGACATACACCTCGTTCCAAATTATTATGCAAATTATATTTTTCCTCTGATTTTCTAAATTGTCAACTCAAATGACAGTCAGCATAATTTCCAAGTCTTTAACTGTTAGATGATCATTTGAATGTGACTGAAAAAACCTCCCAGTGATAACAATATTTTTTTCAAAAATAGATATAGTAAAAAACTCAAAATCTACTGTTCCAAATTATTATGCAACTCAGGGTTTCAATACATTTTAAAGGTTGTGATTAACTGAAAATGGTCATTCGTTTAATTTGAAGCATTAGGTCATATTTACTGAAATCAAAAGGTATTTCAATCAAAACCATCTTAACAGGTCAAGTTATATTTTAACATAGGAGTCTTCAGCTTCAAAATTCAAGTCTGAGATTGATATCAGTGATTCAAGGGCTCCTGAGACACAATACCATCCATGAGTTTCATTGAAAAACTTTAATTTTTTACCTTTATGGCACTGAAATACATTTTGCATAATAATTTGGAACGCGGTGTATTGGGCCTCATTTCTTAGTTATCCAGAGTGTTGTTGATTTCTGGAGATTTTTTTTTTTTAATTCATGCAGTTCTTATATTTGAAGAGTCTAGTGGCGCTAGGCTAGTGCATGTCTATGGTATCAGTTAGCCTGCATTAAAAACAGTCTGACCCACTCCACAGTGCACCTGAGGTAAATCACTTATAACGCCAGACTAACCATATAAATGTCTGTGTTAATAGAATAATTTTAACCATTTTGCTTTTAAAATAACTTATATTTGAGCAGCATCGCAGCGGCGGAGTGATCTGCGAGAAAATAGTCCCTCAAAATGCGATATTTCATGTGATGCAAGGTCAGTTATATTTCAAAAATTATTCTATCGACCCTATATATCGGCCTACCTGCCCCTTTCGCGAGCAGGCTCCGCACCCCAATCACGCGCCTAAAGTTAAGAATTTGCACGAACATTGCGCACAAACTCTCCAATGGTCTCGATCTCGGCAAGTCCACTAAAACAAAATCCTCATTAAATCTGAGGTGAAAGTAAATGAAACTATGTTGCCAGACGGGTGGTTGATTCCGTTGTAAATAGTTTTTCTTTTCCAGGCGACGGGAAGGTGATCCACGTCCTGGGCGCGGACTTCGGGCGCAGAGACCACACGACCTGCGCCTTCAGACGAAACAGCGCTCTGCTCGCCAAGATCGACTGCACAAACCCCACCAACGTCCTGGCCGAGAAGTAACGCTTGTTTATCTCTGTCTGCAGCCGACGCGCCGTGAAACATATAACTTTACATATTAACAGAGGCTAGACCAATGGCCGCTGGCTGCTCTGCTTTGCAACAATGACACTGGAGGCCGCCATTGCTGTAGTACCGCCATATAGCCGCTAGGCCCCCATTGGAATGCATTGCACTTTAGACACGTTAAAAACAACTTTAATGCCCGGTGCCTAATTTTTTGGAACTGTCTACAGCTAGATATTCCTCCTGTGATTACGCTGGGTTAGGCTGGTCATGGTAGGATACATATTAGAAATCTCGTACTTAATGAGGGTCGGACTGTTGGCATTGGAGCTGCGCAAGCTACACGTCACGCAAGGGCCGAGTCTACAGTGAAGATCCCGCCCTTATGCCCTTATTAGGAACATGCTTCGTCAGAGCTGGGGAGGAGGAGTCTGTGAATCCGCCATGATTTCCCCCTCGAACGTGGTCATTGTGGTAAACGGGGAGGAGTGAGGAGTCGTCGTCTATTATTTGTACAGTCTATGGGCGAGACACTGCACGATGTTGGGGTCAGTGTTGAGATTTCAAACGGGTTTTCTCCCTAAACATCTTAGTTTTCACATCAGAGTAAAAAAGACTAAACTCCTTTATCCTTTACGATGCTTATTTCATGACGTTTTGTCTCTTGCGGAGATAAGTATCTACAACATTGCGCCGCAACAACCACCGGCTTCTCGCACTTATTTATTCACAAATACCGACATGTTTGGTATCCACGTGTAGCACGAAAGGCGACGGAGATGACGCTGTTATCCAAATATGGTCATTTCCTTTGTGGGAGACAGCAGCCGCTAATGGTTATCGTTCCACTCTTGCAACAACATCTCCACTTGAGTCGCTCCTACAGGCTCCAAACTTTACAGGCTTGGACTTGACATCATTTTGGCGGGTTTTTACAGAGGGAAATATTCAATTCCCAGCCTGATTGATTGAACCTGAACAACACAGAAATTTGACAGATTTCCTCATACATTTAAAGGATCTGTATCCTGCTATTTTAGCTATTCCAAAGTAAACTATAGGCATTTATATGATATTGTACATTTACTACTATGGAGTACTCATTTCTGTGAGAAATATTAGTATTTCTGGGAGTATTTTTCCAAACGGGAAGACAAGACGCTTGGATTCAGTTAACTCCGCCCCCTCTCTCCGCCCATGCAACAGTAGTAGTACTGTAGTAGAAATATAAATATCACAGCAAAAAGTTACTTCACAATGCAGTTAAAAGGAGTTGACATGTGCAACACAGCTTCATAAATGGCTAACACACACGCTAACACACACGCTAACACACACGCTAACACACACGCTAACACACACGCTAACACACACGCGCTAACATGGGTGTTTTTATTGTAGGAATCACGCTGGTTAGAAGAGTTTAATCCACTTTGGTTCTGGCCAAGGTTCATCAAGCATCCATCAAATGACGGTCCCAGACAGACGGACACTATTTTGGCTGATAGTCGCTGAATTCTGGAAAAATATTCCAACTTCTGGCGAGTCGACTCATCTTTAGGAAGGTTGAATAAAGTCCTGTCTCATGGTTAAAAGCTCCAAAAAGTCAATTTTGCATGACATAGAATCTTTAAACCAAATCATCATTTAGATTTCGACACTGAAAATATTGTCAATTTTGACTTGCGACACATTTTTCTCTCATATTTATGTCAGTAATCTACAGCAAAAGTTTCAAAATGATCTCCTCTTTTACTGTTTTCCTCTCCACCTTCAGTGTCTCGCCTTACAATACAAAATCTGAGCACTGTGGTGCCCAGAAGAATGTTTTGAAGCCTCTGTTGTTTCATCAGTGTGAGACTTCATTTCTAACTCACGGCTCATGTTGCCTCTGCAGGTGCGACGGGAAGAGCAGCTGTGAGATGAGGGCGGCGGAGCTCGTGGTGGGTGAGTCCTGCGTGGACACATCTCTGTACCTGGAGTACTCCTACACCTGCAACGGTAAAACCTCACTCTGACACGGATCAGGGCTGGGCACCGCACAACAGCACATCTACTGGCTACTGGTTTCACACTGTATTTACTATCAAATGATCATTAAATATTATGTGTCAAAGTGCAACCATGGCAGCAATAACATGGTGGTAAGAAGCATAGAAATAAAAAAGAAGAAGCGACATTCGATCTTAATCATAGGCATGGAAACAACAGATGTGTTATCTTCACTTCTTCCTGTTAACATTGATAACAGAGATTCGAGAGAGAATCCATGATGCTGCTCAGTCTCCTCCTACAGAGCATGTTCCAAAAGGACAAAAAGGCGGGAAACTCCGCCCACGTGACCCGGGCTGAGCAGCAGCAAGGCTCCACAGAGCTCCAGGGCTCTGGTTCCAGGGATGGTACTGGAGCAGTGTCAGCTCCCCGCCATGAGTATAGGGGAAAGCTGCAGATCCACCATGAAGCGAATCCACCGTGAAAGTGCGCCATCTGCTGGATAAAATGGATCTAGACCAATCAGCTTTTATGAAGGTTGATGATTGATCTCCAACACACGTAAGGAGTTAGTAAATGCTTCTGTTGATTTATAAGATAACACTTCCAACAGCATAGGAATGGCTTGTCATTTTTGTTCCTGAACCTTACCCAATCCCAACAACCCTAATCCTAATGACCCTATAAACTAACCCCAACAATAATTGTAAAACATAAAATATTAACATATAATACCGTTGTGGATCCGCTCCTACCAGCAGAGGGCGCACTATCACGGTGGATCCACAGCTTTCTATCCCGCCATAAGGATCAAAGAGAAGCACTTCCTCCACTAGGGATGCTAACGTACGCGGACAGTTAGCAACTTTTAGAAACTAGAAAGTCCGTTAGCCTGCTCAATGTCATTTTCCTATAGCCGTTAGCATCGGCCTCGAAACATCGCAAATTATGAGCGATCCAGATGTTTCCAGCTGTTGTCAACCATCGACCACATTTAGCTCAAAGCCTCGTTAGAAATCATTAATCATGAAATGTTACTTTAGGTGCAAAAACTAGCGTGTAAAAGTGTCCTCTGAGCTAAATGCTAACTCATATTCAGTTACGTTTCTGTTTGGACCGGATACACATCCAGTGAGCACTGAACTTCACCTTATAAGATGTTAATGATAAAGAAACCACAGAAAGTATATAAATGCCATGAAACACAGATAACAAACCTCGCCATGATTCAGTATTTGTTCTGGCTTCACTATTCATTTCTATGGGGATGGAACGCTCAATATAAACAGGCCTGGGATCAAATTGTACACATTTGTAAGAACAGGCTCAGATAGCTAAAGGCATTTCTATGATTTCTATTGTAAGAATGATATATAAAAAAAAAATCTAGCCATGTTAACTAAATGGTATCCAGCCCTGATAAATAAATATATATTACGATGTGTGTTGAACTGACAAATGTCTCATCCTCTTCACAGATCCGCAGTAAAACCATCTGAAGCGGAAATAAAGCCTTCTGAAACTGATCAAACCTTTGGCGTCATCACTTCTTTACAAACACAAACATGTGGCGCTTTATTTGCCATTGTCAATACAAGTACATGATTTTAACCACATTAACAGTAGCTTAACAAATACAAACCAGTGCAATTTCTATTTGGTTCATTCATCCAGTTATCATCAGCAAATCCATGATATTGTTGATCCAGTGGTCACATCTTTGGCACAGGGACAGCAAGCATCGTGAAGTAGAATTGAAAAACCTAGTCATTGCAGCGGAGAAAAGAAACATTGAGCTGGAGCTTGAGGAACAAAGAGGAGGAGGAAAAGCACTTCATTCTTATGCACTTCCAATCCAATCCAGCTTTATTTATAATGCACTTTAAAAAACAACAGGGTTGACCAAAGTGCAGTACACACATCATATAAAAAACACAACTAGGTGATACAAATAGATCAAAATAAAATCAGTACAATAAATAAATGGAGCCATATCCAGCGCAAAACCAAAAAAGTAGGTTTTCAGCTGGGACTTAAAAATTGTGAGTGACTCGGCCTGTCTAAGGTACGAGGGCAGTGCTTTCCACAATTTGGGTCCAGCGACAGAGAAAGAGCGGTCGCCCCGCAGCTTCCTGTTTGTTTTGGGCACCACAAGCAAAAGATGATCTGCTGACCTGAGAGCACGAGTGTAGGACTGCAGCAAGTCTGACAGATACTGCGGAGCGAGGCCATGGAGGCATTTATAAACTAATAAAAGAATCTTAAAATCAACGTGAAAGCGAACCGGCAGCCAGTGCAAAGATTTCAGAATCGGTGAGATGTGCTCGTATTTTTTCATACCGTCTCCTCTTCCGGGCTCTTGTTTGACTCAACACAGAGCAGGGTTCACTTCAGACACCGACTGACACAAATAAATTACAGGAGTGTAGCCGAGGGTAGCTTTGAGACGGGTTTGTTTCTGTTCAAAAGCAGGACCGTCTGGAACTTCTCAAATCTCAAAAGGTTTTATATTCCTCCAATCACAGACCACAATGTCACAAGAACCGAATTAATGGAACAAATTATTCAAATTATTCGTGGCCATCCCGCCTTTGCTCTGCCCGATCCCGTCAGAGCTTGGAAGCTAAGCAGGGAAGGTCCTGGTCGGTCCTGGGGCGAATGTAGTGAGTGAGTGGGTGGTGGTCGGAGGGGCCGATGGCACAGACGCTAGGGCTGGGCGATATGGACCAAAAGTCATATCCCGATATATTTAGGTTGAATATCGATATACGATACATATCCCGATATTTTTTCCGCAAAGCGAGAGCAGTGAAATGAAATGTTAAGTCAAAGTCAAAGCCAAATACGAGTAGTTTTACTGAAAACTCACTATAAAATGTAAACATAAACACTGTTTAACAAAATTCTGTAAACTCCATTTAAATAAAAATGTCTTGGATAAAAATAGCCTATGAAATAAAACAGGTCAGTCTTTTTCTGAGGGCAGCATTTATATATAAAGAGATGACAAAATAAAGTGCTCAGTTTAAGATAAACTTTTTTTTAAATCAGCTTGAGATTACCTGTTTGTGTTTGTTAACTTAATAGCTTATCTGAATTTGAAATATCCCGATATACGCGATATGGTTTAATTCCATATCTCATTCAAAAAATATATCGATATATCTTAAATATCGATATATCGCCCAGCCCTAGCAGACGCTTCCATCAGTCTACCCTAGGGCAGCTGTGGCTACAACAGTAGCTTACCACCACCGAGTATGGAGTGAATGAATAATGACGACAGTGTGGCGCTCTGAGAAACTTGGTAATACAGGCTTGTAAAGCGCAATACAAGTGTAAGGCATCATTATTATTATTATTCATGTTGGATCATTTTTGAACGAATGTAACTTTTAAGTGAAATTGTTGCCTCTTGCCCAGGACACTCTTAAAAAATATATTTTTAATCTCAATGACTTGTATCTTAAAAATAAATAAACTAACAACTAGTAACCCTGGGGAAGAGTGCTGTACAAATGAAGACTGGCTGACTGAGTGGATTAAGACTTGTTGGTTTATAACGTGAGACATAAGTGGTGTAGCAGCTGCACGATTGGGAGTGACGGACTTGAGAAATTATAGCTTTTTTATCTTATTTAGCAAATTGTAATGAATAATACGGTCTCCAGTAAAACAGGGGCCTCCGTCAGGACCAGGCCACGAAGCAAAAAAATACAAAAATACACAGATTTGATGTCCAGTGGTCTTTCCCGAGTCGCTCTTTCCACATTGTGATTTCGCGGCACCGCAGCGCAGTCTTTCTGCCCGGCGTGGAGAGTCTTAGAGTCTGTTTCCTGCCGCTCAGGGTCAGCTCTGTGACAGTAACATGAGGAGCACCAGGAGGAGGGAGCAGGAGAGGCTGACAGCGGCCGACCTCAGCCGCACCTTCACGGGGACAGCGGCCGACCTCAGCAGCACCTCCACGGGGTAATGGTCGCTCACATCCAGGGCCTGCACACACACAGACAGAGACGAGAAGAGAGAGGGTTACGGAGGCGTCACACCAAACAAACGCCCCGTCACCGGGTCTCTCAGCAAACACAGGACAAAGCAGAAGCCGAGTTAAGGCGAGCTACCGGGAGTATTAGCTCGATTAGAATTTATATTACCGATCTCCTTCTACTTATGATGGTGGTGTTCTCGCCAAAGAAACATGCCACGAGGAGCCTTTAAAGGTCCTATATCATGCAAAATCGACTTTTTGGAGCTTTTAGCCATGTTGTTATGCTATTTCCTTATCAAAACACCCCCAGAGCGGTTTTTGGCTTCATTCACGCAGTTCTAAGTAATCCTCCTGAATCCTGCTCTCTGAGCAGCTGCTCCGCCCTCTCCTGGTAAACCACTGAGCTGTTCAGTTGTGTCGTCACAGCGGAACGGAAGTGCTCTACGTCTGTAATGTAATGCCTTACAGCCTGATTTTAATTTATAAAACAGCTTTTTCATTATTTTTGTTGTAAGAGAGAAATAAAAAAAATAAAATAAAAAACGGAAGTCTCCGACGCATCTGTGCTGTCCCGGGAGAGTAAACAAACGCACCCCCGGAGGATCCGAACAGAAGTCATGTTTGTGAAGACTGAGCTCTTTCTAACCTACTCTGGACACGCCTGTTCTTTTTTCTTACCCAACAATAATGTCACGGGTTCGAGTTTGGCTACGAGAGGAACAGGACTATTCAGCCTTCCTAAAGAAGAGTGCACTCGCCAGAAGTTCGAATTTCTTTCTGGGATTCAGCGACTTTATCAACCAACCTGATGGATGCTTGGTGAACCTTGGCCAGAATCAAAGTGGATTAACTTTTATAACCAACGCGATCTCATAACGTAAACACCCGATGATGGGGAGGCCAGACTGAGCGGTAAGTCAATCGTGTTAGCGTGTGCGTTAGCGTGTGTGTTAGCCATTTATGAAACTGTGTTGCACATGTCAACTCCTTATAACTGCATTATGTGAAGTAACTTCACTTTTTGCAGCGATATTTATATTTATAATACTGCAAATGTGGAATGAGCGGAGAGAGGGGCGGAGTTAACTGAATCCAAGCGTCTTGTCTTCCGGGTAGGGAAAATACCCCCAGAAAATACTTATATTTCTCTCAAAAATGAGTACTCCATAGTGATAGAGGTACAATATATCATATAAATGCCTATACTTTACTTTGGAATGGCTAAAATAGCAGGATACAGATCCTTTAAGTTTCCAAGAGCAATGGCAATGGAATCAGAATCACCCTGAGCCGATCCCAAAGGCTGTGGTCATTTCGGTGAGTTCAGTGTGAGCCTTTACCTCGTCCTCTGTGAGTCTGAACTCCTCCTGGAAGTTGAAGGCTCTGGCGGACGACGGCACGACGGCGTTGGACAACTTCCTCCCGTTCACCACAATCCTGAAGACGCAAATCATTACAGTTAGTGTTTTGTATCAATTTGTTTCAAGAAATGTGATCAGTTTTCAAATGGTTGTTGTTGCTGCGCTAATGTTAATTAACTTCTTAACCCCCCAACCTTAACCAAGTGCGTTTTCTCCACTTCAGCTTTACCCAAATGTACAAATCTCATCTAAACGGATCATTCCCCTCGCGCTGTTGCCATGTTCTTGTCATTGTTCTGTTGCTTTATTGTTGCTCTTTTGTCATGTTTTTGTCACACACGTCACTATTTTGACTCTTTTCAAGAAGCTTTTAGATTTGGGTAAAGCCAAACTGGAGAAAATGTGCTCGGTTCAGGTGGATGTTAAGAGGTTAAAGCTGTTATGCTACTGTTATGTGTTCCGGCCCGAGGACAGATGGAAATAACAGCTACATCTCATTTATTAAAAACAACAAAGACAAAATGAAAACACATTCATCTGTTCCTTCAGATGAATGTGTTTTGTACACGGCCCCATGGTAGAGTAGCCAACATTTACACTTTAATGCAGTTTTACTCGAGTACAAGTAAGATGTAGGTTACTACAAGTTACTCAAGTAAGAGTACATTCCGCAATGTAAGAGTACATTGAGTAATGTACTCTTACTAAAGTAAGAGTACAAAAGTACTTGGATAAAATGCTACTTGAGTAAGTACTGAAGAACTGTTTGAGTGTGTGAAACGTTCAGTGGTGGAAAGTAAAGTAAAAAGTACAAATACAAGTAAAAAGTATAAATTATAGCTACTTTTACTTTACTTAAGTAAATTTTATGATGAATACTTTTTACTTTTACTTCACTACATTTTAGAGTCTGTATCTGTATTTTCTACTTCATTACATTTTAAAATTAGGTTAAAAGTAAAACCTTCAATGAAGGTGCTTGAGTCATCCTCTGTACTCAGTAGTTGAAGTCTCCAAACGTTTCGCCTCTCATCTGTCTCATTTGGAGCCTTCAACTACTGAGTACAGAGGATGACTCAAGCTCCTTCATTGAAGATAGACAACTCCTGTACGACTGAGAGCTTACACAGACGTTAAAAGTAAAAGTATTTTATTTTCAAAGTGACGTCTCTACGATGAATTGGTTTAGTCCCAGTTTAGACTTGGTTTAGTGTTTTACTCCTTTAGACCTGACCTAGTTTAGTCCGGGTTTAGACCTGGTTTACTTCCTGTTTTTGACCCGGTTTAGTGGTTTAGTTTGATTCAAATGATTTTGAAAAATCCTGCACATTAAACTCGTAAATACTTTTTACTTATAAAGTACATTTTAGAATGCATACTTTTGTACTTAAAGGCCCTATACCTGATTTTTTTATTGCAAACAATGAAAGGGGAAGCCACTAAATCAAAATGTTAGTTGTGGTACAAACTCATTGGTAACTTGCCTAATATATTTGTAGCATCCACTTCTTTACAGGGACAGGTTTATCGGCACATTTCACAACTTGCAGGGTCACTTTTCAGGATCACTTTGACAAAAAGGCTAGAAAAATAGCCTGAAAATTCATGAAACTGATACAAATGTTTTATCATTTGATGCACGCTGTTTTCACCACAAACATTTGAGTTTACAATATACTAAAGGAGGACAACATTATTTTCCTTCCATTTTTAGAAGCAAAATCAGGTATAGCTCCTTTAAGTAAAATTTGTATCAGATACTTTTACTTAAGAAGATGGAGTACTTCTTCCACCACTGGAAACTTTGATTTATGTATAAAGTCATATTGTTTCTTGCAAATGAGATGTAACATTCTCATTATCAATTACATCTATTGAAACTGAAACTGAACCAGAGGCGTAGTTTGCCATAAGGCAAGGCAGGCAGCTGCCTGGGGCCCCCAAGCCAGCAGGGGCCCCCAGAGGGCCAACAGATTTGACAGAAACGACCAAGAGAATAAAGTCACTGTGACAATTGTCCAAGTACATTGAAAAGAAAATATTTTGAAAGGAAAAGTACATTTCTTTGCTACATTATACTACTTTAAAACAGACGTTTATCTAAAGTGGCTTTTTTAATATAATGTTAATATACTGTATTTTTTCGATGTCCGTCCTTAGTGTTTACCTGTCGTAGGCGCAGGAGGTGCTGGCCCTCACGGTGGTGTCGGTGTCCTCTGGGAGCAGCCACTTCAGGTTCGGGTCCGTGATAATGCGGACTTTGTCACGGTTCTTTTTGGCCAAGTATCCGCAGTCGGCGTTAAAGTCTCCCAGCAGGATGATGTTCTGACAGTACAGAGTAACGTCCGTACATTACAAAAACGTTTTCTGAGAATTTTCTTGATTTTGGAGCGACCAAATCAACAATCAATCAAAGAAAATAAATGAATAAAGTCACAGATAGTTTTCCTGTGTGTACCTCGGTTTTCCACATCCTCCTGACATCCTGCAGAACGTCGTACAGAGCGTCCATCTCCTTCGTGGCGTTGGTCGGCGACGTGTGCTGCGGTATCAGAACGAACTCCTGAATCTCTGCGGACACAAACGACAGACGTCAGTCAACTTTCCCGCTTTCAAATGATAAATCAAGACCAGGATTAGACTCAGTGATGATCTGGTTAGTGAGTCAAACATCTGACTGAGTGGAAAAGGAAGGAGCGCAGCTGCTTAAGACGCTCGTGAAATAAAGGTTTAATAGCGATTACTTTTACGTTTTGATACAACTGCGGAGGTCACAGTTTTCCCACCTGCTCTTTCAGGGACCGTGTGCTCGAGATGCAGAAGTGTGTTGATCATGTGAGGATTAAACAACTCGTGTGTTATACAGTTTTAATGCACAACGCGGAGGCAGGAGGCAAGGCGTTCCTCCGCGAAGTGCATTAAAACTGTATAACGCACGAGTTGTTTAATCCGCTTATACCACAGTCACACAAACTGAAACTCTTCATACGCAGATGTGCTCTACAAATAAACTTGCCTTGCCTTGATATAGACAGGTTTCCTAATGATTAAGATGTTGCAGTTACACCATCTCTCCACTAAAACGCTGTGGCGCTGTTGATCCCCATCCTGCTGCTGCTTTAGTGAGTCATGGTTCCCTAATGTTAACTTCTAATGAGCAGTGGACAGACGTTTTTACTCATGGCTCCACCAGATTATATTTCTAACAGTGAAACCAGTTTATTGTGAAAGTCATCATGACCTAAAGAACCTCATCCTTCTGTTCTGAGGGAAACTTACGCAGGGAACTGCATTATGGGAGTTGTCAGGTGACCAGCTCCTGCCCCTGTGACGTCCTCTCTCCCAGTGCGCAGTACACCGAGCGGCCGCTAGAGGGCCCCTACCGACAATCTTGCTTGGGGTCCCTTGGTACACTTGCTACGCCACTAGGGGCGAGCACAATTCATGGCGGCACAAATGCCACCTTTTGGAATAAGGTGAATAGGCACTTTAGAATGTTGTGACAGATGGAGCAACGTCTACGTCACATCAGTGGCATCAAAAGGTTAACGCCCCTTTTCCGGGGGAAACAGAAGCTCCGTACATTGGAATGAATGAGGAAAGATCGTCTGAAAACTTTTAATTTACACATGAAAAAACGTTTTCTTTGTTTTATTTAATTATGGAACGTGAAAAGGAACCCATGGAAGTGACGCTTCAGATATTGTGGCCATACCGCCTTTGCGATGCCCAATCCCGTCAGACCTTGGAAGCTAAGCAGGGTAGGGCCTGGTTAGTACTTGGATGGGAGACCGTTCAGTAACACCAGGAAGCCTAGCGAATGTAGTGAGTGAGTGAGTGGTTGGTGGTGGTGGCTGATGTGCGCAGACTGGTTGCCTCGCTTATCATCACCGAGTATGGAGTGAATGAATAATGCACCAAATTGTAAAGCGACTTTGAGCGTCTGGAAAAGCGCTATATAAGACTAATGCATTAGATAATTCACAGAGAAGACGGTTAACGTTTTAAACTGAGCTGCTAAACCCACTGTGATCATGACTTGTCTGTGACATTTGCCTGTGGAACTTTTTCGCTGGATGCTTTATGTCACTACAGCTTCAGCTTTTAGTCTGTTGCTTTTATATTATCATTAAATTAAAATCACACAGCCTACGATGTAGTTTTGTAGCTTATGAGAGCAAATGGTACATGGTTCATTCAGCAGCTAACCTACTAGCTGCTTATGCTAACCTTAATGTGCATTTTAAAACCGAGATTAGGCCTAAAGCTGAACAGGTTTGATGAGTTTGAATAATTACCGATTAAAGACGTTACACAAAGTGCATAATACACGGCCACAATGTGGAGCTGTTTCCTCAGTAATGAGCTCTGACATGGCCATAACAGATGCTAGTGATCGATAAACTCGCTCATACAAGTGTCCACAAAAAATAAAAAATCTTCCAATCGTCTTCTGACAGTGACTTGATGTGTCTGTGATCAAGGACGGACATTGTCCTGTAGTTCTGACACTGGTTTGGAATATTTTATCCTCCGAACGAGAAATAGTCCCTTTTTCACATACACAACTCTCCATTCCCCCAAAAGGGGGCGTTGTCCAGTAAAAGTTCCCGGATGTTGCTCCCATCAATGTCACGCAACCTATTAGCCAATCAGAATTAAGTATTAACCCAGACCATGGTATAATTTTGAGTTAACCTCCTAACTCCTGATCAGCTTTACCTGAATCTTAAAAGCTTAAATGACCGGAGAACTTACAGCCTCAAGGCCAGTGTGACGCCTTATTTGAAAGCTAAGGCCTACAATGAGGCCTACAACACTGATCGGAACGTTATTGTTGCGTTATCGCTGCATGTCACGTTTTTGTCGTGTTTTTGTCACTTTTTTATTGTGATATTGTTGCTTTTTTAATCACTTTTTATTATCGTGTTATTGTTGCTTTTCCGGCACATTTTTGTCGCTCTTTCATAGCTTTTTTGTTGCTTTTGTGTAGCCACGATTTTTTCCCAGAAGCTTTTAGATTTGGTTAAAGCCGGACTGGAGAAAATGCGCTCTGTTGAGGCGGAGGGTAAGAGGTTAAAGGTATAAAACGCACCAGTCTTGGGGGCTTTGAATTTAACCACGAAGGGCTCTCGGGCGAAAGCGTCTTTGTCCCCGGGACGATCATCTGGAAACTGGTATTTCCCTGTGACCAACACCGAGCCCGTCCTGAACACGAACAGCAGAGCAGTCAGACAGTGTTCCATAGAAATACAGAATTAAAACATTCTCTGCACAAATGTCACCTGTAGAAGAAGGCGTACTGCTCCTGGTAGGATCCCGTCCTGCCGAGCCTCTCGCTGGCCACGTAGTCGTACTGGTCTCTGCTCTCTCTGAGGACGGGACATGGAGGTTAATTATGTTTCTGAAAATCTGATAGTATTACAGGCTAATTTAATAATGTATGTTATGGAAAAATTTATTGGGAATGTAATTTTGACAAACCTGTCTAACATTTGACCTTATTAGACATTTACAGCAGAATAAACACTACATTTGTTCACAAAGCAAACCCCTCTATTAAGAGGGGACAAATCCTGCATACGGGGGCTTAAAAACAGACTTTAAAACATTATACTGGAAATTCCAGGGAGCCGGGACTTTTTTCCGATTCCCACCCCTATTAATGAGAAATTCTGGCTTTGTATTAACCAGTTCCCTGCCATCCACCACCTGCTAGTTGTGCTTTACTCACACATTTATACTGTATATTTTTAATGTAAAGGGAAGTGAGTATTGTGTGACAGTGGTTGGAGCACCTGTTGATCTGTGCGAGCAGCGTGGGCAGAGCCTTCCGTTTACTGTCCCTCACCTCCTGCAGCAAAATCACATCACAGCGAGTCACGATCTGAAACACCAGAACAGAGAGTCACATCTGTGCACCAACAACGCGCCTTTTGTCACATGTTTTACCGTGAAAATGAATAACAGCTGTTAACAGATAATCCCTTATTGAAGTACGTAAGTGCTTTGTCATTGTACAAGCGTACAACAAAACAGTATGTAGGTGTTAGTCCTGAACAGATATTTTTAACTTGTCACTATTGCTCTGTGTTGTTCCCACTTGTTTCAAACGATCCATAATAGTGCCTGTGCCTAAGAAGCCCTCTGCTGCTCACATGAATGACTATAGGCCAGTTGCCTTAACCTCGGTGATAATGAAGTGTTTTGAGCAGCTTGTGAGAAGGCACATAAATAACATCATATGTGCCAGGGTTGATCCACTACAATTTGCTTATAAATCCAACAGAGCTGTGGATGATGCTGTCTCATTGGCCCTACACACAGCCTTACAACACTTGGACCGTCCAAATACATATGTCAGGATGCTATTTGTTGATTATAGCAGTGCTTTTAATACAATTATTCCATCAATCCTTGTAACCAAGCTAAAAGCCCTTGGCCTTGGCTATTCCATCTGCAAGTGGATACAAGATTTCCTGACAGGACGGCCTCAGACTGTGAGGGTGGGCAACACTTATTCATCTTCTGTGGTTTTAAACATCGGGGCGCCACAAGGATGCTGTCTTAGTCCCTTATTGTATAGTCTGTATACTTATGACTGTGTGGCAAAACATCCCACAAACATTTTTAAATTTGCAGACGATACCACGATCATAGGTTTGATTTCTGACAACAATGAGCTGCACTACAGGGACGAAGTGAGTTCCCTGATCACATGGTGCAAACAAAACAATCTGGCCCTGAATGTAGAAAAAACTAAAGAGCTCATTATAGACTTCAGGAAAAAGAAATCACCTCTCACGCATGTCCAAGTTAATAGCACTCCTGTTGAAATTGTGAGGAATTTTAAGTTTCTGGGCATTCATATGTGTGAAACTCTCTCTTGGTCTCTTCACATCAGCTGTGCAATTAAAAAAGCTCAGCAGAGACTTTATTTTTTAAGGTGTCTCAAGAAATTTGGATTGTCAAAAGATACACTCATCAATTTTTACAGATGTACGATCGAAAGTGTTTTGACAGGAAGTTTGTTGGTGTGGTTTGGTAATGTCACGTCACATGACCACACCCTTCTGAAAAGGACAGTTAAAACCGCATCTCGGATTATTGGATCTTCTCTGACTCACATAAAGGACTTGTACGATAAGCGCTGTGAGAAAAAGGCTCACAGTATTATGGAGGACCCGAGCCCGAGCACATTCCCTCTTCTCCTACCTACCTTCAGGGAGACGTCTGGGGAGCCTCAAAACTCAGAAATCCCAGTTCAGGCTCATGAACATCAGCCTTAATGAGTTGTTGTTTTTCACATTTTATTGCTGGAATGTTTTGTTGTGTTGTGTTTTATTGATGTTTTTATATGTAGACTAGTTTCTTGTTCAGCGGAGAGAGCACCAAACTCTTTTCAGTTTCAGTTTTCACAATGTGGAACAGAAACCACAAATGCAGCTCGCAGAAAAGGGCAAACAACGCAACCGTACCAAGAGAGAGAGGGAGGTTGCTGCCTGTTTACACGTGCTCCTAACACCTTAGGAGCACTTCAACTTTACTGCGCGGACATCGAAGTGCTCCTAAGGTGTTATTACGCCTCACAATATAGTTCCCCTTTTTAACCACTTAAAACATTTTTAATTTTGTGTGACTATACTTGGATTGTATAAACGCTCACGTAACCGTATTTAAATAGGGGAAAACGTGTTAGAGCTTGGTCGCTTCTAACCTCACCCCTGTTTGGCCCCATAGAAGAGAGGAGAGGCTAAATGCTAACGCTATATGGCTCTGTGGCTCAATGGATAGCGCATTGGACGTCTAGGCTTTCAATTGTAAAGACATTCAAAGGTTGTGGGTTTGAGTCCCACCAGAGTCGTGGGATATAAAAATAAGGCAGGATACATGTACAAATCAAGCTAAATGCTAACAACATGTTCTGTGTTTTTGTGTGACTGAGCGCACGCACAAAGACCAGACAGGTACGCATCAACTCGTCTAAGCACATATCTCAGTGTGGGAAAACTGTGGCCTGTTCCTTTAAGATTTGATTTGACATTCCTGGACGTTGTTTACTTGACTTTGAAACTTCAAGTGTTTATCTAAGATTATGCCCAAGTGTTTTGTTTCGTGAAGCTCCTGAATGGGTCTGTCAGGAGACCTCTGGTTGATAGAGAAACACATTGAGACAACACATTGTTTACTTTATATTTAAAGTTACAGTAAAGCCTGTGTTAACTGTTGCTCAGCCAGTGCAGATGTTTTTGCCTACACTGTGTCATCCGCATAAAGCAATCTGGAAGATCATTTATATACATTGAAAACAGCAACGGTCCAATAACTGACCCTTGAGGCACTTGGACTCGGGGTGGATTTCGCACTTCAGTGAGAAACGCAGCTTGTTCTTACCTTCACAAGAGTTTTCATGACGACGCTGTTCTTGGACTTGGACTCTCCGAAGTGATGCGCGTTGAAGGCACAGATCCTGAAGGCGGAGGCACAGCGGAGCTCACAGGCCGCGAGGAGAGCGGACAGCAGCAGGAGGCGCCAGAGAGCAGCCATCGTAGCCAACGGGAAAACAGACGCTCTAGGAGGTAACAGGAGATAACAATTACTGGCTCCAAAAGTAAAAGGTACAATTTCTATAATACTTTAACTGTATAATTATTGTGAGCTCTGACTGTTCAAGACGAAAAGAATTGTCCTGAGGCTAAACTTTAATTAAATTGTTGCAGACTTTGTTTTGTCATGTCCCGTCACATGTTTTCTCCAAATTCCAGGGCGGTGAATCGTTTACAGACTTGTCTGTCAATAATCAACAGGGAGTAGGGCTGGGCGATATGGACCAAAAGTCATATACCCGATATATTTAAGTTGAATATCGATATACATCCCGATATTTTTTCCGCAAAGTGAGAGCAGTGAAATTAAATGTTAAGTCAAAGCCAAATGTGAGTAGTTTTATTGAAAACTCTCCCTATGAAATGTAAACATAAACACTGTATAACAAAGCTCCATAAGGTGCACATTTAAATTAAAAGAATTCTTGGATAAAAATAGCCTATGAAATAAAATAGGTCAATCTTTTTCTGAGGGCAGCATTTATATATAAAGAGATAACAAAATAAAGTGCTCAGTTTAAGATAAACGTTTTTTTTTTAAATAAGCTTGAGATTACCTGTTTCTTTTTGTTAACTTTTATCTGAATTTGAAATATCCCAATATACACGATATGGTCTAATTCCATATCTCATTAAAAAATATATCGATATACCTTAAATATCGATATATCCCTCAGCCCTAGTGTAACTGTTACTGGAAAAACAAAGTAGTGTACGATTAAAAAAATGCCTCCAAACATAAGTATTGAAAGTATTGCAATACTTGATTAAGTATCGATCCAAGTCCGATCCCTACTGTTCACACAATGGACTTGACCGTTACAACAGGAGCCGAAGACACTTTAATCTTACATATTCACATTTACTTTTGGTTGTAGCCACTCGTAAATGAGTCTTAGTTTCAAGCTCACACTTCTGTAAAAAGAAGACTTCTAAACTTAGACCACCAGAGGATGACAAAAGGAAGAACTGATGACTCGTCATAAATGGAATTATGCCACTTGGCGCAAAACACGTCCGGACACGTCCATCAAAACACACCACATCAATCAGGAAAGATTTTAATCTACGCTAAACCCGCTTCACTCACAAAACATGTTTGTACTTCGACTTCACGTTTGCCTGCGCTTTGTTTTTACGGCGCGTGAATCCAACCACGACCCACACAACTGCTGCGCACTTTTACGCACGGCCGTACACGCGCGTAAAACTCCTCCAAACTTCATTTCCCGAAGGATTTACGGTGAATAATGAAGTTAAGAGTTAAAAACGTGACTCACCAGTGTGTTCCTCGCTCGCGCTCTTGCTACATCGGACTGAAGCGGTTCATTTCCTCCGCCTTCAGTGAAACTCGAGCCTCTGGGCGGGGACGTCCTCAGCTGCTCACGGACAAGACTTTATCTGATCCAAATGTGACTTTTGCTCTTTTCACAGGGTTTATGCGAGGTCAAGTGTATTGCTTTTCATGTTACTTTCATGCTATCAAACTATATTTGTACTCGAATACAAAATCCAAGCGTTTAGAGGAGGGATGGGATATTTTTAAACTAAATTGGATACAGACCAACTTTTGAAAAACAAATTAGAATTTAAAAAAAAAAAAAATCATATTTCTGTTTTTGTTCATGAACTGTTTCTGCTATAAAAAATAAGCCATGTCACTATTCTTTAAAGAGACTATACAGAGTTTAAAATGTAAAAATTAAGTATTTTCCTCCCCCTACATGTTCCATTCATGTCCTAATGTGTAGAATGAGCCCAGACCTGTTCACCACAACTGCCTCTAAAATCCTGTTCTGTCAATCAAAAAGGTGTTAATTCGGGTCGAAGTGCCGTCATGCACGAGCTTAATATAGAAGCTGCAGTTACACGCACGACCTGAGGTGGCAGTAGTGAGTATAAAAATGACCAACTTGCATCTAGTCTCTTTAAAGCAGTACGAAGTAATTCATGCCCCTAGAGGCCATAAGCATCACTGCAGTTGTCATAGCATGTTACGGTTTTTTACTCATTGTCCGTGAGAGTAAATACTACGCTGACAGAAAAGACAAAGGGACAGAGGGACATTGTTCATCCAATTACACAATGATCATTTTTTTCACTCCAACTTGGCTGTAAATACTGTTTAAGTGGCGCTAGCCCACAGTTAGCTTTAACCGTTAGCCTGTTAGCTTCTTCGTCGTGATTCCATTTGTGTGTATTGGTGACTCCGACCTGGTGGCAGCAAAGTTGCAATTGTGGTTTTCTGGCCAGAGACACCAGGGGGAGATAAAAGACCCCCCAGTCATCCCATTAACACTTGTATTACCCCCAGAGGGACTACGGGAAGGATTTATTAAGGGAAACAAGTTACTTAGTACTGCTTTAAAGTATTCCACATTTATAGCCTGTTGGAATCCAAGTTCATGTTTGAAGACCAAGGGCTTAACTTTGTGGCAACTACATTATAAAATATCATTCTTGGTCAGAGACGTGAACGACTAAAGAGCCTATACTTTAAAATTGCGTTCGCTGTCAAAATGTAGATTTCTAGTCTCAGTTTCTTGCCAACCTGGGCCAACTCACATGAAACAAAAACTTAAGTTCAAAGTCTTCTCCTCCAGCTCATATGAACTATGGTACAATTATTTCCTCTTAAGGCGACCAAAAGCAGAGAAAATTCAAAAACATGGTTAGTAGAAAAGACTTTCAGCCATAAGACGATGGCAGGTTTGTGAATTCAAACACTGAAATAATGATCCAAATAAACAGACACTTCAGTTTTAGAAATTTCTCTCCCGTAAAGCTGTATTGGCACCTGCAATAGAATCCTATAACATGAACACTGGCTTTACCACATTTGGGCATTTTATGCCTAAAATACCTCGGTCAATTATAAACTATACATTTAAGCAATAATCTAAAGCAAATGTTTTAAACCGTCTACATCAAATTCCCCTGCAATTTAAAAGGTCAAACGCTTTTTCAATATTCTCAGCTAATGGGACCTGAAAGTTGCCACAAAGTTCAGCAAGTTTTATTTCCAGAAGTAGCGCTTCCACATTTGAAACTTATCTCAATTCCCCGTTAAGTAAATTTACTTCATTGTGAGATCAATAAAGGCTTTATCTTAAGTGCACATCCTTAAAAAGGAGCTGCTCAAATAGTCGAGCTTTACTGATGTTCCTGCTGTGAGCGCAAGCTTTGTGTTAAAACAGAAAAGACATAAAAACACCTTTACAAGTATTGAACATGTTTCACTATATGGCGTTTTTACAATTTGCCTTTGCAGTTTTGATTTTTCAAATTAAATGGTCTCAACTTATCAGGTCAAAGCGCTTTACAGTAACCGTTTACATCTCAAACATAAATCAGACTTTAATGCTTTAAAGTCGCTCAGAACTTCAGTATTTATATATTTCTGCAAAGTACTTCAACTTATTTAAGCTCACAAATAAAACCCCACGTTGCGCTTGAGTATGTTTTTAAGTCCATTCTACTAAACTAAAAAGCCTTAAATGAAACCCAAACGCCGTCTGTTTTGTACTCAAACGTTTATTGTTTTGGCCTGGGGGAGCCGGCCTGGCGCTCAGTTGGCGTGCAGAGCCTTCCAGCCGGTCAGCGGGCCTCGGCTCGGGATGTACTTGACTCCGCAGCCGTCGGGGATCAGCCTCTTCTCCGCGAGCATTTCGTCGAAGTCGGTGGCGTTGAACTTAGTGAAGCCGTACTTCTTAGAGATGTGGATCTGGGAACAAAGAACTTTTAAAAAACTGTTCCTCTTTCGAAACGAATAGGTCAGCGGTTTGGCATTTTCAACGTGGTTTGAGAGGCTTTGCAAACAACAACTTTTTATAGCTCGTTAGTTCAGCCTGAAGAAGAAGAACACATCTGAACAAGATGGAGAAAAGCCCTTTTCAAATGTGGCCATTTAACTATAGATTATAAATTAAGTACAACAGGACCAAACTGTAAACTGCTTTATGACTTAAATGTCCGAGTCACGGCTCGTTTCAGGAAGTCCACAGTTGTGCATTAGATTTTAAACAGGCCACCGTTTTTCCACACTGAGATATGTTCTTACCTGAGCTTAGATGAGTTGATACGTAACTGTCTGGTCTTTGTATGTGCGCTCAGTCACGCAAACGACCAAAGATGTTGTTAGCATTTGGCCTCTCCCAGCATATTACTATGGCTCCTAACGGGGTGAAGTTAGAAGATACCAAGCTCTTCCACAAAGACCAGACAGGTACGCATCAACTCGTCTAAGCTCAGGTAAGAACATAGCTCAGCATGGAAAACACTGGCCTGTTCTTTAAGGTTAACAGTGTGTTCTTGCATCATCACACTTTGATTAGGGATTAAATGGTAAAATGATTTAAGCCCTTTACACAGGACTTTATTCCCTACTTGGCACTTGAAGCGCTTCACATCAAAAGAACCACTCACCCACATTCAGACACTAGAGGCAAGGACACACCTGCGGGATTCGAAACGCCGCTGTAGCATCTGTGTCAATGTCGGCAGCCAAACCCTCCCCAAACACCCACAATCCGTACATACCAGCTGGAATTTCAGCGTTTAACTACTTTACAGAGGCCAAGTGTTTGTGATGAGAAACCGCCCGTTACTCTCCCCCCCCCCCCAAGAAATAAAACAGCCTTCAATAGATTGAAGGCAGCATGGAACACACAAGCGTTTTCGAATACCCAATTTCAATTTAACTGCAGATCTGGCATCAAAAAGGTAAATTATGAACACGCCAACAAACAGCTCGAACTGGCCATTTAGCACCGTGTTGATAATGACCTTGCACTGATCTGTGTCTTACTGTGCGAGAGTCGCTCTGTGGAAATAGCCTTTAAAATCTAAAATGAATACACTATAAGACAGTTGTATCAATGGTCCCTTAAAGGCCTCAGCACTTCACAGCTGAGGTCATACACAACCAGAGAGTCGCTGTCTGCAGCCTTTGCACACCGCCCTCTCACCGCAGAGAGGCCGGTCGGCTTAATAAGCTGCAGAGCCCAGTGTTCAGGCAGTTCCATTCACACAAAGCCTCGTGGCGCTCGTACCTTCTGGCGTCCGGGGAACTTGAACTTGGCCCTGCGCAGAGCCTCCACCACGTGCTCCTTGTTCTGGGCCTTGGTGCGCACGGACATGATCACCTGCCCGATGTGCACGCGCGCCACGGTGCCCTGGGGTTTCCCGAAAGCACCGCGCATCCCGGTCTGGAGCCTGGAGGACACAGGATACGGTTAGTCTCAAACACACAAGCAGATCCAAACAAAGGCATGAACCACAATCTCTCCATCTCATGCTTTCTGGAACAAAGAACTAAAGAATAAACCCAAGGCACTGCTCCTGCATCTAAACCGTACACTCTTTAAAAAAGGGGCAGTAAGTCTCTATATTCTTTAAAACCATTGCTCCTTCACTCTCTGAAGGCAGTAGTGGAATAAACTAAAACCCAGCATTAAACGGATTAGCCTGAATATAATGCTTTTAACGAAAACAGTGCCTTTGTTTTTCGATCCTAAACACAAGAGAAACCTTCACCACAGAACAGACGAAGCCTCTAAAGCACTTTGGTATTTGACTTGAACTACAAATATTTGAAAAGCAGAAACCAAACAGATGCACGTACATCAGGGTTCCTACAGGTGGCAGCAGAGCAAATGTATGAATTTTTACAGTGGTGGAAACAAAGTAAAATTATAGGTACTTATACTGTATTAAGTAAATTTTATTATGAATACTTTTTCTTCACTACATTTTAGAGCCTGTATATGTACTTTCTACTCCACTTCATTTTGAAATTGGGTTAAAAAGTATTTTGAAAGTGACCTCTATTATGAACTGGTTTAGCTCCTGTTTTTGACCCAAGTTAGTGGTTTACTCATTTAGACCTGGTTTCATTTATATGATTTAAAAAAATAAATAAAAACTTGCACATTAAACTCAAATACTTTTAACTTATAAAGTACATTTTACAATGCATACTTTTCTACTTTTACTTAATTGTATCAGATACTTTTACTCAAGTACATTTTTGGTCCTTTATCTGCACTTTAACTTAATATTGTGTACTTCCACTACTGGATTTTTAATGCCTTTCTAAGTCTAAATACAATATGCCTAATGCCACAAATGTCAAAGATTTTGGAATATTAACTTCTGTAAGGTTTGGAAACAAAGCTATTCAAATGTTCAAAACTAAAAAAATTGGACACAGCAGGAAACGCTTAAGCAAAACATTGTGTAACATTTTGGTCAGAGCTGCGGCTGGATTTAAGTTTTAGAAGAATGTTTGAGTAATGTCATTCTGTCAAATGTGACTTTCAAAGAAATGTAGATTTAATGCCAGTTCGACTTTTAAGGCTTTAATTCTGACATAATACATTACACATGACTAAAACGCACGGGAACAAAATCCATCTTATGACATAAAAGTGCTTAAACCATTAGAGAATTTGTGCCGATTTTGAGGTCTTGGAACAAGAATCATTTTTCTTACCTTTGTCTCATTTCAAGGGTTTTTGTCTTTAAGTGTTCAAGTCTTTTAAGTGAATTAAAGCTTGTTTCATTGGCAATCACTTCAAGACAGTCCAAACCTGCTCAAAGTAGCATTAAATGTCTTAACTCAAGCACTTTTTCTAAGAGGCATTTTGTTCCAGTGCGAAACCTTTCAGGAGCTCAAGGAACCTGTACGATGAGCTGGAGGTTTTAAGAGTCGACTTTGGGCACAATATTAGGTCGATAAAGACACAGACGCGTAAACACCAGCATGAACTTACAGTAAATTAGGTTTCACGAGATCAGTCTATACGAAAACAGTAAATAAAGGTTGTTCTTGCCTATCAGCTCCAGCGCACGATAACATTTTGTTGATGCGGATGACGTGGAAGGGGTGCAGCCGCATGCGGATGTGGAAACCGTCCTTTCCGCACGTCTTCACCATGTACTTGTTGGCGCAGATACGAGCCGCCTCCAGAGCTGGACACAGAAGAAAACTGTTCATGCACAGTCACAAAATAATAGACTTCAACGGGACTGCTCCGACTTTTGAAATGAAGACTCATATGCAGAGGTTCATGTTTGTTTTTGTAAGTACTGAGCCAACGATTTTTGTTGTCTCAGATTATCAGTTCATATAGTTTGTCGACAGAACATCCAAGTTAATCTGTTTGGACACGTGTAAAAGCTGTAACCCATGATTTCAGAAATGTGGTTCTTCACCTTCGGAGGAGAGCTGCTCATATTCATCTGAGACCATGTGACCGCACAGAGGGAACTCATCCACTTTCGCCTTCTTCCTGCCCAAGTCGAAGATCCTGATCTTAGGATCTGCAAAAACACACAGAGCGTTAGGGCGACGGCGGATTCATCCATTTCACACAGTCATGATTACAGAAGATGCAATAGACGGGGTTTCTACAAGTGGCAGCAAATCAAAACAGTTTTAATGTCACAAATGCAACAACAAAAATCATTTTGTAAGATTTGTTGAGCAGAAAAACTAAATTGGGCACAAAGGGAAAACTTTAGAGCAAAAGTTTGTGTAATAGGTTAGAGTTCTAACCCCTGCCCCAAACTCTAAAACCAGCTCTTTCCCCACAGTAAAATGTTAGTTTATATGGTTATATAACTGTAGAAATATGAAACTTGTCATAAAGTACCAGCTCAACAAAATGCCTGAGGGTGATCAAAAAATGGGTCCACGGTCGCACTCTGGACACAACATTTTAGATGATTGTTTATGTATTTTTGACAAATGTATGTAATGTCATGGTTGTGTGTTCCATTTCTTTAATGCCAATTTGAGTTCGATACAATGCTTTTGAATGACTTTAAGACCTTAATTTTGACATAACTTTTTTCATCCCCCACAGAAACCCTGAATAGATTATTAATATTAATTTGGAAAATCAAAGGTTAAGCTGCAATATAATCTACAGGAATCTCCATGGTAATCAAAGTTCATATCATAAAGTAATGGAGTGGAGACTTGACATAAGATCCAGTTGGGTCATTTGGTGAGGAAAAAGATGTTTACAAGGTTTCCCATAATCTCAGGTTTTATTAATTAGGACCTCCCAGCCAAAGTGTCTAACAGGTGCATGTCCTGCACTCAAACACAACAGGACAAATCCTGTCTACTTTAGAGTTGTATCAATGGTCCCTTAAAGGCCTCAGCACTTCACAGCTGAGGTCATACACAACCAGAGAGTCGCTGTCTGCAGCCTTTGCACACCGCCCTCTCACCGCAGAGAGGCCGGTCGGCTTAATAAGCTGCAGAGCCCAGTGTTCAGGCAGTTCATTCACGTTATCATCAACACCTCTGGCTAAAGAAGAGCTCCAGTGTCGACACTTACCAGGGACGCCCCTGCAGAAGCGGGACTTGGGGTAGGGCTTGTTCTTGCAGTATCGATAACTGTAGAAGCAAACAAGGTTTTATTGGTGATTTTATAAAAAGACACATCATGTTCTGTGGCCAGATTTAATAAACATTGTCCAACTGAGCTGATGGAGCAACTCCAAAAACCGTCTCTGAAATATGTTTAAGAGCCAAGTGCAAGAAACACCAAGTATGAGTCTTGTCAAACACGTCCAGTTAGCAGGAGTGTTAATCAGGGCAACTCAAACTACTTTTATGCTTAATGGTGCCTTCATGCGCTCTGGTAAAGATAATCCTTTCCATTTGTGAAGTGGAAGTTACGGGAGCATTGTGTTCAAGTGCTTTCGGGTCATAGCAAATTGAAATATTAAAACAAAACAAAATTCACATAAGTCCATAAACCACTGAACTACAGCTTTGTATCTGCGTTGATTGAAAAAGGATTAAAATTGAGTAGCTAAATAGTGAAATGCATAGTAACAATCAATTACTATGCAATTGTCATTGCTGCTGTTGTGTCAGCTTCATCTTCCCAGTGGAAAATAGATGGCGTTCATGTGCAATTTCCCACTGGCTAGTGGTATTTACCATAATTACAAGACCACATGAAGGCAGCTTTAATATTTGATATAAAAGCCTAAAATGTCCAGCTTTAGCCCAATAGACCTACAAACATATTACAGGCTACAAATGAATACCAGCGCGTATTGATCTGATGAGTACGTGTCCATCTTCCCTTTGAATATAAATGATGTTTGTGCACATTAAGTCATTACATTGCAGATGTAGCATTGTACATGATCCTCCTCAACTTGTAAACATTTCTGGCTAATATAAACAACTTTACAGTCAGTTGGTTAAAACTACGTGAGTTGCTAATGCTAGTGTTGTCGCATCATGACAGTTCTGCGAAGTCAACCGCGAACAACAGCACTTTCCCTAAACATTGCGGCTAAAGACCCACCAAATACTCTCTTACAGCCAATAAATATTAGTTCATAAGCGCATAATCACTGAAATCCTCAACGGATAGGTGTATGTGGCCCTGCCGGTTTGCTAGCGCACATGGCGGGCACCGCGCTGCCATTTTCCCGGAGCCTCGGCCTAAACATTAAACTGAGAATAAAGACTCACCAACGGGCTGGACGGCGGCCCATGGCTGCGATCTGTGAAAGAACAGACAGACAAACAGGCACGGGTTTAGATCAGCGGTGAAAAGGGGATTTAAATGCTTAAAATGTGTGGTTTTATGCAGAGCGGAGAAAACGCGCTGCGGCCACGCACTCACCGAATGGAGGAAAGGAAGTGCAGGAGACTTCCGCCGCGTCATAACGCACTTCCGCCGCGTTATAACGCACCGACGTCCGCGATCAAATAAAATAATAACATGAAGTAATAAAAGTAAATGTATCTGAAATATAGTTATAATAATTGCGTTGATAAAAAAATTAAAAGTTTTTGTTCTGAAAAAAAAGGTGTGTCTTGTTTTTTAACCTCTTAACCCCCGCCTTAACCGAGCGCATTTTTTCCAGTTCGGCTTTACCCAAATGCAAAAGCTTCTCGACTGGAGTTCACAGCCAATGGGCCAGAGTTGAAAGCTAAGACCTACAAAAATGATCAAAGATTTTCCACTTTTTTGACGTATTTTTGGTACTTTTTCGTCACGTTTTTGTTATGTTTCTGTTAAATTTGTTGCTTTTTTATCACCTGTTTTGTGTGTTTGATGCTTTTTTGTGTGTGTTTTTGTCACTTTTTCGTCACTTTTTTGCCTGTTTTGTTGCGTTTTTGTAGTTCTTTTGATTCTTTTTTTTTTTGCTGTGTTTTCATCCTCATTTACATCTCAGGTCTTTGTTATAAGAAAAAAAATCTAAGAAAATCTACCAAACAGCTGCACTTAATCGAGTCTCCACTAGAGGTCACTATTGTACCATTTTACTTTGAGTCTTGCCCTGACCCTCATTAATCACTCTGTAAAAGCTTGTTTTTCTTTTGTTCACAGTGAGCTCATTGAGGCCGGTCTTGTTGACGCAGAACAACTGTTGCCGTTATATTGGAGAATGTGAGGAATGTCCATCATTGACCATAATAAGATTTGTTCATCTTTGTACAGAGTCATGAATAGTCTGTCGGGAATGTCCATGTGTTATGCCTTTGTTCCTCTATGAATATGGACATGTTGGTGTAAATGATAGAGCTCATTCACTTTGAACTTATATATAGAACAAGATTATGTTTATTTGACTTTTTGCAGCTGGAATGATAAGTCGTGCCCAGACGGTAAGTTACATTCATGAAGTTATTTATAAACCGAGCTCCTTTCATAATAAGAATCTGCTGCTCAAATGTTCAAAACGTCATTGTTTGGTTCTCTGTAATTATCATGTGGTGAAGAAAAGTATAGGACTCTGTCTTATTTCAGTGGATTCAGTGAATCCGTTTGAAAACATGACTTATTTAGACGGCTGACCTCTGTTGTAAGTGATAATTATCATTTAATTTCACTGAAGGAGCAAATTATTGAAGACATTTTGGGCAGAAAAGTTATTTGTTATTTGAATTTTTATGACGGGAAGTGACATAGAAAGAGGTAAAGTTTGACATAAACATGGTCGGCACGGCACAGTTTAAAGTTCTTTGCCTGTATCTATGTCACTTCCTGTCAGTGTCCAATAAGGAAGTGAAAAAATAAACAAAAAGGTCAAACTAAAGAAAGCTGGGTACAATCTTTAGCAAAATCATAAATATAATTGTCTTAAAGGGATATTTCAGGATTTTTGACCTTGGGCCTCATTTCCTAGTTATCCAGAGTGTTGTTGATGTCTGGAGATTTTTTTTTTTTTTCATAAATTCATGCAGTTCTTATATTTGAAGAGTCTAGTGGCGCTAGGCTAGGGCAAGGCTAAAGCATTTCTATGGTATCAGTTAGCCTGCATTAAAAACAGTCTGACCCACTCCACAGTGCACCTGAGGTAAATCACTTATAACACCAGACTAACCATATAAATGTCTGTGTTAATAGAATCATTTTAACCATTGTGCATTTAAAATAACTTATATTTGAACAGCATCAGCTTCGTGGCTGTAAGCTAACGCAGCGGCGGAGTGATCTGCGAGAAAATAGTCCCTCAAAATGCAGTAATTCATGTGATACAAGGTCAGTTATATTTCAAACATGATTCTATTAACACAGACATTTATATGGTTAGTCTGGTGTTATAAGTGATTTACCTCAGGTGCACTGTGGAGTGGGTCAGACTGTTTTTAATGCAGGCCAACTGATACCATAGAAATGCTTTAGCCTTGCCCTAGTCTAGCGCCACTAGACTCTTCAAATATAAGAACTGCATGAATTTAAGAAAAACATAGGGCCTCATTTCCTAGTTATCCAGAGTGTTGTTGATTTCTGGAGATATTTTTTAATTTTTTAATTCATGCAGTCCTTATATTTGAAGAGTTTATTGGCACTAGGCTAGTGCTAGGCTAGCGCACGTCTATGGTAACTAGTAGCCTGCATTAAAAACCTCTTCAAAACCATGGGGTCGTCCTCCAATCACGTAAGTGATTTACCTCAGGTGCACTGTGCTTGGGTCAGACTGTTTTTAATGCAGGCTAATAGTTACCATAGACATGCACTAGCCTAGTGCCACTAAACTCTTCAAATATAAGGACAGCATGAATTAAGCAAAAAAAATCTATCTCCAGAAATCAACAACACTCTGGATAACTAGAAATGAGGCCCTATGTCTAAAAATAAGATAAACAGACTATAATTAATATCGGCTCGGTCTGGGATTCAGGTCACTTCGGTGCAGATGTTTCTACAAATATTACAGTTTTGATTATTATATATGACCTAATGTGGCGCTTTTGCTGGAAGGCCAGATGTGGCTCCTGGGCCTGACGTTGCCTTTCCCTGATTTAACGTATATTTTACTATGTTTTCAAGTGTGTAGCGGTGCCAGAAAATATCAGTACTGTGATTTCAAACTCTTTCCTAAACATTGTGTGGCCCATTTTTCATCTGAAACGATCTGAAGGTATAATCCCCGTATCGTGCTCCTCCTCCGGGATTTCAACACGCTCCCCGAGCATGAGCTGAGCTAATACGACGTTAACTCCACAGATATAAACGTGAACCTGGAGCTTCCTCTCTCCGTTATCAGGCCGGTCCGTCTGTTGGTGTGGATCATGTCCAGAGTTTCCTGAATGAGCTCACGGAGCAAGGACAGAGGTGTGGAGCTGACGCTGACGCTGCCAGAACAACCGACAAAACAGGACTTTGACTCCGGCTCCGTCTGAAAACCATCACTAGGCCAAATGTGACGCTTTGAGAAACTTGGTAACACAGGCGCAATACAAGTGTAAGCCATTATTATTATTATTATTATTATTAAAGAGTACAATGACTGTTCAGTAATGGTAATCAAGACTGTCTGCTTCTTTAACATGAGTCGGTTCCATTTTATGATTAAAAGTATTGGATGAAAAAACAGTGAGCGCCTGTGCTTTACAGTAAGAAGGTCCCAGGTTCGATCGAGGATGGGTCAAATGTAGAGCACACATTTCCATACGGGGACAATAAAGTTTACCTTAAAGGAACAGGCCACCGTTCTTCCATACTGAGATCTGTTCTTACCTGAGCTTAGACGAGTTGATACGTACCTGTCTGGTCTTTGTGCCCGTGGAAGAGCGTTCCAACTTCACCCCGTTTGGAGCCATAAGAATATACTGGGAGAGGCCAAATGCTAACAACATCTTTGGTCGTTTTGCGTGACTGAGCGCACGCACAAAGACCAGACAGGTACGTATCAACTCGTCTAAGCTCAGGTAAGAACATATCTCAGTTTGTAAAAAACGGTGGCCTGTTCCTTTAAAAGCCTGATCTGATCTCCACTGGTATGTTAAAGAGGGGTATTATGTAAAATGGACTTTTTCAAGCTTTATATCATGTTATTATGTCATTCCCTCATTAAACACATGCCTGGAGTGTTGCCGTGGCTCATTCACATATTTTTGAGTAATCAGTAAAAACTTAGACGGCAGCCATTTTAGGTGTAGCTATGCCTCAGTCCTCCTAGGAACGCCCCCACCTCCTGGAGACGCCTCTGGACCTTTCGTCACCAGCCAAGCCACCAACCACTGCTCCTCAGCTCAGCAGAGCCCCCTCCCCGCACAGTAGTGTTGTTTAGATGCCACAGCAGTGTGCTGAAGGGGGCGTGTCGGAAAGCTTCTTAAAGAGACAGAGGCCTATTTCAAGACGTTCAGTACAGCCATTTTGAGAGAGCAATTTTATTCAAGGCAGTTATTTTAATTTACTGCATATACAGACCAACAGAAGGTTACGTCATCATTGTAGTATGCTATAGACTGGTGCTATGTGATTGGAAAAAGCATAATACCCCCTCTTTAAAAAATACTAAAATGGAGGTAAAATATTTTAACTTATGCAGATATATTTCTTTAATGTGATTTCATGACTCTTCACTTTAAAGGTGCACTATGCAACATTATGTTAACCTCTTAACCCCCTCCAAAACCGAGCACATTTTCTCCAGTTTGGCTTTACCCAAATCTAAAAGCTTAAAAGAAAAGCAACAAAAACGTGGCAAAAATGCTTCAAGAATGTGGCAAAAACGCGGGGATGACATGACCTAAACTTTTGTAGGTCTTAGCTTTCAAATGGTAAATGACTTAACTTATAAAGCGCTTTTCTCCCTTCTTCAGGCCCAAAGCGCTTTACAGTAAGGAACCAGTCACTCATTCACTCTCTCATTCATACACCAGTGTACGCAGACACAGGAGGAGACACTGGTGAAGTGTCTTGCCCAACGACAGTGTGCATTTGCCGGAGCTGGATTTGAACCCGCGACCTTCCGATCACGATACAACCCGCCTGCGCCACCAGGCATTAATCAGGCATTACACTGTGGAGAAGTGGAGAAGCTTTTAGATTTGGGTAAAGCCAAACTGGAGAAAATGTGCTCGGTTTACTCCTTAACCCCATGCAATTTTTACTTTTTCCACTGCTGATTGAACCGTATCCATGGTTACGTATACATTCCATTCCAAAAGACTAGAAGCAGAAACCCTAAAAAACGGAAATAAAATTGATCCTGAAGCATCATAGGAGCCACCGGGATGGAACATAAAGTCACTAAGCTAACCACCCACGCAGCCACTGGGTCACACTCATGCACAAACATATACATAAAAGTTGCATATAGTGCACCTTTTAAATAAAATAATGTTAAAGGGGAAGGGAATCGTATGACGCTTTTCACCCAAGTTTAGTAACGTTACTCTGATAAACTTCAGCCTGATGTAAGTGACATATTTCGACACTGTGCCGTGAGGATGTTTCCGTTCGAGCAGCGCTGGGCGTTAGCTCCACACCCACAGACCCACAGCTGAGTGAAAGTCACAGGTCAGAGCTGAGGGCAGGGCTGGTGTGAAGAGCAACCACACGAGTGTCACTGAAGAGGGATGAAGGCGTGGTTCTGGTTCATAGTTCTAAGTTCAATACTGACACTGCAGCTGAGTATTATTCCCACAGAGACTGATTAAAAGAATGATGGACATCGATTCGCCACATGCCAAGTAATGACCATGAATTTAATCTCTTAAAGCAGAACTAAGTAACTCATGCCCCTAGAGGCCATAAGCGCCACTGCAGGTGTCGTAGCATGTTGCGTTTTCTTTTACTCATTAATTGTCTGTGACAGTAAATACTACACTGACAGAAAAGACAAAGGGACAGAGGGATATTGTTCATCCAATTACACAATGGAGATCATTTGTTTCACTCAAACTTGGCTGTAAATACTGTTTAAGTGGAGCTAGCCCGCAGTTAGCTTTGCCCGTTAGCTTCTTCTTCATGGTTCCATTAGTGTGTATTGGTGACTCCGACCCGGTGGCAGGAAAGTTGCAAGTTTGGTTTTCTGGCCAGAGACACCAGGGGGAGATGAAAGACCCCCCAATCATCCCATTAACACTTGTATTACCCCCAGAGGGACTACGGAAAGGATTTATTAAGGTAAACACGTTACTTAGTACTGCTTTAAAGTTATGAAGGGATTTTTAATTTCAAGTATTCGTGCTATAGTCATTATATCAGATTAGAGGATTATCTGTCATGCCTTTAAACTCTTCGTATATATATATACTGTATATATATATATATATATAAAAAAGTCTATGGTATTTATTTCCTAAACTCAGAGCTGGTTTCTAGGTTTTTATGGCACTATTTACAACAATAGGAAGTTTCTGAGACAATTTCCTCAGAATCAATGAGTCAGACAGAACAAATATAGACAGAACAAATAACCAGCAGTGACAAATGTGCCAGCCATAAATATAAGACTTTATTGATTTCACAATAACACACGGGACATGGTGCAGACGGTCGGGAAGAATAAGGGAACCGTGCAAAGTAATGACACTAGAAGTGGCTTATGTACAATGAATAAAAACAAATTTAGATCGAAATATTGAAAAAATCTATTTGGCAGTGCAAAGAAATATGTGACAGATGTTTGAGTCAGAGTGCTGATTGTGAAAGATGAAGTGACACTGAATGGAGTATTTTTTTTTATTGACTAAGTTCAGGACCACGCCTCAACCTTCACCCGACCACGCCCCTTATCTGAACATCCAGCTGTGTCACATCAGCCCAGTTACATTGTTCATGTGTGATATCGTAGCATAACTTTTTTAGTATCTTGTATAAATTATAGACTGTGATGGTTTGTTTTCAGGAAACCATCTGATGCATTTTAAATGGTTTCGTGAAGCTAATGTTAATAATATATGTGTTTGTGCTGCTGACAGTGAGGACTCCAGATGGAAATTAGCATTAGCATAAAGCAGATTTTCCAGTTCAGCTTTTTTACCCAAATCTAAAAGCTTCTCGACAGGAGCTTACAGCCAGAGTAATGCTTCATTTGAAAGACCTTCAAAACTGATTGTAAATTTCTTTGTTGTGTTTATGACGGTTTTTTTCGTTGCTTCTTTGTCACTTTTTTGAAGCTTCTTTGTCATGTTTTTGTCTCTTGTGTCTTTTTTGTTGTTGTGTTTTCATTGCTTTTTTATTATGTGTTATTGTTGCTTTTCTTGCACATTTTTGTCTCTACTTTGACACATTTTTTTTTCAAGAAGCTCTTAGATTTGGGTAACGGCAAACTGGGAAAAATGTGCTCAGTTCCGGTGGGTGTTAAAGCAGCACTAAGTAACGTGTTTACCTTAATAAATCCTTTCCGTAGTCCCTCTGGGGGTAATACAAGTGTTAATGGGATGATCGGGGGGTCTTTCATCTCCCCCTGGTGTCTCTGGCCACCGGGTCGGAGTCACCAATACACACTAATGGAATCACGAAGAAGAAGCTAACAGGCTAACGGGCAAAGCTAACTGCGGGCTAGCTCCCTCTGTCCCTTTGTCTTTTCTGTCAGCATAGTATTTACTCTCACGGACAATTAATGAGTAAAAAAACACAACATGCTACGACACCTGCAGTGGCGCTTATGGCCTCTAGGGGCATGATTTACTTAGTACTGCTTTAAGAAATTAATGTATTTAGTATTTTTGGTCCCGGTCAATAAAACTAAAACTAAAAAGCTGCTCCTCTGTCTGGTTCTAAAGTCACGTACAGTAATAATAATAATTGTATTGTGCTTTACAATCCTGTGTTTCTCAAAGCGCCACACTGTAATCATTGATCAGAAGGTCTGGGGTTCAAATCCCAGCTCCTGAAAATGCACACTGTTGTTGTGTCCTTGGGCATGACACTTCACCCGCCTTTCATCCACTGTCTGTGCACATTGGTGTATGAATGAGAGAGTGAATGGGTGACTGGTTCTTTCCACGTATTCACGCCATACTCAGTGGTGTTTAGCTTCTATTGTAAAAGCGAGGCTGCCATTCCTACGCAGACAGGGGGAACAGGCAAACTCCCCGTCCGGCCGCAGATCGAACCCGGGACCTTTTGGCTGTGAAACACGAGCCGCCCGCAGTGAGGTTTTGTCCATGATGGATGTGAGCCTGGTAACATCCTTCTCTCTCCCATTGGGCCCAGGACAGAGCTGACCCACTGGACCAGCTGTTCATGAACCAGGACTAAACCAAGACTGACGTTTCGCAACAGATCTGGACTAAACCAGGCTCTCATCGACTCCTGCAGATTTGAGACTTTTAGCACTAAATAAGTTACCGTACACTAATCTCATTTTCACTTAAAGTCTCGTTCTGGGAAAACATCCTGCGTCACTCCCTAAAGCTCATGTTTAGAATCCTTCGGGAGGAATTCGGATTCTCGGGGAGATAAAAAACCATGCCGTGCCGGGGAAGACATCTCTCTGCAGATTAAATGTGGTTTGTTGATGTTTTGGCATTCTCTGCGTATCCCTGGCGACGGTTTATTTTCACTTCCTGATCGGAGAGGGCACGTCCAGTCAGCAGAAAACACCCGTGACGAGCGGCGGAGAGAGGAGACCATAGAGCGCGGGCATTCCCTTTGTCTGATACATCACCAGCTTAGGTCTAATTATCTTACCCCAGTGCAGCAAAAATAGAGAGTTCCACAGTGTTTTTATTGAAGATTTAGCCAGACAAAGTAGATACCGTGCTTGCTAGTGTTGTGACCTCCGAGAATGTCAGCTGATCTTCTCCACACAGACCAAGGGAATGGGTTTTACCTTGTCAATGCTTCCTTTCCCTGAGGGCTTTGATCAGACCCACTCTGACGAAGAATAAAGTAACCGGTGGTGGTCGGTAAATTTACTACAGTAAGTGAACACAATGAGGCAATTTAAAAATAGTGCACCCTAAAGACAAAACTCCCAGCCACAAACAAAGCAAAGTGGTTTCTTCCAGAAGAGCAAAGGGAATTGTATTAGAGAAACTAAACAACAACTGCAGAAAAGACTCTACCAGCACAGCAGAGAAAGCTCTGGCGCCATTTTTGTTGCAGATAATTTATAAGGGATCAATCAAAAATAACTCTTTATTCGTAAAAAAGACAATGTTGTGTGTTCAAAATAAAAGCTAAAATTCAAAGATTTGACTGCAAAGTTTTTCATCTGAAATCATTCCAAGAACCCCCTGATAATTCCATAGCCCTGGTTGGGAAACACTGCTCTAGCGGCCCTCAGTCTGTCCGCCTCCATCTTAAACTCACAAACCACTCCTTTGAGGACAGTGAGGTAAAAATGTTAGCTAAAGAAAGAAGACCATAAAATCCAATATGTAACGGTTACGTGAGTATTTACACGATCCAAGTCTAGTTACACAAAATAAAACATGTGGATTTTCTAAGCGGATGAAAAGGGGCACTATATTGTGAGGCGTAATAACACCTTAGGAGCACTTCGACGTCCACGCAGTGAAGTCTTCACTTTACTGCGCGTAACTACTCACGTAACTGTATTTAAATAGGGAAAACAGCTTGGTCGCTTTTAACTTCACCCCCGTTTGGCCCCATAGAGGAGAGGAGGAGAGGCTAAATGCTAACAGCATCTTTGGTCTTTTTGCGTGACTGAGCGCACGTATAAAGACCAGACAGGTACGCATCAACTCACCTAAGCTCAGGTAAGAACATATCTCAGTATGGAAAAACAGTGGCTCGACTCACCCCCAGCTCACATTAAATCCGGTTAAGGTCCGGTACAGCATCCATGATCTTAGAAAGTCATTCAAACCAATGTTGCACACTCACACTGCTCCGCCAAGTCCGGGTCCGGCTACCGAGGCCATCCGGCGGCAACGGAAAGAATCCGCAAGAAGTCTATTTTTGCCGGAGACCGGAGCCTCAACGGATCAAGCTGACAGAAAAACACGAGCCAAACAGGAAGTCAGGTCTCGTGAGCAAAGAAGATCCGGTGTATTTCAAAATAAAATCTGTCCGCTCACTACTTATCTGGTCTCGTTTACCACCTGTACACGCGTGTAATGTCGGAAATGTAAACATTTCTCCATTACCAGTGACACAGGGGCACTAGTGTGTTTAAAGCATCCACTTCACTGGGGAGAGTCTTTAGTTTACAAAAACTACCTATATACGTGGCTACTTATCACGTGAACTCGCACCAAGAGGGAAACTCACGTGCACTTCTGTTCTCGCGAGGGCCGTTTCTGTGCCTGGCGCAGCATCTGGCGCCGGAGCTGGCGGAGCCACAGTGTCAGCCGGACTCACTGTGAGTGGTAGTTTGGGGCAAACCCGGACCGGATCAGGACCGAACCCGGACCGTAGTTAATGTGAGCCGGGGATAAGCGGTTACATGCAGCTCTAATCTGACTGCAATCAGCCCAGGCCGGTCGCCGACTGGCTCAGGGGGAAAGCCGGATTGCATGGGTTTGGGTGATCCTGTTCCGGTCTGAATAGACGAGAGACTCGACTTCCCTTCATCATGTAACCACAGTGTGTGCTGCTTTAGTCCTAGATTAGGTTTAACCCCATGAGTTTTTAGTTGGTTCTTTGGGTCAGAAAGTCTCCAAAACTACACACAGAGTTATCTACATCATCACAAATGTCACCAGGGAGACACGAAGCGGGGGGCAGAGTATAGTAGTACTAGTTGTAGTTGTATCTCGTGACTCTCTCAGGTCTTGTTTGAGCAGGTTTGTGTCGGGCTGCTTTGCTGATGAGATCATATGATGTCACCCTCCATCCCTCCTCCCTCTCATGCGAGTGTAGATGTGTGTGAGTGTGTTTTACCCCAGGGGCCGGTGCTGCGGGGGGGCAGAGCTGTGGGGGGGGGCCGGTGCTGCGGGGGGGCAGAGCTGCGGGGATGTGCGGGCCTCCACTCCTGCGTGGGGCTTTTAAAGGATTACAGTCAAAAGGACTCACATTAAGTCTTATGTGTTCAGCCGTTAGTTCACCGGGAAAAGCCTCATCGAGATTAAAAGTCTCCTGGGAGCGCATCCTGCAGGAGGACGATAATGATACGCTGCAATCAGAAACACAGTCTCAATGAAGGAGGAGGTGGAATTGTGCAAAAACTCGACCAGTAACGAAGTTAAGGATCTGAACTTTACTTGAGTAGTGTTTTTGTTGAGAACTGATTACGTTTACGCTACTACATTTGAAAGATACATTTAAAACTTCACAACATTTCTATTCACCGTATTCCTGTGGGCGCCGCCATGAATTGTGCCCGCCACTTCACTCGTATTACTTTACAAAGGGGAGGCAATGTAAGCATTAGCTTCAGCCTACACCTCTTTGATCAGTTGTATGTTATGGTGAAGAAGTAAACTTAATGGGATATTTCAGGATTTTTGACATAGGGCCTCATTTCCTAATTATCCAGAGTGTTGTTGATGTCTGGAGATATGTTTTATTATTATTCATGCAGTTCTTATATTTGAAGAGTTTAGTGGCGCTAGGCTAGTGCTAGGCTAGTACATGTCTATGGTAACTAGTAGCCTGCATTAAAAACAGTCTGACCCACTCCACAGTGCACCTGAGGCAAATCACTTATAACACCAGACTAACCATATAAATGTCTGTGTTGACTGAATAATTGTTTAAATATAACCATTTTGCATTTAAAATAACTTATATTTGAGCAGCATTAGCTTCCTGGTTGTAAGCTACGCAGCAGTGGAGTGATCTGCTATAGGTTACCGGATCTACAGTAGTTTGTTTACCTGCGGCCGCGTTACTACACGTGGAATTCACAAAGGAGCTTTTTACAAATCAGATATGGCAACGTTTGGAGGACGACCCCATGATTTTGAAGAGGTTTTTAATGCAGGCTACTAGTTACCATAGACATGCGCTAGCCTAGCACTAGCCTAGCACCGCTAAACTCTAAACATTTATTTTAATTCATGCAGTCCTTATATTTGGAAAGTTTAGTGGCGCTAGTGCTAGTGCTAGGCTAGCGCATTTGTACAGTAACAGCTAGCCTGCCACTCTGGATAACTGGATAACTATGTCAAAAATCCTGATATATCCCTTTAATTGAATGTAAATAATTTGTGCATACTTTTGACCGAATACACTGAAACTGAAACATAGGACTGAAGAAGTCAAGAGAAAACGTGCGCCTGCAGAAACGGTACTTACTAAAAGCATAATACCCGCTCTTTATTGTATTTGCAGACTGCTCTCTCAAGAGTTTATCAGAAATCCCCGGGAGTCACTTTAACTCGTGCTGCAGATGCTGCTGTTGTATCGAGGAGGGCTTAAGGGTCACAGAGATGATGTCACTGTTTCACTTATTTCCTGTCGAGAAACTGGAGCTCCTCTCGGAAACATGAACATGACTGATTGACTTGAGCGATGTAACTTATCGTTGCAAACTGGACAATTTCCTGAAAGTATGAAAGCAGCAAAAGTGATTCCTCTGTTCAAGGCAGGAGATAAACATCTCTTTAGAAACTACAGGCCTGTTTCCCTTTTACCGCAATTCTCTAAAATCTTAGAGAAGGTTTATAACTCTAGACTTGACAGCTTTATCGAAATAATTAATTTACTCTCTGATAATGGTTTTAGGAATAATCACTCAACCTCACGCGCTCTTTGATATAACTGAAGAAATAACTAATGCTGATAATAAGAAATATGCAATAGGGTTATTTATTGACCTGAGTAAAGCGTTTGACACAATAAATTATGATATATTAATAGATAAACTAGAACATTATGGGATTAGGGGGGCAGCTCTACAGTGGGTCACCAGTTATTTAAGAAATAGAAAACAATGTGTGAAAATTGGTGATTATCAGTCGGGTTGTCAAGAAATTGTGTGTGGTTTACCTCAGGGTTCCATTCTGGGCCCAAAATTGTTTAACATGTACATTAACGCCATTTGTAAAACGTCTCAAATACTTAAATTCATCTTGTTTGCAGATGATACAAATATTTTTGCATCAGGTGACGACTTACAACAACTGTGTCAGATTGTTAACTTGGAACTCAAAAGTGTCAATAAGTGGTTCAAACAAAACAAACTTTAAATCTGAGTAAAAGCAAAATGATGATATTTGGCAACTGTAATTCCAATGCTCAGGAAGCAATTCAGATAGAGGGTGTTGTCATAGAGCGAGTGCATGAAATTAAATTCCCTGGAGTTATTATAGATGACAGAATTACTGCTATCTCACATTAAATATATAACTACTAAAATTTCTAGAAGCATTTCAGTAATAGCAAAAGCAAAGCACATTTTAAACATCAAAGCTCTACATATCTTATACTGTTCTCTTATACTGCCCTATTTAAATTATTGTACTGTGATTTGGGGTAGTACTTATAAAAGTACATTAAAACCAATAGTAATGCTGCAAAAAAGAGCTATCCGAATAATTCATAAAGCTGACAAACTCATTATTTTTAAATCAAAGATCATGAAGTTTTGTGACATTGTTGAGTTCCAAACTGTACAGATGTTATACAAAGCAAGATACAAACTGTTACCAGGCCAAATACAAAGAAGGTTCCAAGAACGTACTGGTTGTTATGAATTACGTGACGAATTAAACTTTAGGACTCAGAAACATAGCTCAACTTTGAAAAGTTTTAGCCCAACAGTTAATGGTGTACAATTGTGGAATAAATTGGAGATGGAGATGAAACAATGTCCAAACATCAACCTGTTCAAATATAAATACAAACAAAAGACTTTTGAAAAGTACAGAGAAGAAGAAACGCGTTGTCACTAGGGGGAGCAGCAGGATTAATTTGCATTCAATTAATTAAGGAAGAGTGTTGTTGCTCTGAACAGTTGTCATTCTATTGCTCAAAATTGCAAATAGAGAATTAGGGTAGGCGAGCTCCAAATCTGTTGAGAGGGACCCTCCCAACGGGCTCGTATACCTTGTCTTTAACGCACTACACAGCATAGGAACATCATCTACCAAATCAGCTAGTTAGGGCAGCTGCGTAGGGGTTTGTTGAGGAGGAGCTACTGGCCCGCTCTACAACCTGGCTTTTTAACGCACTACACTGTGTAGGGCTTACACATTACATCATTCATTGTACATAAAAAAAAAAACAATTTAAATGAAGCACCCAAGCAAAATTGTACACTAATCAATACCATATCAAGGATGGAAATGACAACTGGGAAGTAGCAAGATCACGGATAATATGTATTTAATGTTCTTTTTAACACAAAACTAGTGACTTTTGTGAATGTTGACTGTGTTTGGCATTAATAACCATCTGTAACTAAGTAATGATGGCCTTTTGTCACTTGCTTTGTACCAGACATCGTACATGAAATGCGAGCGTTCTTGTAATTGTGCTTCTTTTCTGTTTCTGTTGATGTACGAACACTTCAAACAGTGTTTTGTAAGTTATAGTTCTTTGTAAATAGTTTGTAGCATTATCATAGTTGTTTCGTAATTAGTTGTAATGTAATCGGTTTTGCTCTGTTTTGGGGAATGTATACAGTGCATAAGTTTCAGTCATGTAAAGCTACAATGTCAGTACCATCTTGTAAATGGTCATTTCAGCCATTTTGGGGGTGGGGCTTATAAGCTCTTGCTTCGGCCCATTCCTTTTGAGCAGAGTGTTGCTGCTCAAATAAAACAAATAAACTAAACTAAACCCAAAACAGAAGACCTCATGGGGAAGGCCCTGGGCAGACCCTCCCTCTCGACCCAGGGTAGACCCTCTCGACCCGGGGCAGACCCTCTCATCCCGGGGCCTCCTCTGTCCTCTTCAGCCCGGGGTCCAGTTTCAGAGTCACATTCGTCGATTCGCTCCACACTCACTCACTCGGAGGAGGGAATCGCTGCAGGCCGTGACATCACCATCAGCTCAGTCGTTCACATCTGTTTTCAGTGACGGGGGCACGGCGGGGTCGGCGTGTGAGTGTGACTGAGTGTTTGGGGGGCGTGTTTATGGGACACACAGTCGTCTCATGTTTCTGAGATGAGCAGCAGAGACACAGCTGTAGTGACATCACTGTGTGTCATCAATGAGCGGGAAACAGCTCACATTACACATGATGCAAAATACAAGTCCTCTGCCATTGAAGAAAATCTAAGTCCATGAAACCCATTATTTATTAAAAGTAAGTCACTGACATTTTATGATCTAGTTGAATATATCCTTCAGGTTTTCTATAAAGCCAATAAAAAACAATGACCATAAACATCCAAGAAAGGTTTGAAAAGGAATAAGTCACTATAATCTGAAAAGAACAGGTTCACTTCTAAAGCAACAGAACAACCGTCACAGTGACAGGAAGTTAGTTTATGGAATAAACTTCAGAAAGAAATAAAGGAGTCAGGAACTCTCCTGGAATTCAAGCTACAATGTAAAAGAATAATGAAATATGTATATGTATATCTTAAACACTATGACTATTTCAACAATAAGTAAATCAATAGAATGGTGACCAAAATGATAAAACTAAGTAAATACACTCAGAAATCACAAACTTTTCTATTTGTATTGTATTGTATTTTGAAATTGGGGTAGGCACTTATAAGCTTTCTTGCCTCCTTTTGAGTTATTTATTTTTATTTTTTCTTGGGTTGTTTTGTGATAATGTAAATGAAATGATGTAAATATTGTAAATAATAATGCACTGTAAATAATAGCTCAAATAAATAAATCAAATCAAAATTAGACTTGGACATGGATAATGTGAGACAAGGCCATCCCGCCTTTGCTCTGCCCAATCCCGTCAAACCTTGGAAGCTAAGCAGGGAAGGGCCTGGTCAGTACTTGGATGGGAGACCGTTTAGTAACACCAGGAAGCCTGGGGCGAATGTAGTGTGTGAGTGAGAGGGTGGTGGTCGGAGGGGCAGATGGCACAGATTGGCAGCCTTGCTTCCGTCAGTCTACCCCAGGGCAGCTGTGGCTACAACAGTAGCTTACCACCACCAAGTATGGAGTGAATGAATAATGCAATGTAAAGCGACTTTGAGTGTCCAGAAAAGCGCTATATAAAATATATTATTATTATTATTATTATTATTATTATTATATTTGTTCAAACAGTGTTGGCAGTGTGGCATTACCAATTTTATTGTTAAAAATAGGCTAGTAGATCTTATTATTTTAATATTCATTATTAGTGTATATAGCATCAGAACATCAGCAGATGGCGCTCGACCCCTTAAAATCCTATAAAAGCCCCTCCCCTTCGTTCATTCGTCCTCTGTTATTCTCCGTACTTCCGCCTTGTGTTCGCTGGGCTGGGAGCGCCCAGGGTGTGTGTACGTCTTCTGTCAGGTAGATATTGCAGCTATTTACCGTTCATTATCTTCGTACTTTGTATGGCCGCTAATACGAGCTCTTCTGTAGTGTCGCGGATGGTTGAGGGCTTCATAGCGCACCATCACATGGCGTCCAAAGCTCTGCTCGGTTGGCATTCCAGGGTCTGCTGGGGTGCGGTGTGAGCACTAACGAAGCACTGGAATGGCCGAGTAGCTCGTGCGGGCGTGCGACGGTAGGAGTCAGCTAGCGTTACGGTCATTTTCTTTCTTTTTATGTTACAGTCTAACGTTATCTTTAATTTATAGGTTGAGAGGTTTGGTCATGTCCCTGCTGCTTGTGTTCTCCTGCTGCCTTGTTTTTCCCCTTGGTTTCCTTATTTTATTAGTGTCCGTTTTGTATGGACTGTTTCTGTTAAAAGAATAATCATGTTACAATATGGACTGAATGATTTTCTATGATCTTAAAATAATGGCAATGTGAATGAACGATTTTAAAGGAAACGATGTGATAAAATAAATATCATGTATACTTTTGGAACATTTTCTGTCCTCTATCAATGAACGAACCTACGAGCCTTTCTAGAGGTCCGGAGCCTTCTCTCCGGTGGCGTTGTCTTTAGTTTTATTTAATTTGAATCCTGCTAAAATATAACATCACCGCTCGTCTTGCTACAGCAGTTTTGTTGTGAATATTTTAATGTTACGTTTGGTTGCGGTGCTTTTGGGCCGAAAGAATAAAATAATGAATTAATAACCGACGCACAGTTGTGTTATTCCAGGCCTAAAGGCTTTAAGTGTGCAGCAGTTGGAGCCTGGGCTGATGTTTCAGATATAAACTAAGCAACACAAGCGTAATTGTCAGGTAAGTCTATCAAAATAACGATGATGTCTGAAAATCAGAAAAAATGTTTGTATCGAACTTTTCATTCTTGTGGCAGGAAGATACCATTTGACGTTGAACTGACTCAGAGGGGTGTAAGCAGAACACCCCTCTGCTTTAGTTCAAGTTGGTGCAGTCCAATCCAGCGGAGACAAGTGTCGAGTAAAAAGGGAAAAAGGCAGTGAAAGGTAGAAAAGTGGAAAAATAAATATTTTTATCTCCATAACTTGGTGCTGATCGTGGAGTCGTATCAGGCTCAGACTGTGTGTGCAGCGGCCCATGTGAAAAGAGAAAGCATTAGAAAAGTGTCAAGGCCGTATTCAAACTGGCGACCTCCTGTACCTGAGACCTGCGCACGACCACTGAGCCATAAGTCCATACAAAACGCGCGCTCAGTTTATATATGTAAAAAAAAAGGACAAAATCATAAATACACAGGTTTGTTGGTTTATTTGGTTGGGACTGTGCGTGTGTTATTGAAGCCACTACACTGGAATGTTAACCTGCAAGAGCCAGACTGATAATGCAGTGCCAATAACATGAGCAGTCTGGGATCGCTCTGGCTCCACTCGTTCGGGGAGAGGACGCACTTTTGAAGCAGCATTTGCAGCTGACTGGATCAAAAACACAGAATAGCCATTAAATATTTAGTTTAGAAAATGTGTGTGTTTGTGTTACGTGTAGCAGCACACCTCCTGGTTTTTTTTTGCTTTTTGTTTGTCATTGCCACGTTGTTTATTAGTATCTATTGGGCCAAACCACCTTTTACACTCATTCATCCAGGCCTAATGTAAATGTTTTTAGTTCAAGATAAAAGATATTAACTCTAGAGATGTTAGACAAATGTTTTACAGTTAATTATTTTGTTGCCGTGGGTAACCTGGGGCTGAATACGTTTGTTAAGTGGTGACATCACAGCTCTACTTCCGGGTCTGCAGATGTGCGAGAAACTACAAAAAACTCTTTAATACCACAATCAATATTTCTGAAACTCAACAGAGAGTTACTGAACATACTTATTTATCAGGCCCATTAGCCAAAAGTGCTGTACCTACTGCTATAAAAGTAATATTTACCAAAATCGCTACATCCGGGTTAGCGGAGCAAAATGCTAACGCTAATGCTAATGCTAACAGCTCTACTTCCGGGTCCGCAGAAACTACGAAAAACTCTTTAATACCACAATCAATATTTCTGAAACTCAACAGAGAGTTACTGAACATACTTATTTATCAGGCCCATTAGCCAAAAATAGCGGAAAAAATGCTAATGGCGCAGCAGCTACGCTAACCGTTAGTAGCGACTTTAGTAAATATTACTTTTTTAGCAGTAGGTGCGGAATTTTTGGCTAATGAGTCTGAGAAATAAGTAGCTTCAGTAACTCTCTGTTGAGTTTCAGAAATATTGATGGTTGTTTTTATGAGATTTTTATGTTTTTTTCTCGCATATTTGCCGGTCTGCCAGGACCCGGAAGCGGAAGTCGTGACGTCACACTTAACAAACGTATTAGGGGAAACTGTTAACCTTTAATGCTTTTCATTCATGTAAAATATTCTGTATGAAGGCCTGTAAAGACAAACTGTTACAACTGTGAGGCGTCTTAGCCGGTTAGAATGACCTTCATCAGCTCGTGAAACGGCTCTTTTTGTCCTTCAATTTCACTTAAAGGTAAATCCACGTCTCACTGTCAGTTTATCAGTGCATCAACAGCTGGTTGTTGGATGAGAAAAGTCCTCATTAAAAAATATGTTTAAACATGAGTCAGTCTTTTGGATGACTAAAGGAACGGCTCATAAATCCCATCACGATTGCTGTTATATTGGATCCAAATTTCACGGGACACGTAACGATTGCTTTACAGTATTGTGTAATTCTGCCTGAGGATGTGCTTTTGGTGAGAACTTTTTACTTTTACTACATTTGAAAGACAAATATAATACTTTCTACTCCACTACATTTCTTTTAAAGTGCATATGACACATTAGACACAATTTCTGCTAAAACACAGTTAACACGATTATATTTAAGATTTTCATTAAAGTGCATATGACAGATTTTAATGCTCTTGAAAATATGACTTATTTAGATGGATTACATCAGTTGCATAGTTATCATTTTTATTTCAGTGAAGCAGCAATTTTAATGAAGAAATGTTGGGCAGAAAAGTTATTTTTATTTGGATTTTTAAGCTGCTGACAGGAAGTGACATAAAAGAAGGTAATATTCCAGAGCAGTTTGACTCACTCATTTCCCATTGACTTAACATGGTCGGCACGGCAACAGTTTAAAATTGTTTACCTTCTTCGATGTCACTTCCTGTCGGTGTCCAATAAGGAAGTGAAAACATAAACATCACAAAAATGGTCAAACTAAAGAAAACTGTGAATAATCTTTAGCAAAATCTTAAATATAATCGTGTGTTTTAGCAAAAATTGTGTCTAATGTGCCATATGCACTTTAAGTAAGTCATGTTTTCAAAAGCATTAAAACCTGTCGTATGCACTTTAAGGCTCCAAAGTAAAAAGTCCATTTTTACTTTTATCTATGCTCATGTTAAAGCCTAATAACGTTCACTCTATGACCTGTAGGTGGCGCTGCGCAGATGTAATGTCAAATACAACTGACTCACAACAACCAAGACGTTTTTGTCCCTGTCGTGTTGCCGTACAGAGGGTAATTCTCATGTTTTGAAGCTGCAAAGTTAACGTCCCTAACATTTAAATGGCTTTGTGTTACTTCCCTGAACTTACAGACGGGTTTTCCAGCATTTCTGTGACAGTGACCCTGAATGGTGACCCTAAAGCTGTGAAACATCAACTCGTCCCTGTGAGGAACTGGGACGCTACGAAGATGGAAGAAAAGTTAGGAATGACTTTCAACCACAACTAACATTTTAATTCAGTGGCTTCCTCTGTCTTTGTTTGTCATAAATGTCATAATTTTTTTTTTTTTAAATCTGCCTTACAAGGAGCAACCTCCCACTGTTTCGGTACAGCTCTTTTTTTGTGTGCCTTTTTCTGTAAACTGCATTTGTGGTTTCTGTTCCACGTTGTTTTGCCGGATACTTTCGTATGTCTTTGCTGTGATTTTGTGGAGGTTTGGTGGATTTCTTTCCTGCAGAGAGTCCATGATGCTCCTGAAGCAGCTTTAAACAGCAGCTTATGAACTAAAGACATTTGAGACACTGAAGAGGCGCCGAGAGCCCCCACAGCTGCAGCACAGTGGAGGCATCACAAGAAGAGCTACGAGGAGGTATCCATGGCGAGACTCGCAGCTAAGCCACACATGCCTTCTGGCTAAAGGACGATCACTGGAGAATAAAACAGATGAACTGCTAAGATCTTCCCAGATGATGGTTGGGGCGGAGGAAGCTGCGCAGGAGGAAGAGGAAGGAGGAGGAGCTGACCAGTGCAGGACACCACGCTCTGAAACAGGGACAAACAGGAGGCGCTGCACCGTTTCAGAGGATCAGAGGAGACTGAAGGCAGCAAGGTTTCCTCTACCTTCATAAACATGCGGGTCAGGTCGGCCCACAGCGGCTCAGGACTAACACCTGAACACTATTTCATTGTACAAAGACAAATGCAGCACTTACTTAACCGTTTTTGTGGATGTTTTTGTTTGTTTTTTTGTCATATTTTCGCCACATATTTGTCACTATTTTCCACTTTTTTGTTGTTGTGTTATTGTTGCTTTATTGGCATGTTTTTGTCGCTTCTTTGTTGCTTCTTTTGTCTCTTTTTTGTCAGGTTTTCACCGCCTTTCTTGTGGCATATTTGTTGCGTTTTCATCCTTGCTTTTGTCACTATGTTGATGCTTCTTTCCACAAGCTTTTCGATTTGGGTAAAGCCACAAAAAAAACTGGGTCGGTTCAGGTGGTTCTTAAACTTGAATTAAAAACTTTTCTTCCGGACTTTTCATCAGCTTCATTGAAATAAAACTATGATTAATACTTACAACAGATGTTATCTATCCGACTAAGTCATAATTACGAAACATACAGGATATATCTTGTAATAACGGTCTAGTTTGCAGTGTGGGGGGGGGAGTCATGCAGATGATGTCACTGGGCTGCAGCTGCTCGGATCTGATTCTGACTCAAACAAAACAAACCTGAAGAAAAGAGAGAGAGATTTAACGTTTCCAAGGCACTTCCGCCGCCTCCTGTGGGCAGCCACTTCTCCGTCAGTCCGTCCCGGGGCAGTGTTCTCCAGGTTTTCCAGTGCGTGAGGCGGTGGCCGGGAGCGGATCACTCTCTGAGAGCATTCCACCTCCCAAATATGGACACAACACGGTCCACCTCGGCCCAGCGCGAGACCAAACAATCACAGGAGAAAGATACACACTCCACGTTATTATCAACATCGCTGAGGAGGAGGAGGAGGAGGAGCAGGAGGAGGAGGAGGAGGAGGAGCAGGAGGAGCAGGAGGACTCATGCACACCAGACTGATGCTCCTGCCGGTGCTCGCTCACGATCCTGACAGGTGCAACCCCGGAGACAACAAAGGCGTCACAAATCTTTTCTAGTTTTGCAGAAAGTGTCATTTTGAATCATTCTAACCCTGAGCATGTTTTTGAAGCTATTGACCTTCACCTCTAAACCCCCACATGAATTTTCTCCCGTTTGGCTTTACCCAAATCTAAGAACTTACAAAGAGTGAAGCGACAAAAACGTGCCGGACAAGCAACAATAGCACAATACAAAACACGACTAACGAGAGATGAAAAAGTGACGGAAACGCACAAAAACGGTGATTTAAAAAAGACGAGGACACGACAAAAACACTTCCGAAAAGCAACAACAAAGCAACAAAAACAAGTCTAAAGAGTTATGAAAAGGCAACAAGAAATCAACAAGAAAGAGAGACAATAAGGTGACAAAAATGCAACCAAAGACTTCCGATCAGTTTAGTAGGTCTTAGCTTTCAAATGAGGCGTTACTCTGTCTTATGGCTCGGTTCCACCTACCCTACTCTACTTTACCTGCACTTTAAATGTTTCCACCAGCCCATTTTACAGTTAACTAGTACTTTTTTTAGTACCTGCTTGGCCCAGGTACTAACCAGGCATTTGCTGCTTATATCACATAAACGTGCGTCTCTGGTTCTGTGTTTTTACTCTTATCTTCATGAGCAATGATTAACAAGTAAATAAAAATACCACTATCAGTCTTTCATTTTCATCCTGAGCAGGACATGTAGTAGTACTGCATAATTCTAGTTCGGTATTCAAAATGGCCGCCGGAACTATGCGTGATGTCATTGCAAACGCACTCGAATTGACGGCTTTTTAATGCCACAAATGCAGAACTGAGGAGCGCGTATTTCTCATTCCTTACGTTTTGCAAAGATTTCATCAAACAGAGAGAAGAGAGAATTGGACAAAATAGGAAACTTCTTCACCAAAAAAATGTAGTATTTTTACAATTAAAGCATGTTAAAAAAGTAACCAACACAATTAAATATAACATTTCCTCTCTAAAGCATATGAGGAACAGCCTGACAGTCGAGGCGGCTTTCACTTATTTCAACGCCATGATAATTCCTCACTTTACTTACTGTTTATCTAGCTGGTCGCAGGCAAAGGAGACCACGCTCAAACCACTCAGATCTGTGTATAATCAGGCTTTAAAGGCACTTGACCAAAAACCACTTCGTTATCATCATTGCAATATGAGTAAGTTCAAACTGCTCAGTTTTGACAATATAATTCTATACAATAATCTAAGAACTATATTCAAAATCACTAATAATACAGCTCCACCACCACTGAAGAACTTTGTCAGACTTTGTTCTGAGCAAAATACGAGAGCCACTCGGTCCACTGCAAATACAAACTGTGTAATCCCAAAAAGATCCTCGGCCTTTGCACAATGTGCCTTCTCATTTGGCTCCATTAAACAGTGGAATGAGCTTCCAGACCGTCTGAAACTGTCTGTAGATCTTAATAGTTTTACTCGAAATTTGAAAAAGTATATTTTAGATCATCAATCGTGTCAGCATTGATGAATGTATTGTAAATTGTAGGGATTGTTTATATGTTTTTCTAGAAGTGTACAGAAAACTAATGTATTTTATATAGTGATTTTATTGTAGATTAGATTTATAGATTGTAATGTTTTTGTACTCACCTGTCCAGGGACTGCAGATGGAAAACAGCTGCTTTGCTAAATCTGGTACAAATCATCTCTTCTTTTGTAAAGACTAATGGTTTTGTACACTGTCCCTGTTTCAATAAACGATAAACTAAACTAAACTAAACTCAATTATGAAATCTCGGTTTTCAAAAGCAAATCAGACTCAGCAGGCAACTTTTGAACAGAAGAAATATGTATAATTTCAGCCTAAACTGCAGTTCAGTGTTTTGGACAGGGCTGGGTATCGGACAAAATTTTCACAATTTTTTCCCCTCCCCAATGTTTGCCCCAATTTTGTATACACACATTTTCTTTATTTTTGCCACGATTTCTCCCAATTTCCCCCCAAATTATCCGCCATTTTTCACACATTTCCTGACATTGGAAATGAACCCCATATTATACATTTGCAGATCTTCCACACATTATCGTTACTCCAAAGGTATCGGGAAAAGTATCGTTCAGGTATCGGTATCGGAAACCAAGTATCGTTATGCTTAATAATACCTTTGAGACGTTTTGAAAAACCCCCGGGATGAGAAGGATTGTGAGAGTTTGACGGAGCTCTGACAGTGAGGACGCTGTGGGACTCGGGCACAGATGTTACAGAGAGAGAGGAGCGGTGAGAGCTTACCTTAAAAGGCTCTGTTTAAACGTCCTGCAGCTTGTTAAATGTCCCAACACCAGGAGAGAGGCAGAGAGGGAGAGCGGGATGGAAGGATTTAGAAGGACAGTGAATGGACCGAGATCCAGACTGAGACTGATTTACATCCACATGAAACAGAAAATGTAATGGATGCAACAAAAAATAAAGAAGAAGAAAATCCAGTATTTCACCTGCCAAACCAGCCGTCCACTCCGGCCTTTTGTTTCTGTTCAAAAGCACGGCCGTCTGGAACTTTAATAACAGCCAATCAAATCTCCACACGTTTGATATCGATCCAATCACAGAGCACATTGTCACGACAGGAACCAAACTAACCACCATTCAAATATTTTCTTAGATGTACTGAACATGAATGTACCTTCTTCATCTTCTCAATTCAGATTCAGATACAGACGCCCTGTTGCTAGGGTAACGGTGACATAGATAAACAATTGACAAACAATTGACTCTGTGCTTAACTTCAAAAATCGTGACAACGCCACCCACATAGTGACTTCCTGTTTCGATCCAGCACGCCAAATTAAAAGCACACAGCTCGTCTCATTGGTTAGTTCAGCAGGTACTTGCAACATTACAAGAATATAATTAAATACACACATTTTAAGTGTTTTGTCTGTTAGTAGTTGGGCAGAAAGAAAGTTGAACTAATGAACTGCTAATGAATAAGACGGTGCTTTTATTTTGGCGTGCTGGATTGAAACAGGAAGTCACTTCTTGGGCTAAATGGTAAATGGTAAATGGACTCAACTTATATGGCGCTTTTCTACCTTTATCAGGCCCAAAGCGCTTTACAGTAAGGAACCAGTCACCCATTCACTCTCTCATTCATACACCAATGTACGCAGACACTGGAGGCAAGGAGGGTGAAGTGTCTTGCCCAAGGACACAACGACAGTGTGCATTTGCGGAAGCTGGGATTCGAACTCACGACCTTCCGATCACGAGACGACCCGCTCTACCAACTGCGCCACCGTCGCCAAAGATACAAAGACATGGGGCGGAGCAAAGTGGTTCAACAGCCCATAAATACATAAATAACGATGTGCTACATCCTAACGCTAGCTAGCACTAGCTACAAGTGCCGTTTTTTTTGCTTCTACTGAACAATCTGTTGTGAATAAACATCCATATGGACCCGATTTAGACTTGACTTAATTTATGTGAGATAAATAAGTTCATATTACACCAGAAAATGGCTAAAAAGAGTAGAAAATTGTGTTTCACTAAAGATAGTTGTATTTTCCCCCTCGGCGAGGCCACGCCCCCTTCTATGACAATATGCCGTCTGTATCTATCAGAGTACCAGAGTTACTAAATACTTTTCAAACAACATTACAAAGTGTCTGTCAGGTTACCCCGATAATGGAATCAGCGCACTCCACTCAAAACTAGATGAAAAACCTAAATATCTCGCCCCATGGACAGATCTGTTGAAATTGTTACAACCCGGCTCTGCTAGATTAAAAAGTTGTAACAAAAACCAAGATGTAAAATGGATAAATTAAGTTGTAATTGAATAAAAGGAGTGGAAAAGGTAAATTTAACAAAAGATTAACAAAAATAACCAAACAAAGGCTATTTACAATATTTACAAAGGTTAACCAAAACAAAGTTACTCAAACTAAAACAAACTCGAACTAACAAAACTAGGCCTAATAAATACAAAATAAAGTCATGACTAGACAACAAGTGTCACGTGATTCCACTTCACTACAAAAGTGAACATCCCAAGAAGTGACACAAACGTAACTCGAGTGGTGCCTAGACACACACAACATTAACACAGAAGGGACACAACACAGAATGGCGTACTGGTCACCAAGACCAGCAGCCTTGCTCACTAAACAAAAAACTAACAACGAGTGGCACATACAACTGAAACCAATACAAACTGGAGGGAGACTGGAGGCCCGGGGCCGTAACAGTCTCTCAAATCAAGGACAAAATTACTTATTTCAAGATTACGTTTTTGCAGTGTAAGTTTAACCCCCGCCTCTACTGAGGGCATTTTCTCTAGTTTAGCTTTACCCAAATCTAAAAGCATCTCGACTGGAGCGTACAGCCAATAGGCCATTTGAAAGCTAAGGCCTACAAAACCGAATCAGCTCTTTATCATGAACGGATCAAAGCAGCTCTCATTTAAGAAAAGAGCTGGATCTTCTTTTATTAAGTTTGATCACAGATTCTCCCTGAACAAACGCAGGAATAATCCCATCAGAAAACAGCTTTTTGAACCAAAAAATAGTCCCATTGTAAATCCATTTAGCTTTGAAAACTCATGGATATAAGTATAGTACACTTAAACTTTTAAAGTTTTACGTGGCCCCTCCCACATTGTAAATCTGTATGTTTATTCAACTTAAATGATTTGCCTCCACAAAACTCAGCCAGGTCAGTGAACTGCACTTTTTATTTTTGAAAACTCGTTGAAGTGTAGAAGGACGCAGTATTTTGTGCACTGAGGTATCCAATCATATAATAATAAGTAATATATCAAGTAATCTGCACTTAAACAAATGAGTTGTTGAATTCTGTTGTTTATTACTGAAGGCGTAAGTGTAGTCTCCTGAACCGTTTAACTTTTTGATTTTGATTGAATGGTTCGAGTGTGAAAGAACCTAACCCTTGTGCAGAGAGTAACCGGGTTAAAAACACATGGAGATTTACAATCTGTTTTACAGGAGTGACCCGACCGAGCGGCAGCAGCACCAAAGGATCCACAAACCATTTACAATCACAAAGACGACGCAGATGCAGCGAGGCCACACGCCGGAGGTCAGTGCAGTGAAACCTTCAGCTAAGTGCATTTTTCCCGTCATGGTCTTTACTCTGGAACTGACAGGAGGAAACGAACCTGTGACCGGGGGCGAACGTTGGAACCAGATTTTCATTGCGAGGAGCAGAGGGACGGGGGAGTGCAGGGTGAGGCTCGGATTAAGCTGTTTTCTGGACCTTCCATCTCCGCTCTGGTTTAATGTGTTTTTTTTTTTTACACAGAGACATAATGGACGAGAGGTGTCCTCCGTGTCCTTTTAAAGACAGGCTTTGTCCTCGCTCCGAGCTCCAGTGTCTCATTTCAATACGCGCTGGAATGTATAAACACTCTCCTCTATTGGTTTAAGTCGGAGGCCTTTACAACAAGAAATGAAACAAACATTTACGTCCTCCTCAGTCGACCCCAGAGTTTGGATGTGGTCAGGAGTATTATAGGCATAGGGATATATCATCATTAATAACAGAGTGGACTCTCAATACAGGCCTAAAGGCTGGGACTGTTCTGCATATTTCACCTTGTAGTGACTCACTGAATGTGAGTAAAACTGCGACAATGTTTTTCTCAACAAAACTAAACAAAATAACATATCCCTTAATTACAGTAAAAGGAGAAAAAATTTAAAATGTCAATGAGTTCAGATACCTTGGCATCATTTTAGACTCGAGACTAAGCTTTAAAAAACACATTAAAAAGGTATGCCATACAATACATTATAATCTGTTTACGTTTAAATCTATAAGAAATTCATTGACAATACAAGGAGCTAAAACCTACTTCAACACAATGATATGACCTCACTTACTCTATGGTTTATCAGGCTGGTCACAAGCAACAAATCCACAATAAAACCTTTAGAATCTCTTTATAAGCAGCTTCTAGATAGGAAATCACGACAGTATCATCACTGTCAAATATTAACCAAATATAAAATGCTCAATTTTGATTATATAGTTAAGTCAGGTAATCTAAAGTTACTATTCAAGATTGTTAATAATGTGGCACCTCCACCACTAAAAAGGTTTGTCCAGTTAACATCTGATCAGATGGTCAGAACAACAAGGTCAACAGTCAGTGGCCAATGTACCAAAACCAAAAACAGCATTAGGACAATCGGCATTTTCTTTTAAAACTATCTCAGAATGGAACAAACTTCCAACTGCACTAAAACTATGCAAAGACTTAAAACGATTCTGCCTGGGTGTGAAACAGCATTTTCTGGGAACTCAAACATGTCAGCATTAAAGAAAAAAAACAACAACAACTACTACTACAGTTTACATCTGAGAAGGGTAGTGGGTGGGTATAGACTATAGAGGAACAAGTTTTCCCTTTGATACAATGTACTTTTTACAATTTTTATAAAATGTAAATACTGTCTGTAAATATTATGAACTGTATTGTTTTATGCTTTTTGTAATTGTATGCCTTGGGGACTGCAGATGGAAATTAGATCCAAGAGCTAAAGTCTGGTACAAAGCATCTTTTCATATGCTGATTAATGCTCCTGTACATGTCCCTGTCAAATAAATAAATAAAATAAAATAAACTAACTAAACCCAGTGGCTGTATGAGTGGTCAGCATGGCGCATTTTCACTACTGGTGGAGCCTCTCACCTACAAAACAATCGATCCTGCAGCGTTGTAGAGACCACTGATGGGAAGTAAAGGCGCCATGCTGACCACTCATACAGCCGCTGAGTCACTACAAGGTCAAACACACACAAAGTTACATAATACACCTTTAAAGAGGGGGTATTATGCTTTTTTCAATCACATAGCACCAGTCTATAGCATACTACAATGATGACGTAACCTTCTGTTGGTCTGTATATGCAGTAAATTAAAATAACTGCCTTGAATAAAATTGCTCTCTCAAAATGGCTGTACTGAACGTCTTGAAATAGGCCTCTGTCTCTTTAAGAAGCTTTCCGACATGCCCCCTTCAGCACACTGCTGTGGCATCTAAACAACACTACTGTGCGGGGAGGGGCTCTGCTGAGCTGAGGAGCAGTGGTTGGTGGCTTGGCTGGTGACAAAAGGTCCAGAGGCGTCTCCAGGAGGTGGGGGCGTTCCTAGGAGGACTGAGGCATAGCTACACCTAAAATGGCTGCCGTCTAAGTTTTTACTGATTACTCAAAATATGTGAATGAGCCAAGGCAACACTCCAGGCATGTGTTTAATGAGGGAATGACATAATAACATGATATGAAGCTTGAAAAAGTCAATTTTACATAATACCCCTCTTTAAGACTTTTGACCGATCTGTGTCTTATTACTTTTAAACTAAAGATGCCACTTTTAAAATAACACAATCTTACAGCCTTTTCCACTTATAAGCTGATGAAGAGAAGGAGCAGATGAAGAGGAGGAGACTGGTAGTCCTCCCCTGTTTGCTCTGTTTCTGCTCTTAGCTTGTAGTTAGACTTTGTGAAGTCTGCAGCTCACCAAGTACTCAATATAATTAAAATAATATTTACAAATGATGAAGTGTTATATTTATTCTGCCGATAATTATTTTGGGCAATATGACCAGTAAGAAAGCCACGTCCTGGCACCTGACGTCCCTGGTGCTTGTTTCTAGGTCCAGCTGAAACGGGTGCTAATTCTGGAGCAGTTTTTGGAAAATAGAGCCAATATTTTCCATCCGTCCATCCATTTTCTTCTTTTAAGGCGTGGGGAGATAAGAGGTTAAACAAATATGAACAAATATACATTAAGAATCTTCCGCCTGGCGCAAGGACAGCGCTGCTCCAAACGCGACGTTGGACACGCGTCATCTTGCTGTTCACCCCCAGTCCTCTCCTGTCCCCTCTCCACTTCCCTGGTCTGGTTGAAGGACAAAGGTTGTCCTATACATAACATCAGCATTGGCCACGGGGGTCTGTCCTGCCCACATACAGCCCACCTAATGCGGCCGGTCTGACTCTGCAGGATCTCACAGGGCGATCCTACTAAACGCAAAAGAGCTTCACTTTATTGCGTCCCGCCCACTTTTGCCTCTTTTTGCTTTGTCTCGGCACTTCCTTTGTCATGTCTCTTCCGGTAGAGCGCGAAGTCCGTTCGTTACTCGGTGGAGAGTGAGGGGAAATGTTTGCTGTTAACTCATTGACTGCCAATGACGTCTTTAAACGTCAATTAGTTTTTTAATGGGGACGTGTGTAGGAAAGCTCTGGGGTCAATATCTTGTGCGATCACAGGTCAAGTCACAGGTCTGAAGTAGTAACCGATCTGACGTGATCTCAGACGAGGGAAGGACCATGGACAACTAGAGTAGGAGAAGATCCAGAGAGAACGGCCAAACGTGAGGACAAATACAAGTTACACTTGAACAGGTTTTGGTTAGGGCGACAATGGCGCAGATGGTAGAGCGGGTCGTCTCATGATCGGAAGGTCAGGGGTTCGAATCCCGCCTCCTGAAGGTGCACATTGTCGTTGTGTCCTTGGGCAAGACACTTCACCCACATTGCCTCCAGTGTCTGCGTACACTGGTAGCCCCCTAGGAGAGACCAACAGGCCCGGTTTGAACCGTGAGGCCGTCCTTCCGTGGACCCACCACCTGCAGAAGGAGCCATGGGGGCCGGTGCTATGTGACCTGGGCAGCTCCAACTGCCCCCACGACCCGGCAACGGACAAGTGGAAGAAAATGGATGGATGGATGGTTTTCGTAGTAATGGTGGAAAACGGGATCACGTTAGCAGACTTAACAAAAAGCCCATGATAACCATGCTAAAAATGCTAACCCCGAGCGCATTTTATCACAGAGAGAAGCAGTTTTTTGTTTTATAGATGGTAACCGCCGTTCAGATGTTTGAGGCGTCACTAAAGCAAAAAATATTAGCGTCAAAGTCACTGCTCTGCTTGATTACAAAAAGCTAATTTTCTCTGCTTTTTTGTTAGAAGCATTTTGGGTGATTTCACGTATTTTCTACGGTCAATTACTAAAGAATGGAAAGTGGCCGCCCGCGCATTGACAATGTGCCACGTTTACTGGGCCACAAGTCGTGTAGAAGGTCGGCACCCAAATGTACTGATTTAGCGGTATGATATGATAAGGGAAATATGTGAGGGCCGAATTAAGTCTATAATTCCCCATCAGTACAAACAAAAATTAGATGAAAGAAGAGAGACTAATCTTTCTTTTTGTGGGTTTGTTGTTGACATAGACCTTGAACTAAATTTTCTGTGGGTCTTGAAAAAACAGTCAAAATCCTGAAAAACCTCTGGCAGTGGGAGTGCTCTGATTTGAAAATGTCTGGCAGTCAATGAGTTAAAATCTGAGTCTGTGTTTAGAAACACAAGATTGGGCCCTTATTCTCTTGTTTCTGTTTTGTGAACATTTAGACAGTACTGTAAATGATTTGGGGAATTCTCTGTATCCTTGGCGTGAGGAACAGAGACTGGATCACAACTGGCTGAGAAGGTTCCACGGATCGTTTTGAGAGTTTGTGGAAGGGGGGCGACATCAGCGCATTCTGCGGTCTGAAAAACACATCTTAACCCGTCAGAGCGTCACAAGCATGAATCATTATTCCTGGTGGCTTTAGCGCGGTGGACGTGTGTGTGCTGTGTGTGTGAATGCGTGTTTGATGAGGTCACTGTTACAGACGGATGATGTCACCGACGGCTGACGACAGGACGTTACAGCAACATCTCACATCTGCTCAGAGTTAAGGCCTCCATCACCGTCAGCGGGGGGAAAGTTTACTCTGTAGAGGTCCTATAAGGATATGTAAAGTGAAGGTTGTGTCCACAGTAGAAATGACCAAAGAAATACAGCCGTTCATGTCACTTTACCTTTGACATTGATCAGGTTAGTAGTGATGGGATTTACTGGGAAATTTTAATAAAGCCAGATAATATCTAAGGTGCGATTGATAAAAGGCACTTTACAATGGGCCTGACATTTACGCTTTGAAAAACGTGTTTACGAATAAGATCTTGCACCACAACTACAAAGAGGCTGCAACTGTCTGACAAATCATTTTAGTGCTTTAGCTTTGACTTCAGTGCAGGCCGTCCCGTCTTTGCTCTGCCTGATCCCGTCAGACCTTAGAAGCTCAGCAGGAAATGGCCTGGTCAGTACTTGGATGGGAGACCGTTTGGTAACACCAGGAAGCCTAGCGAATAGGTGGTGTTCATGTGACATCACAACAGTCTAACGAGCCCATAGTTTAAAATTGAGGGGGAGGGCAACTGAAAATTCCATGGCCGTAACCATAGTAACGCTCAAAATGCATTTTTCTAGTCTTAAATCATTGCTAATATCTCTGTAATTCCTGCCAATTTACATGAAACAAAAGCTGTCACAAAGTTCAAAGTCATATATGTCTAATTATTTCCTCACAAAGGCGTCCAAAAGTGGAGACAATATTCAAACACATGTGCTTGATGTTGGCCAGTAGAAAGGAAACTTTCAGCCATAAAATCCACATGTCAGGTTTGTGAATCCAGTCACATGATGATCAGAGAAAACATTTGGACATTTTCTTTTTGGAAATTTCTTTCAAAAACTGTTTCTCACCCATAGAGTTGTATTGGCACCTGCTCCGACTGAAATAGAATCCTATAACGTGAATGCAACCTATGTAGTGAGTGAGTGGTTGGTGGTGGTCGGAGGGACCGATGGCGCAGACTGGTTGCCTCGCTTCCGTCAGTCTACCCCAGGGCAGCTGTGGCTACAATAGTAGTTTACTACCACCAGGTATGGAGTGAATGAATAATGTAGCACATGTAAAGCGTCTTTGAGTGTCCAGAAAAGCGCTGTATAAAACCGATGCATTAAAAAGCTTTCACTTGTGTGGCCTGCTCACGTTGTTCTGCTGATTCTTGCGTTCGTTCGGGGTCAAACTGAGTGGAAAAAGATCCGGCTCTTTTCACAGTACGTTGCGTTCACGTTATAGGATTCTATTTCAGTTGGAGCAGGTGCCAATAAAACTCTATGGGAGAGAAACAGTTTTTGAAAGAAATGTCCTAAAAGAAAATGTCCAAATGTTTTCTCTGATCATCATGTGATTGGATTCACAAACCTGACATGTGAATTTTATGGCTGAAAGTTTCCTTTCTACTGGCCAACATCAAGCACATGTTTTTGAATGTTGTCTCCACTTTTGGACGCCTTTGTGAGGAAATAATTAGACATATGTTCATATGTTCTGGAAGATATGACTTTGAACTTTGTGACAGCTTTTGTTTCATGTGAATTGGCCTCAGTAATTACAGAGAAATTAACAATGATTTAAGACTAGAAAAATGCATTTTGAGCGTTAACTATGGTTATGACCATAGAATTTTCAGTTGCTCTACCTCAATACGTTTGTTAAGTGGTGACATCACAGCTCTACTTCCTGGTTCGCAGATGTGCGAGAAACTACAAAAAACTCTTTAATACCACAATCAATATTTCTGAAACTCAGCAGAGAGTTACTGAACATACTTATTTATCAGGCCCATTAGCCAAAAATGCTGCACCTACTGCTGTAAAAGTAATATTTACCAAAATCGATACTTCCGGGTTAGCGGAGAAAAATGCTAACGGCGCAGCAGCTACGCTAAACCAGGAAGTAGCGACTTTAGTAAATATTACTTTTTTAGCAGTAGGTGCGGCATTTTTGGCTAATGAGTCTGAGAAATGAGTAGCTTCAGTAACTCTCTATTGCCAGGACCCGGAAGTGGAAGTCGTGACGTCACACTTAACAAACGTATTTTTGTAAAATAACAGAATCATGTATCATTTTGCTTTCACTTCACAGTTGTCTGTTACTTGTGTGTGAACTTTCAGTAAAAAATTCAAAATAACATCTTTACGTTTAGGGTTGTAAACATGACAAAATGTGCAAAAGTTCAAGGTGATTAGTACTTTCACAAGGCACTGTTTGGTGCCCGACCATGAAAAGACTTGTACACAAGCAGAGCTTGTATTTGGTCGTAAATCACGACTATTAGTAGATTCTAAAACAAAAATCTGGAAGTCTCTTTCCGCTCCGGAGTAACTTTGGAGTATAGGAATAGTTCTCACCAAAAAAAAAAAAAACTCCTGAAAAACTGTCCTTAAGTGCGGTGCTTAAATGTACTTAACTGAACACATTTGCACGCCATGTACAAACATAAAGCCGTCTCGTTCATGAATCCTGCTCACGCTCTTTAGCTGCACACACACAGGGCAGAGGCCACGCTGATCTGTGCTGTATTTTAAATGTGATTTATGAGCTCCTTCCTCCTCCCATTATTCTCATGTCCTTCCAATACTGGCCTTGTGCTCCGGGGGGGGGGTTGTTTATAGACAGTAATGAGAAGTAAATTCACATCAGTGCTGGATCTACATAGAGTTTCTGAGCCTCTGCACTTTACGATACAATATACTTTATTGATCCTGAGGGAAATTCAGTTTATGAGTCACAACAGATTCAAAAGTTATGTTTGTTGATTGTATATGAGATACCTCTAGTTACTACTGTCTATTTCTGAGTGTTTCCTGAGAGCTGATGGAACAAGTGAGTTTCTCCTGTGAGATCAATAATGTCCTCACCACGAATTAGTCAGACCTAAAAGACATACGTGTCCAGGCACATCATCTGAAGCGAGTCCATGTGTCCCGTGTCTGTGTTTGTTTCCCCTACCACTAACAACATGTACAATAGGTGAATCCTCCAGCAGGTGATTCTGACATCAGCCTGGCTCCACATCTGGAGATGAGTCTCGGGCGCTGCACTGCTTCTGCCCACTGTGAATGGGGCAGCTAATGTTAACCCCCCTTAACATTAGCCTTAAAGGAACAGGCCACCGTTTTTACATACTGAGATATGTTCTTACCTGAGCTTTGACGAGTTCATCTGTACCTGTCTGGTCTCCACGTGTGCCTTCCGTAACATAAACACAGCACAGATGTGGATTTTCTAAGCGGATAAAAAGGGAAACTATATTGTAAGGCGTAATAATACCAGGAGTAATTCGGCATCCGCGCAGTAAAGTGAAGATATCACTGCGCGGATGTCGAATTACTCCTGGTATTAATACGCCTTACAATATAGTTTCCCTTTTTATCCGCTTAGAAAATCCACATTGTTTAATTTTGTGTAGTTATACTTTACAGTGTAACACTTCATGTAACCATATTTAAATCGGGAAAACGTGGAAGAGTTTGGTAGCTTCTATCTTCACCTCATTTGGAGCTATAGAGGAGAAGAGAGAGGCTAAATGCTAACGTCTGTGTTTACGTGACTGAAGGCACACGTGAAGACAAGACGGGTACAAATGAACTCGTCTAAGCTCAGGTAAGAACATATCTCAGTATGTAAAAACGGTGGCCTGTTCCTTTAAGGGGGTTAAAGTAGGGGGGACGGGGCTTGAAGATTAAACTCCTGACTTGAAGTAGGTCTTTCTTATTTAAACATCATGGTGACGTGTAAACAGGTAGCAAACGCCCTCCCTCTTGGTACAGCAGTTTTATTTTTTATTTTTTTTATTTTTTCCGTTTTTCTGCGAGCTGCATTTGTGGTTTCTGTTCCACGTTGTTTTGCTGGATCCTTTTGTACGTCTTTGCCGTGTTTTTCTGGGGTTCGGTGGATTTCTTCACTGCAGAGAGTCCATGATAGTCCCAAAGAATCAGCTTTTTAAAAGTAAACAGCAGCTTATGAGCTAAAGACATTTGAGACCTACACTTGTCTTCTTCTGAAACACTGAAGAGGCACCGAGAGCCCCCGCACCTGCAGCACAGGGGAGGCGTCACAAGAGGAGCTACAGGAAACAAATAGGGACAAAGGAGGAGGTATCCGGGCGAGACTCACAGCTAAGCCACACATGCCTATTGTTCAGGCTAATGGATGTTCACTGGAGAATAAAACAGTTTAAAGAGGGGGTATTATGCTTTTTTCAATCACATAGCACCAGTCTATAGCATACTACAATGATGACGTAACCTTCTGTTGGTCTGTATATGCAGTAAATTAAAATAACTGCCTTGAATAAAATGTCTCAAAATGGCTGTACTGAACGTCTTGAAATAGGCCTCTGTCTCTTTAAGAAGCTTTCCGACACGCCCCCTTCAGCACACTGCTGTGGCATCTAAACAACACTACTGTGCGGGGAGGGGCTCTGCTGAGCTGAGGAGCAGTGGTTGGTGGCTTGGCTGGTGACGAAAGGTCCAGAGGCGTCTCCAGGAGGTGGGGGCGTTCCTAGGAGGACTGAGGCATAGCTACACCTAAAATGGCTGCCGTCTAAGTTTTTACTGATTACTCAAAAATATGTGAATGAGCCAAGGCAACACTCCAGGCATGTGTTTAATGAGGGAATGACATAATAACATGATATAAAGCTTGAAAAAGTCGATTTTACATAATACCCCCCTTTAACTGCTAAGCTCCTCCCACCATTTTTGGTGTTAACATGCGTTTGGGGAAAAATTTGTATCTTTTTCGTTTCATGAGATGCAAAGACAAGAAGGTTTCAGATTTGGGTAAAGCTGAACCGGAGAAAATGTGTTCAGTTAAGGCGATGGCCAAGAGGTGTCTTTTCATCTTAAAGTTAAAGAAGCCAAGAACAGATTCTCAAAAACTAGCAACCACTTCAGTCTTTGGGCAAGACTCTTCACCCACCTGTACCTAGCTATGTGTCGGGTGATTGTGCACCATGGGCATAGACTATCAGCCACACACCCCTCAGTCTGCCCCTGGGCTGCTGTATTTCTAGTATTTTACCACAACAGAGTGAGTAAAACAAATAAACTCTAAACAGTCCAACTCCGATCTACAGCGAGACGAAACACACCATGACCCAATTCTCCCAAAAGCAGAGAAACTTCTCATGACATCACCCTCTTATCTGGAACATCGCGGAGGAAGGCGCGGTCATGACGTCGCCTCTGCAGTCTGCGGCGCACGCGGAGAGAGGCGAGCGAGCTACACCCCCCGCCGTGACTCCACCAGCTTCACCCCTCGCGTTACCAATTAAGGAGAGGGACGCACGGGCCCAGGAGGAGGCGCAGACAAAAAAACAAAAAAAGCCCTTTGCGCACTCAAACTTTCTTCTTTTTTGTCCTTTTACGCGAACGGGACAAGAGCGACTGCCCCGCACCGGGACACACTGCGCGGGGAGGGAGAGAACCAGCCTTTCAGAGCGCGCGAGACGGGACGGAGTGGAGCGGCCACACACACGCACCAGAGCGCAAGGTGAGTCCGAACCAGCGTTTTTACGCACGGCTTTTAAACCTGTTGAGCGAGAGACACCGATGGTTTCTTGGTGTTGCGCGTAATCCTTTGGTGGAAACGCGCCAGTGCGCACTCGGTTTACTCATTTTAAACCATTTAAACAATGTCACTAATTTAACAAGTTATAGGGGGAAATAAAATCAGCATTGTACTAGAATATAACTAAAACACAAAAGGCTGACGTGAGAAACCTCTGCGTTCTGGGTTGGATTGTGGACAGGAGAGCGATGGTTTCGTGCGTAAAAGTTGCCCTAATGCCTCCCCTCGGACCCCGCAGACTTTGGTGACGCGTGTTTCTCGCTCCAGGGCAGCAGACACACGCGCTGATCCTCTGCGCCAGGGAGGGATGAAGATGTAATCCGGGCAGGCGGCACCACAGACAGACTTTTGGAAAGCTAATTAGTTTATGGTCTAGTCAGCAGCTGGCGATAGACCTATTTATATCCCCGTTTAGTCCTTAGGTTTTGAATGTTTTTTGTGGCGTTTTCTCTTTGAGTCACGAATTTTTGAAGTTTAAGTTTAGAGTTTTGGCTGCTTTTGTGTTGATCTAGATCCTTGGTAATCCCCCCCTTTCAATCCTAATGTGGACTGGGTTTAGTCTTGTTTTGCCTTGTCATGTTCTTGCGCTTTCCCCGCATAGCTTTGCCTTTTGTTGTGTTTCGCTGTGGTTTAGTGCTCCTGTGCCTCTGGTTAAGTCTTGGCTTTGACATAGTTTATTTAGTCCTCACATCCGTAGACATCCGCAGCTCATCCATGAAGCAGGAACTGAACCCGCTGAACCTTCACGTGCCGCGGCAGCTTCCATGCGCTCGCTCGGCTCGTTACGCGCAGGTTGAGCTCACTCTCGCGCTGGTCTGAAAGCATCTCTCCGCGATCGCACGCGTTTTTTGGGGGTCGGCACCAAATATGGTAAGGCACGGGCTGCAGTCGGTGCGCGCTGGTTCTGTTGACAGCGGAGAGCGGGGGCTGAGGAGCGCGCCCCCTGCAGCACATAAAGAGAAACACACGCGCCAGGGGTCAGCGGGCGGGATGAAGCTGTGGAATGCCAGGAATATCGAGATGAAATGACTCGCATTTAATAATGTTTAGAGAGATGTTCTTCACCACAGTGCAAAGATGACAGGCCATCATCATCATCATCATAGTCATCATCAAGAAACAAGACATTTAAATGATTGTTTAGCCATAATACACATAACATTATGTATGATTATATTATAAATATCGATATAAAACACAAGTTCAAGCTCAGCACATATTTATGAGCGTATTCGAGACAAACATTGAGGAAGACATTTTTGAAGAGGAATCAACATGAACACGGCTAGAAGAGGTTTGAATTGAAGATCGACTGATATATTGGCTGGCCGATATTTGGGTATTTTACAATATTGACTATCGGCCGACATCATGCCAAAAGGTCTATATCTGAACGTGATAGAGACGTCATGATGTTTACACTGTAAAGAGCTCAGTCAGAGCATTAAAGGGACTAAACCTGATTTGGAACCTTTTTAGTCAATATGTGACGTGGTGGAGGGTTTGAGCCTGAATGATCCTGGAGCTCTGTTGTCGGGGGCTTGGTGCCCCTGGTAGGGTCTCCCATGGCAAACAGGTCCTGGGTGACGGGTCAGACAAAGAGCGGTTCAGAAGCCCCTTATGAGAGACCAACAGGCCCGGTTAGAACCATGAGGCCGTCCTTCTGTGGACCCACCACCTGCAGGAGGAGCCATAGGGGCTGGTGCAGCTCCAACAGCTGCCCCCACGACCCGGCAATGGACAAGTGGAAGAAAATGGATGGACTTTTCGTCACATAGTGACTAATTGGGTCGACCATACACGACATCAACAAATCATAATACGGCGCAAACGTCACGCATCAGGTTGATTTTCACAAATGACTACTTTTACAACATACATTTATGGGGCACAAATAATTTAATAATAGAAGTCCTTTAAGACTCATTTATGCTCTCTGAAACACATACACATAGCTTTCTGTCTGTCTCCTGTGTGATTCTGTCCATGCTCCGTCAGACGCTTTGTTTATCCAGAGTCATAGCAACAGTACATGAGCAAACCACTTCCTCTGAAGTACCTAATATGAATGTCCTGAATAAATCAGCAAAAGGCAACACTGACACATTTTACTGTTTAGAAGAATCATAGACCAGACATTTTCAAAAATATCGACGGTGCACATTGACATCGGCCAATCATCGACCTCTAGTTTGACTTGTTTGTTTGCCCTTAAACTGAACATTTTGGCTCAAAAACAGGCCTAAACATTCTTTTGGACGCCTGAGCACTGAAACCTGAAATGTTACAGTATAGTTTTAAATAATGTCTATGTGAGAATAAGCCACAGACTCTGATATTAGCAGCACGGCGCAATATAACCCAGAAAGTACAGACCCAAGCCTCAACAGGAGAAGAACAGACCAAACACTGAAAGGACAGGCACATAAACCTGTTGTGTCCAGTTTGTTTATGTGCTGAGCTGCTCTCGTTGGTGCCTGAAATGTTCCGCAGTGTGGCTTTAAGTCTCCAGTCTCCTGCTCTTTCAAACTCGTGGACGTTGCCAGTTCCCCCCCCCCCCCCCTTTTTGGCAGGTGCCTTTACCCTGAGCTCACTGCATTCCTGCGCTCCTTCATCTAAGACAAACACGGCTGTTTGCACTCCGGCTCTGAACAAGAGCGATCTAATCCTGCCATCTAAAACATGTACAATAGGACACAGACCGGGTCAAAGGGATGAAGTTCATTTCCCCAAGTGGACGATTGGGTTTAGTAACTCACAGTAACTCCACTATTGCTGTTGGTGCGTCCATCCCCTGCCTTTGTGTCCTTGGGCAAAGCACTTCTCCCACCTCGTTGCAGAATGTGTCATGTGACTGTGTGTAATCCGCTGTTGCGTCTTAAGTAATCTAGAAATGAGTACAATTCTAATGGAATAAGTAACTTTACTCCTGATCTGAGTGACTCATTTCAGCAGATCTGTCCGTGAGGCAAGTTTTTGACACTTAAATTAAGGAAACAAATCTCATCACGTTCGAAATTAGATAAGAAAAATCTTAATGTACTTGAAATAAAGTTGTTGTGGATGTTTTTTTCTTAATCTGTTTGTTAAAACTTGCCCCATAGAGATGGAGATGGAAAATAGTTGCTCAAATCAAGGTCAAATCAGCTTTAAAATTGTTTTCATTACTAGATTATTTTTTGTAGTGCGATCCCACCTCTGTGAAGTTAGCCCCCCTTGGTGTCTCCCAGATGATGTCACTGGTCCGTGCTTAGGTATTTAGGACACTAAATACCTGAAAGTGCATCTGACACAATTTTTGCTAATCCATAGTTAACATAATTATATTTAAGATTTTGCTCTTTTTTTTTTACCCAGTTTTCTTTAGTTTGAACATTTTGTGTAATGTGTATAGTTTCACTTCCTTATTAGACGCTGACAGGGAGTGACATAGGTGAATGCAAACGATTTTAAACTGTTGCCGTGCCGACCATGTTATGTCAATAGGAAATGTGTCAAACTGCTGTGGAACTTTACCTCTATCTATGTCACTTCCTGTAGGCGAGATGTCTTTTTGCTGGAAGTCTACTTCTTTTTGATCAAATTTAAGTAAAAGACAATTGCTTTTCATGAAAGTTAGTTAGATTGTGACGGTGCTCCGGCTTTGGCGGCCATGTTGTGATGTGCTATTCTGCTCAAGAACTCGTTATTGGGCTTTTCTTCTCACTGACGTTGCTAAGTTTTCAATATTTCCCCGATCAGTTCGAGTTCAAACTAATAATATCACAGAAAAATACATTTTGAATTCTGCTCAGTAAAGGGATATTTCTGGATTTTTGAGATAGGGCCTCATTTCCTAGTTATCCAGAGTGTGGTTGATGTCTGGAGATTATTTTATTTTTTTAAATTCATGCAGTCTTTATATTTAAAGTGTTTAGTGGTGCTAGGCTAGTGCTAGGCTAGCGCATGTCTATGGTAACTAGTAGCCTGCATTAAAAACCTCCTCAAAATCATGGGGTCGTCCGCCAAACGTTGCCATATCTGATTTGCAGAAAGCTCCTTTGTGAATTCCATGTGTAGTAACGCCGGCCGCAGGTAAACAAACTACTGTAGATCCGGTAACCTATAGCAGATCACTCCGCCGCTGCGTAGCTACAACCAGGAAGCTGACGCTGCTCAAATATAAGATAACGCAAAATGGTTATGTTTCCAAAAATATTCCATTAACCCAGACATTTATATGGTTAGTCTGGTGTTATAAGTGATTTGACTCAGGTGCACTGTGCTTGGGTCCCACTGTTTTTAATGCAGGCTAATAGTTACCATAGACATGCACTAGCCTAGCACTACTAAACTCTTCAAATATAAGGACTGAATGAATTAAATGTATATATATATAAATCTCCAGACATCAACAACACTCTGGATAATTAGGAAATGAGGCCCTCTGTCAGAAATCCTGAAATATCCCTTTAAGGTCGGCATTTTTTACCATTTAGTGTAAAATATAATTTGATGACGGAATACAACAATATCATATTTATTTTACTTTTATTTACTGCGATTTCAATCCCTCTTTTTGACTTTACTTTGAATTTGGCCAAAAGAACAATCGTAAGATGGCCGGATGAAGCTCAGACAGTTGTTTGGCAGGTGATGAAAGGTTTTGTTGAAGTGTTTGTTGCCGGGACTTCAGCAAAACAGAAAGTTGTCCTCGTTTGACACTGCCAGCCAAATGCCACCACAGCACGCGACGCACAAACGCTGCCAGGAAGCACCGAAACGGAACTGATCTGTGCTTCTCACTCAATGTTACCACAGCGTTTTATGTCTCTCTGTGCTTCCTCTGTCTGTTCTCCTGTCTACAGAGTCAGAGTGTGGCTTGTGGTTTATTCGGGGCGTGGAGCGAGTGATAGAGCAAGCACTGCTGGCATCGGCAAAGTGAGGAGAGCGATGTTCACAGGTGCACTGTCCGCTAGTTTTCAAAGGTCGCACAGGTTCAGAAAAGTGTGTTAAGAATGCAGAAAGTGTCCAGTTCTCAGGTCAAAAGCTTTTTCTCTGGTATTTTGTGATCATATATTACACACATCTAACACTGTGCAACAATTTAAACATTGCACAAGGCGATATTGGCGTCAAATGAAAATAGAAACGAGTCCAAAACCCAAAGTGGAATTGATTCAGACCTGCCCTTAGGCAAACGTCTTTGTAGTCGTCACCAAAACACAGCGTCAATGTCTCTCCCAAGCCAACAATAAACTATGACACAAGCAGTCGCCACGAATGTACAACAGGAAGAAAATGTGGAGGATAAAGCACTGCCGGGTTTATGACAAAACCCCGACATGGGGAGAGTTTTGTATCAGTGGTGTTTCTGAGACATTTAACATTAGTGTCACAGTCGTCCATCCATCCATCCATCCATCCATCCATCCATCCATCCATCCATCCATCCATCCTTCTATCCATCCTTCTATCCATCCATCTATCCATCCATCCATCCATCCATCCATCCATCTATCCATCCTTCAATCCATCTATCCTTCTATCCATCCATCCATCCATCCATCCATCCATCCATCCTTCAATCCATCTATCCTTCTATCCATCCATCCTTCCATCCATCCATCTATCCATCCATCCATCCATCCATCCATCTATCCATCCATCCTTCTATCCATCCATCCATCTATCCTTCTATCCATCCATCCATCCATCCATCCATCTATCCTTCTATCCATCCATCCATCCATCCATCCTTCAATCCATCTATCCTTCTATCCATCCATCCATCATCCATCCATCCTTCTATCCATCCATCCATCTATCCTTCTATCCATCCATCCATCCATCCATCCATCCATCTATCCTTCTATCCATCCATCCATCCATCCATCCATCTATCCATCCTTCTATCCATCCATCCATCTATCCTTCTATCCATCCATCCATCCATCCATCCATCCATCCATCTATCCTTCATCCATCCATCCATCCATCCATCCATCCATCTATCCTTCTATCCATCCATCCATCCATCCATCCATCCTTCAATCCATCTATCCTTCTATCCATCCATCCATCTATCCATCCATCCTTCTATCCATCCATCCATCTATCCTTCTATCCATCCATCCATCCATCCATCCATTTTCTTCCACTTGTCCGTTGCCGGGTCGTGGGGCAGCTGTTGGAGCTGCACCAGCCCCCTATGGCTCCTCCTGCAGGTGGTGGGTCCACAGATGGACGGCCTCATGGTTCTAACCGGGCCTGTTGGTCTCTCATAAGGGGCTTCTGAACCGCTCTTTGTCTGACCCGTCACCTAGGACCTGTTTGCCATGGGAGACCCTACCAGGGGCACCAAGCCCCCGACAACAGAGCCCCAGGATCATTCAGCACTCTGGGTTCCTCTCTTGACTTCGAGCGTCTCACTGAACGCCGTCGCTCTCACTTTGATAAGTATCGTTAGATGGTTTTGCTACAGAGGCGTATTGTGATATATTGCAAAACCAGATATTGTCCCAGCCCAAGCAGACACAACAGGTTTAAGCTCAGTAAACAAACTCAGCCTCCCTCTTCAGTGGGTTTGCTCATCGCTCTGTCCTCGATCTGATGAAGCAACTGCAGGAAACTGGACCAATCCTTCTTCTTCTCTGTGATGGTTGGCCACTCGCCGGACCTCGTGGTCAGGGAGAGGTTCAGAGTCTGACAAACTCTTCTCAAAACAGAAACTCTGGGCTTGTGCAATGTTTGGAAACATAGACGTGCTTTTTGTGCCAGCCCCATGCGCAGATAAACAAAGAGGACGGAGATGACAAAGCACATGGGGCTTTCTGAGCTCAGGAGACAATTATGTGTGGGGACTTTGGTTTTGGCCTAAAGCCTTTTATTGATGGTGAACTCGCCACTCGTTGGTTTTGTTTACTTCACTGTGACAGTTTTGCTCCTAAAGTTATGAAATATCTCTGTGAAGAATATCGATGTTAGAAATGTGTTAAAGTTAGGAATGAGCTTGGACCAAAAACTCATTCCTAACTTTCCTAAAGTCATTTTCTTGTTGTATTGAGCAACAAGCAGCGCTTAATTTGATCTCCGTTTTAGGGGAACGCATTCCCCCAACTTTCAGTTTTTCAGGGTAAAGGATCCGGGAACTATTTGAGATGATATAATGGTATTAAAATAGTAAGACAGGTACATCCGAAACGAGCAGATTGGCAAGAGTTTTAAGGCTAAAACGGATTTGCTTCAGAGTCCGCCATGACAAGAAGCGTCCGAATAGAGCTGTCAGTTAGGAAGGAGGAAGGGCAAGGACCCTCAATGCTTCCTCTCATACCTCCTTTAGCATACGGACCTCTGATGGTTCCTTACCAGAGGTTAGGAGCTATGTGCCATCCCATAAGCCACCGACCACGACCTCACTGTGAGTTAATGACCTCATCATTGGGCAAATGCTGCTGAAGCTCTAGTCTCTATAACTGCAGAGGGATCTAACGGTCCACCCATAAAAGGTTAAGGATCAGGACATAGGTTCTATTATTTGAGGAATTCGGACGGACCCATAGTTTGTTTCCCTGCTTTAGTTTCGATCACTTCCTGTGACCTCCCTCAGAAGCGCCACCTGGTGGTGAAAGTGACGCATCATAGGCCGCCCACGTGGATTTACCTGTCAGTATAGGGTCAGCGCTCGCACCTGTGCATTTCACATGGACGTATTATTGCATGTACATGATCATATATGATGCTTTTTGAAATATCAGCCTCAACTATATGTTAATGTAACGGAACTAACTATGCATTTATCAGTGGCTATTCCAAAGGACACTGCAGGAACCAAAGACTGCTTTGAATTTCTTATTTTATCATTTATTAACTGCATTTCAAGTTGTAAATAAACATGTTATTGTGAAGGTCTATTTTTTGTTTCCTGGTGAAAGTCCCCAAATTGGCCCGAAACCTAAAAAGTGGAAAGAGTTTTGTCTCCAGTGTCTCCCCATGTGAGGACCTCTACCTAAAAGTATTATACGTATGTTGTGATTTTATGAAGTCTGCAGTACCACATGTATCCACCAGAGTGCGCCCTCGGTTCACTCTCCGGGTCAGTCTCCTCTGTGCGAGTGTTGAGTTACTTTTCACCACTACAGTTGAGCTTTTTTTAGTTTTACAATGAAAGAAGAAAAGAAAGTGACATAGTTGAATACGCAGAATGTGGTAACCATGGTAACGGTCAAAAAGCTGAATTTGCTACTTGTTTTTTTTTTTAGGGTTAATCTCTGGGTAACGGCGGGACCTATCCACATGAAACGAAAACTGTCACAAAGTTTAACGTCTTCTCTCGGCACATATGAACTAAGGTCACGTGACGCTCTCGTAAAAGGCGTCCAGAAGGGGAGACAAAGTTCAAAACGATGATTGTTATTTCCCAAAACTGTCTCTCTCCCATTGAGTTTTATCGGCCCCTGCTCTGACTGAAATACTGACGCGACTTTCTACAATGAAATCAGGTCCTTGTAGAGAGTTTAAGGTCAACACAAATCAGTTTGGTCTAGTCATACAACCACTGGATTCAAGCCATTTTTTCTCACAGTTTCATTTACTGTACTTTGCTTTAAATGTGCGTGTTGCAGATGCCATCCTCTGCTTTTATTGGGGCGTTATTAAGCGGTGTGGGGCGGGAGGCGAGGGGGGATGGGGGGACGGAGGGGGGGGGGCTGAGCGAGGGGCAGATTCTTCACATTCTGCAGTGACCAGACAAACACTCACAAAGCATTTCTGTGGAACTGGCATCCCGCGCCTTATTTAGGCAAAAGCTGCTCTCGTCTCCTCACGACGGACTAACATGAGCTCAAGTTCATAATAATAACATCGATGTGTGTCGAATATTAATGACTGGTTTACTCTCTATATAGTAAACCTAGAAATCAGGTTAGAAATCTAGGAGTAATCTTGGAGACTCAGATCCACATCAAAGCAATAACATCATCAGCTTTTTACCATCTGAAAAACATGGCTCAGATCAGAGGAATAGTGTCAAAACCAGACTTAGAGAGTGTCGGCGTATTCTTTATATGGACAGAAGACGGAGGCTCGTTCTATTCAAATCAAAATCATTGTTTTATTCCCTGAATTACAATCTAAACACAAGTTATGCGGAGCTCTACATCTACAGTAGAAAGGACAATCAAGAGGTTAAATAAGTCATATTTTCAAAAGCATTGAAATCTGTCATATGCACTTAAAGGAACAGGCCACCGTTTTTTCCATACTGAGATCTGTTCTTACCTGAGCTTAGACGAGTTGATGCGTACCTGTCTGGTCTTTGTGCGTTCGCTCAGTCATGCAAAAACAGCACAGATATTGTTAGCATTTAGCCTCTCCTCCGCTCCTCTATGGGGCCAAACGTGGGTGAAGTTAGAAGTGACCTCTTCCACGTTTCCCCTTTTTAAATACAGTTACATGATCCGAGTCTAGTCACACAAAATTAAAAACATGACGATTTTCTAAGCGGACAAAAAGGGGGACTATACTGTAAGGCGTAATAAGGCGACAGTGGCACAGTTGGTAGAGCGGGTCGTCTTATGATCGGAAAGTCGGGGGTTCGAATCCCAGCTCCCACAAATGCACACTGTCGTTGTGTCCTTGGGGAAGACACTTCACCCTACTTGCCGGCCCACGCTGGCAGCTCACTGCTCCTACAGCTCGCCCCAGCAACATTTAGGATGGGTCAAATGCAGAGAACACATATTTCTACAGAGATTAATGAAGGATAACTTAGCTTAACACCTTAGGAGCACTTTGACTTTTTATCCGCTTAGAAAATCGACATGTTTCAGTTTGTGTGACTAGACTTGGATCGTGTAACTACTCACATAACTGTATTTAAAAAGGGGAAACGTGGAAGAGCTCGGTCACTTCTAACTTCACCCCCGTTTGGCCCCATAGAGGAGAGGAGGAGAGGCTAAATGCGAACAACATCTTTGGTCTTTTTGCGTTACTTAGCGCACGCGCAAACACCTGACAGGTATGCATGAACTCGTCTAAGCTCAGGTAAGAACATATCTCAGTGTGGAAAAGCGGTGGCCTGTTCCTTTAAAGCTAGTGTAGTAAACCGAGCTATACCATTAGCTTCTTATCGATAGAAACACCCAAAAGTAGTACATTTCCACATAAGGACACACAGATAAGGCATTGAGAAAAGAGGACAACAGGTTCCAAAAATATAAAACATTCATTTATTCACTATAAGTTATTTGTTTTGGTTGTTTTGTTTTAAAATGTTGTAACAGTTCAAGAAAATAAATTGCAAACAGTACACCAACGGCCAATATGTTGTTCCTTTTCATTCATTGTGGCCCATTTGACACTTTACATACATCAGTCCACTCTCACTGAACCAAAATGTTGCACCAGGTAAGACAAAAAGGCAGTGGCGGCATCTGTGCTGGTAGTGGGCTCAGGCAGGACTACCACTCCAAGATCTGTAGAAGGGATACCATGCTATTCCAGCACTGGACCATCGGGACTTGACACACCCAATCTACAGTCACTGTAGCATGCGCCATGACGCGTTCCCCCGAATCCATAATGAAAGCGGTACTGCTCCCACAGAGCACCACTCCCAACAAGATGGAGCCAGGAAATGCAAGGGTCATAGGCCAAACGAAGACAGACACAGGGGTTTTATAGTGTGGGATCTAGCACCCCATGTGGCGGGTGGAAGTAGCAACCCAAAACACTCACTCCATTACACTAGCATTAGCCAAAGCTAACGTTAGAATTATGTTTAGTATTCCCCATTATTTATGTAGTCGTGGGCTGTTGAACCACTCCATGTTTCTGTATCTTTATTTGGTAAAACCTCCAAAAGTACTTTATCAAATGCTGAATTATATATTTTTCTACCAAATAAAAAATACAGAAACATGGAGAGGAGCAAACTGGTTCAGCAGCCCACAACTACATAAATAACGGAGAATGCTAACCATAATGCTAACGCTAGCTTAAGTGCCAGCTTTTCGCTTCTACTGGACAATCTGCAGTGAAAAAAAACACCCATATGGACCAGATTTTGACTTGACTGTATCTGTGTGTGATAGATAGGTTTTCATTCCCCTTACGCCCCCTTGTATGATGCGTCGCCGTCTGTATCTATAAACTTAAATCGTTTCAAGTCAGTTATAAATACTCAGTAAAATATCATCGCTGAGGAGCCCAAAAGCACTTTTATTCATCACTGGGGAAAGTGGTTCATGCCCCGCGGAGTCCAGGTGTTTACGTCATAGGCCAAAGGATTAGTTCAGATGCTTAAATGAGTTTGTAAACGGTGGCTGCAGTTTATACGGCAGTAAAAATTAGCCAAAAATAGAAGACGCTCATCTTTGTTTTACGGTCCCACTGGTCCTGTAACAAAACTCTGCAGGGGTTTCCTGGTGAACTTAAAGGCCCTGCACGGGATTTTCTTTTGGAGTGGAATATGGAAAAATCTCTTGCACGCTGTCTTACTTCTAACACCAGTGTTCCTTTATTCGATACAACGTAGAGTGTTGCTAGCTACATCAGGATGCTATCATAAATGACAAGCATAGACTGCCTTTGGTTGTCTATATAGTGCATATAGACACTGGAGCATAAATAAAACATAAAAGAGATTATCCATTCAGCCCCATAATGATCCCGATTGATCTGCGAAATTAACATGGCTTCTCCTGCTATGAAGCCTGTTCCTTTTTTGGGCAAAAAGGTGGCAAGCCTCGCGGGGCGGACTGACCCCACAGCCTCCACAGAGTCCTTCATATTTAGGCTTTTTATTTCTGCTGAACAAAAAACAGCATGGTTATGACACCTATCCCAGTGTTGTCACTTGGGTCATAGCAATTTTTAGAAAAAAGAAACTCTTTGGAGCCAGGCTTGAAGCAGTGCAAACCTACATAGAAACGCTGTTTACCAAGTGGCAACTCCAAAAGTATTTGAGCAACGTCAACTCCCCGCCATGAGGACCAATGAGAAGCGCTTTCCTCGCCCATTGCACTCGAGCTACGGTCATTTGTTGTTCCTTGATTTTGTTCAGTTTTCTAGTTCGAGTCTTGTCTCTGTTCATGTTCTTATGCTCCATCCGAAACCAGTAAATTGGTAAGAGGTCTTACGCCAAACCGGATGTGCGTCAGCGTCCGCCATGATAAGAAGCGTCCGAATTGGGCTGTGAGTTAGGAAGGAGTTAGGGAAAGTGGCCTGTAGGCTAACTATCATAGCCATTTTAGCATAGGGACCTCTGATGCTAACTATCATAGCCACTTTAGCATAGGGACCTCTGATGCTAACTATCATAGCCACTTTAGCATAGGGACCTCTGATGGTCCCTTACCGGCGATTAGGAGCTATGTGCCAATCCCCCCACCCCCTCGGCCCCACCCTCGAGTGATTCATGCGCAACCACTGTTGATTGACAGGCGCACATTTAATAATTAAAATAATAATTGAAAAAATAAGATTCTGCACAAGCCAAACTTTATAAAAGTGACAAAATACATGTCATCATCACAGCACAGTCACGTGGTTTTAAAGAGCCTCCTCAGTAAATGGCAAATAGCGCTGTTGTTTCCCGAGCAGGTCTGAACCAGGACTAAACCTGGACTAAGCCAGGACTAAACCTGGACTAAGCCAGGACTAAGCCAGGACTAAACCTGGACTAAACCTGGACTAAGCCAGGACTAAGCCAGGACTAAGCCAGGACTAAACCTGGCCTAAGCCTGGACTAAACAGGGCTCAATGTGTTGAACTGAGCAAAGAAACACATCACTGTCAGATATTATGTGCACATTGTGTATAACAGAGGCTACAGTAGCCTATGCATTCTGCTATTTAGGAGCCAATACTTATCTTTAGAGCAAAAAAACAATAACAGGATTCAATTAATTGCATTATTTTCAAATCACAGAAATAGTTTTAAAAAAGGCGTATAAATCCTGATATAACCGTGAATTAACCCCGTGTGTTCCGGACCTTTGCTTGACCTTATTTTTTTCATTTCGGACCTTGGTGAAATTTAATTTGTGACCCTGACTTAGAGGCTATCATTTAAGGGTTTTGGATGCAGCCTGAGTGTTTTATTTTGACATGTCCTTGTGGTGTTGCTTCACTTCCTCTGTGTTGATTACCGGCCCCGCCCTAATGTGTTTCACCTGTTCCTTGTGTATTTAAACCCCTGTGTTTCACCTGTGCGTCAGTTCTGCGCCTGCCTGTCCTGCGTGAGTATTTAAGGCTTTTGATGCATCTGTGTATTTATTTCCTTGTCATTTAACCTCTTAACCCCCACCTGAACTGAGCACGTTTTATCCAGTCTGGCTTTATCCAGGGCTTAAGCTTCTTGAAAAAGCGTCAAAATAGTGACGTAAATGAGGATGAAAATGCAACAAAGAAAGAGCCACAAAAAAAAGCAGCAAAAACACAATTTTAAAAGAGCTGAAAACAAGACAGCAAAGCAACTAAAAGACAAGAATGTGACAAATGTGATGACAATGCCAAAAAAGTCAGTTTTGTAATTTTCTAATTTCCCATTACTTGCGACATTTTTATAGTTTTGAAGGAACACCAAATAAAAAAAAAGTCAGGTTATTTGACAGGTTTTGGTCTAATTTAATTATGTGCTGAATAAAAACTTACAACAACATTTTGGAGCAAATGCCATTTAATATCAGTGAGGTAAAATCTCCTTGCTGGACCAACCAACAAAAATCCAAGCTGTGCCACCACTAACTAATACACCACAACAATATAATGGGTGAGATTGTGTTGCCTACAAAATGCAGTCAGCATTATTTTTTGCTTAGTAATAATGTTCATTATAGCATTTTATTTTGTATTCTATATGGAAGCTATAGTCTCTAACAAAAGGCTTTGGATTGTGCAGGTGGGGGAGGGGTGCGCTAATGAGAAAACACTGCCACAAATATCCTTCCTCAGCCTCCCTGAGTGGGGTGGCCCAGCAGATATCAGGCCACCCCTAGACACGCCACTGGTGGGAAGCCTGGATACTACATTTACATGGAACAGTCTCCTGACAACTGTCCCAACACTAGCGACTAATCCTTAACCTTTCATGGGCTCAGCTGTTAGATCTCTATGCAGTTAGTGAACTAGAGCTTCAGCAGCATTTGCCCAATTCCACCGTCCTTACCCAGGGGAAGTGACATCACTGACGGCTCTTTAAAGTTCAGTGCAGGCCAAACTAAAGCGCATACCGCCACCTACTGTATATTGTCCAACAACATAGTGTCCAAATAAAGACATTTGAGGGAAAAAAAAATAAAAATGATCCTTCACATTTCCCTTTTATCTCCACAGCTGTTTCATAAAGCTACAGTATGCAAATTAGCCATGTGGCTTAAGTTTCTACTAAATGAAGCAAAAGCACAAACTACTCCATTTAGGCCATTTACTGAGGCGGCTCTTAAACCATGTGACTGAGCTGTGGTGACATGTGTTTGGCTTGTGCAGAATCTTTTATATAATTAAATGTGCACCTGTCAATCAACAGTGGTTGCACATAAAGAATCACTCGAGGGTGGGGCCGAGGGGGGTGGGGGATTGGCGCAGTGGCTTATGGGATGGCACATGGCTCCTAATTGCCAGTGAGTTAGCATTAGAAGTCCCTATGCTAAAGTGGCTATGATGGTTAGCATTGAGGCTCCTTTCCCTAACTGACAGCCCAATTCGGACGCTTCTGATCATGGCTGACGCACATCCGGTTTGGCGTAAGACCTCTTACCAATTTACTGGTTTCGGAATCAGCCCTGGAGGCTTGGCTTATCCAGGAAACTGAAACCAGGATACTTTAAATCCCTCCTGATAACCTGGCTACTCGAGTTTCATATAAACGGACAACTTAAACTCCGCTCGCTCCATGTTTTCTAAAATCGGGTACAGGGCCTTTAAGAGGAGCTGAGAAAGTGTTGTTCCCTTCAGAGACTCTAAATATTTCTCCGAGCCCTGGGACCATGAGCCGTGCAGGCCTTCACAGTGAGCTCATGCGGGAGAAGAACTCGGGTTATAGTTCCACTTAAAGGATTTCCAATAATGGGGAGGTCGTCATACTGAATTCTCTAATTGCGTCCAACAACTGGATAACGTGGTCTGTACTCTGCCGCCTTAGGAGGTGTTTAACCGTCCAGGGCAATTTCCAGCTGCAGGAAACCATTAGAGTGTTTGGAGACGAGTTACGTCACAAACTGCAGATCAAGGCGAGACATATTTTACACTTTATACTGACTAATGTAAATGACCAGGGGAAACATTTGTGGAGCTTTTATTTGGATACGTCTTAACCTCTTAACCCCCAGCTGAACCACATGTTCTCCAGTTTGGCTTTACCCAAATCTAAAAGCTCCTTGAACAAAACGGCGTCCAAAAACACAATAAGCAAGCGACAAACATGATTTAAAAAGAGATGAAAAAACAAAAACACAAGAGCAACAAAAAACGTGCCGGAAAAGCGACAAATGCAACAAAAACCTAAAGACCTTAAAAAATGTGTCTTTCAAATGAGACGTTACTCTTTTTCCTAGGGCTGTGCAATTAATGGAAATTCAATTTCGATTATTACACTAAACGATTAAAATATTAGCATAATTGAAAAAAGTTATTTTATATTTGCAAAGCAGACTTGCATAATCAGTCCGTGCTGCTCAGTTTATTTGTGCAGGTGTGAGGGCTGGCCAGCAGGGGCAGGTGTGAAAGAGACTTCTCTTCAATCGAGGCAAACTTGCCTTATTAAACAAGTAACCGTGATTTCAATAATGACTAAAAAAAAAATCGTTTTTTTCCCCCCCCAATAATGGAGCAGCAATACTCTTCCCTATAAGCTGTAATCTCCAGTCCAGAAGCTTTTAGATTTGGGTAAAGCTGAACTGGAGAAATGGCACGAGGTTAACCAAGCACATTTTCTCCATCTTGGCTTTCCCCAAATCTAAAAGCTTCTGGACTAGAGATTACAGCCTATACAGGGCAGTGTGATGCCTCACTTGAAAGCTAAGACCAACAAAACTGATCTAAGTGGAGGTTTTTCCTTGCGTTGTTGCTGCATTGTCGCACTTTTCACGTTCTATTTCATCTCATTTATTGTGGCTTTGTTGCGCTTTTGTCACATTTTTGCTCCACTTATCACTATTGTTGCTCCTTTGTTGCCTTTGTGTTTTTTTTTTGCTGCACTTTCAATGCTTCTCGTTTTTGACACAAGACGCTTTTAGATTTGGGTGAAGTGTAGAAAATGCGCTCGGTTCAGGCGGGGGTTAAGGGGTTAAAACATGGACAGCAAGTCAGATTGATCTTCCTCAAATGAAACCGTAGCTTTTGTTTTGAATCCAGACTAACTATTTAAAACCCTGGACACTGTTGTGAGCGTGACTAAAAGCCACAGAGGGCGGGACTTGTGACTCACTTCCTCCTGGAGCCCAGAGGGAGACGGACGGGGCAGGACGGGCACTGGGCAGAGGGGTCTGACGGGTGGGTCCTATGGGGGGGCAGGGCCTTTGTCTCCTGCTGTGGTTTGAATGTTTTGAATAACTAATCTTTGCATGGCTTTATAGACTTTATTTTATTTAAGTGTTGTGTTGCACAATGTGTGGGGAAAACTACATCCTGGTTTGTGGATGGACCTTCTCTCTCAAGGCAATAAAACCCATTCTGATTCAGTATCTACAAAAACCCACAGATGCAGTTTAACCTCTTAACCCCCACATGAACCAAGCACATTTTCTCCAGTTTCGGCTTTACCCAAACCTGAGAGCAACAGTGTAATGCCTGATTTGAAAGCTAAGGCCTACAAAACTGAACTTTAATTTTTTAGTCTCTTGCTGTGTTTTTGGTCATATTTTGGTTTGGCGTTTTCGTTGCTATTTTGACACTTTATTTCCAGAACTCTTTGGATTTGGGTAAAGCCAAACAGGACAAAATGTGCTCAGTTCAGGTGGGAGTTAAGAGGTTGACATGTGTTTGTAGTGGTGACAGTTTGAGCACTGAAATGTCGACATTTTAGAGGCAGTTGTGAACAGGTCTGGGCTGGTTCTACACATTAGGACATGGCTGGTTAGTCCTTGTCCTTGGACACAGGAAGTGATGTATGAGACATGAGTGAGTCAGAATTCTATGGAACCTTCCTCATTCGTGTCAGTAAAGTTAATTTTATTTAACCAGGAAAGTCCCATTGAGATTTAAAAACCTCTTTTTCAAGGGAGTCCTGGCCAAGAGGCAGCAAAAGGTACAGAAATGCAGTCATATATAAATATTTACAATGTTACATTTGAACACAGACATGAGACATTTCACTTTACTTTGACCAGCGCCGGCTTCAGAACAAACTGACTGAGGGTGCATTTGAGTTTCAAAAGGGTGCAAATGGAGTTTCTTGCCTTTTAAAATACATTGTGATGCTATTAAAACTGAGGGGGCAAATATTTCAAAATGAGGTTACAATGCGCCCTCCTGCACCCCCGTAGATCCGGGCTTGACTTTGACACTCACTTTTTCCACTTGAGTAAGAAACTGATACTCTAATATTATTCAAGTAGATGTAAAAAGTACAATGACTTCAAAAGCTACTTAAACGTAGTAAATGTAATTGAGTACTACCCACCTCCACCTGTGAACCACAGTTTGTTTTTTGTTGAATTTGACATTGAATTGTTTTTAATGCCTATGGGCTTCATGAACTGGGGCTGGATTTAATTCATTTGAGTATCCAATACTGTGGCGATTTAAAAAAAAAAAACTAAATCCATTCTAAGCTTGTGTTTGACCGCATGAACTGTGTTCATTTCAAAATAAGAGACTTCTTTTTGCACCGCGTCCAGTTATCGCTCGTCCCTCTATCCCTCCAGGGAGCAAACGGCGTGGCTAAAAAATAGCTTGTTTGCCCCGCATGCCTTCCAAAGTCAAGATGGGATAAGATAAGCCTTTATTGATCTCACAATGGAGAAATTCACTCTAAACACTCAGGGTGTGCAGGATAGACAGGAAATGTGCAAACAATGAAATAGTAAAGAGGTATCTTGTATACAATGACAACCAAAGTATAAACGGACTATAATGTGAGTATTGGCAGTGCAGGTTTACAGTCTTGGTGCAAATGGTTGATAAAGTGACGCAGATACAGATTATTGCAGTAGTTTTGCAAAATCAAATAGAATTGTGAATCAAATTGGGAAATCGATCCCCAGCCCTAACGTGAACCAACTGTGATGCTTTTCAGTGACGTTGAAGGTTTTCATTTTGCACGATTATGTTTTAATGAGTCAAAACTCAAACACTGGTGAATCGTGTCTCTGTAACTTTAACTTGAACTGAAAAAGTTGTGCAGAGCAAGCAAAAGGGGGGCGCGTGGTCACCCCAATTATCCCGTCAAGAAGCTAATAATTAAAGCGAGGCCACGCCCCCTCCCGGGCCGCTCCACAGACTCTCAGCGCGCGCGGTGAAACTCCTCCACAAACTCCTCACTGCGGTTGTCATAATAAACAGTCACTTTGCTCGTTTTGCGAAATCTTTATCTGCAGGCTACACGCGCTCACTTTCTCCCTTTCCCCTCTGTTCACATCCAGGCGAACTACCAGACTCGACACGAAGAGGGCGGAGAGGGACCGAGAACTTTGAAACCCCACCCAGAAAAGGAGAGGGAGAGAAAAAACCCCAGCGAACCGCGAGGCAGCGCGAGCAGAGCTTATAAAAATGAGCCTCCCCCACCCACGCCTCCACCAGAGCAGCGCCTCGCCCGCTCCCAGCAGCAGCAGCACGGCCAGCACCACCGCGGAGAAAGACGCAGAGATGCCCGCCACGGAGAAGGACCTGGCCGAGGACGCGCCGTGGAAGAAGATCCAGCAGAACACGTTCACGCGCTGGTGTAACGAGCACCTGAAATGCATCAACAAGCGCCTGGGGAACCTGCAGACGGACCTGAGCGACGGGCTGCGGCTCATCGGCCTCCTGGAGGTGCTGTCCCAGAAGAAGATGTTCCGCAAGTACAACCAGAGGCCCACGTTCCGCCAGATGCAGCTGGAGAACGTGTCCGTGGCGCTGGAGTTCCTGGACAAGGAGAACATCAAGCTGGTGTCCATCGGTGAGTGAGGGAGGGGGCGAGTTTGGTGGTGTTGGTGGTGGGGGGAAAAAGTTTGAGTGTGAATGAATGAGGGGCTGGGTCCTGCTGCTGCTGCGAGCATGGCCTGGTTTAGACCTTGTTTAGTCTCGTTTGGCCCTTTTTCCTCCTCCCAAACATGATGGCATCCTCTTTACTCTGCATTTAGTTTGGCTTTAGACTTTTGTCCATTTTCTCTTCATTCTCAGTGTCTTTTACTGTGACTTTACCTCCGGGTTTCTACCTTTTTTTAGACACTTTTTGCCCTTTAAATTTTCTAGTGTCCTGTTCTGACCTCGTTTCGTGCTTTTACTATTAATTTATTTTTAGTTTAGACCATATTTTGACTTGTTGTTCATTTCCACCTCCTACATTTAATTGGTCTTTTGTAGTATGACTTAATCTCTGGTTTAGCCTCATTTGGTCCATTGTCCCCCCCCTCTACTTTTGAAAGTAACCTACAAAAAGCAATCTAAAAATAGGTAAATTTAGCTTGAAATAAGTATTTGCCCTTGACTAGAGTAACTAAGTAAGATGACCTGCCAATGGAATGAGTCTTTTTGCACATGAAACAAGAAAATCTCATTGACTGGTTAAAAAATAAAATACTTCCATTCTTAATTCCAGTCATTGTAACTTTTTGCAGTGTCTTTGAAGTTACCTCTGCTTTAGACCTTATGACTCGTTTTGGCCACTTTTTTTTTTTTTTTTCCTCTAAAATTTGATGGTTTCCTTTTGTATCTCTGGTCTAGACCTTGTTTAGTCTCATTTTGTCCACTTCCCTCTACATTTGATTATGTCTTTTTTTAATAGGAATTTATCTCTAGTTTTGACCTTGTTCATGTAACGTGGATGACTCTGCGTTGTGTAGTGTAACGGGAGCAGTAACGGCCAGAAGACGGGGTTGTTTGGAAAGTGGTTCTTTATCTGTGCAACACACAAAATAGCTGGTCAGCCTTGGACCTGGGACACCAACAAGCGAACAGCCGCTCGGCCTGCTCATAGTCAGAATGGCCAACTAATATACAATAAAATAAATGTACCTGTGCAACACACAAAATAGCTGGTCAGCCTTGGACCTGGGACACCAACAAGCGAACAGCCGCTAGTGGGGGTACACGTTATAAACCGTTAACAACATTTCTATATATAATCAAATAAAAAGTTAAAAAGTACATAACTAAAAATGGTCCTTATTAATTCTACACGCATACCACAGCCATACAAATGTAAAATAAACGTAAAAATATAATTTCATCAGACACCCCAACAATCGTGACCTTACCTCGGCCTGCTCATAGTCAGAATGGCACCGAGCACACTTCGTCTCCAATACTTATAGAATTTGTCACCACAAGAGGGCGCTGCCCCACCATAACACCAGTGTCCATGACAAGTGGAATACAAATACTTTTAACTCTGTTACATTCCCCTCTGCTGAATTCCACTTGTCCCATAACAAAAAACAAAATAGACCAGCACTGCACAAGGTACAAAACAAAAAAACAGCATTCAAAATCCACACTTATATGTACAGGAAACTCATAAAGCACTCTAGTTCCCAACCGTACCGGCGAGGTAATATCGAGCACCGACACAGTTACAAAACCCAGCAAAAAACTATCCCCGAGGGATCAGTGCGAGACCGGAATGGCCAAAACCCATCTACACACATAGGGTAAATAGAATATGCCCACCTACATATCCTGTTAAATGTAACTGCAGGTACACCTCAAAGTATATAAAACAAAAATCACACTTGTGAAAACAGTACAAACTCAAAATGACAACATCACCAAAATGTTGCAAAACTCTTCAAGAAAAAAATTTGGGTACTGAAAACCACCAAAGTCCGAAAAAAACTTAAAGGACTGAAACAGGTTTTTGGTGCATCATTTCAAGAAGTCGAGTCACTGGTCTCAGTAAACGTCCAGCTCTAGATCTACGGTCAGTTACTGCGTTAGCTGAAGTCGCAGCAGGAATGGTAGGCATGTCAGAGTCAGGGGTCATAGTAGTCTCTGGGTCAGGGCATGGGACAGGGGCTTGTGTTAGGCTAGGGTCCATAGAACCACTCTCAGGCTCATTCAATTGGACATTTTCGGGCACAGCATCCTCCAGAACACCATCCTCAACATTTGTCACACTACCCGTATTTGATGGTAGCTTAGATACCCATGCTCTGGTTCTAAACTCTGCTGACTCTGAGGATGCATCAGTGACTGCAGACCTACTGAGGTCCACTGAGCTCGACACGGGTGACAATACATCCTCCTCTTGGTCATTTGATTCGGTTTCAGGCAAGGGCAAAAAGTTCACTGGCATTATCAGATTGCGATGTACGACTTTAATCTGTCCACTTGTCGGGTTTTGAATCTTAAATGTGTGGCTGTCATCATTTTTCTCCACCACCACATAGATTGTATTTTCCCAGCGATCAGCGAGCTTTCTTTTGCCACGTTCACCTTTGTTAGCCAATAACACACGATCATCCACCTCAACCGGAGCACCGCGCACTTTCTTATTGTATAGTCCAGTGTGGCGCTGAAGTTGTTTTGTCGCCGTCGACTGTGCTACTGCCATAGCCTCTCTCATGTTTTGACGCAATGATTCAACATAGCGGTCATAGTCCACAACCTCCGGATCATTGAGCACCGAGCCAAACATAACGTCCACTGGAAGTCGCGGAACTCTCCCAAACATGAGTAAGAATGGTGCATAGCCAGTTGTCTCGTGTACAGTACAGTTGTATGCAAACGTCAGGGATTTTAGAGTTTGGGGCCAACGATGTTTTGCTCTTGGTGGAAGCGCTCGAATCATATTGCCAAGAGTACGGTTCATCCTTTCACACGAGCCATTACCCATGGGATGATAGGGAGTAGTGTGTGATTTATGCACGCCTGCAACATGTAGTAACTCCGCTATCAGAGTGCTCTCGAAGTTGGCTCCCTGATCAGAATGCAAACGTTTTGGAAATCCATAGACACTGAAGTAGTTATTCCACAGCTGATGGGCGACTGCTTTGGCTGACTGGTTAGGACACAAGAAGGCGTGCGCCATTTTAGTGAAATGGTCAGTTGCAACAAGAACATCCAGGGACCTATTAGCAGAATCTTCAGCTGTCCAGAAATCAATACTGACAAGTTCAAGGGGCTCGGATGTTCTAATATTTTCTAAAGGCGCTCTGGCTTCAGGCTCAGGGGTTTTGCTTACTACACAGCGCCTGCAGTGTTTAACATAGTCCATAACATCACGAGAGAGCCCTAGCCAGTGAAACCTCTGTCTAGTTAAGTACAAAGTCCTCTGCTGCCCCTGGTGGCCAGCCTCATCATGAACACCTTTTAGTACTTTGTGGCATAATGAGCGGGGGACAACAAACAGGTATGTTTTTCTTTTATTGACTGGATCCTTTGTCACACGGTAAAGTACTCCATCTCTCATAGTTAGTTTCTCCCAGTCCCGCAATATTTTGTTTGCACCAGCAGATTCCTTTGCACGCTCCCTCCTTGATGGTCTCCTTCCTCTTTCCACATAGAAAATCACTTTGCTCAGATCCGCATCATTTCTCTGTTTGTCCTTTAATTCATTGTGGGAGAGTACCTCAGAGTCAATTTGTGGGGGCAACAGGACTGACTGCGTGAACTGGGGCAGGAGCAACGCGTGTGGGCATGAGTCTGAATCGCGGCTTTTCAATTCACCAAGAACAGCAGCGACCTCTAGAGATGATAACGAGCCACACCTGACAACTGCTGCGCACTGTACAACAACAGGTTGGCCACACTCGGATGTCATGTCAGGTGGGTTAGCAGACCACCGAAAAGCGTCCTGAATGCCATTAGCACCAACGGCAGCAGCCTCAGCGAGTAACTCAACATACGGTACCCTTGTTAAACGGTGGGATGCACTGGACTGCACGAACGGCTCTCTGCTTAAGGCGTCGGCGACTACATTTCGGGGACCTGGGATGTATTTGATATCGAACTGAAAAGGCGCAAGTTTAGCAATCCACCGCTGCTCACATGCATCTAGACGAGCTTTGGACAAAATGTATGTCAACGGATTATTGTCCGTCCACACGGTAAACCGATGACCTCTCAACCAGTGGTGGAATTTATCGCACACCGCCCACTTTAATGCGAAAAACTCTAATCTGTGCGCAGGATACTTTGACTGAGCATAAGTGAGGGATTTACTTGCGAACGCGATTGGCCTTGCTGTTGTGCCACCAGGAGGAACTTGCGACAAGACAGCACCTAACCCATCTGTAGAGGCGTCAACTGAGAGCAAAAAGTGGTCGTTAAAGTTTGGATGGGCCAGAATAACTTGGTCTAACAAGGCCTGTTTCAGTTTTGTAAAAGCCAGCTTACATTCATCAGTCCAGTCCTCTGTTCTTAGCTTTTTACGAGTCTGGTGCCGTTTTCTACCAGCTCCCCGTGGACCTTTGGACCCTGACGTGAGACGGAACAGCGGCTTGGCTATGGCGGAACAGTTCTCAATAAACTGCTGGTAGTATACAACCATACCAAGAAAGGAGCGGACTTTACGCTGCGAGGGGACTGAGGTGCCTTCCTCCATAAGGTCTGACTCTTTTAAGGAAGTTATGGCAGCAACTTTATCATGGTCAGACTGGATTCCATCGGCACTAACAATATGACCGAGGAACTTAACCGAACGTCGCAGGAAGTTGCATTTCTTTGGTGCGAGTTTGAGGTTGTGGGACTTGAGTCTATCAAACACCATTTGCAAACGTTCAAGGGCCAGCTTTTCATTAGAGGCGAACACTAAAACATCATCCAGATAGCATAATAGACTCATAAAGTTCTGGTCGCCAAAGATGCTTAACATCATCCTCATGAACGTTGCCGGACTATTACAAAGGCCCTGCGGCATCCTATTGTACTCGTACAATCCGAACGGTGATGAAAAAGCTGTATATTTTCTGTCCTCCTCATGCACTTCCACATTGTAGTATCCTGAGGTTAAGTCCATAGTTGAAAAGAAGGCATTACCACCTAGGGCTGCTAGGGCGTCGGCTGGGTGAGGGAGTGGATGCGCGTCCTTTACGGTGCGTGCATTGAGCCAGCGGAAATCATTGCATATTCTCAAGTCCCCTGATTTCTTTGAGACAAGCACGAGGGTGACGCAAACTCACTGCTGGACTTTCTTATCTCACGCTCCTCCATTTCATCCAAAGCCTGTCTCAGTTTTTCATACTGCGTGGGTGGTATGCGCCTGCATGGGAGCCGGAAAGGTTTTTCATCCAGGACTCTGATACGGTGCAGGTAACCAGTAGCCTTGCCACAGTCTAGCTTGTCTCTGGAGAAAATTGACTCATACTCCACAATAAGCTCAGCAAGCTTAGCCTTGTACTCGGGGGAAACTTGACACGAGTCAACATCAATGTCCGACAGACCCAGCTCACCTAACCTAGACTGGAGAGAACCAGAGTCAGGACACGGCGTCTCAAATTGAGGACAGTCCGGTAAAGTGGAGGAATCTGAAACAAGACTGGGTACAGTTGATCTAGCGCTTTGAATCTGTACTTGTTGCTGAACAGACTGAGCACCAAATTTCTCCACTGACTCACATAAAGAGACGTCAGCTATCTTAGCATTACGTTTGAGAGTGACAGATTTGTGGGACGGGTTAATCACCTTGAGAGGCAGCCAGCCATCAGCTCTTAAAAGTGCTACAGCTCTACCCACTATGACTGTTCTTGGTCTGGATTTAGCATTAGATGGTTCTACAATAACTTCACTACCAGCCAACTGTTTGTCCACGTACTGCAGTTTTGCCCACACTAGGTGCTCTGTCATAGGCTCCAGAGTAACAGCTTTCCTGAGTTTGACAGTTCCGATCACATCCGAGACATCCTCAGTTTCCACTCCTGCCATTAAACTCAACAGTCTCCGTTCTGCATCACTCCCGCAGCTGAGCACTGAAGGGCACTGACTCTGGAAATTCCTTTTTAGTCTACTGATCACGTAACGTAACAGGTTACTGCCAACAATCAGATCTTCGCTCTGGCCATTGACAACAAGAGTCGGGACAATCACACTGCAGCCATACATTTCCATTTTGAGATCGCACACACCCACAGGTAGAGTTCTGGACCCCCACACCCAATTAACACGGCGTCCGTATCACCAAGGGTGGGGTCTATAACACCTTGCTGCAGCAACTGGGGAACTAGATTAGCACTTAGAGTACAGGCCATCGAACCGCTGTCTAGTAAAGCAGAGACTTTTACTTTCCCGCTCAGTGTTACATTCTCATAGAATAGTTCATCATGCTGCTGAAGTCTTTGAACATTTTGAACTACGGGTGTGCGTCCCATTTCTCTTTCCTTGCAAATACTTTGATAGATAAACTCCTCTTCATCACTCACATTAACATTAGGGGAATCGTTTGTAGGCCCAACACTTGCCCCTCCCACATGCAGGCCAGCTAGTTTTCCTGCCGCTGCACTGTAGACTTAACACCAGGCTTACTGACAGCATTTGGGCATTCAGCGCGCGTGTGGTCAGGTGCGAAACAGGTGAAGCACAGACGGTCGGACCTGCAGTGATACTGAGTAGTGTGGCCATTATCACTGCACACGGCACAGGGCGCTAGGGGCTTGACTTTGGAGGGCTGGCCGCGTGCAGTGTACTTACTGACATATTTAGGCTGCTGCGATTGCTGAGCAAGTACACGTTCGAGCAGGGCAAGTACTCTGTCCAGGCGGTCAGGTGAACCCTCTGCCTGCTGTGCAGAAGGCGGCGCCACAACGGCAGCTTGTGATGGTTTTGCATTAGTGGCACTCTGGACAGGAGCAGCAACCTCCTGGCGCTGCGAACACAAGACGGTGTTTATTTTCTGCTTGGGTGCTTGCTTATGGTCCCTACAGTGCTCAACCAATTTATCATGAATATCAGCTACAGTCCATTCTTGCAGTGGTCTGCACTTGAAAATGAGTGACAGTTCAGTATCGGGACAGTTCTGAATGAACATGGTAGCCAAATCACGTGATAGATAGTCAAATGTCTTATTTTGCCTTTTCAAAGAGTCCTCAGTCACCTCCAGGGCCCTGTTTAGTCTTAGCCAGTAGTCAAGGGGTAGTTCACCAGAGTGGGGTTTTGTTGCATAAAAGTCAGCTAATGGTAAACTAGAGGTCAGTGTGTCACTGAAGTGCTGCTTTAATATCTCAAAAATGGGCTCCGGGCCGTCAGTCAGGGTCAACATCCGCTTACTACGTATACCCACTTTAACCACTTCACGCGCCCTCCCCGTGAGCTTTGACAGCACCTCATCAGCTTGATCAGACACAGGGATGCCCCTTTTCTTCATATATGACAGCATTATAACCTCCCACTCCTGAACAGAACATGTGTCATTACCATCCCCTTTAAAACTCACAGGCTCTTTAACGTCCTGGCGCACAATGACATTCAATAGAGAAGGGTCATTTACCGATGCCCCCACTGCACTAGGTGCAGTACTCAGACGTGACTCAATGCAGGATGCAATACTCTCACCAATTGAAAGCCCAATATGTGAAGCTATATCAGTTACTAGCTTTTCATTTACACCTTCATTTCTTTTCGCATCCGGGCAACCATTACAGTTTTGGTTCACAAAAGAATTAATACCAGGTTGTGTTAAACCATAGCTTGGCTTTGGTGTGGATGCTACTGGAGAAAATAAAAGAGCGCCTCTGCCTATACCAGGTAAAGGCACAGGGGTGAAGCGCGGAAGCCCCCTCCCTCTTCCAACAGGAGTACTCTCCATGACTCAATAGAAAACGTCACAAAACAAAACTGGAGGCGAAATTAAAATAGTTCTCAAAATAGTCCCAATTCACTCAGAATTGTAGAAGAAAAGAAAAAAACTCACTGGATAAAACAAAATAGCGATCAAAACGCCTCTCGTTCATATGTAAAATAAAGTCAGTCAGTATTAACGCAAACACCAGTTAACCTCATTAATGGCAAAAGTTGAGAGCATCCAGGAATGACGCAGATCACTACCACCTCTCTCCGAGCGCAACGAGTCCCTGCGGAGCTCCGTGAGCGCGCGCACCAGTTCATGCGCAGCCCCAACGTTGGCCGAAGCGAGCAGCGCGAGCGGCCCCGAGTTGATGCGTGGAGAGCGGGTTGATGGCGCTGGCAAGTCCCGCTGGATCCTGGATGTACCTGCCGGGCGAGTACAGCATCAAGGTGTCCACAGGCTAATCCCCGCTCGATGTCGCCACAGAAAACGGTCACGGCACCAGTGTAACGTGGATGACTCTGCGTTGTGTAGTGTAACGGGAGCAGTAACGGCCAGAAGACGGGGTTGTTTGGAAAGTGGTTCTTTATCTGTGCAACACACAAAATAGCTGGTCAGCCTTGGACCTGGGACACCAACAAGCGAACAGCCGCTCGGCCTGCTCATAGTCAGAATGGCCAACTAATATACAATAAAATAAATGTACCTGTGCAACACACAAAATAGCTGGTCAGCCTTGGACCTGGGACACCAACAAGCGAACAGCCGCTAGTGGGGGTACACGTTATAAACCGTTAACAACATTTCTATATATAATCAAATAAAAAGTTAAAAAGTACATAACTAAAAATGGTCCTTATTAATTCTACACGCATACCACAGCCATACAAATGTAAAATAAACGTAAAAATATAATTTCATCAGACACCCCAACAATCGTGACCTTACCTCGGCCTGCTCATAGTCAGAATGGCACCGAGCACACTTCGTCTCCAATACTTATAGAATTTGTCACCACAAGAGGGCGCTGCCCCACCATAACACCAGTGTCCATGACAAGTGGAATACAAATACTTTTAACTCTGTTACATTCAGTTCTGGTTAAGTCAATTATTTTATATTCATACAAAGTTCAATTTGATCCTTACTCGTGATTCTATTTTGTGTAGTCTTTTGTTTTTCACCTATGAATTTGGTCCTGGTTTATATCCTTTAGTATTTAACCCCATTGTGTAAAAATGTTTTTTATTTTTTTAAACCCTATACCTTGGCTTGTTTCTGGTTTAGTAGCGCTCGGACGATACACTTGCCACGATCTGATATCACGATACTCCGATACGATACATATTGTGATATGTATCACAATATATTTTCATTCAGTCCTAGTTTTGATCCTTCAATTCTTTTTAAAGCAGAACTAAGTAACTCATGCCCCTAGAGGCCATAAGCGCCACTGCAGGTGTCGTAGCATGTTGCGTTTTTAACTCATTAATTGTCGGTGAGAGTAAATACTACGCTGACAGAAAAGACAAAGGGACAGAGGGATATTGTTCATCCAATTACACAATGGAGATGTTTTTTTTTTTGTTTTTTTTTTGTTTTTTCACTCAAACTTGGCTGTAAATACTGTTTAAGTGGCGCTAGCCCGCAGTTAGCTTCTTCTTCGTGATTCCATTAGTGTGTATTTGTGACTCCGACCCGGTGCAGGGAAAGTTGCGTGTGGTTTTCTGGCCAGAGACACCAGGGGGAGATGAAAGACCCCCAATCATCCCATTAACACTTGTATTACCCCCAGAGGGACTACGGAAAGGATTTATTAAGGTAAACAAGTTATTTAGTTCAATTTCCCCTTCTATAGTTCATTGTCCTCTTTCAGGAGGTGGTCATCGCTTAGTCCTGGTTTTGCTTCTTTAGTTCAGTGCTTTTACTAATGTGTTTCTGGTTTAGACCTTGTTTAGTCTTGGTTTTTATCCATTCTCAAACTTTAATGTGATCCATGTTCTCTCCTATTCCTCAGTGTGGTTTGTGTTTAGTCCTTATTTTGTCCCGTTTTGACCCTTTTATCTTAATTTTTCCCTCTTACTATAGTTAGTCTTGGTTCAGTCCTGCTCCGGTCACTGTTTAGACCTGTCAGTGCCTCTTTACTCCTTGTTTTGACCTAGTTTAAACTATGGTTAGCGTTAGTCTAATCCTGCTCCAGTTCTACTTTGCTCCTGCTTTAGACCTTTGTCCTTGTTTAGACATGTATTGATCTGTTTAGTCCTCCTTGGCTTAGTTCGTGCTCCCCCACTGCAGTCTTCGCGTAGCACTTTAACATTCCCTCTAAACGTCCTGCTCCCGGTGGTCTCCTGCTGCTGTTGCGTAATCCCAGCATTCTCCACAAAACATGCAAGAAGCCGTATGCTAGCACCCAAACCTCTCCACTTTCTTGCTCTTTTAGCCACGGCTTTTCTCCCCCCGGTTTGTGCGTTTGGCCGAGACGGGAGAAGGAGTGGGTTGCATCTTGCACGGGCCGGTCCCGAGCTAAACTTTAAACTCTGGCAGGATTCTGTGCAGCGGCGCAGACACTGGGTCATTGTCTCCGTGTGCAGCTTGTTGCGGCGGGACGGGCTTCACCGAGCTGCAAATTACAGACGAGGAGAGGGTTACACGGTGCGGCTGCGCAGGGTATCGCCAAATCATCGTTATTGCAATACTGTGACGCAAATGTCCACAGTTTGAGGGCATCGGTCTGACTGGGATTGGCACTTTTATTTTTTTGCAAACACAGCCTGAAATCAAACACACGGGAATGTAAACATGTGCAAAAGTGCAGTGTTAGAATTTTCCTCCATTTACCGACTATAAGCCACTACTTTCTTCCCACGCTTTGAACCCTGCGGCTTTAACAGTGCAGCTAATTTTTAGATTTTAGTCATACTGAATATTGTGTGATGCCAATAACAAAGCACCTGGGTCCAAAAACACTTTCTAATGAAAGAACTCTGATAAAGACGCTGTAACGGCTCCAAACATGAAGTTGTGGAGACGATGAGGAGCTCACCCCGGCTCCTTTGGGACGTGGTGCAGACCATAGACATATTATTAATAGACCGTTAATACTCCCTCCCTACCATAATGACCACGTTCGAGGGGGAAATCATGGCAGATTTACAGACTCCTCCTCCCCAGCTCTGACGAAGCATGTTCCTAATAAGGGCGGGATCTCACTGTAGACTCCGCCCTTGCGTGACGTGTTGCTCCAATGCTAACAGTCCGACCCTCATTAAGTACAAGATTTCTAAAATGTATCCTACAATAACCAGCCCGGTGCCTCTAATTGTGTCTAACCCAGCGTAATCACAGGAGGAATATTTAGCTGTAGACAGTTCCAAACAATTGGGCACCGGGCATTAAAGTTAATGTATCTAAAGTGCAATGGATTCCAATGGGGGACTAGTGGCTATATGGAGGTACTACAGCAATGGCGGCCTCCAGTGTAGTCGTCGCAAAGCAGCCAGCGGCCATTGGTGCAGACTCTGTCCGAGGCATTTACTGCACACCGGGGCGGGGGCTGCAGGATGCCCTCCCGCTCTGTGGTCTCAGGTGCAACATAAACGCGATTTAATTCTCTCACTGCTGAAATATTGAGCAAAGTGTAGGTTAAATTTATCAAAAGCCTCGAGCGAGTCACCACAAACCCAGCTCAGAGCAGCTTCGACACCGGGAGACTCCTGGGGACCGGGACGGTGAACGCAGACGTCCCGAGGAGAGCGGCTCTAAACAGTCAGTGCTTTGACTGAACACCAGGGTTTAAAGTATAAGATAATTGAATGTATAGACTTCAAAGTTTTGAAGACACTTTTTGTTATAAAACTAAATGTACCTGTGGGCCACCGTTCTGTTGAAATATTTGACGGCGTACGAAGAGAAAAGTCCAGTATTTCCAGTTGGCTGATTACTTTTTTTTTTTTTTATAAATTTTGTTGGTTTGGCTTACAGTATTCAGGTGCGCTCAATAATCCAGAATTTAAAGTAGTTCCTTATTGGCTCCTGATTATGTTTTGTAAGTCTAAGGTTTGCAATTAACTCTTTAAAGCTGCATTATGCAACTTTTTTATGTAAAAAAGGTTCATATTGGTGCATATTTGACCTTTTCAGTGACCCAGTGGACACTGAGGACGCTCCAGCATCAATCGTTTAGGTTTTCACCACTATCCATCACGACCTACCGGAAAACCTGAAATAAAATTGACCCTGAAGCATCATGGGAGCCGCCGGGATGGAAAGTGAATGCTAAACTAAACAGCCACTGGGTCACTGAAAAGTCAAATACGCATTTATTTTTTATATGAAAAGTTGCATAATGCACCTTTTAAAATGAAGAAGCCTCTGCTGCAGTTCAGATCATGTTGAGTTTAAAGCACAGGGTGAGCAGCTTTTATGCATAAAACCTCACGGAGACAGTTTTGTTGTCTGACCCAATTATATAATTGCAGCCTTTTGGTTTGTGTTTTGGTGAATGGGACTAAGTCGTATCATGAGTTTGCAGAAGCGGTCAGTGACGAAGCAGATTTAAGTTTTTGACACTATGATATAACTTTTGTTTAGCTTATTACTTTTGCTCCACTACACCTGTAAGTGCAACAAAGACGCGTCTAACTTTACTGTAGCAGCCTTTAAATCCCCAGCAGATCCAGATCATGCCCGTTAGCTAAACGTTTGGATGGTTCAGTGACGCAGACGGATTTACAGACACTCCCTGAGCTGCAGTTTCTCAGGACGAGTCGATGATAAAGTCTGTATCACGAGCTTCAGGCTGAGTCACCGTCTGCAGAGTCTACACTCAGTCAGGTCCGTTATAGACCTGCTTTAGTCCTTGATCTAGACCTGGTGGCACCGGGAGGGTCAAGCGTTTTATGAGGTGATATTTGATGAGAAAAGTTTTGAGAACCAGGGCCTGGAGACTTGAGTTTCAGACGTCCTCTGGATACAAGGAGAGTCTCCAGGTAGTCTCGTTGAAAACAAACCGGTTTGATTTCAGCGGAGTCTACATGGTCTTAAGCAGCTGTGAAAATGTTGTGAACACTATTTGTCCTCAACCTGTGAGACGTTTGTCGGATACCAAGGACCTCTCAGAGTCGTATGGAGTCTCTAAGATCTCCTTGGTATGTGACAGGTCTCAGACATTGCAGGAATGTCACAAACGTCTCAGGTTGAGGATGACAAATACTGCTCGAGACCTCAGAGACCATGCGGAGTTGAAGTCTCCATGAGACGCTGACGGAGCTACAATCAAACCTGTTTTTCACTGAGACTACCTGGAGACTCTCCTTGTCTCCAGGGGACATCTCGGAGATATCTCCGTGACCAGTGGAAACTCTAGTCTCCAGTCTCTAGTCTTTGTGGTGGATGCCAGCTGCCAAAGGGATGTATACACGGGGCGCATTTGGAGAAAACGGCCCTAAACCAGATTCTGCAGGGATTTTCCGAGGCATTTTTCTATAGCTAGTTCCTGCCTGATTGTCCATTAATATTTGGTAAACGAAAATGCAGGCAATTTTACCAGTTTTTACAGTCTTATTTCTATATGAAAACCCAAACTGACAGAACTTGTAATACATACTCTATATTTATGTCAGTAATCTACAGCAAAAGTTTCAAATGGGTGTATATCCATTATTTTTGTCCTATTCTCCTGCAGCGTCGGGCCTTAAACCTGACTCTGCTCCTTCAGTCTGCCTCGACACTCCAGTAATCGCTGCAGGTGAAAGGCCGAGCTCAGGAAAACATTGTGAGCTTTTCTCTGAGGAAATGTTTGACTGCTGGTCTCATCAGAACATTTGTGAGCAGACAAGCGGCTGCACGAAGCCAATAAAGCCACATCATGAACAAGTACGAGCCAAACTCCGGTGGATACAGAGTTACTCAACTTTAACAGTCATATTCAAGTAACGGGACTCGATTGGAGCCGCCCTTTGTGGGAAACATGAGCGACATCGATCTTTCTGTCAAGTATTGTGTCAGAGATTAGGTTTGCCAAATCAAAATTCAGTTCATTGTTTAAATTATGAACATGCCCAGGAGTTTTTCATGCCTGACGTGTCGACTGCTCACTTTCCGTAGGCTTCCTCTATAGAAAGTAAGCAGTCGACATTTCCTAGTTATCGGGACCAATGTCAAATCCTGAAATATCCCTTTAAATCAGTGGTGGTTTTTAATTTATGCAGTCCTTTTATATTTGAAGAGTCTAGAGGCGCTAGGCTAGTGCATTTCTATGGTATCAGTTAGCCTGCGTTAAAAACAGTCTGACCCACTCCACAGTGCACCTGAGGTAAATATTTAACACCAGACTAACCATATAAATGTCCAATAGTGTTTTTAATATAACTGACCTTGTATCACATGACTTACCGCATTTTGAGGGACTATTTTTTCGCAGATCACTCCGCCGCTGCGTTAGCTTACAGCCACAAAGCTGATGCTGCTCAAATATAAGTTATTTTAAATGCAAAATGGTTAAAATTATTCCATCGACAGACATTTATAGTTGGTCTGGTGTTATAAGTGATTTACCTCAGGTGCACTGTGGAGTGGGTCAGACTGTTTTTAATGCAGGCTAACTGATACCATAGAAATGGTCTAGTGGAGCGCCACTAGACTCTTCAAATATAAGGACTGCATGGATAAAAAATATCTCCAGAAATCAACACTCATAACTAGGAAATGAGGCCCAATGTCAAAAATCCTGAAATATCCCTTTTAAAGCATTTTATTAAGGTGCCTTGAGTTGCCTTTTGTACGAAATGTGCTGTATAAAGTTGCCTTGCCTTTAAAAAAAAAAGTTTACAAATGTCCAGGAGCTTTCATGTATTGGACAGGATATTTTGTTTGTAGAGGATATTGTGCTGCCTAATTTCAGTTACCATTGGGCGCTAAATTGGCTGAGAGTGTGAAACATTGATCAGAACAGTTTAGTCTATGGGTTCATACGAGTGAGATTATTGATTGTGGAAAAATGTCCCACGTTTTAATAATCCCCTTGTGCCCAACAGGTTTTTAGACCTCCCTAACGATGACTGTCTGGAGAGTGTGATCCTCGTCTAGGATTAAATAAATGGACTTGTCCTGAATAGTACAAGGGTTCCCTCTGTTAAAAAGGGCAGAATTAAATGTTATAAACGGATATTTGAGAGGTCACGTATGAATGAGTCTCTGTGTGACTTTGTCTGTCCGGTTGTGTGAGCGTTCGCAGATTCCTGAAGTCAGACTCGCGCTGTTGCCGCCGTTCACAGAAGAGTCACTGGTCAGTTGTGAGTTTAGCGATGCTGCTGTTGGATTAAAGGCACTGCCCGGCACCGATGACCCAACGATCCGCCCCTCGCTCTGAGGCGCTCGCTCTGCCTCGTCCCGGCCCTGACTCATCAGCCTCTCCCTTTTTATTTAATCATTACTACGGCTGCATGGTGTGATAGAAAAGCGCTATATTACGGTATTATTGAATTCTAAGCATCAATCCTGATCAAATAGTCAAACGTACGGCTGGGTATCGGATAGTTTAAAAAAAAAAAAATCAAGACACTTCCTTTTAATGCTGTCCCTGCATCAAAGCTTGGATCTAAAGATGCATTTGTCGGTTTCAAGGGTGGACCGATATTTCAAAAGCACATTATGCAACTTATGTGAGGATATTTATTTATTTAACCTCATAGTGACTCAGTAGCTTTGAGTGGTCAGCATGGCGCCTTTACTTTCCATCAGAGGTCTCTAGGACGCTCCAGGATCGATTTGTTTGAAAGGTTTTCTCCTCTGACGGAGCCTCTCACCAGAAAACCTACAAAACAATTGATCCCGGAACTTTGTAGAGACAGTGATCGAAAGTAAAGGCGCCATGCTGACCACTCACACATTTATTTTATATCATAACATTATCATTGAAAAATACCGAACAAACTGCTCAGCTCTTAGACCTGACTTTAATGGGAGCAGGGACGTCTCCAGCTCGTCTCCATGGAGATGTTGAGTAAAGGCAGTAATATGAGCTTTAAATGGTTTAAAGTTCTAATCCAAATCGATTTGATTACAGACCTGCAAAAACTGCATTTTGTGTCTAGTTGGTCAGTGGGGCGTGTTTTTGTTTTGCTGGGAAAGTATAATCAAATGTCCGTGTGCCTTTAACTACACTGTAAAAAATGAAATGTTACCTTAGACAAAAATGACTTAAGTGCTTGAATTGTAAAATTGTTCTGATTTTGAGAAGGTTTGGAGTCGTCTTTAAATAAGATTGCCAATGGAACTAGACGGACTTTTTCTTTCAAGTGAATTAATGCTTGTTCCATTGGCGATCTTATTTCAAGACTAGTCTAACCCTACTCAAAATCAGAACAATCAAGTCATATTTCAAGCAGTTTTTTCCAATGTATTGGCTATTTGAGAGATAAAAAAAACACACAATTTAAAATATCTGCCTATATATCGTGTCAGCTAACCCCTTATATATCGGGATCGGAGCCAAAAATCCATATCAGACTTGAGACTAAAAAACTTGCCTCATGGACACAATCAAGGCCTAATTCACTTCTATATTTTTGCGGCGCTGACCAAATGATTGTATTTTCTGTGAACTTTAATGCCAAAAACACTTGTGCAAAGTCATTATTCTCAGACAAAGTTGCGTTTGAGTCCTTAAGTGCATTCTAAACAGATGTCAGGGTTTACTGTTGGCACGATTACATTAACGACTTTAATGTTCTGCGGAAACCCTGCTCTTGCTTAAAAGTGACACAGCAAAGGCGCTCCTTTTTCTCCCTCCTGCTCCTTCCTCTTTTCACCGGGCGCGCCCAGGCCTTAACCCTCACCACAGATGACCAAACTCCCATCAGGGCAGCTCCACAGGGGCCGGGCACTTCCTCTTTTCATCTATTCTTTCTTTCACGCGCTCATGCTTTGCTTAACTATTTACTGAAAGTTCATAGGTTCTGAAGTAAACCCTCGCCTGTTGCCTGATCTGCTCAGGGCTAAAAACGGACATGTGAAGTATTGATTTGCACAAGAGTTCATGGACCCGCCCGCATCTGTGTGTGTGGACATGCAGAGTAATGCGGTTAGTCATGGGGTTGTCCCTTTTGTAGCTTTAACGTAAACCAGTCAACAAGGCGGATCCTTTGGAGCTCCATCGTAACTGCTTGAATGGTCACAATTACTAAAAAGCTCAAATGTATTTATCTTCTGCACTTGTACTGTAGTTTAAAGCTCCACAAACTTGTTCTGTGATGCGTGACAGTCAGGGTTTCCGCGGCGATTAAAAAGTATTAAGTCAAATGAATTGTTCCAGAATTAAGGCACATATTAAACCTCTGTAGTTTTAAGACAATCGATTTGAGCGACAAAGTGATCTGAATTGATCGCACATTGATTTGCACATCGATTTGGTTTTGAGGAAATATCGCTTCATCTTGATTTTGATACTGAAAAAAAAGTTGCCAATTTCTATACCAGGGCCAAAAAAAAGATTTGCTGAGCACTGTTTGGTTTTACCATGTTCCTGAGAAATGACTGTAGGAAAGTTTATTTGCACGTGTCACTGAACTACAACATGGTGACGGTCGTGATTAGTTCGGCCTCTGCCGCCGATCAGTCACTCTTTAACCGTGCATGTCCAGACCCATCTATTGTGTAGAAAAGTGGGTGTGGTTTATTTTGTGGCCAGTCCCGCCTTTGCTCTGCCTGATCCCGTCAGACCTTGGAAGGGCCTGGTCGGTACTTTGATGGGAGACAATTTGGTAACACCTGAGTGGTTGGTGGTGGTCGGAGGGGCCGATGGCGCAGACTGGTTGCCTCACTTCCGTCAGTCTACCCCAGGGCAGCTGTGGCTACAATGGCTCACCACCACCACCAAGTATGGAGTGAATGAATAATGCAATGTAAAGCATCTTTGAGTGTCCAGAAAAGCACGATATAAAACTGATTTTATTATCAGGCTACACAGTGTTTAGTGGTGGCTCTGGGAACCACCAGGAGACCCCTCCCTGAAGTTCTCAGGGCCCGAGATGGTTCATACGGCTCTAAGATGTCAGATGGACTTTGGTGCTAAACCATGAAAAGACTTGTAACAAGCAGAGCTGTTTTAAATTCTATTCTGAGTGACAGGAAGCCAGTGCAGAGACCGGAGCACTGGACTAATGTGGTCGTATTTCCTGGTTCTTGTCGGGACTCGAGCAGCAGCGTTCTGGATGTTCTGCAGCTCTAACAGCTCGTCTTGTAATGTTCTAATTTGTCCTCTCAGTGGTGTCCAAATGCCCTCAGACTAATGTATGCTGGCCCTCAAACGTCTAACTGAATTGGTACAAATCACCCGAGCAAATACTTTTTACAGAAAATATAAACTATTGACTGGATTTGGCCCATGACAGTCATGTTAGTTTCTGCAGTCGCATTTAGCAGTGAATTCATTCAAAGCACCAAACATGATTTAAAATGTACCTTTAAAGTTCTCCAATATATCCATGAGTCCAGTACAAACGGTAAACATGTAACTGTACTGTTGGCCTTGATCTGATTTTGTTTCAATTTGAAGAGAAACTCCTCAATATCCAATGCTAACTGATTACATGTAAATGAGTGGAGGCGGCTAAGCTACGCCATAGAAATGAATGGACCGCTAGGCTAATGTTAGCCACACTCGCTAATTGTATAGTTTTGTAAGCGGTATTCAACGGATGTCTTTAGTTTTAGAACTTTATCCAGGGTTTTGGTAAAAAATCATAGCTATTAGTGAATATTTAACCTCAATACTATTAGTATTTTTATTTTATTTGAGCAGCTAACAAACGTAACAGACAACAGATGTAATCACAGGAAAGTGAATTTGCACACTCAAAGATTAAAGTTCACAGAACTTATGTAAAACCTACCACTGACTTGTCATACATGAAGCTGCAGTTTGTCACATTTTCACTTTACAAAAGTTGTTTACTGTGAACTCTTGATAGGCACTCGTGTATGAACGTACACATTTTACATTCGAAAAGTTGAAAGGAATACAAAAACATTTACCAAGCATTTTCTTAGTCCCAATTTAATATCAAGGAATCTTTTTGATAACATGTAGCTACCATACAGGGTTATTAAAGTTTACACAATGAACTGACGCCCTGCACATGCATCTCTTATTTGTCTGAGCTCTAAATCAGGACGAGCGTCTTGTAGACATAATGTGGAGACACTGGGCCATTTAAAGGAATGGATTTATTCAGAAGTACTGCAGTTGCATTCTGATCGATCTTTAGCGCCACAAGCTTCTATCTAAAGTAAACTCTGACTAAAGCTTCTGTCGGGAGCCCTGCCCTTGTATCGCTCTTGTCTGTATAAACCTGACAGAGCCTGCATTTGTGATTTGGCGATTGGAGTCTCTTACCAGGTCTGCTCTGGATGTGGTGAAATCTGCCCCCGAGCGGTGCAGGCCCAGGCAGAGGCGCTGGCACCGCTCAAAGTTGCATAAGAAGTTAAAGAGCTGATGCAAAGTGCACGTGTAGAGCATGTTACAACAACTCTAAAGAAGTTTAGTGTTTTTGTTTTTCATATTTTCTGTCTGGAGCGAGCCGCCATGTTCTCTGATTGGCTAATCCGCCTGTCAGTCACGGCCTGCAGAACTGAGGACTTGCCAGTTCCAGGATTTGACGTCTCTGGCTCATATTTAATGTAAAATCATGGTAAAGAGGGTAAAACGGAATATTGGAAAAAATGACAAACATTTAGTATTTTGATGAAAGTGTTTTCAGGGCAATGATCAGACGCAGAATCCGCTCCAGATCCTAAAGTTTAAACCTTTTTTGGAGATGAACTTCCTCAATCCCAGCTCCTGTCCCTGATAAAGTCTGTGCCAGAGCAGCCTCCAGTCGTGTCTCAGCGGCTGAACTCTGGAGGTTCTTAGCTTTCAAATGTGTCCATGTGCAGCTTTGCACAAACCACTTATTTGGTCGGGACATGTTGTTGAACATGTAAATGCATCAAATGCTCATTTCCACTCTTCAGACGCGATCTCTCATTCACGGTGGCACAGCAGTTGGCGCTCGTGCTTCACAGCAAGAAGGTCCCGGGTTTGATTCCCACCTGGACGGGGCCTTTCTCTGTGGAGTTTGCATGTTCTCCCTGTGTCTGCGTTTCCCCGACCACTAAAAACATGTACAATAGGCCAGGATGAATGAGTGAATACATGGCGGTTGTCACTTCACTGGCACAGATGTTTGCAGCTGTGAGCACATTTAAGGCCTGACAGAAATCATAAATATTCAAATTGTTTTTGCAAAACAATATTAAATACATTAGAAAAGTATTGTACTGGATGTGGAAAACCCTTTTTTGAAAACACCTGTGTTTTTGTGTAAAAGAAATAAGCTGCACTTTAAATGGCACTGTCATTAATGTCAGTCTATTCATTCCTTTTATCTCAGATCCTTTATCAGGTGAATCTCGTGATTCTGTTCCCTTTTCCTTGGGTTTATTTTCTCGTGTCCAGGAGCGTACCTTTTGGGAGACTCGACTTGTGTGACCTGGATAATGGCAGCCTTTGGTATAATGAGTTTTTTAATTGTTGTAGTTCTGTTTCGATTAATCAACCTCGTGGTGATTTCAAGCCTGTGCTCGTCGCTGTGATTAAAGTTACCAGTGTTCAGACACGCTCAGTCCGGGGAAACCTCAGGACGAGCGAGAAACTGTAGGAGGAAAGTGACTCTGTCTGCGAGATTCTAGAAAAATACCTTTTATTTATCAATAAGGCTCAGGGAAACAGAAATGCTGAGCTGGAAAACTGATACAAGAATCAACTATAGGTTCATGAACTTTGAGATCACTGACATTAACCTTAAAGGCAGTGAGTTAGAATTATTTTTTTTTCATAGACAGAATCCACTACAATGACATGAACTATTTTTACTGCATACATTTGTAAAAACAATCAGCCTAGAAACAAATTCAGGTGCAGTTTTGACTGAAATTCTGCACGATCTTTTACAAAAGAGAACAGTTTTGAATAGCAACGTTTCCCCTTATTCCCACTTTACAAATCTTACAAAATGAAACATGCCAGATTTTTGTTTTTTTTGCATTCGTGGCATTACAGATGTCTTTAGGCCAGGCATGAGATTTGATTTGCTGCCGCCTGTTGAAACCCTGTCGGTGGTTTCACATCAAATAAATTATATGAAATAAATTAACATTACTGTTCTGTTAGATGACAAATATTAAGTGGTGGACAAGTATTTGTATCAGAAATGTAACGGTGCCCAGGACATGAGCCAAACATACAGGACCAAACCCCGCTATTCACAACGTCAGGGTCACCCCTCAATCAGATACGGCATGTTTGGTATAACAGAACAGTCAGAACAAGTGAGAACTGACTCGGTCGGGTGATGGGAGTTAAAGACTATCATTAAAGCATATAATTGAGTCATCAAACAGGCAAGAAAAATCTCTGATCCATAGATACAGACGTGTCATAGAAGGGGGCGTGGCCTCACCAAGGGGGAAAACGGGGAATGCAGTCTGTCCCAGTTTACATGATCAGACCCAATAATGCTTAATTTTGTTACTTGCAAAAAACTTTGGTAACTGATGCCATTATTAGTTTAGATTCAGTTGGTTGTGGAGCAATATTCTGGGGTGTTGAGGTCAATGGGGACAGGGGAACTCGCATGTTCCTTTCTGACTCTTAACTAAACAGTGGCGTTCTGTGAGGCCAGTTTGCTGCGTAATGTTACGTTTGAGCTGATTACACAGAACCAGCCGCTCTGAACATCATACTTATCCACTCGACCATAGCACTTACTGCTCCTGCAAAGACTCTGCGACGTGAGTGACTGTGGTAGAGATTCCAGGCTCTCCTGCTGTAAGAGCAAAGCACTCAGATGAGCGTAAATGGCTTCTATCCCTAATGTTCAGTGTGTGGAGTGAGATAAGCGCTCGGCCCCTGCGCTCTGTTCAAACGGGCCCTTCCTGAGCTCCTTTATCGCGGCGGAGGCTTCCTGTGGAGACTCCCATTCACCACAGTCACGTTCAGCAGCAGCGTTTATGTTACAACCCAAATAACTCTGCACAACTGGATTATCAGAGTTAGCAAATCACTACATTATGACGCTGCTTCACCAAAATGATGGTCTAAAACACATGCAGTTGCAGTTTTGGCTGACATACTTTTTTTGCTCTTCTCATTCCTCTGACAAGTTGGCAAATGAGCTTTGCTTTTTATTTCTGCATTTAAAAGCTTCTGATAGTTTTGATCTCTAAACGTGTCCTGACAAACTTCTGTTTTGAGATTTTAAAATATTTCACTTTGCTTAAACCCTGCACAGAAGCCTGGAATGGTTCCTCCAAATCCATTCTTCGATTACCCACTGCAACAGTAGCGTTCTATGGAGAAGTCGACCGATATATCAGTATTTTACAATATCGGGCCGATCTAAGGCAGAAATCTCCAGACCCGGAAGTGATCAGTTTATTGATTGATCATCATGGGCTTAATCAATTTAAAATGTATATTAGCAATTGGGGGTGACAGTGGTGCAGATGGTAGAGCAGGTCGTCTCGTGATCTGAAGGTCGGGGGTTCAAATCCCGCCTCCTGAATGTGCAGACTGTTGTGTCTGCGTACACTGGTGTATGAAAGAGTAAATGGGTGACAGGTTGAGACTATTTAACAATTAAAGGAACAGGCCAGTTTTTCCATACTGAGATGTTCTTACCTGAGCTCAGACGAGTTGATTCGTACCTGTCTGGTCTTTGTGCCCGTGGAAGAGCTTGGTCGCTTCCAACTTCACCCCCATTTGGAGCCATAGGAATATGCTGGGGGAGGCCAAATGCTAACAACATCTTTGGTGGTTTTGTGTGACTGAGCACACGCACAAAGACCAGACAGTTAAGCATCAACTCGTCTAAGCTCAGGTAAAGAACATATCTCAGTATGGAAAAACTGTGGCCTGTTCAATCATAATGCTGTATATTGGGGGTAAATGCAGGATAAGCATAAAATGTGTCTGTTTACAGACTCATTTATTGTATTATGGTTGAGAATTCAACTTTTAAAGGTTGCATGATTATTACTGGGGAAAAAAATCATGTGTAAAGTCTTTCTAATCGTTTGAAGTTCCCGATTTAATGAAACTGAGCAGAATGTGCATCCAGTGAAAGTCGGTCAGTTCCTGTTTTGCTTATAATTTCATAACCGTAAGAGGCAGGGACGTTCCCTTTTTGTTTTGGAATCTGCTGATTTTTGTATTTCGAACAAACTGAACTACTAAACCTGAATAAACGCGCGCCCCCTGCTGCCATAGTTCAACAGTGACAGGTTTTTCCAGTTTAGAAGCTTCATACACAGGATTAGACCAAATATCGGCATCAGCCTTGGAAAAACCCATATCGGTCGAGCATGTTTTGTATCTGCAACAGTAGAATCCCAAATGTTAAGCAGCGTGGCTTTTCAAGAACAGGAGATGCTTTGTGTTGCAGGCAATTTGAAAAGTGAAATGGTTCAGGCATCAAAAGTAATTAAAACGTAATCAGTCTATATTAAAAGTTGCCTTGTTATATGTTCTCTATGTGGGAACAAACCTTGCTAAAACTTACAAGCTCCAAATGTCATGTTGGACTTTTTTAACGGCTTTATCTGCTGTTGTCTCTTGGAGCAGCTGTCAGTGCGGCCCTTTAAAAACATGCAACATTTCGCCACATTCCTCCCAGTCTTTGCCCCTGTGCCCCCCTTTTCTCTCAGCCTGGTCCCATTCTGCTCCCTCTCCCTGCTGTAACCGGAGCCGGCGAGCGGGAGGCCGGCCAGTATCTCGTTTGCTCGTGTCCTTTTAAGGATATAAACCAGGGGAAACTTCTTCTTCTCCCCCCCCTCCTCGCTCTGTAGCGGAGAGGGAGAGAGGAGATGACTGGAAGGACTCGGGCGGAAGAGGAGGAAATGCTGCAGTGTGGAGTTAAACGCTGAAGGCGGGGCGCTGCGCTGGGACATGTTAAAGTTACAACACTAAGATTAATACTTTGTTTCTGTGGAGGAAAGTCACTTCTGTGTCATTTCAATGACTTTGAGGAAACATTTTGGATCCGACTGTTGCCAATACAAAACATGCTCCTAATGACGATAACAGATAATGCTATTGTTGCGGAGGGTAATCAAAGAATGGATTTGGAGGTTGATCTAAACCATCTCCATGGAGACGAGCTGGAGATGTCCCCACCATAGAAGTAAAAGAAGTGGCGTTTAACATATGCAGACAGTTGGATAGTCCGTTAGCCGGCTCAATGCATCTTTCCTATAGCATTGGCCTCAAACATCACACTTATGAAAGTGAACATCCAGATGTTTTCAGCTGTTAACGAGACCCAAATGCGGTCGATGGTTATCAATTATAGCATGGTCCGGGTGAATATGCTATTCTCACTCGCTAACTGCTATATGGGTTGTAATGGTGATGGTGAACAACGATAATGCCAACATGGTAATGAATTCTGTATGGGAGACAGAAATAATACACTGGTTGTAGCGTGTGAGATACTGTGAATGTTGAGCGTGTGAGATACTGTGAATGTTGACCTGGTATAATGCAGTGTCGCATTTGTTAATATGTAACCAACTCGGTTGATAGTTGTTTGTAAAATGGTAAGAAATATGCACTGTTGTCAGTCATTGTTATAGTTATTGTTATGGAAGTTTATGAACAGGGGTGGGAGTCAATAAGCTTGTCTTCTTCCCACTCCTTTTCGAGCTGTAATGTAAATTATTTTTTTCTTTTTTTTCTTTTTCTTTTATTATGTATATATATATTTCTGTTTTTTCTTTTCTTCTTTAGCTCGAAATAAAATATTCAAATCAAAAAATCAAATCAAACTGTGCGTTAAAACTGTATAACGCACAGTTGGCTGCAGTGGAGTGATGTATAGAACGTGATTTATCTGCTGCTGGACTGTTTCCATAGTAACGACAAACATTTGAGTTGGAACTAGTTTCAGGTAAAACAATGGGTCAGTGGTTGACTGACATATCGGGCTGATATTTGGGTATTTTACAATATCAGCTATCGGCCGATATAACCCTGATAATGGCTGATGTCTCCGGGACCAAAAATGATCGCGCTTTCCAAAGAAATGAGAAGTCGGGGCTTTAAAACGAGTCCTCCCACAACTTCCTATGCCTCAGGGGAGCTGGGAAACATGGCAATTAAAATTGGGTTGTTACAAGTTAAACATATTTCACAAACTAAACCTCAGTCAATATGGACATGCTGCATGTCATTTGAAGTGCAGAACCTGGGTAATTAGAGTTTTAAAGAACTAGGCAACTAGTTTACCTTAAATCGTTTCCGCAGTCCCTCTGGGGGTAATACAAGTGTTAATGGGATGATTGGGGGGTCTTTCATCTCCCCCTGGTGTCTCTGGCCTGAAAACCACAATTGCAACTTTCCTACACCGGGTCGGAGTCACCAATACACACTAATGGAATCACGAAGAAGCTAACGGGCAAAGCTAACTGTGGGCTAGCGCCACTTAAACAGTATTTACAGCCAAGTTTGAGTGAAAAAATGATCTCCATTGTGTAACTGGATGAACAACATCCCTCTGTCACTTTGTCTTTTCTGTCAGCGTAGTATTTACACTCACAGACAATTGAGCAAAAAACACAACATGCTACAACACCTGCAGTGGCGCTTATGACCTCTAGGGGCATGAGTTACTTAGTTCTGCTTTAACCTCTGCAATTGTATTTTTGATCGTGCGCAAAAAGCCGTGGCTAACCGTATGCTAATGCTGGAGTGCCGTTTTTTTTTTTAAACAGGATTATAGACCAGACGATTGAAAAATATCAGCCGTGCATACTGGCATCAGCTAATGAAAATAAAATCTGCATCGGCCTTAGGAAAACCCATATCAGTTGACCTCTAGTGACCAGCCTTTGCCAAGGATTATTCCTTACAGGAATGATCTATGGGGAAATAAGTGGGATAACATGGCTCGAGTCTGAAAGACATGGTGCCAAGTTGTTTGGATCAGGATTTCAGCTGTAGGTTCATTTAAATAAATACAATATTTTACATTAAACGTGGTGCATTCAGTTCTTCGGGTCATGGCTTATGAAGATAATGGAGCCACTGCTGTAAAGTGCTGTTTATCTTGGCACCGTCCACCCTCTGACTTTAGACTTTTTACCTCATTTTCCTGTATTGTGTGAATCCATTGCCAGGGCAGTCGTACCCGGCTCCCCGTGATAAGAGCGCTGTGGTATGTGCGATATTTCCTCAGACTTTGGTCACTTCTGCCCCTCCTGCTCCGGATCTGACCACTGTGTCTCTGCTTGGCCTTATATGTGAATGTTTGGGCCCAGTATGAAGCGTAAATCCATATGACAGAATAATTAAGTCCTGGAGCTGTTGTTGGCAAAGGTGCCGTAATATCAACATCTACTAAATAATGGGAAAATCACTGAGGCGTATGTATGATCTAAAACAAAAGCTTAATGTGCAAAAGTAAAATTTTACTCATGATTTTCCTACTTTAGCTCCATTATCACCTTTTGGTCCAGATTTTTTTTAAATTTATTTTAGTCTTGTTTGCAATTTGATTACAAAACGACGATAAATCTCAGTTTTAGTTCAAATTTAATGGATCGCACGGTGTTGAAATGTATTAGAACCTACAGTAATCATTGCAATATTCAACTCTGGATTGATTTGTCACATTGTGGCGCTTTATCCCTTTTCAATCCATTAGCCCATAGCCACAGAAATGTAACATTCCAGGAGCAACTCTAGATTTCTTTTCCTACTTTTAGTAAATCCACTGAGCCCAAAAAAGCTGCCACGCGCTCTAATATTTGGTTGTGGCTCCTTTTGGTTCCAGCTCATTCTCTGCGGCGGCGTTTCAATAAGATTCTGCGAAGTCAAAAGATCCTGACTTTTCACAAAGATCGTTTTTGAACCACTGTTTCACAACGTGAGCTCGTTCCATCAGGGAATACGCTGGTCATTCAGGATGTGCAGGTCGTCGGCTGAGCTCTTTCTTTGGGCACACGGTGTTGCTGAACTTTGACCAATGGGTGAGGAAAGCCCTTTATAGTCTTCATGGCAGGGGCTGGCATTGTGACACTGCCCCCTAGTGGCTCAGGGCAACTCCAGAAGGTTTGCTATAGCATGTAAACCAATGGGGACATCTGGATTTCTAAAACGTAACTTGCCATATTTTAGTATTGCGCCATGAAGTTGGACATCAGTTTTCTAGCTCTCAGTCCCTCCTGCACATCGGAATCGTTGAAGCAAATTAATTATATGCACATTTAGTTAGACATTAAGTTAATCATTTAAAGTGCTTATGACACATTAGACAAAATGTTTGCTTTAACACGATTATATTTAAGATTTTGCTAAAGATTATTCCCAGTTTTCTTTAGTTTGACCATATGTGATTATGTTTTCACTTCCTTATTGGACACCGACAGGAAGTGACATAGAAGAAGGTAAACCATTTTAAACTGTTGCCGTGCCAACCATGTTAAGTCAATGGGAAATGAATGAGTCAAACTGCTATGGAATGTTACCTTTTATGTCACTTCCTGTCAGCAGCTTAAAAATAACTTTTCTGCCCAGCATTTCTTTAAAATTGCTGCTTCACTGAAAAAAATAAACTATGCAACTGATGTAATCCATCTAAATAAGTCATATTTTCAAGAGCATTAAAATCTGTCATATGCACTTTAAAGGGACAATGCATGTTAATGAACATATACATTTAAATGTCAGAATTGGCCAATGGCTGCGCTCCATCTGTGGTCCCTGACAGATGAAGAAACTGTAAAACAATCACACAAAGATCCTGAGACATGAAACTTAGTGGTCACATGTCTGAGGTGGAGGCTGTAGCGACTCCAGGACGTCCTAAACGGACCCTGCTGCGTCCTGTCCTAACGGCCTCCAGATGTTTCGCCGTGGCCTGAGCTCCGGACCTTTCCCCTCTGCCCCTCCCCCTCCGCGGGGTCTGGGGGGGTCGGTGATGTCATGGCTGCGGCGCTTAAGGGGGCCATAGCAACAAGCCAAACACATGAGTCATGGGAGTTTTCTCCCTCTCGTTATGCGTCAGCAGAGTCTGGAGTCCGTATATGGGCCCCGTGTCAGAGCGTCCTGCAGTGTTCGGGGAGTGTCGGCGGATTCCGCTCGTGTTTTAGGAGCTCTGTGTGTGAGAAACATTTATCAAAGTCTGGACAAGTCGTCCATACATTACACTCTGTGCGTTAAGTGTTGTCTGGGGTTTTTTAATAAGAGTCTGGCTCTTTATTCTAACTCTGCTGTTTATTAGATCAGTCAAATCAGAAAGTCCTGGTTTAGTCAAATATGAAGCAAACTTCTCCAGCTGCATTAAGAGGTCAAATAAAAAGTAATTAATTTAAATGGGGACAGAACATGATGATGAACATATAAGATGGAGCCTGGGAATTGATCAAAGTAGGGATTTCAATCAACCTGAATAATCATGGGACTTTATAATCGGGTTTACAGCTGATTCTTTGGCAGCAACTGCTCCTAGTTTTGGAGACGATGGAAGATTTTGTGTTACATGAAAGTTCATGAATCAGCTAAATGTAGTTTTATTTATTGAAATTGTGATATATTTTTTATATATTGTGTCGTCCAGCCCTAATGTGATTAAATATCCAGCCCAGTGTACGAAAAAATGAACTTTGTACCTCACTAGCACTGCTTAAAATACTGGCTCCAAAGTGTCTTAGTCTCCTCCGGCCACCGGGGTGGTATTACAGCAATGTCAGCATGAGGACCAAAGAAGCACGTTCCTTGAACAATTCAGTAGAAACTGCCCATTGGGCAATACCTTGGGTACAAATTGGGGGATTTGGGGGGGAGGGGGTCAAATGCAGTAAAACAAATTCAGGACGTCCACCATTCACTGAGGTAAACACTTATTTTATTTCTTGCAAAACGTGTGCAAACGTTCAGTTCTCTTTTAGCCTCGTTTTGGTGCTGATTTAGTTTAGTTTTTTTTTTCTTGCTGAAAAACCACGTTGAAACGGTTCAGTAAAACATCACAATATTGCACATGTTAAGTTTGTTCATCGTGCAGCCCTATTGATTTGCCAGAGGAAACTCCGCCTCCTCACACTTCAGGCACGTGGATATTTTACAGTGCAACACGGTTGTAGCTGATTTTTCTTGGACTGCAGACCTTTGGTTCACTTTCCCTGGCAAACCTTAAAGTGTGAAAGCCTTGCTGTGGCAGGGAGCCTGACTGGGCAGCTCTTCACTGCAGAAGAACGTGAGCAGGAGAAATGACTGGAATTGAGAACATTTGACCTAAATCGTAGTAGTTTTAAGTTCATATTGTAGTAACCGTGTTCAGTTTGCTGAAAGGACATTTTCCTGCAGGAACAAAGCAGTTTAGTCGAGTCTTGTGTGTTTACTTTAGCGATGGATGGATCTCAGTGTTCTTCATTCCTGCTGCGTGTCCAGACCTGCCGCTCTGTTCCATCACGATTTGGTCTGATTTTATATTTGTCTCGGGGCCACGTCTCTGTCATCGTCTGTCAAACCTCCACCTCTGGAGCTCCGCTGTTTGGAGGCCGTGTCTGTGGCGTCTCACGATTCAACACATGGCTCGTGATAACTATAACTGCTCTGATAATTGAGCTATTGCACATATTTCAACTAATTTTTGCCACTTTTTATTGCGTTTACATCCTCGTTTTTCTTGTCTTTTTATTTTATTGTCCCACGACCCCCCCCCCCCCCCGGGGGTTTCAGACCCACACTTTGGGAACCCCTCATTATGTATTACTTCAGCAGGGATTAAAATGAGATATTAATTGTAAAGTTTGGTTTATGAGATAAACATGAGGGTTTTCTTTGCATAAAACTGGCCTAAAATGCCCTAGTTTCTCATGATCTCAGGTTCAAATTCAAGTTACCATGGAGATCTGCCATCTTTGCAGCTGTTGGCAAACATTTCCATAGACTAACATTGGCTAAAAAGTGGAACAACTGTTACTGCTGGTAAATAACTCACTGTGGTGTCAAAGTGTTTTAATATGAACAATAACTCCAGTATTTTAACTTTTAAAATCTCCATTAGTTTACAATTGCTGCTAATCCCATAATGCTTAGCGATATGACATCACATTCCCAAACTCTATAAAACAATTGATCCTGGAGCGTCAGAGGCTCCACTGTGAAACTTTTCACATAAAGTTAAAGTAAGTTACAAAGATTTGCTCTGGAGGGGATTTTGGATCATGTTTTATTTGAAAGTTGTTTTTTGAAGACAAATGTCAGCGTTCAAATTCTGCCTTGTTTTGGGGGATTTAAAACTAGATATTGAAAAATTCTTTGGACAAATCTTAAGAATAATTTCCAAAGTTAAGTTGCAGATCTGAGGAAAACTCTTTGCTACTCAGCCGTCTGCCTTTTTGGGAGTTTATCTGCAGAAACCGGCCATAGTCCGTTGTCATGGTGAGGCCTCATAAACACAGGCCTCAGCTTTGACCTGGTTTTAGCGTTTTCAGTCTCGGGACAGAGGCAAATATTTGGCCAGAACGAAAAATGTTTAGATGTGGGGATTTTAGCCGCCCGATGGTGTAGAGGTTAAGTCACAGCACACATGCACACAGTGTTGAGCAGTGAAAGGAGCTTTAGCCCAAGTACAAAGTGGGAGTTAATGTTTTAAATCTGAAAACGCGTCTCACTCAGATTGTCTGCTCCTGAACCCCTCCCCCACTCGTCTGTGGGACCCACAGTCTTTATAAATATTCACTGAGGCCCCTCCACAGCAGAGAGGAGGCTCTGGTCACAAACTGAAGCGCTCAGTCGTGTTTCCTGCAGAATGGAGGAAAAATTGCAATTAGTAATATTTGCAATTTGTGCCAAAGAGTGACAGTTTGCCATTTGCTGAGGACTTTTTATGTGAAATAAACGTGTTCGAAGCAGAGGCAAAACTAAACTTTCTCCCATTTAAACTATAACAAAAGCTGAATTCTGAATATTTCTAAGCCCATTAAGTTTCTTGGTAAGCATTCTGTTTTCAAATCTAACGTTAGCTTCATGCTACATATGCTAACGTTAGCTTAAGTGTCAGCAAACTACACACGAGCGCTAACTGCTGTGCCGCCCAATGGAGTTGTTCCATGGCTTTTATCTTTGACTTTAGCTAATGTTAGTCTATGGAAAATGTTTGCTTGTACCCACAAACATGGCGGATCTCCACGGTAACCGTGAATTTAGAAAATTCCATCCTGAACTCTAGCCGTTAGCATTAGCCTCAAACTGCAAAAACAATCCAGATGTTTTCAGCTGTTAACCATCGACCACATTTAGGTCAAAGCCGTTAGAAATGTGTCCTGAGCTAAATGCCGACTCGACTTCAGTAAAGTTTGTGGCGTCCGAGACTCATCCAGTGACGACTAAACATCTTAAGATGTTAATGATAAAGAAACATCGGCTGCTCTGGATTCTTAAAGTCGCCTTCGGCCATAAAAAGAACTTGTGGTGCATTTAAACCTTCATCACGCCTCATCTATTCTCCTCGTATCAACACGTTTGTCCTGTGCTGCACCGCCCCGGGGCTGGACCGAGCTGTTATCACCTCAGCACTGCCCTTGTGCCTTTGTGCAACGCGCTGGTATGTGTGCGCCGCCTCCCACTCGTGTCCGGGCTCGCTCCTGTTGCTTCACTTTCTCCTCAGACGATGCAACATGTTCCCTGCAAAAATGTCTAAACAACACAGACCTTTCTCCAGTGTTGTGTAAGAAAAGCATTTGCATGGACTTTTACATGTTGGTCTATTTAACTTCAAAAAATATAACTGATGTATTATGCAAAAAAGACTCGTGTGTTTTAGCTGCAGAAGCTTCTGATCTGTATTTCCAGGCTTTTGTTGCACCATAAGAAGCCAGGTCCAGTTGGCTCAGAGCTAGACGTCGACCAATGTGGGTTTTTCATGGTCCGATACTGATTTTTGGGGGATTTTTGATTGGTGGTATTCACCGCAGAGAAATGTCTTGTATACATTTGTTTTCAATAGCGATGATTTAAGGATACTAAAGGTTTTTGATTCCGATACCCGAACGATTTTTCCAATACCTATACTAAAATGTGTCATATAGAACCAGAAAACTGAACAATGTGTGGGAGAGCTGCGATATCGGGCTCATCTCCAATGTAAAGAAAAATGGGAGAGATTGTGGCAAAATTAAGGGAGAAATTGGGCAATTAAAAACAATAATTGGGGGAATCATTTACTTGAGCTGAACCAACCAACTTTTAATGCTGTCCCTGGACCCAACAGCATCAAAACTTGGATCTAAAGATGTTGTTCAGGTACCTGCTTTTGATGCTTTCATTCTTTCTATACCAGTAGTACCTAAACCTTTTTCCAATACCATGCTGGTATTAATGGTACCCAGCCCTAGTCTCGTGTATGATGCTTCCAAACTGACAGCAGAGGGCGCTGTATTAGGGGCATAGGGTAGAGGTTTTTTTTAATTTTTATTAAGGACCTTCATGTTTAGTAGGTACTTCAGAGGGAGCTCATTTGAAAAACACTTTCAAACATGCTGCTTCTCAGCCCTGAAGCCTAGCTTTATTTTAAGGCTCTGACTGAGCTCTTTCCACTGCAAAAACCTCGAAGTCCGGATCACGTGTGGTTCCAGAGATATCGGCCTTTTGTCGGCATCAAAAGATGAATATAATTTTCTGACTCTGATTATCGCCGCTGCTACTGACCGACCGGACGTTAGTACCGCCGTCTGCAGACAAACTCCCACAAGCCCTGGGTCTATCTCTCAGTTCGCTCAGCTCTTTACTTTCCCAGAGTGCGCCCCAATCCTGTGTTTGGAAACGTGTTATGAACAACCCTGGGGTTTGGATAAAAGTGGGGCTTTACTTTGGGCCTGCGATTGTGCGGTTTGGGGCCTAGACTTTAGATGAAGAAAATCGTCCCGCCACAAAGCGAACTTGCCCATCCCCATTACTTTGTTTTTTTTGTTTCTATTTTCGTGTTTGGTGCAGCCCTGTGAGGCGACTCCTGCTGAGATATTGGGCCTCTACGAAACCACTTGATTTGATTCACTCCAGATACTGAATCCCCAAGTTTCACTCCTGTAGAGATCTTTTTTTTTTTCTCCTTGGGGAACGCAGATTGCCCCAGATGTGCGTAACAGCTGAGCGCGTTTGCCTCTGTCCCGTCAGAGTCGGGCCTGTCTGTAATGAACACGTGTTGTGTAATGGGGGCGAAGTCTTGTACGGCATTTTCCCGAGGCGCTTGTATCTGAACCATTATGATATGATTCATGTGGAAACTTCGACTCGTCAGCGTTTCCTCGCTCTGTTCTCTCTGACTCAAAATCCAGTGTCTCTCGATGGGAACGTGTGGAGTTTGCAGCTGAAACCACACTTTCACAGTAAGGTCCCAGGTTCCATTCCCAGACTGTTGGGGCGCTGCTCTGGGCTTAGTGTTGTTGGGGAAGGATGGGTCTTATAACTGGGAGGCTGGTGGTTAGAATCCCGGATCCCGCAGGTGCAGACTGTGTCCTTGGGCAAGACACTTAAAGTTCTCAGTCAAATAAGATGTTTGTTCTTTACTTGCCAGCCGTTTTCAGAAGCGTAAATGTTGTAACTTGGTAAAAAGCATCTAATCCAATATAGCTGTGATTCTCAACTGTCTGGTCCCAAAAGTGGGTCACCAAACTATTTTCAATGGGTTGCGATAATCAAAGTGCTTAAATGATTCATAACATAATCCACATTTATTCATGAAAAGTATAGTAACAGACTGACTGATGCTCACGATAACAGGATTTAATGTGTGTTAAAAGGAATCAAAGTACTGCTTTTCTTCACTTTTAAATCTTTATAAGCTGTTTTATGTTTTGCGGCTCCAAACTATTTTTCTTTGGATGCGGACGAGGTGCAAAATGGTTCTTTTGATGAGGGTTATGGTGGATCCCGAAGCCAAACCACTTGCGAACCACTGCTTTATAGACAGAAAACAAAGATGAACTTTGTTAAGCAAGATGCTTAAATGTGGTGAGCGAGTGATCTCAGGGCACAGACTGAAAGCCACGCTCCTACCCCAGGGCAGCTTTGGCTACAACAGCTTATTACAGTGTGGAGTGAATGCATGACAGCGACAGTGCAGCGAAGAGAGATAGAATATGAATATAAAGTAAAAAGGCAGCAGCTGAAAGGTCCTAAAGTTGGCAGGAATTTTACAAAAAAACAAAGTGTAGTTAAGTGTTCCTGGTCAAGTAAAGTGCAATACAAGCCATTAAGTTAGATATCATCATTTGGCTACAACAGAAGGTAAATGTCAAGAGTTTTCTACCATTTCAGTAACTGGTTCCATTTCCTTTGGGTTTAGTCTCCTCTCAAAGGTTCCTGGTCACCAATAAAACATCTGTCTTGTTTCAAACGCCTCCGTTAACGACCCCTTCCCTCTGTGCTGTTCTCCAGACTCCAAAGCCATCGTGGACGGGAACCTGAAGCTGATCCTGGGTCTGATATGGACGCTGATTCTCCATTACTCCATCTCCATGCCCATGTGGGACGAGGAAGAGGAGGGGGAAGACGGCAAACAGAAGACGCCCAAACAGAGGCTCCTGGGCTGGATCCAGAACAAGCTGCCCGAGCTGCCCATCACCAACTTCAGCAGAGACTGGCAAACGGGGCAGGCGCTCGGGGCGCTGGTCGACAGCTGTGCTCCAGGTACGGGAAACTTCAATCAGACTTTATTAAACATAGACCGGGGCTGGAACTGTTTAAACTGAGTGAGTTCAGTTCAGTAGCCATTTGCTCAATGTCAACATACATTAGCAGTTTAAAATCATTTGCCTTAATCTATGTCTGTGAAACGTCACAAAATGGTCAAACTAAAGAAAACTGGGTACAAATTTTAAATATAATTGTTTAAACTGTTTCAGCAAAAGTTGTGCCTAATGTGTCATTATGCACTTTAACTGCTTTGCAGCATAAAAACAAAGCTAAAGCAGATCCTGAGCCGGGGTCAGACGGAGCTCGTGTGCGTCATTCACGAGTGACTGAGACTGAGGGGGAGGAGGGTTTGTGTTTACATGCTCTGAATGTCTGACATACCTGTGGATCACCATGAGCCGAGAGATGAGCATCGGACAAAAGGCATTATTCCCACTCGGATTTTGCTTGACTCTGAATGCAAATAGATTGGTTTAATGCAAACTACATTTACTTCAGTGAATGAGTAAAGATACTTTTGAATTCAGACATTGTTTCTGAAATTCGTCGTAGGGAGCAGCTGCTGAGGTAACAGAGGTAAAGTGCGTGCAGAACTTGATGATCTCCCGCACACTGTCAATCTTACAAAAGGGGTGTGACAATGTATCGGTTTTGCAATATATCGCTATATTTCGTGCGATGAAACGGTACTGATACTCGTTATTCCGATACTGATACTTTTGACGTGAAGCATATTAATTAGGCAGCAGTGCTTTAGTTGGAGCCAATAATGGTACAGTCAGACCAGTAGAGGGCAGCACTTGGACCAAACGCTGTCGCACAAATACTACTTTTAAAGATACTTATGATTATAAATAAGATTGCTTTGTAGTTTATTTAAATGTAAATACAGTGATTGAAGTGATGCCACTGACAGATCAGTGACCCATTTGCAGGGTGTAAATCAGGGATCATATATTCACTTAAAGGTGAATTGTGCAAGAAAAAAGTTGATACTTGTGTGTTTGACCTTGTGACCCAGCGGCTGTAGGAGTGGTCAGCATGTCGCCTTTACGTTTGATCAGTGGTCTCCAACGCTCCAGGATCAATTGTTTTGTAGGCGAGCGGCTCCGTCAGCAGAGAAAACCTTCCAAACAATTGATCCTGGCGCTTTGTAGAGACCACTGTGATCAAAAGTAAAGGCGCCATGCTGACCACTCATACAGCCGCTGGGCCATTACAAGGTCAAATACTCTAAAATGTCAACTTTTTTTCCCCTGCATAAAAAGTTGCATAATGCACCTTTTTAAATAAGTGGAAACTAATGTGAGTGAATATTATATTTATGCTATTTAACTTTTTTTCCTCCTTTAAAAAATCAAAACATTTTCTTTTAAAAATCACAATGCATCGTAGTTTTTATGCAATATATCGATTATCTCAGTATCGGCTTATCGTGAGCCATGTATCGTATCAAATCGTTATTTATATATACATACACACAAGTACTAGAGGTTCCCACCCCAAGAAAAAGTTACCATTTATTCACAGATGGACAACATTACGGAAACCCGGCCAAGTCTCCAATTCTTGCGATTTAATATTATTGACACAAATAAACAAGAATATTTCCCCAGTGTTTTGCAGCAAAACGTTCCCACGAGCCTCAGAAGTGAGTGAAAAATGTCTAAAAGCTTCTGCCTTGATGAAACATGAACTTCAACAGCAGTAAACATTGTAGCATTGAGCAGATAAAGTGAAGGCCAGACGTGCTGCAGATACGAGGAGTCACACTCTCACTGGGAAAACATGTTAAAAATACTCTCCTAATCTAAATGTGGAATGATGATGGTAATTGACCATGAATGGGGTCATACTGTGGTAAAGTGCCCAAATATTATGCGATTCACATGTTTTTGATACAAAGCTTATCGTTCGACATTTTGTTAATTCACTTGACCTTGAAGATGGAGTTTTATTAACCTCTCAGCAACGGGACACAAAATGAATATACTGGACTTGGCATAAGCCTAATTAGTCCCTGGGCAGCTTTGGGCCGGTGTGAAGTGTTCAGAGAAGTTTATAAAGTGCGACGCAAACCTGAAACGAATGATTCCTGTTGTGTTTTAGGCCTGTGTCCGGACTGGGACCAGTGGGACCGAACCAAACCGGTGGAGAACGCTCGAGAGGCCATGCAGCAGGCCGACGACTGGCTGGGCATCCCGCAGGTCAGTACCACCAACTGCAACTCTATCCCTTGTGCCCCATTCCTCCACTCTGCTGCCCCTCATGACTTTAAAGGAACAGGCCACAGTGTTTCCATACTGATATGTTCTTACCTGAGCTTAGACGAGTTGATATGTACCTGTCTGGTGTTTGTGCCCGTGGAAGAGCGTAGTCGCTTCCAACTTCACCCTGTTTGGAGCCATAAGAATATGCTGGGAGAGGCAAAATGCTAAACACATCTTTGTGCGTGTGCTCAGTCGTGCAAAACGACCAAAGACCAGACAGGTACGCATCAACTAGTCTAAGCTCAGGTAAGAACATCTCATGTATGGAAACACGGTGGCCTGTTTAAGTTCTACATAAATTCGTTGGCATCAATCATACGTCTTGTTCCCAACATTAGCCAAAAACAATTTTATAAAGTAGACAAAAGAGCCATGGAACAACTGTTATAAACTGAGACTCTTCCAACTGCACCAGTTGGAAGAGTCTCAGGATCAGAAGGTCGGGGGTTCGAATCCCAGCTCCTGAAGATGCTTGGGCACCCAGCTTGCCTCCAGTGTCTGCATACGTTGGCGTATGAATGGGTGACTGTTTCCTTGCTGTAAAGCGCTTTGGGCCTAATGAAGGTAGAAAAAACAAGTTGAGACCATTTACAATCCCCTGTGAGGCAGCTCCCATTGTGATATTGGGCTATTCAAAACGATTCAAAACTTTTCGTCCCCTACAGAAAGTCTAAAGTGACCATGATTTCAGTTTAATGGCTTATTTAATCATTATTTGGGTGATCATGGGCTGATGGCGCGTCCCGAGATCATACCAGTTGAGAGCCACAGGTCTAAATGATTTTATATTGAGGAACACCAAACTCATGCTGTCGGCTCATGTCTGGCAGTTGGTGCAGCGTGGCGTAGTGGTGGCGCAGCGTGGCGTGCCAGCTCGCTGCTCTGTGGTCACCAGTTTCCTGCCCGTTTCTCTCTTTCTGACTCGCTGGGCTCGTTGTGAGTAGAATTGCGTGCGAAGACTCTCAGGTGCTTTTCTGAATCGAGATGTGGTTTTGAACTCAATCGCGGCGTTGCTCTGTTGACTCTGCGGTGACGGTAACGATAACAAATGTCTGCCCCAGTTCAGTGAAGTGCTGGTTCTTGGTACAGTCTTCAATACTTTTCCTTATAGGGAAGAGAGTGGGGGCTGTGGCGGATGCAGCGCCAACTGTTAAGGCTGTGCAAATAATGGAAATTAGATTAGTAATCCTGTAGTTTGGATTATGCAGTTTTTAGTAATCAGACAACGATTATTAAGGATGCCCTCACCCTAGAGCGTGGTTAGCAGAGAAAACACTGCTGTATTTGTGGGCGTAAACATTTTAAGTCACTGTCTGAGCTGTTTCCTATACGCAGACTATGCAAGTTGCATAGGGGGCCCACCATCAGTCAAATGTGTTTCGCTTGTTAACACGTTATGGCGACAGGCTCCGACGCTCACTCACTGTTCCCCTACTTTAACACATAATACCAAAGCAGAGCCATTTGTCGATGGACGCCTTCCCCCTGTCACCCCCTCATGTCCCTACTCTCCCACTCACTGTCGGCGCTCGCCTCATGTTTTCTCTGCAGTGCTTAAACGCATCGGCCACTCACTGAGCAAAGCTGTTGTATTTGAATCCACGCGGCTCATGAGCACAGCAAGTTACTTTCAGTAACTGCAGTTCTCTGTGCACAGTCTAAATCTAATCACCATGAGGCTAATTCTCAGTGGTAAGATGGAAATAACAGTCAGGTGCAGGTTTCAGTTTTAAAGTGGACACTTCCTGCATATGGAGCCTAAAATAGACTTAAACCTTATTCTGGTTAGGGTTAGTTTGACATGTTTTGATTTGAAAATGTCTAAGAATTAAATGGTAATTAAATACTGTTGAAAATCTTGACTGGGGCTCCTCCTGTTGGCGGCAGTAGGAACATTCTTTCAAAATCATTCCTTCTGCCGTTAGCAGCTCCAGCAGTGTGATAAACACTTCAAGCACAGAACGGCTCAGTCGATAATGTTGGAATATGGGCTTAAACATGGACAGTTTATGGGTTTGAACAATGACGTGAGGAAGTACAGAACGAGGCGCTGACACTGTAGAAGAAACGATAAAATTTAACAGCTTTGTCCGAAGATTAACTCAAAACTGTGAATGTTGTGAAATATGGTCTGTCTTTGACAAGGAAATGCCGTCAAAACATGGTTTAAACCTCAAGATTGATTCTACATATGTCCACTTTAAATCAGCACTTCCAAAACCGTGCATCAGGGACCAGAGGTGAGAGAATGTGGCCATTTTTAAACGGTGTGTTCCTAAACATCAGCCTGACGGTGGCAAATGGTTAGTGGTTCTCACACAGAGGGGCATGGCCTGGAGTCGGGTCATTCTGTTCCAGTGTAACTTCTGTTTGACTGTAAATGGGTTTTTTCGTCGATTCACCTGGAACAACAGAACTAAGGGGCCCTACAGTTTGCATCCAGGCTAAAGTGTTTGTTTGACCCGCTCTTCGCGCTCTGTTGTAGCCGGTGAATGAATATTTGGTTGACCCGCTCTGTCGTTGCAGGTCATCACCCCAGAGGAGATCGTGGACCCGAATGTGGACGAGCACTCGGTCATGACGTACCTGTCGCAGTTTCCCAAATCCAAACTGAAGCCGGGCGCTCCACTGAGACCGAAGCTCAACCCCAAGAAGGCGCGTGCGTACGGACCAGGTAAGTCTAGACATGTTTTAGCCCCTTCTACCTTTTAGTCTCATGAACTACTTTTAGTCAGCATAAATATCCACTGTGTGTGTGCTTCAGGTATCGAGCCGGTGGGGAACGTTGTGATGAAGAAGGCCACGTTCACGGTGGAGACAATCAGTGCCGGGATGGGGGAGGTGCTAGTCTATGTAGAGGACCCCGCAGGACACAGGGAGGAGGTGAGGACCAGAACTATTTACAATGAAATTTGGTTCCTCAAAAAATGGAAAAATACTTGGGAACCCATTTTCAGTCAGGGTTCATTTATTCACTTAAAGGAACAGGCCACGGGTTTTCCATACTGAGATGTTACCTGAGCTCAGACGAGTTGATGCGTACCTGTCTGGTCTTTGTGCCCGTGGAAGAGCTCAGTCGCTTCTAACTTCACCCCTGTTTGGAGCTATAGGAATATACTGGGAGAGGCTAAATGCTAACATTTTTGGTAGACCAGACGGATACACATCAACTCTAAGCTCAGGTAAGAACATATCTCGGTATGGAAAAACTGTGGCCTGTTTTGGAAAAAGGGTAACAATGCACATGATAAACAAATCCTGACTAATATGTTGTATGTGGAGCTCTAAATTAATCACATCATAGGTTTTGACCAAACACACTTCTATATCTGAGCACACACGACCTGAAAGACAAAGCGCTTGTATTAACTACATATTGTGAGCCAGGGGTCTCCAAACGATTAAGTACCTTTATGAAACTAAAGCGACAAAGAGCTACTTATGCATCAAAAACATTTGTCTAATTATGCCATTTCAACAAAATGATTTTAATGTTATCCTTGTACTTTATGAACCTAAAAGTTTGCAGATTCTGTCCAACATGTTCAGCACCAAAGAAAATGAATCAATTGACAGTCCTAGTTGTATGTTAATCAGGATGTACTGTAGGTTTTTCGGTATCAGCGTATCATGAGATTATCGTCCTAGTGTATTGAATCGTGAGGTGCCCAGAGTCCCAACCCTAGTCCGTGGGAGCTACGTTCCAGTTCTAACGGGAATGGTGGAAGTGTCTGCAAGTTTTAAGAATGTCTTGACATGTTTTCAGGCTAAAGTCACAGCCAACAACGACAAGAACCGCACCTACTCTGTGGTCTACACGCCCAAAGTGACCGGCATGCACAAGGTCAGTGTTTACCCCTTTATCAAACTACCGCTTTAGAGAAGTAGGTCTGGTCAGTGGTCGCCGGTTCGAGTCCCGCCTCTGCTCTGGTGTTTTGCAGGTGACTGTGCTGTTCGCCGGGCAGCACATCTCCAAGAGCCCATTCGAGGTGGACATCGGGATGGCCCAGGGAGACTCCAGCAAAGCCACGGCTCAGGGCCCTGGGCTCGAGGCGGCGGGGAACATCGCCAACAAGTCCACCTACTTCGACGTCTACACAGCAGGTAAACGATGGACCCCTGCGGGACGTTTGGCTCGCACTCAAGCTCCTTTTTTAGGGACTAGGTTTAGCCGGGGGGGGGGCTAAACCTAGTTCTGCCCTTTTGTGCACATGCTCTGTAACTCATCTGTCCCCGTCTCCTCCTCAGGCGCTGGAGTGGGCGAGGTGGAGGTGGAGATCATGGATCCTGCGGGGAAGAAGAACACCGTGGTCTGCACCATCGAGGACAAGGGCAACAGCAGCTACAGATGCACCTACAAACCCACGATGGAGGGGGCGCACACGCTCTACATCACCTTCGCCGGGGGCCAGATCAGCAAGAGCCCCTTCACCGTCAACGTGGGAGAAGGTCAGTGCGGACGAGGATTTAATATTTCTGTACATGAACAGGCAGATGTGTAAGGGATGATGCACAACGAGGTGTCCATTATCAGAAATAACTGGACGAGAGTCTGAGGAGTCTATTTATTTCTGATAATGGATACTGCGTCGTGCATTATCCCGTTCATACCATGGTCCCATGAACTGAAACGGTTCATCGGGGCCTGTTTGCTTATTTTAACTCCCTGGGTAGGAGTTACCTCAATCTGTTTTACCTGAAGCTAGTTCCAGCTCAATGGTTTATTGTTACTATGGAAACTGTTGCAGTGGAGTGATGTAGACCCTTTAACTGACATCATCAGTGACAGTGAGGCAGGAAGTGATCAAGAGAAATAAGATTAAACTAAAACTAGCGATTTTAAGTGTAAAACTACAACTGAAAAATGTGGTCCTGTTGTGGCTTAAGGAGCAAGAGGAATGACATTTGAGACGATAAAATAAGATTTATCTGATATTTCCAAAAACGGTTAGATTTGTTTATCATTACTATGACAACGGCTACAATAGAAATAGACAGGAATCGAGCTTCCCGCCTCCAGCTAAGCCCGGAATGTTTACAAAGGGTCTATAGAACGTGATTTAACTGCCGGACTAGGTGTACATTATCACTTTTTATATTTACATTTATGACCGAGTTACAGATCAGTGTAGCTCCTGTTTGGAACGATCCTTGTAGAAAGACGTGATGCACAGATTCTAGAATTTGTCGACTGACCCAGAGTTTCCTCAGAAGGTCCAGTCGCTGAGAGCATTTCTTGAGCACCTTCTCAGCATAGATACAGACGGCATCACGTCATAGAAGGGGGCGTGGCTTTGCCGAGGGGGAAAACAGAATGTTTTGGGGAATTTTTTTTTTCACTCTTAAGCCATTTTCTGGTGAAATATAAACTTTATCCCATACAAATGCAGTCATGAAGCATCATGTTGGCATTCTGTTATGTATTTATGGGCTGTTGAACCACTTTGCTCCTCCATGTCTTTGTATCTTTAGTAAACTATATTCATAATTCAGCATTTGTTAAAGTAGTTTTTGAATAAGAGTTTAGATTTTTCTTTTCCCCTTGACTGTTTCCAAAGATGTCGTCTGTATCTATTGCTTTGGAAGTTGATTTGGGCATCTAAGATTGTGCCGAGGTCACTATCTCCACACTCTGACACGTGATGTAAATGTGTGTTGTGATTGGAGCACGATGTTAAAACAAGTTCCTCGGTTTTGGCCACATTAATTTGAAGCCGACTGCTGTTACTACAGTTCTGTAGGGCCTTGGTGTGGTCTAAGTGGACCCCCTCAGCTGGCGGGTTGTTTGGATGCAACCCGTCAGACTTTCTTTTGGATGAAACATTTGTAAACCACTGTCTTTCTGTCCTCTCTGCTGTCTCCTCTGTGCTCGTCCTCTGCTGGTGTCCTCCTCTGTCCTCTCTGTCCTCCTCTGTCCTCTCTGATAGAGCCTGGACGTGTCTCTTTTATCTCTGGAGCCGCCTCCTCCCTCCTCAGTTTCCTGTTTCCTGGGATCTCTCTGCGGTACTTTCGCTCGCTGTGTGTGCATGTGTGCTGTGGCCTAACCCATATGAGCTGACGACAGAGGAACGATAACGTAATAACGGCCAATGACATCATTCTGGCTAGTTTTAAATGTTGCAAGTCGATAACAAAACAGGCCAATATTCACTGTGTAATAAAAATCAAGAAATTGGAAGAAAACTTGCCTAATCCCACAATTTGCATCTACACCTCCTTTCCCGACAGAGTAAAGAGTAAATTTAATATTTTTTCCCGAATTGTGATTGGTTTCTGCAGGTCATTAAATCAAAATTTCGTTGAAAATATTGACATAGCTCAACTATATTAAAAAAATAATGATTCTGTTCTAAAACGGATCCAATTAGTTTTCATTAAAATTGTGCACATTTGTTTGCTCAAGTTTCCTGTTGTGTCCAATTTTCTTAACATTTCCCTCATGCTTCTGTTTGCAAATCTCAAGTGAAAGATGCAAAACATTCCAAAGACTTTTTTCTTTAGCGTGTTTAGTACTAAAAGTCTAGTATTTGGGCATTAAAGTGGGCATGTGTTTTATAATTGTTGGCATTACACACCTTGTCCATGGGGTGCCATTAGTCTCATTATTCTGAAAATGTACGATTGCGAGAGGTGCCATTAGTCCAACCCCTACTCAATGGGACGTCGGACTAATGGGCCGACCCCGCCCATGGGACAACAGCTAGTTTTCCCATGGGACAACAGCTAGTTTTCCCATGGGAAAACAAGCTTTGCAGTGACTACTGACATTTACAGAAATGTTCATTAAAGCAGTACTAAGTAACGTGTTTACCTTAACAAATCCTTTCCGTAGTTCCTCTGGGGGTAATACAAGTATTAATGGGATGATTGGAGGGTCTTTCATCTCCCCCTGGTGTCTCTGTCCAGAAAACCATGCTTGCAACTTGACTGCCACTGGGCCGGTGCAACCAATACACACTAATAGAATCACGGAGAAGAAGCAACAGGCTAACGGGCAAAGCTAACTGTGGGCTAGCGCCACTTAAACAGTATTTACAGCCAAGTTTGAGTGAAAAATATTCCCATTGTATAACTGGATGTACAACACCCCTCTCTCCCTTCACCTTTTCTGTCAGAGTAGTTTTTACTCAAGACATTAAATAAGTTAAAAAATTGGAACTTGCTACGACACCTGCAGTTGCGCTTATGGCCTCTAGGGGCAAGAGTTACTTAGTACTGCTTTAATGAGTCCTGTCCCTGTCAAATGAATGAATGGAAATAAATATCCTGCAAAATCGACTTGAGGTTTAAACTAGGGCTGAAAGATGTATCTATCGTATTTATATCGAGATGAACATTCAAAATATTAAAATCGAAAAAGCAAGATATAAACTATATAGATTTTCATCAATAAGCCTGCACCCTTTTGTATTTTTTCTGAAAAATGCTTAGTTTTCATCTAACCCATAGTTGTATCGTATCAAGATCTCTGGCATGAATATTGATATGAAATTTTGACCATCGTCCACAGCCCTAGTTTAAACCACGTTTTAATGTCGTATCCTCGTCAAAGACCCGAGTAGTGTTTCACAACATTCAGATTTGAGTTAATCCTCAGACAAAGCTGTTAAATGTAGCGGTTTCTTCTACGGTGTCAGCGCCTCATTTGAGCTGGTGCTGATATAAGTGGGAGATGCAGTTTTGGAAAGAATTGTCCAAATGTTCTCCCTGATATCTTCACATTATTCTTACGGCTGAAAACCTGAGCGTCAAGTCTCCTCACATTGGCCGCCTTTACTTGAGTCATGTGACGTTAGTTCATATGAGCTGAGAGAGAAGACGCTAAACTCAGTGACAGTTTTTGTTTCATGTGAATGGGTCCAGACATTAACCATAAACTGAAATTCAGTGTTTTGACGGTTACCATAGTTCTGTGATGCATTTCCATATTTCTAACGTTTTTCCTCCTCGCAGCCTGTAACCCGAGCCTGTGCCGAGCGAAGGGCCGCGGGCTGCAGCCCAAAGGCCTCCGGGTCAAAGAGACGGCGGATTTCAGAGTTTACACCAATGGAGCCGGAACCGGAGAGCTCAAAGTCTCCATCAAAGGACCCAGTAAGTGCCGATAATGGGCCGGGGCTACACTCCAAAAACACAATCGGCTTCATGTTCAGGATGAAATGTCCTTAAGGCGAGACGCTACAGGTGGAAACATCCATATTGTTTTTAGCTTTTCTCCCTGAACATTTTAGTTTTAAATTCAGAGTTAAAAGTCACCCTGCACGAGGCTTATTGTATGACATTTTGTAGATTTCCAGGAAGTAACTACAACATCGCGCCGCAACGACCTTTCCCCCCACGCTTATTCATTCACAAATACAGACATGTTTGGTATCCACGTGTAGCAGGAAAGTCTGTGACAGAGATGACGCTGTAATCCAAATATGGTAATGTCCTTTGTGGGCGACAGCAGCGGCTAAAGACAGGAGAAATATACAATGGGACTAAACTTTAGGGCTGTTTTCGTTCCACTCTTTATCTGCACTTTAGTCGCTCCATAAGACACTTTACAGACTCGCACTCAAACACATTTGGACATTTAATATCCAATTCCCTGCCTGATTTATAACAAGGCAAAGTTTAATTTGTTTTTTTCACTTATAAATGTCTTTTTCAAAAACTCTGAGCAAGTTTTTGTAACGTCACAAAATAAAACCATGAATTTAAACTTGAGTCTAATATAGATAATTTTGACCGATTTTCTGCATACATTTATTTTTATATGAAAATGTACAATACATTTTTGCTGACCTCATTGTTCGCCCGTCTTCAGTAATAGAAAGTCTTTTGTCCGTCTGTGCAGAGGGCCTGGAGGAGCCGTGTAAGAGGAAGGACCTGGGAGACGGAGTTTATGGATTTGAGTATTTTCCTTCGACGCCCGGGACTTACATCATCACCATCACCTGGGGAGGACAGCACATCCCCCGCAGGTACTGTCCCGAACATCCACATCAGAGGAACGCCTTTAGCTCTGAGCCGGCTCCTACAGAGTGTAAATCAAGTAGAACATCATCTCAAGCATAACGGGCATTCATTTAATAACCATTTTACAATGGCTTTTTTTAAATGGTGCGTATGATGGGAAGTTTATGTTGAGGTCAACTTATTAGCCCAGTTTAAATACAGCGTAAATCTACAAGAAGCATCAAATAAAAACGGTATATGTGCATAAGACGACAGATTAAGAACCAGCCGGATCAATGGAAGAAATGATCAGTGGCTTTGATATCTTAGTAGCTGGTACTGTGACTGAGCAACATTCACTTGTACTGAAGAAACACTTTGACGTGTGACTTGTGTTCAGTCCGATCGAGGTGAAGATCGGTGCGGAGGCGGGGCCACAGAAGGTGCGTGCCTGGGGCCCGGGGCTGGAGAGCGGCATCGTGGGGAAATCTGCAGACTTCGTGGTGGAGGCCGTCGGCGACAACGTGGGAACTCTGGGTAAGAGACGCGATATTTAACCTCTGTCTCTGTTCGTGTCACTTTCAGTCATTTCTTACCTGTAATTTAATAAACTTCTGTGTTTGAGATCAGCAACTGAGCAGTGGTGTTTTCTAACAGTGAAAAAGCTCCTGTCTGAACCCTAACCCTGCCCGCCTCCTGTAGGTTTCTCCGTGGAGGGCCCCTCTCAGGCCAAGATAGAGTGTGACGACAAAGGCGACGGCTCCTGCGATGTTCGGTACTGGCCCATGGAGGCGGGAGAATACGCCGTGCACGTGCTCTGCAACAACGAAGACATCCAGCACTCGCCCTTCATGGCAGAGGTCGTCAACCCGTCCGGAAAGGACTTCTACCCGGACAAGGCATGTCGTTCTTAATGACACACTTCCCATAGAAAAACATCACCAACTGTCTGAACAGAAATGGCAGATGATGCTGTAGCCTAATGTTCGTCCTGTTGCAGGTGAAGGCACACGGGCCTGGGCTGCAGAGCAGCGGTCTGGCTGTTGGAAAACCCACAGAGTTCACAGTCGACGCCAAACAGGGCGGAAAGGCTCCGCTCAAGATCATCGCTCAGGTGGGTTAAAGTTTAAGATGGACGCATCATGCAGAGGGCGAGGTCTTATTGTTTCAGCGTAACTAGCACTAAACAAGCAGCTGTAATGAGCTGAATTTCTCTCCTGTGAGGTGAACAAAGCGCTGGGTCTTGTGTTTTGCAGGATGGAGAGGGAAACCCAGTGGAGGTCCAGGTGAAGGACAATGGAAACGGCACATACAGCTGCTCCTACACGCCACGGAAACCCATCAAACACACGGTCATGGTGTCGTGGGGAGGAGTCAACATCCCCGACAGCCCCTTCAGGGTGAGCGCACACGAACACCGTCACAGAGCACGGTTTAGGCCTGAGACTCTAAACTGATGTAGGAACAGGTTTCTGAGCAGCTGTGACTCATGTGTGTCCAGATCATTATTTGACAAGAGACTTCAGTAGACATAAGTCCTTAGCCCTGCCAGCCTTTGTGTTTCCTCTTGACTCGGACTATGAGGCTTGAGAAATGGAGACTTGACTTTTTAAACTAACGTCTGATCTCCTCCGTCAGATGAACATTGGAGCCGGGTGTCATCCAAACAAAGTGAAAGTTTCTGGGCCCGGAGTGTCTAAGACCGGACTGAAGGCGTTTGAACCCACATACTTCACTGTGGACTGTGCAGAGGCCGGACAAGGTACTGATGACAACTGCACTTTGATTATACTGCAGTTTCTCTATTTGTTTACATACTGAGCCCATGAGGACGATGAACTGTTTAATCATGAGCGTAGTTTGAAGTTCCTGTTGGTCTGCAGGAGACATCAGCATCGGGATAAAGTGCGCTCCCGGAGTCGTGGGTCCGGCTGAGGCCGACATCGACTTCGACATCATCAGGAACGACAACGACACGTTCACCGTGAAGTACACTCCTCCCGGCGCCGGCAGCTACACCATCATGGTGCTGTTCGCCGACCAGGTCAGTCTCAGCTGAGCGCGTTCAGTGTTGAGTGTTACCACGACGACGGTCCTAAAAACCTCCTGTGTTTCAGGCCATCCCCATGACGCCCATCAGGATCAAAGTGGATCCCACTCATGACGCCAGTAAAGTCAAGGCGGAGGGGCCCGGCCTGAGCCGCAGCGGTGAGAACAGTCACATGCTCTCAGTCGTCCAGGAGGGTCCCTTTGAGGAAGGTCTTCAAAAAGTCCCTTAGGGAGACATTTACCAGCATGTGCAGAAGTGGATCAGCAGTAAAGTCATTAACTGGCGCTGCTTTCGCTCTCGTTAACGAGTTACAAAAATATAACTTTTTTTTTCAGTGACTGAGGAATATATTACACAATACAGTAATATAATAATCATTACAATTTCGATTTTGCGATATTTTGTCTGTAGGAGATGCTTTTACAAAATCAGATTTGTGTTTTTGAAGGTCTTGAGCTTCTGCAGCGTTCAGTGAACTTATTATAGGCCAATTTGTTGCAGTACGTTGCTTTCTGCATTAGTCATAGTCGATACTTTTTTACCCTCGTGAGGAAATTAATTTGCAGTGAGTAAAACATTATCCACAACAAAACCAGACATTGTTTAACTTTTATAAAACGGTAAATAAAAACCCAAACCGGCCTGAGCATAAACCACACCTATACCCTCGACTTTATTATGTCCAGTTTAGAAACGTTAATATGATCAGATAGTTGTTCATTTGGGACATTGTGCATTAATGAAAATGTCTGTAAATGCACCAGAGTTGGTCATTATTGCACCTTCTCTGCTCAGAGCAGCTGCAGAGTCTAAAATGTCAGTATTGGCTACTTTAAAAACTCCATTTCTGACACATGACGATCTTTCAGCTGTATTCTCTTTAGTTGCAACTCTCTTAAGCCCCTCTGTTGTTCCAGGCGTGGAGCTGAACAAACCCACACACTTCACAGTGAACACCAAAGGAGCCGGAAAGGCCAATCTGGACTGTAACTTCAGCGGCCCCATCAAAGGAGAAGTGGTGAAGGACTTTGAGATCATCAACAACCACGACAACACGCACACGGTCAAATACACCCCAGTGCACCAGGTGAGACGCGTCAAACACTCCCGGGATGAAGACTGGAGGTTCAGGGTTTATTCATGACTGTCTCCTGCAGGGCCCACTCGGTCTCGCCGTGACGTACGGAGGAGACAACATCCCCAAGAGTCCGTTTAACGTGGCGGTGGCGCCGTCGGTGGACCTCAGCAAAGTCAACATCACGGGGCTCGGAGACAGTACGTTCATATCAGACCCAGATCTGTTTCAACTGAAATGCAACACTCGTAGTATTGGACGAGAAACGAGCCTTTCTCATGTCAAAGCAGTCACTTTATAAAATGCATGTGCGATTTCAACTAAAGGTTTGAGTGAATCCTCCGCTTTGTCAAAGAGCCGTCTTATCTTTGCTGGAAGATAAACCTTTGTAGAACCAAGGGCTGGGCGTTAAATTAATTCAATGAATTCATGATTTTGAAAACAGACGATGGCTACATTGTAAAATCACGTCTGTCGCTTAAAGTCCTCCTCGCGTGCAGCTAATTTAGTCGGAAACGACACCAGAGGAAATTTCTGACTATTTCTGCTGCTTTACAAAACAAAGGAGTTTAGGAAAGCGCCCCCTGCTGCTTTACAAAGGAGTTTAGGAGAGCGCCCCCTGCTGCTTTACAAAGGAGTTTAGGAGGGCGCCCCCTGCTGCTTTACAAAGGAGTTTAGGAGAGCGCCCCCTGCTTTACAAAGGAGTTTAGGAGGGCGCCCCCTGCTGCTTTACAAAGGAGTTTAGGAGGGCGCCCCCTGCTGCTTTACAAAGGAGTTTAGGAGGGCGCCCCCTGCTGCTTTACAAAGGCCACGTGTTGATTTTTAAGAGTGCACGATAGTTTTCTTCCGCTAAAAGTTTGATTTTCCGCTGGTCTGATCCTCTGCCTTTCTCTGAGCAGAGAACCAGCACTCTTAACTTCACCCCTTCTCCCTTTCTGTGAACCTCCATTTTGAGATCAGATAAACATAAAACAGAAATAAACATTTAATTATGTAATGAATATAAATGAGCTGGACTCGGAGCAGTTTTCCTCCATATGAAGGATCAGGAGACCCATTGAAATGTATTTCCAATAAAATTGTCCATACTGAGTAAACAAAAAAATATTTTTTTTTGGCTAACTCGCCCAGTCCTAGTAGTCCACAAAACCAGGGTTAACCCTGAACTTGCCTCACTAACCCTCTAATCCGGCTTCATAGTCGGATTAGTCTGTGAATCCAGTCCTCGCTCCTGCAGCGACGTCACCGCTGAATCTGAGGCTTTTTAACTTCTCCCTTCTCTTAAACGCTTTCTCTTTTTTTGCGCTGTTAAGGTCCAAATAAATACTTTCCTAAACATTAAGGGCAGAGCGTGTATTTCTTCAGTAGGTTGATTATTGAATCTGTTTTCAGAGATGACTGTGGGGAAGGACAAGGATGTGATGGTGAAGTCCAAAGGTGCAGGAGGACAGGGCAAAGTGGCAGCAAAGATCACGGGGCCCTCAGGAAAACCGATCGCCAGCAAGGTACGGGACATTCATAATCTGCAGACACTCTGGTAAAACTAGTGTAGTGGAAAGTCATTGTCTTTAGAGATGTTGAAATATCGAACTCTCCAGGCTGAACGCCACTTAAGGCCCATAGTTCCACGAGTGTCTTCGAAGCATAAGTCGCTCTCTGGGTGGAAACGTTTGGCCCTAAACACCAGCTCCTCTCCTCGTGTTTCAGGTGGAGCCAGGTTTGAGCGCAGAGACGTCTCACGTGAAGTTCATCCCTCGGGAGACAGGGCCGTACCAGGTGGAGCTCACCTACGACGGGGTCCCGATCCCCGGCTCTCCCTTCACCCCCACGGCCTACCCCGCCACCGACCCCTCCAAGGTACGAGTCATAATGCGCTCCGCAGAGATGTGTTTAAAGGCTTTTCTCGTTTCCATGTGGTCTGAAACTTCCTGTCTCCCCTCCCTCAGGTGCTTTGCTCAGGCCCAGGTCTGGAGCGCGCCAAAGTGGGTGAGACGGGGGAGTTCGTGGTGGACTGCACCAACGCGGGGCCGGCCGAGCTGACCATCGAGATCATCTCCGACAGCGGCACCGAGGCAGAGGTCCACATCCAGGACAACGGCGACGGGACGTACACCATCACCTACATCCCGCTGTACCCGGGCGCCTACACGCTCACCATCCGCTACGGCGGCCAGGACGTGCCCAACTTCCCTGCGCGCCTCAGCGTGGAGCCCGCTGTGGACGCCAGCGGAGTCAGAGTGTTCGGGCCCGGCGTCGAGGGCAAAGGTACGGGACGGTTTCTGACGCACTGTCAACCATAGGCGAGTCGCAAAAGGAAAAAACGTAACTTTTTCAGTTTCTGGAAAGTTTTTCCTCTTAAAGGAACAGGCCACTGTTTTCACATACTGAGATGTTCTTACCTTAGACGAGTTCACTTGTACCTGTCTGGTCTCCACGTGTGCCTTCAGTCACGTAAACACAGACGGCGTTAGCATTTAGCCTCTCTCTTCTCCTCTATAGCTCCAAAGAGGTGAAGATAGAAGCTACCAAACTCTTCCACGTTTTCCCTATTTAACTTTGGTTACATGAAGTGTTGCACTATAAAGTATAATTACACAAAATTAAACAATGTGGATTTTCTAAGCGGATAAAAAGGGGAACTATATTGTAAGGCGTAATAATACCAGGAGTAATTCGACATCCGCGCAGTGATATCTTCACTTTACTGTGCGGATGTCGAATTACTCCTGGTATTATTACGCCTTACAATATAGTTCCCCTTTTTATCCGCTTAGAAAATCCACATTGTTTTGTGTAATTATACTTTATAGTGTAACACTAACGTAACCATATTTAAATAGGGAAAACGTGGAAGAGTTTGGTAGCTTCTATCTTCACCTCGTTTGCAGCTATAGAGGAGAAGAGAGAGGCTAAATGCTAACGCCGTCTGTGCTGTGTTTACGTGACTGAAGGCACACGTGGAGACCAGACAGGTACAAGTGAACTCGTCTAAGGTAAGAAGATCTCAGTTTGTAAAAACAGTGGCCTATTCCTTTAAAGCTACACTACTTGAATGACTCCTAGACTAAACTGTGCACACAGCAAAAGTTTCAAACTGATATCTGTCGTCGTAGGCGTGTACCGCGAGGCCACCACAGACTTCACGGTGGACGCTCGTGCGCTGACGCAGACCGGAGGAGACCACGTCAAAGCAGTCATCAGCGACCCGTCCGGAACCCGCAGCGAGGGCACAGTCACCGACCGTGGGGACGGCACCTACGGCGTGGAGTACACACCCTTCGAGGAGGGTAAGACCGGCATGTGATGAGAAAGATGTAACGTTTGGGTCCTTTATCGCTTTCCTATCGGATTTACAGTTCTTGGAAAATAATGTCCTGGTTGTTTTGAAGTGATTGGATTCACAAACCTGCCACATTCATCTTATGGCTGAAAGTCTTTTCATCTGAATAACACCAAGCACATAATTTTGAACATTGTCTCAAAGGCGTCCAAAAGTGGAGACAGTCATGTGACCTTCATTCATATGTGCTGAGATGTTGGACTTCAGTTTGTTTCGTGTAGATGGGTCCAGCTGTTAGAGATATTAAGCATAAACAAAGTCCAAAATTCAGCACTTTGGCCGTTACCGTAGTAACAAACAGCTTCACTAAACCCATTGTGATTGGTCATGTGTGTCTGATGTGACATCATGTCCGTGTGTCCAGGCCCTCACAGCGTGGAGGTTTGCTACGATGGCTCCCCTGTCCCCAAGAGCCCCTTCAGAGTCGCTGTGACCGAGGGCTGCGATCCGTCACGAGTTCGAGTCCACGGGCCGGGGCTTAAAGGAGGAATCACCAACAAACCCAACAAGTTCACAGTGGAGACGCGGTGAGACTCGTGTTATTGAGAGTGGGATCCAGAATCCAAGTCTCCCCAGCTCGGACTGATTGCACCTAACAAAAGGGTTGAGCTCACCGGCCTGGAGACTAGTTTCTGCTAGTCATGGATTTCTCCAAGACGTCCCCTGGAGATGAGGAGAGTCTCTAGGGGACGTCAGTGAAAACGAATAGTTTGGTTTCAGCGAAGACTCCACATGGTCTCCAAGAGGTCTACGTAGTTTCAAGCAGCTGTGCGAACACAATTTGTTGTCCTAAACCTGTGAAACGTCCCTGCAATGTCTCAGATACCAACGAGTCTTATGGAGTCTCTTTTGAGATCTCCTTAGTATCCGACAGGTCTCAGACATTGCAGGAACTTCACAGAATCGTCTCACAGGTTGAGGACAAATGGTATTTGCGACACAACTGCTTGAGACCTCAGAGACCACTGCTGAAATTGAACCTTTTCGTTAGACTCCCTGGAGACATCACCGTGACCAGCAGCAACTAGTCTTTAATTAGTCTCCAGGCCGGTGAGATAAGCCCTTAAGATATTGCACATTTATGTCCTAATTTTTTTTAAGTACATTAGTTTTTGACTTTGAAGTTAATTCTACAAATTAATTCCTTTCACACTGACGTTCTGAACATGTTTCGTTTTTTATTCCTTTCAGATTGTAGTAACTTTTTCAAACCTTTCTTGGATGATTACTAGCAATATTTTTCCATTGGCTTAATATGAGCCTTGAAATCTAAGGATTTTAATTGGTGTGTATATAATCAAAACTATACCTAGAGTTGTTTGGAGCCATTTCCCACTGGATGGCACAGTTTGTCCCTCCCTCCTTCACAGAGCAACATGAGGCCTTAATGTTTTAAGTTTTGTGGTGAAAGTAAAGCCTTTACCTTGTGCCTCCCCCCACAGAGGCGCAGGGACCGGCGGCCTGGGCTTGGCCATGGAGGGCCCGTCTGAGGCCAAAATGTCCTGCACTGACAACAAGGACGGCAGCTGCAGCGTAGAGTACGTGCCCTACGAGGCCGGGACCTACAACCTCAACATCACCTACGGACGGCAGCCCATCAAAGGTGAGACGCCGCAAATACTCAAAGATCAGATGTTGGTGCTCTTAAGATTCAATCACATTCTCCAGCTGTAGATCAGGTATTGTCCTCTAACCCGTGTGTGTCCGTGTCTCCGCAGGCAGCCCGTTCACCGTCCCGGTCAGCGACACGGTGGACAGCACGAAGGTGAAGTGCCAGGGCGCGGGGCTCGGGACCAACGTCAGAGCCAACATCCCGCAGAGCTTCACCGTGGACGCGTCGAAAGCCGGCGTCGCTCCTCTGCAAGTGCGAGTCCAAGGGCCCAAAGGTGAGGCAGAGGTGCCGGGACAGACTGACAGTTAAAAAGCGGGTGGTCCAGACACTCCATTATCAGTCGAGCTTTAAGTACGACCATCTTTGACCAGCTTTGTTAGATTTTGTTTGTAGAAAGTTTCAAACAAAGACGCAAAGCAAAATTTTAGAACTAACTTAATAAAACACTGAAAAAAAAATTCACGAGGACATTACAAACAGTAAATATTTTGCTCTTAAGAGTCTTTGCTGCATCAGTGTTGGACTCAAAGCGCAAGTCCTTATCAATAATAGTCCCTAGGTACTTCTATTCAGTGACTGTTTAAACCAGTTTCCCCTGGAGTGGTAGTGTTTGTGCCACTGGGGTGTCTTGCAAAATTCTATCACCATGTCCTTGATCTTGGACACATTGATGGGCAAAAACTGTTCACACCAATGAAGAACATCAACCACACATTTCAGAAGATGCCTGTTCTCATAAGCACTTCTGCAGTCATTGGTGTATAAAATAAAGACTAAGGGCGATAAGACGCAGCCTTGAGGAGATCCAGTGGAAGAGCTTTTTGGAGGACATGTCACCATTCTCGCGTACACATTGTGACCCATTTTCCCGCCTGTGCAGGAGTCGTGGAGCCGGTGGAGATCGTGGACAATGGAGACCAGACTCATTCAGTGAACTACGTCCCGACCAGAGAGGGGCCTTACTCCATCAACGTGCTGTACGCTGACGAGGAGATCCCGCGCAGGTGACAAACAAACTCCATTAAAGATGTGGTTTAGAAGACTCTTTGCCCTGACTTTATGCCACGTTTCTCAGCCCGTACAAAGTGAAGGTGCTGCCCACTCACGATGCCAGCAAAGTGAAGTGCAGCGGCCCCGGGCTGAACACCACAGGTGTGCCGGCCTCGCTGCCCGTCGAGTTCACCATCGACGCCAAAGACGCCGGCGAGGGGCTGCTGGCTGTGCAGATCACGGTAAGAACAATATTCACCTGAAAATGCTCCAGAAAGTCCATTTTATTTGTATTGATCATATTGTAAGTGAAGGGAGTGTTATCACAGCGGGTGTGTGGAACAGTTCCTTCAGAAGCCCAGAGGGGTAAACTACAAAGCTGGATGAGAGGGTTAGTGGGGTGAGGATCAGTGAGCAGCGGCGAGAGAAGTCCTTTATTTCAAAGCACGCATGGATTATAGCAATGTGTCTGCAGATTTTAAATGACATGTAAAAGGCTTATTTCTCGTCCATATAATAGTCTGTGTGCATTTCAGTTGCAACAGTTCTAACTTTTATTCTATTCATTTATGCTTATTTCTCCACCCCTTAAAAAGAGGTATCTTATGTACAATAAGTAAAAGCAAAAATCTTACTATTTAACTGTCTGCACATTTCCTGTCTATTTTGCACACCCTGAGTGATCTTACTGAATGCCAAATGTAACGAGTGAATTTCTCCGTGAGATCAATAAAGGATTATCTTATTTCTTAATAAAGATTAACAAATCAACATTCTCATGGGTTTGTGAAGGCCCTCCAGGGAGTGAATGCGTTAATTCGTCATGAGTTTAGTGATTCTGTGTGTCCATGATTTGGCCGCTTGGCGCTGACTCCTGTTTCACATGAACACCTCACAAATCCTCCGAGAAACCCAGGGTTAACATAACTAATAACACACTTTGTAGCACCACTTATCCAGAAGCTCCATGCCTGCGTTTGCTTCACCGAACGATTCGTCTGTCGTAAAGTATTTCCGCCGCTGTTTAGTCTTCAAACCATAGACGAGCTATGGCTAACGGCTTGTGCTTCGGGGTAAGTGGCACAATTAATTCATTTCTCCTTGACCCGCAGGACCCCGAGGGGAAGCCCAAGAAGGCGGAGATCCGGGACAACCACGACGGCACATACCTGGTGTCCTACGTGCCGGACATGACCGGGAGATACACCATCCTCATCAAATACGGCGGAGACGAGATCCCGTACTCACCGTACCGCATCCGAGCGCTGCCCTCTGGAGACGCCAGCAAGTGTGTCGTCACAGGTACGGCGCCTCAACGAACTTTATTCACTTTAGTCGTTTGTGTTTAGGATAAATGTGCTGCTCTGAGGTCAATGTTTAGGACTCAAACTCACTGGATGTGTCTCACGAGCGCTGACCTTGGTGCAGATTGAAATTGCGATCAGATTTCCAGCAAACCATAACATGTTAAAAAATGCGGAGACTTTTTGCTTGTCGTTTGGTAATAATCTCAACACATGTTTATAAATGCAGTATTGATCTACCTGATTTTTCAAGCCAACTAGCTTAGCTCCTCCCACTCCCTCCTCTTGCTCCCCTTCAATACATACATGCAGTTATGGTGAGTGTTTTTAACTCCATGCTGAAGGGATTAAGCTTAGCAAGAGATCGAGAGGTGAAGAAAGCATTTCCTGGATACGTAGAACCTCAGGAGGAGCTTTCTCTGAAGATCAGCCAATGGAGAAGATGTAGATCACTCAAAGATGCACGAGTGGCTCCAGGTCTGTTTTGGACGAGAGAACATAACACAGTAATAAAGTTGAGTTTGCTTAACAACCTGCTGTAATGACGAGAATTTCTATTTTTGCATCCAGTGAGTTTGAGTTCTCACGAGCCACATTTCTCTAAATCTTAGTTTCCTTTTAGATTTTTTTATTTATGAGTCCGTTGGTGCGTGTGACGGGTTTTCAGGTTTGTCTAATTACTGCTTTGATTGGATAAGTGTTCACTGTTTTGCACCAGTGAAGAGGCACCTTTTTATGAAGAAAAGATTAAAAAGAGTGTTATTGGAATGTGGAACTAACCCTCTTCCTACTTAACAAAGGATTGGACCTGAGGTAAATCACTTAACACCAGACTAACCATATAAATGTCTGTGTTAATAGAATCATTTAAAATAACTTATATTTGAGCAGCATCAGCTTCGTGGCTGTAAGCTAACGCTGCGGCGGAGTGATCTGCGAGAAAATAGTCCCTCAAAATGCGGTAATTCATGTGATACAAGGTCAGTTATATTTCAAAAATGATTCTATTAACACAGACATGTATATGGTTAGTCTGGTGTTATAAGTGATTGACCCACTCCACAGTGCACCTGAGGTAAGACTGTCTTTAATGCAGGCTAACTGATGCTATAGAAATGGGTTAGCATTAGCCTAGCGCCACTAAGCGCTTCAAAATGTAAGGACTGCATGAATTTAAGAAAATATCTCCAGACATCAACACTCTGGATAACTAGGAAATGAGGCCCTATGTTAAAAATCCTGAAATATCCCTTTTAAGAAGGGCTTTCTGGTTAAAGGGGGAGGAATTTGACAGTTTACCTTCTATTGCTCCTCACTTTGCAGACCATCACATCAATTTTTTCAATATCAGCCTGCCCGTCATACGCACTTTAATCTGTACATTAAGAGTGAAAATGGTTTGTTGATCAGTCGATGTCCTGTAAGTGGGCACTGGCTGCTCAGTTTATGTTTTTGCTCTGGTTTGTTTCACGCTGTGCTCCTCAATCAGCTGTCACAGACATTACCCCCTCCCTCCCCCATTGCTTCACCCCCCACCCCACACACACTACTGTTTTTGGAGCACAGTGCCCCCTCACCCCCGGCACCTCCTCCTGACCTGTGTTTGTCACTTGTGTTTTTGCTGCTGCTTGTCACCGCTCCTCAGTGTCCATCGGCGGGCACGGTTTGGGTAAGAAACCTCATGACTTTACTCTGAGCATGGACCATCGGGACGGTGGTTTCCCCTTTTCTGTCCTCGTTTTTACCTCTAAAAATAGTTTCCTTTTCGACGTGCGTGTAGCGGACTGACTAACGGACTAACGGATGGCATGGTGGAATGGCACTTTGGCTAATTTAGATTTTTAATCCGTAGAAACGTGTGTCTTTAGTAACAACATGGATGGAAATAACAACTCTAACTGTAGGGATGTCATGATGTCAGATTTGGAGTTAATGACCACCAGAGGGCGCTGCATTCTGACCCTGCATTAGAAATAATAGAAATCCCTTTATCTGAGCCTGTTAAACAAATGCATACAACAAATCGCAGACCCATAGAAATGGAAGTCAGGTGCAATACTAAAGTATGTCGAGGTATGTTTTGTCTCATGGCTTTTCTATACATTCTGTAGTTTATCATTAACATCTAATAAGAATAAAGTTATCAGACTCTACAAATGGCAAAACTTTAACTGGATATGAGTTAGCATTTAGCTCGGACACTTTATTACGCTAATTTGTATCTAAAGTAAAAGCTCCAAAGGTCTGTACATTTATACATTTTTTCTATTTTCTTACAAGGCTTTGATCTAAATGCGGTCGATGGTTGACAATAGCTGTAAACTAGATTGTGATTTGCGATATTTGGTGGCTAATGCTAACGGCTATAGGAAAAATACATTGAGGTGGCTAATGCTAATGACTCTGATCTGGAAGGTTAACCTGATGTGAGCGGAAGTTTTAAAACGGCACTTGGATAGTTAGAAGTTAGTTCAATAGAGTAAAGGACTATTATGATCAGTCGCTACGCATCATGGGATTTGCAGCAATAATAAACTAATGTTAACTCCTGTATTTTACCTTTTAAAATGTCCATTAAACACTTGGACACTACTAGTAAATCTAACACATGGTAGTGACTCAGCTAAAAAGGTATGAAACGTGAAGAAAAAAGCCATGAAACAACTCCATTAACCGCTAACGTCTAGTCTATGGATAATGTATGCTAACAGCAGCAAACATGGCCGATCTCCATTTCCGGAACTCTAGACTAAATATGAAACTGAAACACATGTATAAAGTTTAGGTACTTAAATGTAAAACAAAACATTTCTTTAGAGACAGAGTTTTAAAGGAAGTTAAATCTGCAATAAATGATACAGATAAATTAACATTATTTTTTTCTAGCCAGATGACAAATGTTAGTATAGATACCCAAATAATTTTTTTGTTATCAGTATAAAGTACTGGTATCGAAAAATGACTGTACCGCACTGGCATCAAATCCAAATTTAATAGAAATGACAACGGTTTGTAACCTCACATGTTAAAATTGCATTCCGCTGCAGTTTTAGCTAAAATTGCCCACTTTTTTTGCTAAAGTTGCATGTGTCCAATTTCCCCTCATTCCTGTTTGATGGAACAAACGAATGGAAGGAATGAAATGTATGCAGTTTACCGCTTTAAAATCTTGTATTTTGTTTTAACTAAAGCCTTAGATTTGACTTGCTGCTTCCTGTGTAAGCCCTGACAAACTGAAAGTGAATATATAGTTCTTTTGCGACATCTGTAAAACCGTTAGATCGTGACATCCCTACATCAAACCTCCCGGGTCTGAGTTTAGCTCGGTGCATGCCCCAGTGACTCTCCGTCTGAGTCTTCCTTCACCCCTAACTCTGTCCCGACGGCTGTGCAGGCGCCGGCGTGGGCCCGACCATCCAGATCGGCGAGCAGACGGTGATCACGGTGGACGCTAAGAACGCGGGGAAGGGCAAAGTCACCTGCAGCGTGGTGACCCCGGAGGGCGCCGAGCTGGACGTGGACGTGGTGGAGAACGAGGACGGCACCTTCGACATCTTCTACACGGCGCCGCAGCCCGGGGAGTACGTCATCTGTGTGCGCTTCGGAGGAGAGCACATCCCCAACAGCCCCTTCCAAGTCACGGTGAGCTCTGCACCCAGGACGAGGGGGTTAGGGACGAGTCTATGGAACGTCTTCATCAGGGGTTAGGGACGAGTCTACGGAACGTCTTCATCAGGGGGTTAGGGACGAGTCTATGGGAACGTCTTCATCAGGGGGTTAGGGACGAGTCTATGGGAACGTCTTCATCAGGGGTTAGGGACGAGTCTATGGGAACGTCTTCATCAGGGGGTTAGGGACGAGTCTATGGGAACGTCTTCATCAGGGGGTTAGGGACGAGTCTATGGGAACGTCTTCATCAGGGGGTTAGGGACGAGTCTACGGGAACGTCTTCATCAGGGGGTTAGGGACGAGTCTACGGGAACGTCTTCATCAGGGGGTTAGGGACGAGTCTACGGGAACGTCTTCATCAGGGGGTTAGGGACGAGTCTACGGGAACGTCTTCATCAGGGGTTAGGGACGTGTCTATGGGAACGTCTTCATCAGGGGGTTAGAAAAGTGTTTGAGAAGCAGGTTTTATGCTTTTGGCAGGAATTTCGTAAAAAAATGTAATTTTTATCATTGGATCAGTATGGAATGTTCTAAATATCCAGTAGTTTGATCTCCTTTCATGCACTCTTTAAGGTTCTGTTTTAATTTTTTGTTTACCTTTTATATCAGTGGTTCAAAACCTTTTTCCTCCCAGGGTTTAAAGTGGACAGATCCTGCAGTGTTCGGAGAGTTACTTTAAAAGTGTAATTTTATTCTATGAGTAGTTTAGTTTTAAAAATGTAATATAACTGGTGCAAATTAGCCCGTTTTAACATGCACTGTCCCAACCAAATAAACCAATAGATATGTATTACGTATGACTGTTTCAAAAAAGTAACTGAGTTACTTCTGAGTTATTTTTTGGCAAAATATAAACTGAAAATATTATGCCACGAGCAAAAGATTTCCTTTTTCCTTCATTTCCCCCAATTCTCGTGTTTTTTGACGACGTTACAACTGCAGATCTTACACCAGTGTCACACTTCATTTGGTGCTGCATTTTACTTGGGCGGTATTTGGCATTTTTTCGCTCATACATCAAAACAAACCATTTAAATGCCCTTGTAACTGGAGTTACTTAAATTGTGATTAATATATTACTGTATTTTGAGTAATGTTCTTACTGAAAAAAAACATTTTTACCCCAACACTGATCCTGCATATTTGTCTTAAAAATCATTTGAAATTATTTGTTAGAATTAAAATTAACCATGAAATAAAGGTCTAGATCTGGTGAAGACCTGGGGCTCCTCCTGCTGGCCACTGTAGGAATAACATATTTAAAATAACTTTCAGTTTTGTTTTACGGCGTGGTTTACAGCTTCAGCTCGGCCAGATAAACACACTTTGAACTGATATTATGGGTGTTTAAAAAGTGCAGGGCAGTTTCTGGTAACAATGATGTCTTCAGGAAGTCCAGAACGAAGCACTAACATAGAAGAAGAAACGGCTAAATTAAACAAGATTAACCAGAGGATTAACTCAATACTGCATGAATGGAGGGCTATCTTTGATCCGGTAACAGTGTTATAATATAGTTTAAAGCTCGATTTTGCAGGATATGTCCACTTTAACTCCCAGTGTTTAGGTGTCCTGTGACAGCAAGGATGTGAAGTGCTGAATGACCGTTGTGAGGCTCTAGTTCAATTAGAAAAAGATGAGGAGGGACTTCAAAGGGGAGGGAGCAGCGCTATTGGTTTCAAGTCTAGAGCTTCTTCTGTGGATGTAACGGTTCGGGTTGGGACTGATCTAAACTCTAATTCGGACAAAAAATTGCTACTTGCCTACAACTTAACTGGGTTTATTTGTAACACCAAAAATACAAATGGAAAATGCTCAGGGTCCCAACTTTTAGAGGCTCCTCACGATCGACTGACACGATCATCCGGCTTTCATAGAACTGTGGTCATATTTGTAACTGTACATGTGTGTAAATAACAGCTGATCCGAGGCGCTCTATTAGAAGTCCTTGATTTCACTCGGCTGGAAATAAGGGACTTTACATTTAATCTTTTTTTTTGCTGTTGTCTCCTCTCACCGCTGCCCCCTAGGCCCTGGAGGGAGCACCATCCGACCAAATCCTCCAGCAGAGCAAAATGCCCCAGTACTACGCTCGGCAGCCCTGGGTACACAGCTCTGAATGCTCCACTCGTTTGTTCTCCTTCATCCTTAGAGTCATCATGCCCTCCTCCTCTTCCTCCTCCTCTGCTTCTGTGTTTGGTGCTGGTCACCTCAATGGTTTTATTAAAGGAGACATATTCTGCTCAGGCTCACAACAGTAAAAACTTTCATATTTACACACTTGAGACACTGCAGGTGAATAGAGAAAAGTACATTTAGAGATTAACATTTCCTGTAAATTACTGAAATACAGTATGAGGAAATGAGTTCTTTTGGGCGTGTAACAATAAGCTCTATGCAAAAGACATGTGACTCAGAGTGGGATCTCCGGACACCGCGGTCCTTCCCCTCGCAATTTTTCCAACATCTTGCTCAAATCAACGAATAGTTAAAGAAAACATCACGGACAGAGACACTGCTGGAAGTCACTGGCTACGTGTTAAAAAAAACATGACGTTTGATGTAAACTCTCGACTGCAGGAAACGTCTGAGATAAACGGTCCTCAAAAAACAGTTAACGGCGAGTATCAAACGCCACAAAAATAAACTGTGTATATATAGTAAAGGCCCATTATTTTTTGAGCAGGAAGTTTCATCCAGTGATTTCTTTTTTTTTTCCTCTTGATGCAAAGTTTTTAACATGATGCTGTGACTGTCCACCAGTAACTCACTGTCTGCTGTAATCCTGAGCTATTATTACCCTAATGAGTGAAGCAGCCTCTTGTCTAAAAAAAATAGACAGGAAGAGCAGCGCCTCCTGAGGATCCACTCGGAGTCACGTGACGCTCGAGTGCCTATAGCCTATTAGGGATGATCCGATACTGGACAAAATGTATCGGCTACAAATATCCAATACTGAACCAATTTTGGCTCTAACCATTTTAAAAACACAACTTTAACCAACTAAACTGAAGCAAACAACCTGGAGAATTCAATCGCCGAGTTAGTTTTAACCTCGGCAAATGTATTTTTGATCGCGACACCAAATGCCGCGGCTAGCAACAGCATGCTAAAGCTAGCAGCAACTAATCAAGGCTGAGACAGAAACTATGATTGAATCACCTAAAGTAATAAAATAAAATCTGCCACTGCTGGAGTGGCCAAGTATTTTAAAGAATAACTGATGTAACATATTTGTAATGATTAGATCACTTTGGGAGCTGTTTATATTAATGCAGCCTAAAAGCTTGTCATGTAAAGGATATTTAGTGTAGAAAAGTCCAGTGATCCTTAGATGTTTTTACATCGATTAATAGATGAGACTTTCTTGATCGTGCGATGAAGAAAAGACGACCGTTCACTTTTTAGCTCAGAGAAAAGACACTTTTAAGAGTCTTTATCGGCAGATACTCAAACCCCCAGTATCAGTGTCTGAAGCAAAAAAGCTGGATCGGTGCAGCTCTAGTAACGGCCTGTATATTGGAAACGCGTCTAAATGAAATGCGCCGCTCTGTGCGTGTTTATAAATGCCCTCCTTGGAAATGAAACTAAAAACTTTAAGTTAGCGAGCACATGACAAACACGCTGGTTTTGTTCTGTGAGACCAAAGGCACATTTTATTATAAAGCAGCTTTGAAAAAATAATGAAGCATTGCAAATAATGAACATTTAGGCTATTATTTCAAAACCAACTTATTTGTATCATATTTGCAGCGAGATCTGTTACACCCATAGTAAAGACAAATGTTTAAGTGATTTCCTCCCACAAAAACAGCCTGGGATGGAAAAGTGTGACTTTAAAAGAGACGAAGCACAATATGTCCCCTTTGGTGATTCTGTGTTTTAATAAATCCTTTTGCTGGGGTTTCTTAAACTCATGGACAGTCTCTGCTCCATGTTTGAGCTCAGGAGACCGGAGCCGCCATTTTGAGTCGCGCCGTTGTGAATGTGAACGTGCTTCACATTGGACAAAATGGCTCCTGCGTTTGTCTGGCGTTTCTGGTCGCTTCATCTCTCACGTCATCCCTCTCTCCGTGTCGTTACCATTCACTTCATCCATCGATGTCGCTTCACTTCGTTTGTCAGTCCTTGGGAGATTCTACATCCTACATCCTTCTCGTTGTTTTCATTTGGTGTTTCATACTTTTCTCTGCGATTTGCTCTTGTTTTTTCCCACCAGGCGACGGACAGAGCAGGGGGCTGAACGGTATGGATGTGGCTGGACTGAGACCCTTCGATTTAGTCATTCCCTTCACCATCCAGAAGGGGAGATCACAGGTAACGGCACAGGGTGTTGCTCAAAGCCTTTTTTCTCTCTCTGTGTGCAAAACTACAGACGCTGCAGGTGAAAATATAGATTCTTCACGCAGCGGTTGAAGTGGAGATTTGTAGCTAGTTTCCTCAACATCTTTTCATGTCAGTATAAAAATGACAACTTACCCCATTTTTATGACCGTTTTATCGCGAGGCGGAGATTTCCCTGAAGTAACGAAGACATCGGTTCACAAAGCAGTCTTTCCCTCGCGCAGTCATTCACAAATATTGACAGATTTTAAATCCTCGTGTCCTGTAGGCTCCCGACATGATGCTGTAATACAAATATGGTATTTTTCCTTCTGGAAGAGCAGAGAAATGTTCTGGCACACTCGGTACAAAACTTTAGGGCTTGTTTTCTCTAAATGAGGTTTTTAATTGGCCACTTCAGCTCCTACGGAATCAACACTTTCCAGTTTTGGGCTTAATGAGTTTTTTTTTTTTTTTTTAATTTTTATATCTAATTCTTCGCCTGATTGAGCTTTGAGCACCCCCAAAAAACAATGCAAAATTCTTTCATTTATAATTGGCTTCATCAGCAACTAATCAAGATCCTCTGAAAACAGTCTTTGTAACTAATGTAAAAACAACAAAACATACATTTCCCTGAGAATGTAGGCAATTTTGGCATTATACAGAAAATGTCTTTGTCTGCGTAGGTTTTCACAAGTACTTTTAAACATGAACAAGAGTGTGTTCTCATGATGGCGTGTTTACATGCACGAGTCCCTCTACATGTGTTCACTTTCCCGACCAAAGAGATAAACATATGAATAATCATGTAATGTTAGTTTGTGCTTCAAACTAGACACTAGTTGCTCGAATCCATTTCTTACTAGACTTTACTGATCTGCGTTTGTCCACACACTTCTCAGTATCATGTTCACTGACCGCACTTTATCAGTACTTGTTCACATGACGACAAAAGGAAAATGCTACAATAACACGGCCCTTGCCTTGTGAATACCCGATAAACCAACCGTACAGAATGTAAATGGGAAGCAGGAACATTGGAAACTTGCCAAGCTTCTGCTGAAGATTAGCCACAGATTGTCTGCTGTGATACTGACATGAAACCCGTCTGTCTGAAGGCGAGGTGCGGATGCCGTCTGGGAAAGTGGCCAAACCCGACATCACGGACAACAAGGACGGCACGGTGACGGTGAAATACGCCCCTGTGGAGGCGGGGCTTCACGAGATGGACATCAAATACGACGGCATTCATATTCCTGGTAAACACGCACCCAGCAAATCTGCAAAAACACATTCTATAGTTAAGAAAAACTGGTCCGCTGATGGTTTTGTGATGTTTCAGGGAGTCCTCTGCAGTTCTATGTGGACTACGTGAACAGCGGAAACGTCAGTGCGTACGGGCCGGGGCTGATCCACGGGATGGTGAACAAACCCGCCGTCTTCACCGTGGACACTAAAGACGCTGGAGAAGGTGAGGCTCGCGGCGGCACGTGGTCAAAGCGAGGTGTTGGTGTCTAACTCTTTGACTGTGCAGGAGGTCTGTCTCTGGCCATCGAGGGCCCGTCCAAAGCAGACATCAGCTGCGTGGACAACCAGGACGGCACCTGCACCGTGTCCTACCTGCCCGTCCTGCCCGGAGACTACAGCATCCTGGTCAAATACAACGACAAGCACATCCCCGGCAGCCCCTACGCCGCCAGGATCACTGGTAACTCTACGACTACAGGGTTAATGCTTAGAGTCACGAAGTACGATACAGTTACAATCGATCGTGATGTTGTATCGCAAAAGATTGAGATTTGCAGAGCACTCATCAGTGGCGGGGCCAGTCCTAAGCATAGGCGACCCAGGGGGTTACCTAGAGCAGCATCTGCATCTTAAGGATTTAACCTCATGAGGTTAAAGTCCCTGCTATCAATAATTTCGCCCATAACTTTAGATTGGAAAGTGAAAAAGACTTGCGGTCTTTTGAGTCAGAAACTACAGATTTCAAACAGCCCTCCCTGGTCGTCCTACATAACGTTTCCTTGTCGATGAAACGTTAACACTATTGCGGCTCTTTCATTTGGTTTGAAATGGCTCTTTGGATGATAAAGGTTGCAGACCGCTGCTATAGGGTTTAGTCTCAACGGCCAGTCACAAGATGGGCCTCGCGTCATATCTAGGCTGCATCTGAAACCCTTAAATGAAGCCTCTAAGTCCTAACACTAGCTCCTGATTCTTAACCTTTCATGGGTCAACTGTTAAATCTCTATGCAGTTAGTGAACTAGAGCTTCAGCAGCATTTGCCCAATTCCACCGTCCTTACCCAGAGGAAGGGGAAGTGACATCACCAACAGCTGTGTTTCTTCTTTAAGGATATTGGCAAGCAAACAAACGCATACCGCCACCTACTGTAGTGCATATGCAACAACAGTGTCCAAATAAAGACATTTAAATTGAATAAGAAGAAACATCCAAATGATCCTTCACATTTCCCTTTATTTTATCTCAACAGCAGTTTCATAAAGCTACAGTATGCAAATTAGCCATGTGGCTTAAGTTTCTACTAAATGAAGCAAAAGCACAAACTGCTTCATTTAGGCCATTTACTCAGGAGGCTCTTTAAAACCATGTGACTGAGCTGTGGTGACGACAACATGTATTTTGTCACTTTTATAAAGTTTGGCTTGTGCAGAGTCTTTTATATATTTTAATTGTGCACCTGTCAATCAACAGTGGTTGTGCATGAAGAATCATTCGAGGGTGGGGGCGGGCATGCGGCGCAGTGGCTTATGGGATGGCACATAGCTCCTAATCGCCAGTGAGAGGTCCTTATGCTAAAGTGGCTATGATAGTTAGCATACAGGCTCCTTTCCCTAACTCCTTCCTAACTGACAGCCCAATTCGGACGCTTCTTATCATGGCGGACGCACATCCGGTTTGGCGTAAGACCTCTTACCAGTTTAACAGTTTGGATGGCGCACTAGAGTTTTATTAAATACCTTTGCATAACCATCACAACACGAGTCATGAGTCGCCTGCACAGCGCCCCCTGCTGCTCTGGAGTTGTATCTAAATGCAGTTTGTAAATTCACTTCAGTAACATGGTTCCGGTCTTTCTTCCAGGCGACGACTCGATGCGGATGTCCCACCTGAAGGTTGGCTCCACGGCTGATATTCCTCTGGACATCGGCGAGCTGGACCTGAGTCAGCTGACCGCGTCCCTGACCACGCCCTCGGGCCGTGAGGAGCCGTGCCTGCTCAAGATGCTGCGCAACGGGCAAGTGGGTGAGTGACGATTTGATTTCATTTAGATGTAGCCTTTAGTCAAACCAATCCAGCAGAAATATGACTGACTAAAATGCTGATGAAATAGTGGATGAAATGAACTCTGGTTAACTCTGTCGCTGCAGGAATCTCGTTCGTGCCGAAGGAGATCGGGGAGCACCTGGTGAACATCAAGAAGAACGGGCGACACATCCCCAGCAGCCCCATCGCGGTGATGATAAAGCAGTCTGAGATCGGAGACGCCAGCCGTGTGCGGGTGGCCGGGCCGGGCCTGAGCGAGGCGAGGACCTTCGAGCCGGCGGAGTTTATCATCGACACCAGAGAAGCAGGTGAGAGCGTTTCACTGTTTAAAGCCGATGGCCTCAGGACCTCGGTGAAACTGATGTGAGAAGATGAGGACAGATCATTGCAATTAACTGTTGCTTAAGCTACTTCCACTTTGGAATTTGAAGCCGCTTTTTCCGCACGCTATGATGAACAACTCCCTCTTTTAATCCGGTCACTCTGATGCTCCCCCTCAAACTTTGCACTGGAGGCCGATATATCGGGCCCATATTTGGGTATTTTCAATGTCGGATATTGGTCAATAAAATGGCCGATATCTCCGGTAACTAAAGTGATAGAAAGGCTCATTCATACTTCACAAGACGTAAGAACTTTGCTCTTGCACCCTGAGATGCAAAAGCAAAATTAAGTCATTTTTGCCTTGTAGCCATGGAAACGCTTAACTATAGGTGATAAAAAAAATGCATCATATTAGATTAAAATGGCCTATCGGCTAAAAATTTGACAAAAATATCGGCCGTTCACCCAGTCAAAATCCATATCAGTCGACCTCTAGTTTATACTTTCCAAATCATTGAAACTCAAAGGCGGTTAGTAAATGTAACGTAACTGAATGACTAAATGGAAATGCAGTACCCGAGAGGAGTTTTTAACCTTTTGTTGAACACATGTATCCAGGCTACGGCGGTCTGAGCCTGTCCATCGAAGGCCCCAGTAAAGTGGACATCAACACCGAGGACCAGGAGGACGGCACCTGCAAAGTCACCTACTGCCCCACGGAGCCGGGCAACTACATCATCAACATCAAGTTCGCCGACCAGCACGTGCCAGGTGAGGGCGCTTAGTTTTGGTTTGGTTTGGGGAGTTTTTAGTAAAGCGTTCTCACCTGTTTGTGTATTTGCGTTTGCAGGCAGTGCATTCACGGTGAAGGTGACTGGAGAGGGCCGGATGAAGGAGAGCATCACGAGGAAGAGGAGGGCGGCGTCTGTGGCCAACGTGGGCAGCCAGTGCGACCTCAGCCTGAAGATCCCTGGTACGGACCCATAGCTGGCAAAGAAAATGATTATTCATTTGGTTCACCAACTTTAAAACCACATCTAAAAAAAAAAAAAAATCAGAGCTCTTGGAGAGTTGTGACGTCAGACCTTGTGTGGATTTTGGTTGAAATGTCTCGTCTTCCTCTTGCGCAGAGATCAGCATCGCGGACATGACGGCGCAGGTCACCAGCCCCTCGGGTCAGATCCACAAAGCAGAGATCATGGAGGGAGAGAACAACACGTACTGCATCCGCTTCGTGCCCACCGAGACCGGGATTCACACTGTGTCCGTCAAATACAACGGCTCGCACGTGCCCGGCAGCCCCTTCCAGTTCACCGTGGGACCCCTGGGCGAAGGAGGCTCCCACAAAGTCCGAGCCGGAGGGCCAGGGCTGGAGCGTGCGGAGGCCGGAGTGCCAGGTGAGTGAGGGGGATATACCTATGTCATTTATCACAAGTTGTTTTTGTACAACTGTGTCACACCAGGAGTCTCCTCGCAGGCTGCACCAGACTTTAAAACGGTGTATTGTCTGCAAGGAGTATGTAGGTTATAACAGGCCAAACATCAATTTAAAGGCACTGTTTTTAGCCACTGCTTTAGCTTTCTACTGAAGATGTTCCTTTGAAGCCGGGTGTACACTGGGCGACGATTTTAGGTTAGTCGCAGAGTGATCTGTCAGTGTCGACATCACGCACCTCCAGAGTCATAAGCTACAGAGAGGCGGGTCCGACTCCGCATTTTACAGGACTTTCCCTGCACTTTTCCGTGGAAATGAGCCCCACTAGCAAACGGCACTCGCCTCAGCTAAACACGCCTGACACAGCTACGATTCTATTTGTAAAATCATGAGCTGGTTCAATGGTTCAATCGCCACGTCTGCAATGTGACATCTAAAAAAAACAAACACCAGCCATTAGCCTGCAGTTTTAGTCCAGTGGAGAGACGTTGTCGCCCCTGAAGAAGCTGGGCTTTCCCAAAGATGTTCTGAACTTTGGGAACTACAGTCTGCACCGGTTTTACCTGAATCTAAAAGCTTCTCGACGGGAGCTTTTGTAGTGGTCAAAAAACTACAAAAAAGCAATGAAAACGTGATTTTAAAAAACACAACAAACTGCAGGGGCTAGAAAATTCTCTAACAATCAGTTTCTTATCCAAGATCTTGTCTGTACAGATGTTAGTGGCTTCAAAGTGGAACTGATGTTTTGGACCTGCTGATTCAATGTGACTGTGAAAAAACATTACATGAACAATAGAGCAGCACGATGTGACTACTCTTATGATCATACAAAAACAAACGTTTTGAGCCTAGTCTTAAATGTGGAACCATGAGCAGAAAGACTGTGCTTTTGTTAGATCATAGGAACGGTTGTATAGAACATGGCGCCTCACACTATCATTTGTCTGCCCTAAGTGCGTAGCGTTTTGTCTCAGATGTCGTTGATTTCGTGCGTCGGGACAGACGCTAAAGCCCAGACAGTGACCTGACTCTTTCTCTTGTGCTGCAGCGGAGTTCAGTATCTGGACCAGAGAGGCCGGGGCCGGGGGCCTGAGTATCGCTGTGGAAGGGCCCAGCAAAGCGGAGATTGCCTTCGAAGACCGTAAAGACGGGTCGAGCGGAGTGTCGTACATCGTGCAGGAGCCTGGTGAGACACAAGACTCAAACACAGAATCTTTAACAGGGCTTCAATTGGACACAACTCTATTGCATTTTAATCTGTACAAGGTTTGTTTTGGCTAAATTTGATGGGGGGGGGGGGGACAAAAAAATTGCTTTATTTTCCTAAATTTATCATTCAAAACATTTATAGTTATTTATTGAAAGTTTAAATCTTTCCTCAGTCTCTACAGCAAAAGTTTTAAATTAAATCTCTGCAGGTGAATAGGGAAACTTTGTAAATGTAGAGTCTCTCCTTTGTGACTCGGTCTATTCTCCTGCTATATTTATCCAACTGCACCACAAATACTACAGATTAAACTCTGCAGTAGGAGGCCGGGAGGGCATCTGACTCACATGTGTGTCTGCTCCATAGGGGACTACGAGGTGTCCATCCGCTTCAACGACGAGCACATCCCGGACAGCCCCTTCGTGGTGCCCGTGGCCTCGCCCTCAGACGACGCCCGGCGACTCACTGTTGCCAGTCTTCAGGTGAGGCTCTGAGACGCACACGCCCAAGAGCGCCCCCGACAGGCCGCGCGCTGAACAACACGCAGCAGCAGCAAACGTGCACATGAGAAAGTAGCAGCTTTACTGGCCTTTCTCAAAGTACTCAAGTGTTAGACATTTATACTTAAAGCCACACTGCGGAATATTTCACCCCCAGTTTAACTGTTAATGTAGCCGTTTCTTCTTCTACAGCGTCAGCGCCTCGTTCTTCCTGATTACACGGTCATTGTTCAAACCCAAAAACTGTCCACATTTTTAAAGCCCTTAATACAACATTATCGACTCGAAGTGTTTATCACACACTGGAGCTGCTCAGTATCCAACCTGGAAGTTATTAAGACAATAATTCCTAAAGCTGCCAGCAGGAGGAGCTGTTACTATTCTTAACTTACGTTTTATAATTTGATATGTCTAAGTTGAGGCTCCAGAATAGTCTATTTTTAGGCCTCATATGCAGGACATATCCACTTTAAAGGACTATACGGAGTTTAAGAATGTTAAAATTGTGTATTTTCCTCCCCCTACACGTTCCAATGTGTAGAATGAGCCCAGACCTGTTCACCACAACTGCCTCTAAAATCCTGCACTGTCAAAGTTAATGTGGGTCCGAAGTGCCGTCAAATATAGACTGCAGTTGCGTGTAAGACCTGAGATGGCAGTGAGTATAAAAAGACCAACTTGCATCTAGTCTGTTTAAGTTAAGTAAAATCCCCATTATACAAAATATATAATTTGTAAAACACTTGACTTAATTTGTAAAACAACTCGAAGAATATAATCTTAAATGTCCAGAATTGGACACAATCTAAAGTCACCCTTATTCCTGTGTTTGCAAACCTGAAGAAATGAAATGTGCAAACGTTTGGCTTTAAAATGTCACTAAAAGGTATTAAATCTGACTTCCTGCTGTAGTTGGGTGAACCTTACGTAAGCTGGAATCTTCCGTAGTGTGGCTTTGAAATAAGGGAAGAAAAATCTGTCGCCCTCTGCTGGCGTCGGTGGGAAGTGAAGCGCGTTGAAACGACCGAAGAGCAGCTCAGTTTAGTCGATGCTCTGTAGTGAAGGCAATTTAAGTCTGAGGATCAAAACGAGTCAAGTGACGAAGATCTTTGATCATTTAGGAGAAAACCCCCATCCATCGGGATCACTCGGCTACGTTTTTGGTGAAGAAATCTCGAAAGCTCCCCTAAAGGTTGATATGGGAGTTTTAAAATGCAAAGCTGTATCTTATAGCTAGTTAAATGTTAGACGTGAGGAAGCTGCTGCTGCTGTTGTTCAGCGTTGGGCTGTGGGAAACCAGCGGACTGTGTGTGTGACTCGAGTCTCGGTCTAAAGGCTCCCAACAGCTCCCCATCAGACACAGGGGGCGCTAAAGGGTTAAAGAGGTTCCACACGGGCTGCTTCTGTCTTTCACTTCTCTCTTATGCGCATCTAAAATGTAAAGAATCAGACCTGGAGATTAGGAATGAGCAACAATTACCCTATACCTGATACTACTCTCACTACTACTACTCTCACTACTACTACTACTCTCACTACTACTACTACTACATGAAGTATGTGAACTATTCATTATGAGTTGGGCATTAACTGTAGTAAAGTGTTCACACATAACTGACTTGTTCATGATTTAAGTGTCAACTCATTATCAGTGTCAACTTCATTTATGTGTGGGTATTTGACCTTGTAGTGACCCAGTGGCTGTGTGAGTGGTCAGCATGGCGCTTTTGTCCATCACATGGTCTCTGTGATGCTCCAGGATCAACTGTTTGGAAGGTTTTCACTGCAGACTGAGCCTCTCAACCAGAAAAGCTACAAAACAATTGATCCTGGAGCGACGGAGAGAACACTGTGATCGACAAAGGCGCCATGCTGACCACTCACACCGCCACTGGGTCACTACAAGGTCAAATATTAACTTTTTGCATTAAAAGTTGCATAATGCACCTTAAGGCTGAATAAAGTGTTACCAACAACTTAAAGGCACATTTCACAACTTGCAGGGTCACTTTTCAACTAGCCAGAAATTGATGTGAATGCTTTATAATTAAACTGTTTTTTCCCACAGTATAGTTAAAATTCTATACTGTATAGTATACAAACCATTACTTTTTAAAAGCACTATACCAGATTTTGTATGCATTTTGCATTAAATCTACATTTTCTTGAATAACGCCACTGCACGGCTTCATTTACTCCATAAGCTCATCAAATACAAAATTCAGGGACCAACTGCAGGTTTTGCTCAACTATTTCAGTTTCACACAAATCTTTCCTTCAAATATGACTGTGTCCAATTTACTGTCTTGTATTCACATTTCCCCTTATAGTGAAATTTGAGGAGGAAAACATAAATACTTTGCATTTGTGGTGTTAGGATTGTTGTATCAGGGCAGCAGTTCCCAAAGTGGGGGTCGGGTAAACTATTTCCATATTATACCAAAAGTACTTTGCTTTTTAAACAAGTGGGATTCCCGAATTCCTCATTTTAAGGCTAGTCTGTGAAGTTGGGGAACCCCTTTTTATTAAAGCATTAGACCATTTCACTTCTACCATTTATATGAACCTTGTTATAAGTTAAACTGGTTTTAACCTGGTAATCCAAACTTTACTGGGCTCTTTTTTTTTTTGTTTGCATTTCAAACTGTAGCCTCTTAGACTCTGTTCAGGTTATTCACTTATAACGGCTCTGATTTCACCACTTTTCTCACTCGCGCTCTTCTCCGCACACGGCCCTCCTCTTTAGCCCTCTTAGCGACCCTCCAGGTAAGGCGTGGTAGCTTATGATCAGTGGAGTCTCCTTGTTGAGGTCCTGGCCGTCTGTTGACCGTGCGAGTGTGTTTCTGAGCAGGAGTCCGGTCTGAAAGTGAACCAGCCGGCCTCGTTCGCCGTGAGCCTGAACGGAGCCAAGGGAGTGATCGACGCCAAAGTGCACAGTCCGAGCGGCGCGCTGGAGGAGTGCTGCGTCACCGAGATCGACCAAGGTGCGGACCGTTCATTTATGCTGCGGTTATGTGACACGCGACTAGAATGTTTCTTCATAGTGTCACTCGCTAAAATTAGACTAAAACGACATCAAAAGTAGTTAATGACACTAAAACTGACTCAAATCTTAGTTGATTCATAAGAAGTCGCATGTTTTTAGTCCTATCTTTTTATTTTTGAACTGTCAGTGACTGTTTGAAATGGCCTGTGCTTTGTCCATGTGGGAGATGCTCCATGAGGCAAAGAATATTATCAAATGTACATGTGAATACAATGAGATAAATGTAAAGTTTGTAGCGATTGAGTTATTCTTGTAGCCGAGGCTAAGACGTCCTCTTGGTACCTGGGGGTTGACAGAAAACAGTGGTTCAGCCCCGCTCAAGTTTGACTGATTCAGAGTGAAGCACTTTTCGAGACATTTGACACTTTAGTCACATGACCAGCTGAGGACCGACTGTCAAATGAACTCTTATTACTAACTGGTTTTCCTTCCTCACAGATAAGTACGCGGTGCGCTTCATCCCGCGGGAGAACGGCCTGTACCTGATCGATGTGAAGTTTAATGGCAGCCACATCCCGGGCAGCCCCTTTAAGATCCGCGTGGGGGAGACTGGAGCGGCCGGAGACCCAGGCATGGTGTCCGCCTACGGGGCCGGGCTGGAGGGCGGCACCACCGGTAAACTTTACATTGGACCCTTTTTAAACTTGAGTAAATAAACCTTTATCATTCTGAACCCGTGTTAACGTTTGTCTGGCACCTTCACAGGAACGTCGTGCGAGTTTGTGGTGAACACGAGTAACGCGGGCCCCGGGGCTCTGGCCGTCACCATCGACGGGCCGTCCAAGGTGAAGATGGACTGTGTGGAGTGCTCCGAGGGGTACAGAGTCACCTACACCCCCATGGCTCCCGGAAACTACCTGATCTCCATCAAATACGGAGGACCGTACCACATCGTAGGAAGCCCGTACAAGGCTAAGATCACAGGTCAGCGCCTTCACGTCGAAATGTAACAGTTATCCCTCGAGCGGCGTTTACAAACTGAAAACATCAGACTTATGTGTAACGCTGGAACCCCTGCTCTAATTTAGCCTCTGACTTCCATGTTTGTGCTGAAAGTGCACTATGTTAATGTTACCGATGCAGATCCATGGAGCTGTAACTGATCACCACTCGCTTTGTAGTGGACTTTGACCCGTATTTCCTGCGCAGGTTCGAAGTTGGTGTCCAGCCACAGTATGCACGAGACGTCGTCGGTGATGGTTGACCCGGTGACGCGTGCCATCAGCTGCTCGCAGGCCGCGCCCGCCCAGTCCGACGCCAGCAGAGTGGTGGCTAAAGGCCAGGGCCTCACCAAGGGCTATGTGGGACAGAAGAACAGCTTCAGCGTGGACTGCAGCAAAGCAGGCGAGTGCTCCACCTCAGGCCTTTTACATTTATGCACAATTATCAGCAAATGATTATCGCTGTATTGAGCTCACCACACAAGTTTGCGAGGGGTCATTGGACTCTTGTTCGAATCAGGTGATGTGGAGCAGAAAACGAAAGACTAAACCTCAGTCACAGGAAATCAAACATGTTTGATTTTTAACATGTTTGATTTTTAAGCACCATTTTGATGCACAGGAGAAGTGTGGGTGAGTTTAGTGTCCTAAAAGTGACACACAGAACGTGTCAGCCAATGACGGCGTGAAATAAACACAGGAAAACACTGTAGCTCCTCCCCTTTCATGTCTGTCATAACAAACAGCCCCACGCAGACCAAACAGCACAACATTATATCACCTAAAGTTCACATGAACCACCTTTTCAGCTACATTTAAACAAGAGTTTAGCTCCTACTGAGTTTGGAGTCTGACTTCTATTCAGCAGCTTCTTTCCTCAATCTCATTTTCTTAAATCCACTGAAATACTTCCCACTTCTTGTCGACGACTTTTATTTCCATTTGACAGAACTATAAACGCGTTCAGGACTCAAACCTGCAGCACTAAACTGTGTTTGTGCCAACATGACACTGTTGACCAATCAGGACAGGCATGTGTTTCCCACTCGTAAACAGAGGCCTATCTTTGCTGATCTGTGGTCAGTTTTTCTCTAAAGAGAAAGTGTTCTGAAGCATCAGCTGTAACTGGTGTCGTGAGTCGCTCTTAAGATTCTCAGTCGTTACGTGTGAATCCCCAGTCGTTCTATAATCGCACTAAAGTCAGTCGTGTGGACGCCCACATTCTTTATAAAAGCTTTTAAGACTGAAACAATTGTGTAGTCTGTGCTGAGCTTTAGCTGATGAAATATGCTTATTGGAAGAAGCCACAGTTTTAGCCAAACACTGCAGGAGGAGCCATAGCGACTGGTGCAAGTGGAATAAAATGGAGTTTTGAAAAAGTTTGTAGCAGCACCTTGTGTTTTTTCAGTCATGTTAGTATAAATAGAGCCGCTTCTTGCTGTCGGCGAATGTCACATGATTAGCTCAGAGCACTATAATCCGAGTGACACATGATGGGTTCTTTTATTAAAGGCCCTATACCTGATTTTTTTTTTTTTTTTTCATTTCAAACAATGAAAGAGGAAACTACTAAATTATAATTATGGTTCAAACTCATCCCTAATAACATATTTATCATCCCAGTTAACAGGAACAGGTTTATTGGCACATTTCACAATTTTCAGGGTCACTTCTACATTAATGCTAGAAAACTAGCCAGCAAGTTCATGAAATGGATACAAATGCTTTATAATTAGATCTGCAGTGTTTCCCCAACAAATGTCTGAGTGTACAATATACTAAAGGAAGACGAAACAAATTTCTTTCTATAACTAGAAAAAAATTCAGACAAGGGTTAGTCTGTAAAGAAAATCCATGAACTTGACTGAAGCACAGAGTTCATAAACGGTGAGTCGTTCCAATAAAGACCAATTAGTTCATCTTTAACTCCCGTCAGTGTCGTTGCTTCATCAGGAGCTCCTCTTATTGTAGCAGTTTTCTAAAAGCCGCTCTCCTGTCCTCAGGTCGAAACATGCTCCTGGTCGGCGTGGACGGCCCCAAAGTGCCGTGCGAGGAGATCCTGGTCAAACATCTGGGCAACAGAGTCTACAACGTCAGCTACCAGCTCAAAGAGAAGGGCGAGTACATCCTGGTCATCAAGTGGGGCGACGACCACATCCCCGGCAGCCCGTACCGCATCGTCGTCTGAGAAACCCCCCCCCCCCCCAAAAACAAACCACCCGCCAAATCGTACCACTGTTAAAACCTATTATGTTTACAAGTGAAAAGTCCCACACACACAATCACACACAACAAACAAAACAAGGCTTCTTTTTTCAGTATTTAACTCAAATTTCAACCCACTGCTGCTTCAGTTTCCTCCAAAGCGAATCAATGCACCTTTATTATTGTTCTCTACATCTTTGTGCCTTATTTTCAACAAGCAGAAACACAGCGGCCAAAACAAGTATTAAAAGTGATCAGAAAATGAAAATATCAGCGTCAGTTTAACTTGTTTCCGATTGAGTAAAAGCGTCCGTGTCCATTGCTGTAGAGGACATAGACTTGTGCACAAAAGGCATAGTTCTGACTGTTACAGATTTTGAAATGTCTTTATTTTTAGTTTAGCATCAAAGTGTTGCGACTGCTCTTTTTGTTTTCTCTTCCCTGCTGACAGTTTAGTTTTTTGCCGTGCACATAAACGATGCCGTACAGTTTGTCAATAGTTCGACAATGGTTAAAAACTTCACGCGCTTAGATACAAATCCGTTATTGACACGAGCTTGGCCGTCCTCCCGGTTTGTCTTCAATAAAGTCCTTCAGAACCTTTTTCAACATCCGACTTGACATTTTAAAAGGGTCGAAAAAGGGAAGTTTGCGCCGGAACGATGTTTCTGCCGTGAATGTGACGATCGAGAATAACAAAACGATGTAAAGCTTTGTGTTTTAACCTCCCCCACCCCGCTCCTACTCGCTGTGTGCCTTATCTGTGTTTGAAAATAAATAAATGATTTTGTCCTAATAAAAAGGCTTTAAATGTGTTTGAGACAGTATTTTGATACACAATAAAGTTAAGTATTTTCTGTCAAGTTTGGTCATCCGTGGGGTTTTTGTTGGAAGAGTTGAAACGATGTTGCTCTTGAATCTTTTTGATATTGGGAAACTGTTCTAAATGTCCTCATATAATGGAGTACCTGTAATGGTTGCTCAATTAGTATTTTAAATATCTGTTCTGATGCTACAAACTCTGAACGCAGTGTCTGCAAACCAGCGCCACTTAAGGCGAGACGCTGCAGGTGAAGAGGGAAACTTTTAAATGTAGAGATCAGTTTGAATCTTATGTAGATTAGCCTCTGTACTGTTATGTCTGCCTATGGATACAAGCTTAAGTAAGACGGGAGGCACTTGTAGCGTTTAGACTCGGCTTTATTACAGCACATCAGGGAGTGTCCCACCAGGTGTCTATACCATCACACATTGGTTCCTATGTACAGACCCACAGTACTGTACAAGCCTACTGACAGAAAACTTGCAATACATTGTCGCTCATATTTGTTTTTCATATAAGGCATAAAAATGGCCAAAGTTTCCCATTTTCGCAAAATCTGAATAATGGATGGAGCCAGGTTTAAATGTGTGGTTTTATTTTGTCCCAGCTGAGGTACCTGATTTCTCATTCAAACTGAATTTTTTTAGTTTCGAGCCAAGCTCATTTTCAGTTCTGACAATCCCTCCTGCCAGGGGCGTAGCCAGGATTTTTTTACAGGGGGCCAAGGGGGTCCAGTTGTATTACTGGGGTGGCACTTCAAAATGACAAAAAAAAATCCACTGCTTTCCACAGTAATATTGACCGACCAAAAGTATTGGGAAAAGTGCTGAACCATTGCGAGGCACCTGCCTGCAGGCCTCCATTGTGAGGTCACTTCCGGTGCAGGCTCCACTGCAACAACAATTTAGTGCAGGAGGCTCCTGCACATCTAAATTGTTCGAGCTAATTGCACGTTTCATGCCCATGTACAGCTTTGAGTGGTGGTGAAGTGGGGGACCACGCCCTAAATGCATTGCACTCAGAAGCAGAATCTAAATATCTTCCATTGCTTAATAAAACTTTGCAACAATGTTTTTTCTTGTTTACAACGGACTCTGTAATGGCTAAAATAAATCTACTCTACAACTACATGAGGTCGGGTACCTCAGCTTTAACGTAATAGATACAAAGACTTTTTCAGAGGGGATTTTGGATCTTGTTCAGGTTTATAGTGAGCCGTTTAGTGGAAAAATCTATAAAATAGTAATGCCTTTACACTTGTATTGCACTTTACAAGCCTGTGTTACCAAGTTTCTCAAAGCGCTACACTGTCATTCGTTCACTCTTTACTCTGTGGTAAGCTACTATTGTAGCCACAGCTGCCCTGGGGTAGACTGACGGAAGCGAGGCAACCAGTCTGCGCCCTCAGCCACCACCACCAACCACTCACTCCATCCACTAGGCTTCCTGATGTTACCAAACGGTCTCCCATCCGAGGACTGACCAGGCCCTTCCTGCTTAGCTTCCAAGGTCTGACGGGATCAGGCAGAGCAAAGGTGGGATGGTTTAAAAAATAAACAATGCCTTGTTTTTTTGAAATTCATAACTCAAATCAGGTTTGGAACTAAATCTTAAACTACATTTGAAAAAAAAAATCAAATATTCAGTCCGAGGCTGGAAAGTTTGAAGTCTGTAGGTGCTACTTATGTGGAGGTATTGTCGCAACAATGTGAGAAAAATGGCCCAATTTCCAATATAAGTGAAATAATTAAACATGTTATTGAGAAGATTAGGTTTTGTTTCCAGGTTGAAAGTTAACATGTTAAGAGACCAGATGGGCCCAAAACCTGGAAATTGTTGTCCCTGCTTAAAGTTGCATTATACAACTTTTTAATGTGAATAAAACAGTTAATATGTGTGACCTCGTAGTGATCCAGCGGCTGTATGAGTGGTCCACATGGCGCCTTTACTTTTGATCAGTGTCCTCTACAACGCTCCAGGATCGATTGTTTGGAAGGTTTTCTCTGCTGACGGAGCCTCTCACCAGAAAACTTTAACCAAGCACATTTTCTCCGGTTCAGCTCTACCCAAATCAAAAGGCAACGTAAGGAAAATCAAATCTTTGCTCAGTTTTGCAGGCCTTAGCTTTCAAATGAGGCGTTCCACTGGCCTATAGGCTGTAAGCTCCAGCCGAGAAGGGTTCAGATTTGGATAAAGCTGAACTGAATAAACTGTGCTCGGTTAAAGTGGGAGTTAAGAGGTGAAATAGGCCTAGAATAAACCGTGTTCCATGAAAGAGACGATGTGTAGGTGGAGTTTACTCGACTATATTGCACATGGAAAAAGTTTAGGCTGTGCGCACGTGTTTCCACTGTGTAGAAAGTGTACGTTACATCAGCGCGAGACAACGCCCTTCATAAAAAAGAAACGCTCCTTTTTAGGCTTCAACCCGAGGAGAAATGACCAACATGGGCCTGTGGGGGGCGCTGCAGGACAGGCCGTTGTTTTGGTTTAAATCCTCAACTCCAGCATATTATAACTATAACATTAGCTTTAAGACGGAGTTACTTTGAATTTATTTCACTTATTTTTTCCTATTGTGTTTTGCCTAAGCCACTTCAAGCTATGTAAATGTCAAATCTGAAGTTCATCCATAATTTCAATATTTATTATATATATATATATATATATATATATATATATATATATATATATATATATATATATATTTTTCTGAAGTCCTGGATAAATTAAGTTCGTATTCATGTTTTTCTATACTTGGATTCCTGAAATATAATGTCCATATAACCATATACTGAGAACCAATCTTAAATGTTTTGGTTCCAAATTACTAATTAGCTTCATGGACATAGAATAATAATAAAACGGACATGTATAGCCTCATTAGTAAAAGGATCACACCTCTTATGGAGCCTGTACGTTCATATTTTATGTCTAAATCTTGTTTTATACAAAGGATATGAAGCATTATGGGTAATAAATCCACCCCCTTCACTGTGTTTTTTTCATTTCATTTTGAAATTGAACGACAAACTTAACCAAGTGCACTTTCTCCAGTTCAGCGTTACCCAGATCTAAACATTTGAAAGCTAAGACCTACAAAACTTATCTAAACAAATGTTTTTCTTCACATTGTTGCCGTGTCGTCGTCAGTTTTGTGTGTGTTTTTGTCACACATTATTGTCACTTTTTTATCGCTTTTTGTTGCTCTTTTGTGGATTTTTTTGTTGCATTTTCATAGTTTTTTTAATCACTTTTTTGTCCCATTTTTGTCACTTTTCTGTTGGTTTTTTTTGCGTTTTCGTCTCATTTCCGTTGCGATTTAGACCCTTTTCCCCAAGAAGCTTTCAGTTTTGGGTAAAGCCAAACTGGAGAAACACGTGCTCGGTTCCGGTGGGGGTTAAGAGGTTAAAAATATAAAATAAATATGAATAAAGTTGTGAGAGTTCGGAACAGTAGAGGGCGTGGCGTGTTACGTAATCCAGATGTTTACGGCAGACACGCCCCCTGCCGTCCGGACTCGGCTCGATCTCTGCACATTTAGAAACAACTAAAAACTGACTCTTTTAAAAGGTAAGTTTATGGTTTTTACGACTTTATACGCACGGGGAGGAGTGCGTTTGTGTGAGTTGTTGCGCGCGGAGGTTTAATACAAAGGATCGACTTTTCGTTGCTAGCTAACAATCCATGCTGCTTTTTTGAATCAGCGTCCTGGCTCAAAACAAGATCACTTTTACTGCGCGATAAGGGCGACTTTGTGTTTGATGTTACGACGGAGATGATCAGTTTGAATGTGTTCTTTTTCCTCTGTCTGTGTAGCAAATGTATTAGATTAGTTTAATACAAAATGGACTTCGAGTGTACTGCGAAAATACTTCCTAGTATTTGTGATATTACTAGGGTGACCAGATTTCCTGACTAAAAACTGGGACACTATTTGGGATTTAGTTGCATGGTCAACCAGGGAGCCATTTATTGACTGTTTTCCCCACACTAAATGGTATGTCTGCTTGTTAATGTCTTACACCAGTGGTTCCCAAAGTGGGGTCCGGGGGGGGCTCAGAGGCACTGCAGGGGGGCCCCCAAAGCTTGCCAACAAAACAAGTACATTGGGGGGAAAAAGATATTAAAGGAAAAGTACATTTATTTGCTACATTATACTATTTTAAACCAGTATTTCGCCTACTGTCATTGCTAAATTTGAGTTTTATGTAATCTTAGCTGTCAAATTCCTCAGAATAGAGTAAATATATAATTGCTGGGGGGCCCCGAGAGATTTTCGGCTCAATAAGGGGGCCGTGACGTCCCGGACTTTGGGAATAGCTGTCTTACACCATGCACCGATCAGCATTAACATGAGAGACTTGATATTTTTTATTGGTTTCTACTTGGTAATGGACATTTGCATGGCCCAAAGACATGGATTTTCAAGCGAACTTTGTTACTTTGTGGATCATATTGGCCAAAAACTGGGACACATGGGACAGATCCTGTGTAAAACTGGGACAAATTAATGGTTTTGGAGGAATGTGTGGGGACATGGGACAGAGGACTCAAAACTGGGACGTCTGGTCACCCTAGATATTACTCACAGTAGTAATAGTGTTGTGCGTGTACTTTACTTCTTAGTGTAGTTTTTAACACACAGTACTTTTTACTTCTTGGAGTGGCTTTATTTTGACTATCAGTACTCTTCTTACTCGAGTCAAACATTTGGTTATTGTTTTCATTCATGAGTAAAGGTGTAAGTGACAAAAGCTTCATGTGACGGACGGAAATGAAGTTTAATTCATTCAAACGAGGCAAATCCCGGCCCTGTCAGTGTCTTTGATTTTTGGAGAGCCACGGGACTGCTTGATTTATGTGAGGAACAGCACTATTTGTACATCGCAAAACAATACACAATCTACACCCTGGCTTTTTAACGCACTACACTATGCAGGGCTTACATATTACATCATTCATTGTACATAAAAAAATTTAAAAAAATAAATAAAAGGAAGCAACCAAGCAAAATTGTACATTAATCAATACCATATTAAGGATGGAAATGACAACTGGGAAGTAGCAAGATCACGGATAATATGTATTTAATATTCTTTTTAACACAATACTAGTGACTTTCGGCATTGATAACCATCTGTAACTAAGTAATGGCCTTTTGTCACTTGCTTTGTACCAGACATCGTACATGAAATGAGAGCGTTTGTTGTAGTTGTAAAATGTACATAATAATATTCACCGAGTATAATATGTATATTATTGTGTCTTTTTATCATATGTTTTATCTTAATGTTTTTATTGCAATGATGTCTGGGGTGGGCGCTTATAAGCTTTTGCTTTAGCCCACTCCTTTTGAGCAGAATCAGAATCAGAATAGTTTTTATTGCCATTGTTGGAGAACAGGTTCACAAACTATGATTTTTTCTTGGTGCAGACGTGCAACATAAAACATATAACACAGAATTGAGATAAAAATAACCTATAAAACTTTAAACTATAAGGCTTTAGGGGGCATGCATAAAGAATATTAAATAAGAAACAAAATAAAAGGTAAATTATGGTAAGACGACAATTGACATAGAACAACAGTTGGTGATAAAGTGATATAAAGTGAATAAAGCGATAAGTGATGGCAGCAGATCTAAGTGCTGCTATCACTTATTTAACTGCTCAAATAAACCTATAAACTAAAACTAAACTAAACATGAATCTTTTCACTCAAAAATTGTTCCGTGACCAAAAAAACATGTCTCTCATCCATCAGGTCCGAGCCCTGGAGACCAAATCGACTGGGCGTCTCCATCTCGTCCTGTCTCTTGTCATAATAACTAGCGCTGTGTACCTTTAAACAATACCAGTGCGGACTCAAAAACAAAGTTTAGCTTCTACTTCTACTGGACCTTGTAGCTCTGAAGCACGAGGGCTAACCGCTGCGCTAACACGCTGCCGTCTCAGAGAGAAAGAGACTTACCGTTTTTCTGTTTTGGAATCTGCTCATTTTTGTCTTTAAAATGAGCGTCCCCTCTGAAGTACCTGCTACACATGGATATACATGAATATACAGCGCCCCTCTGTCACAGTTCAACACTGACACATTTAGAAGCTTCATACACGGGATTACAGACCAGACTTTTAAAAGAATTTGGTCAAAAATATCATGGGTGCAGATCGGCCTCAGAGAAACCCACATCGGTCGACCTCTATTGGATTTATTTATATTATCTATGATTGAAACCTTTACTATAATAATAAATGTTTAACTATAGGCTATTTGAGAGATTTAAAAAGAAGTAAAATACTGTCCGATATATCGGCTATGCCAACCCTTCATATCAGTATCGGACCCACAAATGTATATGGGTCGACTCGGCATTAACAGTAATGTCAATTTATTCCATAACAGAACATTTGTTTTAGTTGAAACTACCAAGTCACTTCCTTTAATGTTGTCCCTGGACCAACAGCATCAAAACTCGGTCTCCTAATACTCATGTAGTAGTTTCTCCAAGTAGTTTGCTACTTCTACTTCAGTTAAATTATTATATAAAGTAACATTACTCTTACCTTTACTTTACCCGCCTATAATGACTAAAATCATATCTAGTCTCTAAACTGAAATGACGTGTTCTTTCCAAACAATACTAATGAAAATGTTCCACTTCTTCTCTCTGAATGTAAAAGCTCCTTCTATTTTCCCACACTGTGTTTTTGTTCCTCTGCAGATGTCCCTGAGCGAGAAGAGCGACTCGGAGATCAGCGCGTTACTGAAGGAGTACGGCATCAAACACGGGCCAATCGTCGGTACGAAAGAAGTCACATTAAAACACTTTTATCATGATTTAAATAATGTTTATGACAGTTTTTTTTAAATATTTCTGCATCATTTTAGGCTGATGAAAATGTTAAATGTCATTAAAGAGACTAAAACTAAACTGCTTGACTATATCTGGTCCTAAAAGTACATTAAAGTGTGGTCTGTGTGATGTTTGTGTTCAGACTCCACCAGACGTCTGTATGAGAAGAAGCTGGAGGCGGCCATGGAGGAGGCGCCTCAGAACCAGAACGGCTCCTCAGATAAAACCTACTACAGAGAGGAGGGTGGGTCCAGCGTTTACAGGAGAGAGAGCTTCACTAAAATGTGCTTCTTTTCACATTTCTCTGATTCTCTTTTCCAGAAGTCGTCACCTACATCACGTACCACAGCCCGGTAAGTCCCTGAGATGGTCCGAATAAGGAGACGCTGCAGGGGAACAGGGGACAAGACAGTAAATGTAGAGATGTCTATTTGTTTCTTATCTTGTGGAATACTGACATAGATATGAGAAAAATATTTACAGGTTTTCTGCCATTTTATGTTGTCATATGAAAACCAAAATCGCAGATATTTTCAGCGACAAAATCGACATTATGGACCAGAGGTTACATTAGAATTCTCCGTCATTGACAGAATGTTTTTTAGCTTTGACGGAATATTTTGAAAGCCGTTTGTCATTTTAAAGCAGTACTAAGGAACATGTTTACCTTAATAAATCCTTTCCGTAGTCCCTCTGGGGGTAATACAAGTGTTAAAGGGGGGTATTATGCTTTTTTCAATCACATAGCACCAGTCTATAGCATACTACAATGATGACGTAACCTTCTGTTGGTCTGGATATGCAGTAAATTAAAATAACTGCCTTGAATAAAATTGCTCTCTCAAAATGGCTGTACTGAACGTCTTGAAATAGGCCTCTGTCTCTTTAAGAAGCTTTCCGACACGCCCCCTTCAGCACACTGCTGTGGCATCTAAACAACACTACTGTGTGGGGAGGGGGCTCTGCTGAGCTGAGGAGCAGTGGTTGGTGGCTTGGCTGGTGACAAAAGGTCCAGAGGCGTCTCCAGGAGGTGGGGGCGTTCCTAGGAGGACTGAGGCATAGCTACACCTAAAATGGCTGCCGTCTGATTACTCAAAAATATGTGAATGAGCCAAGGCAACACTCCAGGCATGTGTTTAATGAGGGAATGACATAATAACATGATATAAAGCTTGAAAAAGTCGATTTTACATAATACCCCCCTTTAATGGGGTGATTGGAGGGTCTTTCATCTCCCCTGGTGTCTCTGGCCAGAAAACCATGCTTGCAACTTGACTGCCACTGGGACGGAGCAACCAATACACACTAATAGAATCACGGAGAAGAAGCTAACAGGCTAACGGGCAAAGCTACTGTAACTGCGGGCTAGCGCCACTTTAAACAGTATTTACAGCCAAGTTTGAGTGAAAAAAAATATTCACATTGTATAACTGGATGTACAACACCCCTCTCTCCCTTCACCTTTTTGTCTGCGTAGTATTTACTCTCCAAGACATTTAATATGTTAAAAAATCGTAACTTGCTAAGACACCTGCAGTTGCACTTATGGCCTCTAGGGGCAAGAGTTACTTAGTACTGCTTTAAAATAGAGACACATTTCCATGATTCTGTTCAGATCATGTTTAGGTGGCTCCATTTATCCTGCAATCTTACATTATTTTGAACATAATAGGTCGGCCTAATTTATATAGCTTTCTCTTTAAACAGCTAAAACTGCAGAGAGAGATTAATTATTCATGTTGAGTTCATGACAGATTTTTTTTTCTGACAGAAGACAGAGCCAGGTTCAAATTGATGGGTTTATTTTGTTGATATTTTCGTTACAATGATTTTTTTCAGAGGGATTTTTCATGTGGAATAAGCTGAGTTAAAAAAATCAGTAAAAAAAAAATCTAATTTCTCCTTGGTTTTTGGGTTCAAAGCTAAATAAATCAGGCAGGAATTAGAAATTAAAAAGATCCCTCTGGAAGAAAAAAAACCCTTCCAAACTTTGTTCCATCCAAGACTGTAAAATGTTGAGTCAAAAGCAAAATGGAGATAGAAACGAGGATGAAAATGCAACAAAAAAGTGGCAAAAGAGCGACAAAAACGTGCCGGAAAAGTAACAATAACGCAATAAATATAGCTACAAAACGCGACTAAAAGGTGGTGAAAAAGCAACCAAAAATCAACAAGAAAGCCATGAAAGAGCGAAAAAAAGTGACACAAATGTAATGTAAAAAGCGCTGAAAAAGAGACAAAAACTCAATATGAGACGTTACACTGGCCTATAGGCATCGAGAAGCTTTTAGATTTGGATAAAGCCGAACTGGAGAAAATACACTTGATTAAAGTGGAGGGTATCAGTCACAACTCTGTTTATCACGCGCTGCTACAAAATGGATTCTCATGAGATTCAGACACTTTATTTGTCTCTGTTTAAACACATTCAGTCATAGATGAGAAAACCGACAACTCCTTAGTGTTCATGAATCTCTCAGATCACATCCGATATTTGATCACCTGGGAGTAAAAGCCTAATAAAGGATCAAAGTTAGATCTTAAATTCACCGTCTAAACTCTTTTTTGTTGTTGTTCAGCCTCGGAATGAAGCGTCTGGAAACGTGTGAGTACAAGTTTTAAACCCTCTGCATGAACAGTGAGGATTCGTCATCGCTCTCAGTGTTGACTTATGGATCGACTGAAATAACGTTCATGTGTTTGCAGAGAGTTGCGACACCGAGACGTGACGGAGCCGACCAAGCAGGAGGAGCGAGAGGAGGAGGAGTCTGCGCTCAACCAGGAGTGAGTGACGACACATTTCATCGTACATACGTTTAGGGTTGGTCCATATCATATCGTGCACGGTAATACCGGTACAGTTTCTGGACACCGGTGTAAACTTTCATACCGCGGTAAATGAGATCATTTGCATGTGCAGCTGATTTCAGGACCACATGGAGATGCGATGGCCGCTGGCTGCTCTGCTTTACGACCGCAACACTGGAGGCCGCCATTGCTGTAGTACCGCCATATAGCCGCTAGTCTCCCATTGAAAAGCATTGGACTTTAGACACGTTAAAAACAACGTTAACGTCTGGTTTCTATTTTTTCAACACTTTCTATGGCTACATATTCCTCCTGAGATAACGCTGGGTTAGTCACAAAAAAGAAACCAGGCTGGTTTTCGAAAGAAACATTTTAGAAATCTCGTACTAATGAGGGTCGGACTGTTAGCATTGGAGCTGCGTGAGCTACACGTCACGCAAGGGCCGAGTCTACAGTAAAGATCCCGCCCTTATGCCCTTATTAGGAACATGCTTCGTCAGAGCTGGGGTGGAGGAGTCTGTAAATCCGCCATGATTTCCCCCTCGAACGTGGTCATTATGGTAAAGGAGTGAGGAGGAGGAGTCTATTCTTTTTAAAGAGCAACTAAACACCAAATCAAGTTTTTTTTTACTGATAAACTGTCTCAATGGGTGTCTCATAGTGTTGTCTACTGGTCCCTGACATTATTCTGACATTATAGCGCAAACATGTGTCAAATCCTAACTTTGGCCTGAAAACGAATGGGTTGCGCCCCCTTCAGGGTAAACTCTGCTACTAAATTAGAATTTCCTGATTGGCTGGAGACGTGTCCACGGCCTCCACAGAACGTCATAAGCCGCACCAGCTCCACACATCGTCATCAGCCCATTGTCCTGCCCCTGTACCTGTGGTTTATAACCAAGTCCCTCCCACATAATCAGTCTGCTGTGATTGTGCCAATGCAAAGACCCACACACTCACCCCCCGCATGTCACCCCAAACTTCAGAGCAATTTTTGACTTTTGTTTTTGGGTGGGGAAAGGCTTTGGCACACCCGTTTAGGTACTCTAACAGTCTATGGCTCAGAGTCACTCAAAACAGCAGCATAAGCATGACTGTGGAGCTTCAGGGGCTTAAAGAATCTAATGATATGAATGAAGTATGTTGCTTTTGTCGCTCATATTTGCGAGGAAAGGGCTCAGGATTTGCGTCTTGGATGAACTCCGGCAAGTTGTAGCATTGTCTAGCTCGCTAGCTAACTTTCTTAGCCTGGCGCTAACAACAACACGGTGAAAAAAACCACGTTGCAAACGCGGTTTAAGGATTTAGATGAATAAAGAGAATAAAAGGCTTTGATTTTTAAGTATTTTGCCAGGTCTAAATTATATCACCAAATATATCGTTATCGTGATATTCCTTTTTCATACCGTGATATAATTTTTTGGACCATATCGCCCTGCCCTACATACGTTGTGTATAATGACTAATAAAGCACCTTATCCATATCCTTACCACCACTGAATATGGAGTGAATGTAAATTGTCCCATGTAAAACACTTTGTGTCTGTGAAGGGCGCGATGAAAATAAAGTCCTTCATTTTCATCATTCAAAACATCAACATCAAGGGAAGGGAATCTTATTTGTATAGCGCTTTTCATATGACCCAAGTCACACCCAAAGCGCTTCACACATGAAAGGGAGGGGGGTTCATTCACTCCATGCTGATGGTGGTAAGCTACATTTTGTAGCCACAGTTTCCCCTGGGGTCAGTCAAGCGAGGCTGCACACATCTGCGCCAACGGTCCCTCCGACCACCACCAACCACTCACACATAGGCATTGGGTGAAGTGTCTTGCCCAAGGACACAACGACAGTCTGCATCTGCAGGAGCCGGGATTCGAACCCCTGACCTTCCGATCATGAGACGACCCGCTCTACCATCTGCGCTACTGTCGCCCCCTAGTCAAATGACAGCATAATTTTCCAGTCTTTAACTGTTAGAGGATCATTTGAATGTGATTGAAAAAACCTTCCAGTGATAACGGTATTTTATTCAAAAATAAATATAAGAAAAAACTCAAAATCTACTGTTCCAAATTATTATGCAACTCAGGGTTTCAATACATTTTAAACCTTGTAATTAACTGAAAATGATCATTTGTTGAATCTGCAGCATTAGGAGGTCATATTTACTGAAATCTAAAGCTCTTTCAATCAAAAACATCTTAACAGGTCAAGTCTTAAGCTCTTTGCAAGGCTGTGCTGAGAAGCTGAGGCGCTCTGAATCAGCCTGATTTTATTTGATTTGGACTGGCAGGGTCTCCCTCAGGACTAGTCATCTCTAAACTCAAACCCTTCTCTCCCACAGACCCATCACCCGGAGCGTCGCCGCCGTCGCTAAAGCCTCTCGGAGCTCGGCGCCGTCCAAACCCGCGGCTCCGCGCTCGACGGCGGGACGTCTGTGGAGCCTGATCCGCCTGCTGCTCCTGTTAGCGCTGTTCGCCGCCGCGGGATACTTTCTCCTCTCCCACGTCATGAGCTCTGAGGGAAAGCAACAGCTCCAAGAATAAATGTGATGTTTTAATGTAACGAACGCCAAAGAAAGAAAGGCCCAAACAAAGGAACGCCTGATTAAAGTGATAGTCTGTAAGATTGCAGAGAGACAGATTTTAAAAAGTATGTTACATCAAATTTCAGGCCCAGACGATCAATTATTCACCTGTTCAGGAAGTTGCGGCGCCATCTTGTGTTCAAGGCCAAACTGCAGGTCTGACTACAGTTAATATCCCTGATTTTTTATAACATTAATTTTGTCCTCATTTTAGTATTTTGTAAACTCATTTGTAGGAAAAACAATGTGCATCGAATCAAAGCATTTGTATCAATTCCACAGACTCTCAGGCAAGTTATTTCTGTGATGTAATATTCACCTATAAACCTGTGCTTGTGAAGAATGAGTTTAGACACAACTAACGTCTTGCGCTTTTATTGTTTGTATTAAAAAATCAGGTTTAGGGTCTGTGATTTATGTTAACGTGACATTTCCAACAAACCGCTGTTACAGTTGTGCTAATAAGTTTACTCACCCTGGTGGATTCTTTTTAAATATTTTGGCCATTTCTCAAAAAATATGAATGAAAACACAAACATGTTTTTTTCACTCCTGGTCAGTGATGTTGTGAAGCCGTTTATTGTGAATTTTAAATCACCAAAACAAAATAAAATACCAAAATAACCCTGATGAAACGTTTACACACTCCAGTTCCTAACACTGTGTATTTCCCTTTTAGCATCGACGACAGCTCTGAGTCTTTAGTGGTCGTTGTGGAGAAGGTTCTGTTCATAATCTAATGGTAAAGCGGCTCATTCTTCTTGGCAAAAAAAACTCCAGTTCCTGGGCTGTTTTGCATGAACAGTGTGTTTGAGCTCTGCCCACACAGTTGCCTCATAGGGCTGCACCGAACATTAAGGCAATAAAACAGAGCAGTAAATAAGACGATGTAAAGTTCAGGTGAATCAAGTATCCAGGCAAACATAATGTCCAAATAAGCGTCAGCAGTGGGTGGGACGAGCGGCGCGGGTGTCCCCTGTCCTTAGACTCTCCAGCACGGCAAGGAAAAACTCAAAACCCAGTGGGAGAAAAGAGAAACCTTGGGGAGAACCACAGAAGGAGAGACCCACTCCCATGGACGGACAGGCTATAGAGACCCAGGGCCGATGGAGTCCCTTCAGCAGACGGGCCAAGATCGAGACCGTCCAGTCCTTGTTGTCAATCCAGTAGGCTGGGTTCCTCTGTTCAGCCGGGTTCCTCCATTCGATCTAGACAGACACTCCCGAGGGGGAGTGGGACAGGAGACACCATGTGAATAGTAATGAACAGATCATAATAAGACAAAGAGGATAGTGCTCAGTGTACCGTACTTCCCACAGCAGTGTTTCTCCTAAGGCAGCTTTACTTCAGGCTGTGGGTTAGAGCTCCTGACCTTAGATAGTGAGGTCAGGAGACTGAGATGGAACTAACTTTATTCTGCTGGATCCACTGGCATCAGAGAAACAGCTCCACATTTCATAGGCCTTGTTATGACAAAGGCCTGTGATGTTCTTTGATGAGCCACTGTGGGCAGATCTCAAACACAGTTCATGCAAAACAGCCCAGGAACTTACAGGAACTGGAGGCTTTTTGCCAAGAAGAATGAGCCACTTTACCATCAGATTATGAACAGAACCTTCTCCACAATGACCACTAAAGACTCAGAGCTTCATTGATGCTAAAGGGGAAAGACACAGTGTTAGGAACTGGGGAATGTAAACGTTTCAACAGGGTTATTTTGGTATTTTATTTTGTTTTGGTGATTTGAAATTCACAATAAACGGCTTCACAACATCACTGACCAGGAGTAAAAAGAACATTTTCATTCATATTCTTTGAGAAATAGCTCCAAAAAATCCACCAGGGTGAGTAAACGTATTGGCACAACTGTATATCGGTCTGCTTCAGTTCTTTACAGATCCTCACAGACAAACCATCATTTATTCCCATAATCGTATTGGCTGAATGAGGCGATCTTTTAAATGTGTAAAACATTTAAACTACAGACTATCACTTTAGCATTTTCACAGTAGTTTTCAGAAAGCTCATCTCGATCAGAGTCGTTTTGACGAATCCCAATGTCAGGCCTGGCACAATAACAAATATATATTTACTCAAATATTTATGGTCAGTACATTTATCGGCATTGTTTACTTACTTTCTTTTATCAGATTTTTGTGATACTTGAACAAAAAAGAAAGTTGTGTTTCCCTTTGTTTTTATTGCAACTGTTACTCAAAACTTAATACATTCCTCAAGAGATTTACATTTTTGTGTGTGTCCGTTTCGGTTTATAATAATAATAATAATATCGTCTATTGCAATGTTTTCCGCCGTGAATATATCAAACTTTAAATGTTATGGTGACAGGCCTGGCCTCAGAACCTGATCTAGATTTCCATTTATTTTTCCTCTAGACTTTCCTGGTATTGATAAATAAATATATAAAGAGCGTTAAAACACTAAAAGATTCAACCAAAGCTTTACAAACCAAAGAGTGTAAAAGAATTGATCTGTATCTTTAATAAGGGGGTATTATGCTTTTTTCAATCACATAGCACCAGTCTATAGCATACTACAATGATGACGTAACCTTCTGTTGGTCTGTATATGCAGTAAATTAAAATAACTGCCTTGAATAAAATTGCTCTCTCAAAATGGCTGTACTGAACGTCTTGAAATAGGCCTCTGTCTCTTTAAGAAGCTTTCCGACACGCCCCCTTCAGCACACTGCTGTGGCATCTAAACAACACTACTGTGCGGGGAGGGGGCTCTGCTGAGCTGAGGAGCAGTGGTTGGTGGCTTGGCTGGTGACAAAAGGTCCAGAGGCGTCTCCAGGAGGTGGGGGCGTTCCTAGGAGGACTGAGGCATAGCTACACCTAAAATGGCTGCCGTCTAAGTTTTTACTGATTACTCAAAAATATGTGAATGAGCCAAGGCAACACTCCAGGCATGTGTTTAATGAGGGAATGACATAATAACATGATATAAAGCTTGAAAAAGTCCATTTTACATAATACCCCCCTTTAATGTATTTATTAGTATTTTGCTCTGATCACTTTCCATTGTGCCTTTAAACTCTTGTACTTGGTGATTTGGGAAAGTCTATAGGAGAACATTACATTCTGTTAAAATTCTGATAACTTCGCACGAGAAACAAGATGCGCGGTTTCTTTGAGTAAACTTGTCAAATCTAATCCAAGTCCATTTTAATTGTATTTTTAAGTATATTTTTGTCATTGTTGATGCAGTGAAACAGATCGATTTTCCTGAAATAAATGTTTTAAACTTTGGTTTTGTCTCTTTTCTTACATATTCAAAAAAGCAGGAGTCGACTGTGTGGTTGAACACGTTTGTACATTTTCCTACATGTTGCTCAATTGGACATTTTACATGGAAATTAACGGGAATTTTAAAAATAAAATTTTAGCCTTGTTTTGGTGAGAAATGACTCACGATCAGAGCTTAAAACCTCAAAAAAATAAAAGTTTTTTTTTTTTAATTATTGTGATACAGGCCTGGCTTTTAATTTTGACATATTTGAATTTAGTTTTAGTCTAGATTTTGTCGAATGATTCTCTTGCATGTAAATTTAGTCGACTTTGCATTAATAATATTTATCATAATCATATTTCGTCCTCGTTTTTGTTGCTATTTTGACACTTTTTTCAAGAAACGTTTAGATTTGGGTAAAGCCAAACTGGAGAAAATGTGCTTGGTTCAGGTGGGGGTTAAGAAGTGAAAAATATACGTCTAGAAGAGCGATCTGCAGTACATAGACACGCCAACAGAGGGCGTCATAGCGCTTTTTTTTAAAACCTCCCATCTGTTTCCGGTTGACCGTCAGCTCAGATCCAACATGGCGGCCTCCTGTCTGCTCTCCTCCGGGCTCCGTGGGACTGTAGCGGCCACTCTCAGGCTCTCCCTGCGGGCCCCGGAGGCCCCTCCGCCGGGCCGGGGGTGAGGCTCCTCTCCTCGGCCGCGGCTGAAGCGGAGACACGGCGGAGGATCGAGGAGTCCAGCGCGGAGTACGAGTTTGTGGAGCGGCTCATCCCCCCGACACAGGTGCGGGACAAAGTCATCTGTAAAACATGTTTGTTATGACTTTGGTGCGACGATGGAAGCGAAGATCGATCAGACTAAATACTTATGTTCATATTTTATTACGAAATGAATCTGGATTATTGACATGAACAGTTCAGAACCAACAAATACAGTGGTTCCCATTTCCTTTGTGTCTTTCATCTTTACACAACAAGCTACACAATTATTAACTAACTCTCAGATTTATTAGCTGTGTGTTGTGTTAAAAATAAAAATAAATCCCTGACATAATCTAGACACAATCTAAACTTATACTAACCTCTTCACCCTCACCTGAACCGAGCACATTATTTCCAGTTTGCCTTTACTCAAATCTTAAAGCTTCTTGAAAAACGCAAAGGAAATGTGACGAAAACGCAAAAAAAAAGCAAGAAAAGATCAACAAAAACTTGATGAAAAAGCGATGAAAACAGTGACAAAACGCAACAAAGTCTGACAAAAATGTGATGGAAAAAGATGCAAAAATAGATAACAGATCAGTTTTGGAGGCCTTAGCTTTCAAATGAGGCGTTACAAATGAAATTTATTATTTTTATTATTGTAACACACTTTTCACTCTGTGAATCTCAGAGGGCTGTTTAAAAAGCAGGGGCTGTGAGCTCCAAGCTTTTAGATTTGGGTAAAGCCAAACTGGAGGAAAGTCACTCGGTTAAGAGGTTAGTATTTACTTCATATTGAAAGTAATATTGAATGGCAAATGTATTTTGAAATACTGCCAGGTTACAGGGCGCGGTGGCGCAGCGGTTAGTGCGCGTGTTTCACAGCCTGAAGGAGTGTGGAGTTTACATGATCTCCCCATGTCAGTGTGGATTCACTTTATCTCTTAACCGAGCAGTTTTTCCAGCTCGGTTTTACCCCAATCTACAAGCTTCTCGACTGGACTTTACAGCCTATAGGCTGGTGTAACGCCTCATTTGAAAGCTAAGACCTACAAAACTGATTGTAGCTTTTTTGTCGTGTTGTCGCTAGAGCTGGACAATTATTTTTTCCACCCCCAAAAAAACCATCAGCGATTTATTTTTTTTATTTTTTCTTTCTTTCTTTTTTTTCCGGCAACGGACAAGTGGAAGAAAATGGATGGATGTAAATATATTTTAAATATATTTATTTATTGTATTTAATGAAAGTGCATCAACATAAACAACTCTGCAAAGGCAAACCCTTTCTCTAAGTGAAACATCACTGCAGATTGTTAAACATCCACATTATTTGTACTGTGTTTGGATTGTGCTAATAAAACAACAAAACATCCTGAGGTAACTCTTAGTTGAAAAAATCTAAAAGAAATCGATTTTTTTGAAAATATGAATCGATCTGACCTACCAACTCGATTTCAATCAAATAGATTTTTTTTTCCAGCCCTACTTGTCACATCTTTAAGCTTTTTTTTTTTTTTTGGTGTGTCTTTTCTCATGGTTTCGTAGTTTCTTCCCCCCGTGTTTGTCACTTTTTGTTGTTTTTGTCGCTTTTTTTTTTATTGTGTTATTGTTGCTTATCTGGAATGTTTTGTTGCTCTTTTGTGACTTGTTCATCACTTTTTACTCGTGTTTTTTCGCTCTTTTGTTGGGTGTTCATCCTTGTTTTTGTAGCTATTTTGACACTTTTAGATTTGGGTAAAGCTAAACTTGGTTGAGGTGGATTTAAGAGGTTACTCAGGTAAAAAAAATCCATCTATATTTCAGTAAAGTTGTGGAGTTGTTTTCCATCTCAGTTTTCCTAAAGATGGCGTCTGCACAGAGCCTTGACTCCTCTCGCTCTCTGCCCCCCCTCAGGTGCCCGTTCCTCCCCCTCACGACGGGCCGACCCCGAGCGGCTGGTGCCCTCCGCCCGCCACGCCCCCGGACCTGCCCTACATGATCCGCCGCTCCCGCATGCACAACGTCCCGGTGTACAGGGACACCACCCACGGGAACCGCCTCATCACCATCGTCCGCAAGATCGAGGGCGACATCTGGGCTCTGGAGCGCGAGGTCCGGCAGCACCTGAAGGAGGTCACGGGGACAGAGCTGCCCACGCAGGTCAACGAGGTCTCCAGGACGCTCAAGGTTAAGGGACACTTCGACAAAGAGCTGAAGGAGTGGCTGCTGAAGAAGGGCTTTTAAAGAGGCGCAAGAAGTGACCGGCCTGGACTCCTGTGAGACTCAACCTTAGTGTAAAGTGTTGAGTTTGAACATTTAAATAAATTGTTTTGGTTAAGAGAAGCCTCTAGGTCTTTTTTTAAATCACAGAACGGACATTTCACACCTGCTTTTGCCTTTTTGATGAAGAAAAAAAAAAAGATTGTAAGTGTGTTATGACTAATTATTCATTTTGTATCCACTTTATCCATGGTCGGGTCGCACTTCCTCCAGCTCTTCAGAGACAGGCCTTTTCCAAAACCTCTCCATTATTTATAAGCACTGACGCTCAAAGTTCTGTCTGGAACAGACCGAGCAGCAGCAGAAGTGGCTGATCAGCTCCTTCAGTGAGTTTGCATCGATGCAGCTCCTCTTGACCTGAAGGAGCAGCAGCTCTGCTCCAAGCTTTTCCTCCATCTTTAGAAATGATAAATGCATTAAGATTTTTATTTTTATTTTGCATTGAAGGTATTAAAGGGATATTTCAGGATTTTTGACATTGGGCCTCATTTCCTAGTTATCCAGAGTGTTGTTGATGTCTGAAGATATTTTTTTCTTAAAGTCATGCAGTTCTTATATTTGAAGAGTCTAGTGGCGCTAGGCTAGGGCAAGGCTAAAGCATTTCTATGGTATCAGTTAGCCTGCATTAAACAGTCTGACCCACTCCACAGTGCACCTGAGGCAAATCACTTATAACACCAGACTAACCATATAAATAGAATAATTTTAACCATTTTGCATTTAAAATAACTTATATTTGAGCAGCATCAGCTTCGTGGCTGTAAGCTAACGCAGCGGTGGAGTGATCTGCAAGAAAATAGTCCCTCAAAATGCGGTAATTCATGTGATACAAGGTCAGTTATATTTCAAACATGATTCTATTAACACAGACATTTATATGGTTAGTCTGGTGTTATAAGTGATTTACCTCAGGTGCACTGTGGAGTGGGTCAGACTGTTTTTAATGCAGGCTAACTGATACCATAGAAATGCACTAGCCTTGCCCTAGCCTAGCGCCACTAGACTCTTCAAATATAAGAACTGCATGAATTAAAAATATATAAATCACTCCAGACATCAACAACACTCTGGATAACTAGGAAATGAGGCCCAAGGTCAATAATCCTGAAATATCCCTTTAAATATATTATTTTTATGCATTAAAATAAAACGCTGTCTGTTCGGGCTTATTCACCGAGGTGCTGGTTCTGGTGCCGGGTCGGTTCTGTACTGAGTAGGGATTCTTCCGAATTCCTCCCATAATATCCTGTATATGTCCTGATCCTAGCTCCTATTCCCTTGTCACGTGATAAGGTCAACCGTTATCTCAGTCTTTAAAACGTAAACCAAATCACTATTTTGGCGGCAACATAATGGCAGGAACGAGTCAATGAGCTTTATTAAAATACAACATTAGTAAGCATAAACAAGAGTACAGTGCTAACTCCCCTAATGGTGAATTGAGCCACAATTTGTAAGAAAAGTTCTGTGACGTCATCAAAGTACAAAGTTATTATTAAAACGGCTCCAGGGCCTTTGCTAAGAATGAAGCGACAGGAAGTCTCTGTAGCGCCTCGACAGCGCCTCCAGCTGGTCGGCTGTAAAAACAACAAAGGCATTGACAGTGTGGATAACTGAGGTAATTCAGAGTTTATTCCAAACGTCCGGTTTCACTCACGCAGCGTGTGCTTCGCTCCTCGGCTCCAGTACCGCGGCTCTGTCTGCAGGTGGCGCACTTCTTCAGTCATCGCTCCAGACGCCTCCGACAGTTCATCCAACGTCTCCAGCTCCTGCGACAGAAGTTTATGTTTGTATTGATTTTTCAAACAAATCATGTCTTAAGCTCCCAAACAACAAACTGAACTGGAGTTTATGACCTTAAAGCTTCATGACGTTTGTTTGTGGTGATTTCACAAAAGCTTTAATGAAACAAAGGTCCGTGTTCAGTGATCAAGTGTAGCGATGGGCTTTCCTGGCTTCATCCTGTTTGAACACTGACCTCCTGTGGACTAACTTTAATAATACTCACATTTACTCATACACATTTTGGAGAAACTGTACTTATTAGAGTCGTTATCATTCCTACTTCTACTTCAAGTATCTTTACTCTTATTTCAGTAAAAAATAATTAAAAAAGTGCCACTGTGAGTAAATGCCAAACCTAAAATATCTGTAGTTTGTGTTTTGTGCTTCTTTTTCCTTCAGAAATAAACATATTTTAATACATTTTTATGGTATTTTCTTTGCAAATATTATGAGTTTTGACTGAAACATGAATCAGACTTTTACTCAAACAGTTACTCACTCAAGTAACATTTCTCCAAGTACTTTTTTAGTTTTACTTGAGCTTCAGGAAGAGCGATACAAGCTAATATTGTGTGAAGGGAGGCACCGATCCGATACTGGTATCAGATATTGGAGCGATACTGGAAAATACTTGAATATCCGATACTGAACTGATACTCGTTTTGTCTCTCACCGCTTTAAAAACACAACTTTTCCCACCTAAATCTAAGTCAATATGGACATGCTGTATGTCATTTTGAAGCTAAGAACCTGGAGAATTTAGATTTTTTTTACCTCCGCAAATGTATTTCTGATCACGACACAAAATAACGTGGCTAGCATGCATGCTAATGCTAACATCAATAATCAAGACTGGGACATAAACTATGATTGGATCACCTAAAGTCATAAAATAAAATTGACCACTGCTGGAATGGCCAAGTGTTTGTATTTTAGTTTATGAAATAACTGATCGAACATACAGGTGCTCGTCATATAATTAGATCATCATGAAAAAGTGCATTCACTTCTCTTATTGGACTTAAACTGTGAAACTAATATATGAGAGGCTCATTACATGCAAAGTGACATATGTATAGCCTTTATTTGTTATAATTTTTGATTATTATGGCTCAGCTTGTAAAAACCCCAAATAAAAAATTTCATACAATTAGAATATTTTGAAAATGGACTGTGAGCCATAATCATCACAATTATAACGAAAGAAAAGGCTTGACACATGTAATGAGTCTATATCATATATTAGTTTCACATTTGAAGTTGAATTACAGATGATATTCTAATTATTTGACGAGCACCTGTATTTGTAATGATCAGATCACTTTATGTGAGTTGTTTATATTAATATACTCTAAATTGTGTGTCATACACCTGAGGATATTTAGTGTAAGAAAGTCCAGTAATTCTTGTCTAATGGTTTTCCATTACAGTTTATTAATAAATAGCCTATAATTGATAAACATCTCGTTTGCAAGAAAAGATCAGACTGTATTGATGTCACACTGGAGAAAAGACGACCATTCACTTATTCACTTAGAGACACTTTTAATGAAGCCTCTTGGTATCGATTAAATATCGGCAGATACTCAAACCCCAGTATCGGTATCGGAAGCAGAAAAGCTGGATTGTTGTATCTCTAGTTGTTTGCTTCATGTTTCTTCTCCCACAAGGACAAAGCACAGACCTGTTCCTTTGAATTTAAATATGAGGCTCTTTCAAACTATCTCTGGAAGTTTTGCCTTTAGTCTCGTCTTTTCATGAGTATTTAGTGTTCAGGAGTTGATGAAAATATCTTGAGATTTTAGTTACAGTTTTTGTCTCATTAACTACTTTTAGTAATTAGTTTAGTAGATACTCATTTAGTGGTGGCTCTAATTTGTATAGTTTTGGTTTTATGATCTTATGTGCAGCACTTTGGAAACGTTTTGTTGTTTAAATGTGCTATACAAATAAAGTGGATTAAGTTTTAGTCTAATTTTAGTCAAAAATAAGACTAGAAACATGCGTCTGAAACACGTGTGCTTCTTACCGCGGTGAGCGCCGACAGCAGCTCGTGCACTCTCTTGAAAACGCCGGTGTCGGGGCTGAAGCCAGGGGGCGCTCTGTTGCAGTAGGCTTTCAGGTCGGTGTCGTAGACGTGGCTAAACGCCGCCATCATCTGGTGGAGGTCCCCAACCGCGACTCGCAGGGCGCTGGGAGAAGCCGGCCCCGGACTGCGGATCCTTCAGGAAGTCACACTAGAGAGAAATTAACAATAAAGGTGTTATTGCAGAACTAACCTCTAACTAACCGCATTTTCTCCAGTTCGGCTTTACCCAAATCTAAAAGCTTATTTTTTTTCACTTTTTAGTCGCTTTTTTATTGTGTTATTCTGGCACGTTTTGGTCACTTTTTTTGACATTTGTTCTTCCCGTTTTCTCTGTTTTTTTTGTTAACAGCCTGTAGGTCCAGAGCAATGCCTCATTTGAAAGCTAAGACCTTGAAAATATGTATATGATCTGTGTGAGTAAAACACAGCTTACAGGAGGTGGACGGCTGGTAACTGGCTAAATGATTTTCCCAAGTATTTTCCCCACAGACTTTTCTGAATGATATTCACTCTTTAAAAAAAGTATATGTAAATAAAATATACCGTAAATCCTCTAATATAGGCCGGGGCCTTTATTTACTCAAGCGCATGGAGGACCAGGCCTTTATTGGAACCAGGCCAAAATTAGAGACAGGCCTTTATTTCTATTTGAGGAAAACGGACGACCAGGAAAATGAAGAAAAACTAGATTTTTGTCCATTTGAACCTAAAATATTAGGTTCATTTATAAATTAACATTTCAAACACTCTCCCAGCGGCTGGAACATTGACGCTTTTTATTTTGTAGGAGCAACAGGAAGCGTTTCGCACTGACATCAATGTCAGTGCAGGTTTCTCTACTCTCGTTTTTACCGCGGATTTGGGATTATTTGTTGTTATCTGGTGTAAAGGCGAGTTTCGACGGAGCGTTTGTGTTTGTGATCGATCATAAACAGACCCGAGAGAAGACGAGACGCTCGCACCGATCGGAGGAGTTATTTTGAGGCGTGGCACTGACCTGCACATGGAGCCGCTGATGGTGACTTTATTAAAACCCTGGAGGGTCACACAACATTTGTTGCTTGCCCTGTTTCCAAAAATAGTCACAGAAGGTTTGAAAAGTGGCTAAATCTGTCTCAAAGTTACGCTTGGATCAGCTCCGCAGCGTTCCCTCTCTCGGCCTGGGTTCCAGTTTGTTTACTTCCTGCACGTGAGTTATCGTTTACACGAGTATGAGACAAATTCCTATAAAGTTAAATTATCACCCAACCCCAGTTTCTAATAACAGCCCCGGCCTAAATTAGAGACCGGCTTTTAATTGTCTCCGCCAGCAGCGAGCCCGGCCACTGTTGGAGACCCGGCCGGTAATGGAATACAGGCCAGTATTAGAGGATTTACGGTAAATAAGTGCTTTATTTGTCTTTGTACAACGAAATAGTGTTCAGGTGTTAGTCCTGAGCCGCTGTGGGCCGACCTGACCCGCATGTTTATGGAGGTAGAGGAAACCTGGCTGCCTTCAGTCTCCTCTGATCCTCTGAAACGGTGCACCGCCTCTTGGGTTTGTCCCTGTTTCAGAGCGTGGTGTCCTGCACTGGTCAGCTCCACCTCCTCCTGCGCAGCTCCCTCCGCTCCACAACAGTCTTTCACCGTCTTCTGGGAGGAGCTTAGCAGTTCATCTGTTTTATTCTCCAGTGAACGTCCATTAGCCTGAACAATAGTAGGAGAGAAGGCTTGCGTGGCTTAGCTGTGAGTCTTGCCCGGATTCCTCATCGTTTGTCCCTTTTTTTGTTTCCTGTAGCTCCTCTTGTGACGCCTCCTCTGTGCTGCAGGTGTGGAGGCTCTCGGTGCCTCTTCAGTGTTTCAGAAGAAGAAATGTGTAGGTCTCAAATGTGTTTAGTTCATAAGCTGCTGTTTGTTTACTTTTAAAAAGCCGATTCTTCAGGAGCATCATGGACTCGCTGCAGGAAAGAACCTCCACAAAAACACACGGCAAAGACGCACAAAAGCAACAGTGACCACAAATGCAATTCGCAGAAAAAGGCAAAAAATTCAGCTGTACCAAGAGAGAGGGAGGTTGCCTCTTGTTTACATGTCGCCATATCATTACACAACAGGGCAAACTGGTGCCTTCACTGCTGTGTAACTCAGCATGAGGGGTTCAGTGTCAGCTAATCTTTACTCATTTTTATTTATTTATTTGTTTATTTGGTCGGGTCAGTGCGTGTTGATGAACACACATGGGACTCATGCATGTAAACACGCCACGCCGGATTGTAGCCGTGAGCTAATTTATTTATTTGAGCTATTATTTACAGTGCGTTATCATATACAATATTTACATCATTTTATTTACATTATCACAAAAAGAAACTCAAGAAAAAATAAAATAACTCAAAAGGAGTAGGCAGAAGCAAGAAAGCTTATAAGTGCCCACCCCAATTTGCATCCGTTGTCCCACACTCACACTCTCAAACACACGCTCATTCATCTCAGCCTATTGTACATGTTTTTAGTTGATTCATGTAAAAACAGACCTCTGAGTGGAGCTGCTCCAGAGCGGACTGTGTTGAAAGCAGCAGAGCCGTGACCTCGGACTCTTCTCTCGGCGTCTTCTGAGCGGCTTTTGTTCCTTTGTACAAAGCTCTGACCGACAGAAAACAAAGTCAACACATAAAAACTAAAGTTAATTACAATCGAATAAATCTGAATCGACTCCATTAACAAATCCCAAAGATTACCATTATTATTATTATCATCATTATTCTTATTTTATTGTAAAGATTTGTGTTATTGTTGTTATTATGGTTCTTGTTGGGATTCGTGAGAATTATTAAGACTACAACTGAGTTTTGTGTTGTTATTATTATCACTACCACTATTATCAATACCGCCATTATTATTATTATTACTATTTTTATTATTATTACCATTATTATTTCCCCCCGGCTCCAGTGTGATAGGAGAATGAACCGATTTTCCCCTCAGTGCCCACCCATTGGAGAGGTAATAATGGTAATAGTGGTGGTAATGATAATAGTGGTAGTGATAATAATAATAATACAGTCTGTATAATTCTCACGAATCCCAACAAGAACCACTCAACAACAGAGGTAGTGACGATCGAAGCAATACTTGTTTTAAAGCCAAGATGACATCTCAAAACAAACATATGTCTTGAGTTTTGTCCTCATATTTTACTACATTGAACCATACGTTTGTAGATTATGTCCAACATGTTTAGAACAAAAGGAAACGTACCTAACCACACACATACAGACACACATACACTACACGTTATTGTTTTTATGTTGTCTTTGTTGCATTCCATTTCCTTTACTGTACTGTCTCATGTCATTGTATCGTCTCGTGAGTCTGTAAGTGTTATGTGTATCTGCATTACTAAATAAATTTAATTAAAAAAAAATATCCCAAAGATTAAATATCCTGTCTTAATGTATAAAGCTGCTAACTGTAGTTTACAGCTCTACAAACATCTACAAACATGTTCTCATATACTTTTCATTCTTGTATTACCTTCATTTCAGTCTTTCTTATCTCAGATTGTGCACACAGTGAACTGGATCTTCATTTTAAAACATAAACGGCAAATGCAAAACTTGTCAGACAAATGTAAATCTTGTGCAAACGATGCAGTTGTTTTCATAGGCCGTGTGCACGTTCAAGAACTGGATTTCTAAACAACAACAAAATGTCCTCGTAACGACCTCATAAACATTCACTTGAGATTTTGAAGACATTTAAATGGAATGAATGGATGAGCTCGATAGTTTAGTTTATACCTGATGTGAGCCGGCCACGGGTCCAGCGCAGGCGTGTGCATCAGGCAGAGCTGAGGCAGGTTCTCGGGGGAGTACAGCTCGTTCAGGAGGAGCTCCACGTCCGTGTGGTTTTCACTCGATTTTCCAGAACCGGGAACGAGAATCAAGAGCTGCTTCATAAACTGCAGCTGCCTGAGGGGGCTCTGGGCTCCCTGCAGAAACATCAACACTTTACCTTTACTTTTCTAAGGAAGAATGTTGTTGCTCTCAACGGGTGTCTTTCTATTGCTCAAAATTACAAATAGAGAATTAGGGTAGGCGAGCTATGGATCTGTTGAGAGGGATCCTCCCAACGGGCTCGTAATCCTCGTCTTTTAACGCACCACACAGCATAGGAACATCATCTACAAAATCAGCTAGGGCGGCACGGTAGTACAGTGGTTAGTGCTCATGCTTCACAGCTAGAAGATCCGGGTTCGATTCCCACCAGGGACGGGGCCTTTCTGTGTGGAGTTTGCATGTTCTCCCCGTGTCTGCGTAGGTTTTCTCCGGGTACTCCGATTTCCCCTACCACTAAAAACATGTACAATAGGCCAGGATGAATGAGAGTGTGTTTGAGAGTGCACATGGGGGACGACGGATGGAAATTAGCCCAAGGCTACAATCCGGTGTGGCTTGTTCAATAACTTGCACTGTCCCTACCAAATAAACCAATAAATAAAAATAAATAACAAAAAGTTACCGCAGCTGCGTAGGGGTTTGTTGATGAGGAGCTTTTTAACGCACTACACTAATGAATGTACATAATAATATTCACGGAGTATAATATGTATATTAATCTGTCTTTTTAACATAAAACTAGTGACTTTTTGGTAATGCTAACAATGTTACCATGGTAACCATCTGAAAGAAATGTTATGATCTCCTTTTGTTGCTTTGTACTAGACTTCGTACATGAAACTAGACCGTTGTTGATGTACGAACACTTCAAACAGTGTTTTGTAAATTATAGTTCTTTGTAAATACTTTGTAAGTAAATGTAGCATTATCATAGTTGTTTTGTAATTAGTTGTTACGTAATCAGTATTGCTCTGTTTTGGGGTATGGTCGGATGCTGTGGGTGTGTAGGGTCTGTTTTGTTTTGCTGTTGTTTCCTTGTTGCTGTTTTGTTCCTTTGTTGTTCCACTATGTTCTTGTGAAATGATGATTTTAATTGTATTGATTTTGGGGGTGGAGCTTATAAGCTCTTGCTTCAGCCCACTCCTTTTGAGCAGAATGTTTGCTGCTCAAATAAACAAATAAACTAAACTAAACCAAACCTCAGCGTTATGTGCGTGTGCTTTAGTGATCAAACTAAATGGATGTGACATGGTCGTCTTCTTTTGCTGTATTGGGGAACATAGTTTACCATGATAAACATTCAAATTGGTTCATCCAGCATCAATTACTGAGCAGTGATCGTTGGATTTAGTTTTAGTATGTTATGTAGTTTTAGTTGACTAAATCTAAAACAAGCGTAGTTAACTTCACACAGCAAGACTGAGCGCTTCTGGAGATCCTTCATCCCTGCTGCAATTCGATTTTATAATGATCATTGCTGATGTAAATGTGTGGAGGTTTAGCTTCAGTACTTTTTATTATATTTGTATTGTCTTTTTATCCGTATTGCTACTGAATGACAACTGAATTTCCCCTTGCTGGGATTAATAAAGTATTTATTTTATCTATCTATCTATCTACATTTAAATTATTTTATTCAAATCATAGTTAATGATATTCTTTGCTTCATGTTTCTTCTCTCACACGGACAAAGCACAGACTTGTTGATTTGACTGATTTTAGTCTTAGTTTTAGCCTCATTAATGACTTTTAATCTATCAGCTGCTTTTTATCATCTAAAAACATTTCCAAGATCAGAGGCATATAAACTAGAGGTGGGTCATATCGTATCGCATATTGTTATCGTGATATCATTTTTTGATATCGTTGTCATTTTTGATATCATTGTGGACACGATATAATTCATGTTACGCTCAGCATAAACACTGACTGTAGAACACGGGGACAGGTGCTTAAACAGTGAAATGAAATGAAGGATGTAAACTGCTTGAGTATATTTGCGAGGAAATTAGTATGCCGTTAAAAAGAAAATGAATAAAATATCACTGAATTAATCTTCCCAATAGGTGTAACCTATTGGGAATTTTGAAGTAATTTTGAAGTAATTTGTCCATTATCAATTATATCGTCAAATATATCGTTATCGTGATATTTCTTTTTTATATCGTGATATAGATTTTAGGCCATATCGCCCTGTCCTAACTGTAACACTGTTAGAGCTGCAGAACATCCAGAACGCTGCTGCTCGAGTCCTGACAAGAACCAGGAAATACCACCATATTAGTCCAGTGCTCCGGTCTCTGCACTGGCTTCCTGTCACTCAGAGAATAGAATTTAAAACAGCTCTGCTTGTGTACAAGTCTTTTCATGGTTTAGCACCAAAGTCCATCTCTGACATGTTAGAGCCGTATGAACCATCTCGGGCCCTGAGAACTTCAGGGAGGGGTCTCCTGGTGGTTCCCAGAGTCAGGACTAAACACGGTCAGGCTAAAGCTACGAGGGCAGGGCGATACACTATTGTCACGATCCAATACGTATTGTGAGTAAGTAATTATGATTGAGGTAATATGTTTACCTTAAAATGTGTAAAAAGATAAAGGCCATTTGACATTTATTCAAGTGTTGAGATTGAAAAGTGCACAAAACACAAAATCTAACTGATGTGTAACTGTTACTGGAAAACAAAAGGAGTGTGTTTTAAAATACACAAGTATTGATAGTATTGCAATACTTGATAAAGTAACATCGCAGCACAAAGTATTGACATTCTGTCTCAGTCCTAAAAGCTCCTTGAAGATGTGAGACAAGCCTCAACTCTGACATTGTTCAAATCCAGGCTTTTTACCCGTGAATATGATACTATCTGCACTCTTGCTTTTTACTGTAACTAATTAATTAGTTAATATTGATGTTTTATGGATTGATTTTCTTGAAATTTTACGTCACTGTGAAGCACTTTGAACTTTTGAACCTTGTGTATGAACTGTGCTCTTACCCGGATAAGATCCACATCTGTAGCTTTGCACAACATGAGCTCTTGTCCAAATGAAGCCATCTCTGTGAAAATAATAACATTAATAATTAACCGATGCTGTGTCGCTCTTTGGAGTGTGGGAGTGATACCTTTCGTCAGAAGATCAGGGTCTTTGGATCTTGCTGCCAGTGCTTTACAATTCAAGAAGTTCGGGTTGATGCTGGAATTACAAGCAGATGTTAACGCTGTATAACCTTTTGTGTGTGTTCGTTTTTTCATGTCACCTGCTGCAGATCCAGGCCAGTATGTCGGTGCGGTGCTGGGAGGGAGAGCACAGCAGCTGCAGCATACTCTCCTCCTCCTGCAGGAAAAGACCCTCCACCAGCGGGCAGGACGCAGCCTACGGACAGATTCAGAATAAACATAATATTTCCACTTCGAGGGGAGACAGATCGGGGGAAAAATTGACAAATAAACTTTATTTATTGAGCGACTTTGCTAGAGATGATCTCACTTTCATATTAAAACATAAATAAAAGGTCTTGGACAAATATGGTTCATAAGAGTGGACAAGCTAGACCTATTAAAATGCTTTCCACAAAGTCCAAACCAGGCACCGTTTCTGCCACAGGAGGAGCTCATAACTGAGATTGACTAGAGTTTCTTCAATTGCTCAGCCTTTACATTTACATACATGTAAAAAAAAAGTAAATGTAAATAAAGTAAAATAAAAAGTGAAGCTTTTTTATACTATATTTTATTATCATTGTTTATTTAGTTTGTTTTATTTGCATAACCTAGTGAATGTAGTTTATTTTTATACTTTATATTATTGGTGATCTCCGAGTTTGTAAAGCCTTTACACATAGACAATAAAAAAACATTCCAGGGCTTGTACAGGCGGCAGCAAGTCAAATTTAATGTTTTTCAATGCCATTTTATTGCCTAAATACTGTATTTTTAATGCCACAAACACAAAAATCTTGGCATATTTCATTCGTATGATTCGTAAACATTCAATCAAACAGGAGAATCAGGGAACATTTTTATATTCATAACTAAAAATTGGACAATGGAAAACTTTTGATTAAAACATTTAGTAAAATTTCAGTCAGAACCGCAGTTTTAGACCATAGTTTTTTCGTGTGTGACTTTTAAGGCCTTCATTTTACCATATTTCATTTAATGACTTGCCCCGCGGAAACCCAGATACATCTGATTCAGGAACAAATGATGAACAAGACCATTTGGACAGTCGTTCTAGAATCTTGGCCAAGTTATATCATGTTTCTGTTTTTTTTCTATTATACTAAACAATCATCAATGATGTTTATTACACTAAAACAAGCAAGAATGTTATAACTAATCGAATTGAGGCTAGTAATATCATAGAATTGTTAGGTAGTAATCACATAATGCACCTTTTCCACTGTGATTACGAGGCTATAGTTGAAAATCTTTTAACCTCTTAACCCCCACCTGAACCGAGCAAATTTTCTCCAGTTTGGCTTTACCCAAATCTAAAAGCTTCTTGAAATATGAGTCAAAATAGCGACAAAAATTAGACGAAAACGCAACAGAAAAGTGACAAAAAAAGCAATGAAAAAATGTCAAAAAAGTGACGACAATGTGGCAACAATGCGAGGAAAAAGATCCTTCTAGATCACTTTTGTAGGTCTTAGCTTTCAAAGAAGACACTACACTGTTGCTCTCCAGTGAAGAAGCTTTTAGATGTAGGTAAAGCTGAACTGGAGAAAATGCACTTGGCTAAGGCAGGGATTAAGAGGTTAATAAAGGCTATTATTACTTCACCGAGCACATGTTCTCCAGTTCGGCTTTACCCAAATCTAAAAGCTTCTTGACTGGAGAGCAACAGTGTAGTGTCTCATTTGAAAGCTAAGACCTAGGCAAGGCAAGTTTATTTGTAGAGCACAATTCATACACAAGGCAATTCAAAGTGCTTCACAGTTGCAGAAAATTACAAGAAAACAGATAAAATCAATCAATAAAACATCAACATAAAGTTAATCAATTACAGTAAAAGGCAAGAGTGCAGATAAAATACTTTCAGTTTTCATATGCACGGGTAAAAAGAGCTGTTTTCAGCCTGGATTTGAACATTGTCAGAGTTGAGGCCTGTCTCACATCCTCATGAAGACTGTTCCAGATTTTAGCTGCATGAAACTGAAACACAGCCTCACCATGTTTATTATTGACTCTGGGAACCACCAGGAGACCCCTCCCTGAAGTTCTCAGGGCCCGAGATGGTTCATACGGCTCTAACATGTCAGAGATGTACTTTGGTGCTAAACCATGAAAAGACTTGTACACAAGCAGAGCTGTTTTAAATTCTATTCTCTGAGTGACAGGAAGCCAGTGCAGAGACCGGAGCACTGGACTAATGTGGTCGTATTTCCTGGTTCTTGTCAGGACTCGAGCAGCAGCGTTCTGGATGTTCTGCAGCTCTAACAGCTCGTTTAGAAAGGCCAGTGAGCAGCCGTTACAGTAGTCTAACCTGCTGGAGACAAATGCATGGATGAGTCTCTCTAAGTCTGGTTTTGACACTATTCCTCTGATCTTAGCAATGTTTTTCAGATGGTAAAAACCTATGTGGCTGTTTCACCTACAAGAGTGATCATAACTTTTTTTGTCACGTCGTAACCGCGTTTTTGTCACTTTTTTGTCGTGTTTTCGTCTCTTTTTTTCGTCTCTTTATTGTTGCGTTTTGTCCGTTTTTGTTGCTTTTTCATTGCTTTTTTTGTCGCCTTTTCATCCTCGTTTTCGTTGCTATTTTGAAGCCATTTTTTGTTGAAACTTTTAGATTTGGATAAAGCCAAACTGGAGAAAATGCACTTGGCTAAGGCAGGGGTTAAGAGGTTAATAAAGGCTATTATTAAACATTGCGTAAAACAACCAACAAAACTAGTACGTGCACAGACTGCGATTATTCTGGCTTTTATAACTAAAGCAGCCGCTACGTCCATTGACTTTTACATGCGTCGTTTCCACAACAGCAAAAACATGAATAAAACACCTCTCCCCGTGAATGAAATGCTTTAGTTTACCTGTAATAAGCTGTAAATCTGACGTGCGAGTTGTTTTTCTTTCGAAGCACCCGCCATTTCTAACACCAACATCAAAACAACAGTCGCGGAATATTTACGTCATTTCCTGGTTACGGTGTAAGCTAGTTGCTAACATCAGGTAACGTGAAATTATTCCCTGAAATAGAGTTTTGCCTCCGGTAGCTGCGGATTATGAGATGTTTTTGTCTTTGCCCAAGCAGGTTTGATCCAGCGGCGTGTCTTACGTGTTTGTTTTGAGTTTAGAAATGAAGAGAAAGAGGAGCGCGGAGGAGAAGAAGCGCCATGTGATGGTGGCGTGGACGAACAAGGCGGAGTGGGACCAAGTGCGGGAGAACCTTTACTCCAGTGACACAGCCCTGCAGAAACGCGCTCTCGGCAGGTGATAAAGATAAACTAAAAACACTGCCCCCTTGTTCATCTTTTAAGTGATAAATCGGTTTATTAGCTCAATCTGACACAATGAAGCTGATCTCCATGGTAACGCAGGACAGTCAGCGCCATTCTGGGCTATATCTAATTAACCTCTTAACCGATCACATTTTCGCCAGTTCGGCTTCACCCAAATCTAAAATGTTACGGCCTGTAGACCAGAACAACGCCTCACTTGAAAGCTAAGACCTACAAAAACTGATTGTGACTTTTTTGTTGCATTGTTGCCTCTTTTTAGTCTGGTTTTCGTAGTTTTTTTTTTTGGCAGTGTCTATAGAACCGGTCGACAGCTACAAACTCTTTTTGCTATTTTGCCGTCTCCTTATGACGCCCCGTCATTCCGACACGGAGTTTACAAACTAACCCTAACCTTACCTTAGCCCTAACCTTGGGGATAGTGGAGTTTACAAACTAACCCTAACCTTACCTTAGCCCTAACCTTAGGGATAGTGGAGTTTACAAACTAACCCTAACCTTACCTTAGCCCTAACCTTAGGGATAGTGGAGTTTACAAACTAACCCTAACCTTACCTTAGCCCTAACCTTGGGGATAGTGGAGTTTACAAACTAACCCTAACCTTACCTTAGCCCTAACCTTAAGGATAGTGGAGTTTACAAACTAATCCTAACCTTACCTTAGCCCTAACCTTGGGGATAGTGGAGTTTACAAACTAACCCTAACCTTACCTTAGCCCTAACCTTAGGGATAGTGGAGTTTACAAACTAACCCTAACCTTACCTTAGCCCTAACCTTGGGGATAGTGGAGTTTACAAACTAATCCTAACCTTACTTTAGCCCTAACCTTAAGGATAGTGGAGTTTATAATCACGGGTATCAAATAGTGTCGGATTTGCAGGACGTCGCAGTAGAGGGGTTTCGGAATGACGGGTCGACCCCACCTTTTCCTACTTTAATCCAAACCATTTTCCTAACCTTTACTTAAATTCTTTTCAGTTTCTGAACGCAAGCGTTTTCCAACTCCTGGCCCTAATCTTAGCGAGTTAGATACGTCCATATCAAACATGTGTGACAGCAAAATAGCCGGGGAGTTGCGGGAACCGTCCAACGGAATCGTAGACACTTTGCTTTCTTCATCACTTCATGTTTTAGTCTGGTCATCATTTAATCCCTGACCTCCCTCCTCAGGATCTCCGCGTGGAGGAGTCGCTCCGGGCGGAACCTGCCGGTGGCCGTGGAATGTACAGCAGACCTGGTCCGGTGCCAGGTGCCGGACCGATGCGCCCAGCTGGATGGCCTTGACCTGCAGCTGATGTACGGGACGGCCCTGACGCGGTTCGTGAACCTAATCACCGAGAAGCAGCAGGGCCGCATGGCTCGGCCGCTCCACCATCTCGCTGGTGAGTACAGGGGCAAAGATTATGTCACAATTTAAAGGTGCATTATCGAACTTTTTATGTGATTTTATTTTTTAATTTATGACGCCTCTACTTCCCAGCACAGTGGTCTCTATGATGCTCCAGGATAAATTGTTTTTAGAGTTTCAGGTAGGTTTTCACTGCTGACCTACAAAACAATTGATCCTGGAGCGTTGTAGAGGCCACTAATTAGGGCCCGACCGATGTGGATTTTTGGGGTCCGATATGAAAACTGATATGAAGGGGGTTGGCCGATAGCCAATGTCACAGGTTACATTAACCGAAAATTCTCTGTCATTTACGGAATATTTTAAGCTTTGACGGAACATTTCAAAGGCCGTCTGTCATTTTGAAGGATTGAAAATCAAGCCGTGATTAAAATAAAGATGCAGCGCTGCTGTCTCTCTCTCAAAGCAGCTTCACTGTTTCACTTGTATCACTGCCTATCTAGCTAACTTTCTGGGCGCTAACAACAACACGGGGAAGAAAACACGATGCAAATGCAGTTAAAGGCTAATAATATCCTTCTCATCTGGAGCTGCTCTTTAACTTTAACTCTCGTAAGCCTCAGAACGAGCTCATCTATTTCTCTCTCTCTTTCCCTCCCATGTGTGTTTCTGTGCGCGGCGCGTAGTGCAGTGATGCGAACTGCTAAATATTGTCCCGTTCACCCGCTGTTTCTTAAACATTAATGTTAAAATCAAGAAAAAGCAAATAATAAGCTCCACTTTACATTTGTGTTAGTGTAATGTGAGCCTTGATATTGATGAGCTGATGACGCTCTGAATAAGTCGTCCTCCACTGAGACTTTCACGCACGAGTTCAAACACATGTCTGTAGCAAAATTTGTGTTCCATGATTGTTCAGATGTTTAGTTTAACTCCATTTATCCAGCGAGCTCACATTTTTCCTAACATACACAACATGCAGCCTATAGGCTATGTAAATGGGTCTTTAAAAATGGCTTATGATGCGAGATTAATTCATGAAGGATAAAAATAGTCCATGACGGATTTTTTATAACCCTGCCCGTCAAAATGAAGGAGAGAAATTATCCCTAGTGAAACCACTGGTCGATATATAGGCCGATATTTTAAGTAATTTCATTTGATGTAATACTTTGTTTATATCTCAAATAGCCTATAGTTAAACATTTATTATTATAAATATGGCTGATGCTGATATGCATCGCTGAAAATTGGCCAAATTTAAAAAAATATCTCGTCAATAATCCTGTGTCTGAAGCTTCTAAACGTGTCAGTGTTGAACTGTGACAGCAGGGGGCGCTGTATGAGGGGCATAGGGCTGATTTATTCACGACATTCATGTTTAGTATTTCTGTCAGAGGGAGCTCGTTTGAAAGACAAAAATTAGCAGATTCCAAAACAATATAATATTTCATAAACATAAAATGTATAAAATAGGGAACAAACGTTTGACCGATCTTCACCACAATGTTTCTTCGCTCCCCTGAGATCGAGGAGGTTGTGGAGGCTCATTTTAAAGCTCTGACTGAGCTTTTTCCAGTGTAAACGGGAAGTCTCAATCATTTTCGGCCGATATTGAAAATACTCAAATATCAGCCCAACGTATCATCCGATATATCGGTCGGGTCCCTGATGGAAAGTGAAGGTGCCATTCTAATCACTCATACAGCCAGTGGGTCACATGAAGTTCATTTACACACAAATATCTGTGGTTTTTGCATAAAAAGTTCCATAATGCACCTTTAAAGGAATAGGCCACCGTTTTCACATACTGAGATACCTGAGCTTAGACGAGTTCATTTGTACCTGTCTGGTCTCCACGTGTGCCTTCAGTAACATAAACACAGCACAGACGGCGTTAGCATTTAGCCTCTCTCTTCTCCTCTATAGCTCCAAACGAGGTGAAGATAGAAGCTACCAAACTCTTCCATGTTTTCCCTATTTAAATATGGTTACGTGAAGTGTTACACTACAAAGTATAATTACACAAAATTAAACAATGTGGATTTTCTAAGCGGATAAAAAGGGGAACTATATTGTAAGGCGTAATAATACCAGGAGTAATTCGGCATCCGCACAGTAAAGTGAAGATATCACTGTGCGGATGCCGAATTACTCCTGGTATTATTACGCCTTACAATATAGTTCCCCTTTTTATCCGCTTAGAAAATCCACATTGTTTAATTTTGTGTAATTATACTTTATAGTGTAACACTGTACGTAACCATATTCAAGAGCATTAAAATCTGTCATATGCACTTTAAGGTCAAAAGCGCAACATGACATTTCCGTTAAGTCCCAGGTTTTGTAAACCCACAGGCCCTGATGCTGATACCTGCATAAACCTTTTTTTTTCCTACTATGTTGCCAAGCTCTTTGTTTCATTGAAGAGAAAAACATAGTTTAGTTCAAACCCACCACAGTCTAGATCCACTTTTTGTCCAGTTCACTCAAAGTTGGCTTTGTTGAGCTTTAAACTAAGCGTTTGCTCTTGTGCAAAAGGAGCCTGTGCCAAAGGGGATCAGTACCATAGTCATTTGTGCACTTTAACTCACACAGCATTCTCTCATTTACATAATCCTATTTTAGGGCCCTAATATTGTAATGCAGGAATTTCTAATTAGGTGTAACAATCTGACGTAACACTCTCTCGTTTGTAGGTAAACTGAAAATCCCCGTGTGGATCGTGTACCTGAGGCACGGCTTCACCCACGGGACGATGCCGAGTCTAAACTGGTGCCGTAAAGGCTGCGTCACGGCCCTGGAGTGGCTGCAGCAGCACTACTGGTCCCGGCAGCTCGGGGGCGACTGGGGCCCGCAGTCTGACGAGGAGGACGAGGACGACGGCAAAGACGAGGTCACGCGGCAGAAGGAGATGGAGGCCTACAAGAAAGTCCGCGAGCTGTTGATATCCTACGAAAACGAACAGTACCAGGTCCGTTCAGAATCTGCGTCCATCTGTCTCTGAGCCGACAAAATAAAGTAACGCAAGTCTCACGAAAACTCAGGGGGCGCAAATACTCAGGAAGAAGAACAGGGTAATGTGCAAACGGGTTATAGTAAATCCATCACTATGGACATCTGTTCTTTTCAGTTTCCTATATTGTATAGTGTTTATGTGCCGAAAGCAGGAAACGTGTTACATTTTATTCATGGATAGAACATTTTACCTGTGTTTGATTGTATTTAGAGTACAAAGTCAGACATTATTCCCTGATCTTAAATGGTAAGTGGAAAGTCTCCCCATGTTGACGGCTTACTCTCAAAAGCATATGATGATGCTTTGAGTTGTATCAGTTTTTTCTCCCTTTGACATGGCTGTGGTCAATATTAGTCTGGAGTTCACAGTTGAAGTCTTGAGGCCAGTATCCCTGAAAAGGACATTTTGGATCATCTCCATTTGATGTGGCCCAGATTTAAATCCCTCTGAATTAGACTTACAGCTCATTAGCATACTGATAAAAGTATTACAATGAATAAGGATTAATGGCTTACTTTTGTATTGGGCTTTACTGGCTTGAGCTGACTTGAGCTTCTCACAGTTCAACGCTGTTGTCATTGATTCAGTCCACACTCTGGTAAGCTACTGTTGTAGCCACAGCTGCCCTGGGGCAGACTGTTGGAAGCAAAGCTCCCATTTGTGCCATCTAACCCTCCCACCAAATAACATAAAAATGTTTTATTGTAGCTTGTAAAATCAGCATTTTTTTATCCAGCACAGACATTTCGGGTCTGAAGGGGTTAATGTCTAATCTTTTAATGATCCATTTTTTGTATTGCTGTTAATCCTTTGTTACTGTTTTGCTCTTTTATAATATCGCCGCCTGTGCTGTCGTAAGAAACACTGAAATAAATAAATGTGCCTTCCCTTTGCAGGTTTTTGAGGGCGACTCTGCGGGCAAAGAGAAGTGGCCCGCGCCCTTCGCTGAAATGAGCTGGATTCTCGCTGAGATAAAGCAGCTGGCGCTGGAGTCGTGTGATCTCCTCGTAGATGTTTTGCTGGAGGAGGGGTTTCTCATGCCCACGTCGGAGCAGCTCGACACGTTGGGCTGCGGCGCTTTCGACGCGGCCGACTCAAACCCTCAGATTCCCCAAACCTTCCTGCGCTTTTGGCTTCCCCTGCTCAGAACACTCAACTCCCTGGCCTTCATACATCTGCTCCTGGAGAAGCTTTTCACGGAGCTGAAGCAGCTTTGTGGCGAACCCAACGACCACAGAGCGTTCTTCATCTGCGCTTGGATTTCCGAAGTCATTCAGTGCAACGGCAAACAGTCCGACTACCACTTTGAGACCAAGGGGCAGCGAAAGGCGCGTCTGAAAGATCGTATTTTCGTCAACCGCATCCCGCTGAGGTGGCAGCAGCTCCTCAGCGCGTGCATGGACTCGCCCTGCGTCAGCACCCCGCACCTGCTCAAGCTCATCCTGGCCGACATGGAGCACCCTTTGCCCCTCGACACGCAGGAGAATCTACTGAAGCTGTCCTCCATTTACACCCAAAACGAACTCCCCCCGTCCTCGCGCAGAGACCAGCCCATCTACACGCTGGAGAGTTTGCACGAGAAGTTACAGCGGTCCAGGCAAAGGCGAAGCCGAGAGCTGCAAGGGAGCGGCTCTCAGCGCGAAATGTCCGACACCGACGCAGAGAAAGTCCGGCTGCTCAGAGGTTCTGCGTGGCAGCTGTGCACAGACAACATCATGTGGAAGAACTTCCCCCTGGGGAAAGTTCCCGGACAGTCAGACGACCCCGACTGTCTCATGCTGCAGAACTTTACCCTGATGGCGTTTCCCGACCAACCGGCGGACATGGAGGCGCCCAACCTCCACCCGCCCAGAGCCGCGGCTGCAGCGAAGTCTGAAGGCCTGCTCTGGAGCCCCAGCGACATCACCAGAATCAAATCTGGCATGAAACTTTTCTGAAATCACTTCCTCTTGTGTTCCCGCTAAAATGTTATTGCTAATTAATGTCAATCTGTGAAACAAACATGAAATATCTACATGTGTGGACTTTCCTTTTGGTCGTTTACCACCTCCTGCTCCATCTGCGAGAGGAACTCTGTCGTTCTACTGTCTGTAAACAACGATAATCATGTCTTCGGTTAAGCTGTTTGTCGTATGTGACGCGCTGAAGCTGTGCCATAAACTCTTACATTAAAAACAAGCACTTTTGCATTTTGTTCAAGTCTTTCTCAGCCTTACGCAAACTGAAACTTAAGAGAAATGAACCTGGGAGTTTGGGCTGGGCCATATGGACCAAAAGTCATGTCCCGATATATTTAGGTCGATATACGACATATATCCCGATATTTTTTCCGCAGAGTGAGAGCTGTGAAATGAAATGTTAAGTCAAAGTCAAATACGAGTAGTTCTATTGAAAACTCACTATAAAATGTCAATATAAACACTATAACAAAGCTCCGTAAAGTACACATTTAAATAAAAAAATATCTTAAATAAAAATAGCCTATGAAATAAAATAGGTCAGTCTTTTTCTGAGGGCAGCGTTTATATATAAAGAGATGACAAAATAAAGTGCTCAGTTTAAGATAAACCTTTTTTTAAATCAGCTTGAGATTACCTGTTTCTTTTTGTTAACTTAACTTGTCTGAATTTGAAATATCCTGATATACACGATATGGTCTAATTCTAAAAATATATTGATATATCTTAAATATCGATATAACTTAAATATCGATATATTGCCCAGCCCTACTGGGAGTAAATGTCTAAAAATGATCCATATTTGTTTTGCTGAGCATTCGTGTTGAGATTTATGACGTTTAACCAGATAATTATTTAGAATAGTTTAAAATAGAAATGTTTGTCTTTGAGCTCATATCTCCAGATCAGGGTTTACTAAACTTTTCTGCTCGAGATTTTCCACAATTACCGTCCAAACAATCCTGGATTCCCACTGTAAATCTCATTAGTTATATGGATAATTTTAGTCATCTGGATCAGTAATATATATTTACAATGTTTCCAATGAATTATATGTTGAAATCATCTTGACTGTCAGCTCGTCCCGCCTCAGCAGCGATGGCGAGAGGCTCAACAACATAAACATGGTCTAAAACTGCTATGAATTTTGAAATGAAAAATGAATGTAAACCGCTCAAATAAACTAAACTAAGAAACCTTTGCATCAGGACAAAGTCATGACAGTGTGAAAAACCGGACAGAAAATGACACTGAATCCACATTTTTGCACAGATTTGTCCTTTTAAAAGTGCATATGACACATTAGACACAATTTTTGCTAAAACACAGTTAACACGATTATATTTTGCTAAAGATTATTCCCAGTTTTCTTTAGTTTGACCATTTTTGTGATGTTTATGTTTTCACTTCCTTATTGGACACCGACAGGAAGTGACATCGAAGAAGGTAAACAATTTTAAACTGTTGCCGTGCCAACCATGTTAAGTCAATGGGAAATGAATGAGTCAAACTGCTATGGAATGTTTCCTTTTATGTCACTTCCTGTCAGCAGCGTAAAAATTCAAATAAAAATAACTTTTCTGCCCAACATTTCTTCATTAAAATTGCTGCTTCACTAAAAAAAATGATAACTATGCAACTGATGTAATCCATCTAAATAAGTCATATTTTCAAGAGCATTAAAATCTGTCATATGCACTTTAAAGGCATGTGGGCCTAAACTTTGGATCAGCTGCAAACACAGATTATTTCAGTTTATTTGTTGTGTTTAATAAAAGCTTTACTCAAAACATGTTTTTGTGTCTCTCCCATTTCTTCTTGATGCAGACTGAAGTTCTACTTAAGATCCAGCTGATGCAAAATGTGAATTTTCAACTGGTCTTAAACTTTTGATTGGTATTTTGTATTTAGGTAATTTTGTGATGAACACTTTTTACTTACACTACGGTTTGAAGCGTGTATCTTTACATTCTACTCAACTACATGTATTACACAGTGACCTCTTCATCTGTGACTCTAAAGCTGCAGTAAAGCTCTGATCAGAAACATCACAATAATAAAGGCATAAAAGTTGGTACGATTCTTCATTAAAACAGCTGCACCTTTTGACTCTTTCAGTGGTTTAATGTCAGTAAAGAATAAAACTAGCCTGGAAGTTCATAAAACTGATGCTTTATAATTAGATGCAGAGTTTTGTTTCCCACAAATGTCTGAGTTTATGATATAAAAAAGGAGATCAAAGCAAATTTCATCCAAAATCAGGTTTGTGCCTTTAAGCTCCTGTATCTCTGTACTTCCAGCACTGACGTCACAGATGCACTCCGATCCAGCAGGGGGCAGCACGGACATTGTTCACAGCGGCCAAAGGAAAATAACCCAGAAGCGCTTTGACAGAGGTCCATTCATCCATCCACAGCGCGCCGTGAGAGCGCACCGCCACCGGACCAGACCCACAGACCCGCAGACATGTCCGCGTCCACCTCCCCGCCCGGCCCGGGAGAGGACGGCCTGTTCCGGGGATACAAGCCTTTCCAGCCCGAGGAGCACGGCCTGGAGCGCGGCTTCCGTCTCACAGCCTTCTCCGAGCTGAAGGGATGAGGCTGCAAGGTCCCGCAGGAGGCTCTGCTCAGGCTCCTGTCGGGACTGCAGCAACAGGGGCCCGCCGAGGGAGAGGGGGACACGGAGCTGGAGGCGTCCGGGCCCAGGCTGGGTAAGAGATAAGACAGATGTAAAGTCTGATATGCGTCCGGGCTGTTAGGTGAGCAGGTGCAGAGCTAGTTCCGCTTAGACCTCGGACCACAGAGCTCTAACAATGTTACATCACTTATGATCAAATGACCCAATAAGTGCCGTCAGGGCAAATGAAGAGTTCATGGGTCTAAAATGGAGGGCTGCGCGATTTAAAAAAATAAATAAAAACTTTCTCCCGTTTGGCAGCTTTACCCCAATCTAAAAGCTTCTTGAGAAAAGTGCCACAATAGCGTTGGAAACTAACACAGCAAAAAGAAACGGCATAAAAGAGACAGAAACGCTTCAAAAATGTGATAAAACCGCACAAAGAACGCAACAAAAATGTTACAAAATGTATATATTTCTATTGAGCCGTTACACTGTTGCTCTCCAGTCAAGAAGCGTTTGGATTTGGGTAAAGCCGAGCTGGAGAAAATGCGCTCGGCTAAACGCACATTGTAAGTAATGTCAGTAAATTGCATAATAATCACAGAAATGCCTCTGAGCCTGTTCCTACTAATGCGCACAGTTTGTCCGCTTTAAGATGAAACATTCTATCTGCATACAAATGTAGGGGTGGGAACCTCTGGGTACCTCACGATTCGATACGCGATACATGGCTTACGATAACAATAATCTCACGATACGCCGATACTGCGATAATCGATATATTGCATAAAAATAATCTACGATCCATCACGATTTACATGCTACCTTTATTTTAACATACTACATATTATTCATCATTTACATTTCTTTTCATGTGCTTTGTACCACTTTTATAAATGATCCCTGACTTACTCACTGAAAATGGGTCATAGATCTGTCAGTGACTTCATTTACATTTAAATAAACAAGAAACCACAGTCCTGTTTAAAAAGGAATAAATCAACCCCAAATGTATCTTCTTTATAATTATAAAAACTATCATTAAAAGTAATGTATTTGTGTGACAGTGTTTGGTCCAAGTGCTTAAAACTGTAGTGCTGCCCCCTGCTGTCCTGACTGAATTCTTGATCATTATTTGCCTCTATTGACTGTGAAAACAGTGGAGCACTGCTGCCTCATTAATATGCATGACGTTTCTCATTAATATGCATGACGTAATCAAAAGTATCTATCGGAATAAAAAGTATCGATATATTGTCACACTCCTATACAAATGAATAGGAAAGACGGACGCAATACTGAAGTATGGGCAGGCTGCACAATATATCTAAAAAAATATATCGTAATGCATTATTAGGTGATGCAATATATGTATCGCAAGAAGCCACAATATATCGCAACATCACTAAAGTCTTCATCGGACTGAGATCGACACAGTTTTTGCAAACAATGAACAGAACCTAAAAATGTGTAAAAGTTCAGTTTTAGTGAAACTTTACTAATTTTGTTCAGTTTTACCCTTGTTTTGATCCTGATTTTGTGTTTTTTTTTAGACGACTTCTGCTTGCTGCAAAGTTGAGATTCGTGTTTGATTAGAATGGAACATGTCGTGTTGAAATGGTAAAATGTTGCCATAATATCGTGATAGTAGCTGCCGTATCGCATACGTTTCTTTTATCGTTAACTTCTTATAAGATGTTTAGTGGCCACTGGATTTGTATCTGACCCACAAAAAGTTAACTGAATCTGAGTTAGCATTTAGCTCAGAGACATTGTTAGATGCTAATTGATTTGATTTCAGACGAGTCTTTGACCCAAATGTAGTCGAAGGTTGACAACAGCTGTAAACATCTGGATCAGTCACAATATGTGATGATTGATGGCTAATGCTAACGGCTATAGGAAAAACACATTGAACAGGCTAACGGACTAAAATGAATGGTAGTTAATGAGACTAACATTTCTATGACTAAAATCTACAGATATTTCCGTCGACTCATAAAAACTAAATAAAAATGAAGAGACTCCATGTCCTAAAGTGTTTCTGTAACTGCAGTTCGATGAATCAGGTGCTGTGTGATTCTCACAGAGTTTGCTCTGGAACAAAAGAGGAATGTGAAGTTTTGTTGGGAGAGCGAGGAAGCGTAGGATCGATGGTTTGAGGACAGCATGACTTGGCTTTTTTTTTTTCTGTGGGGACTAAGTTCACACACACAAAAATATCTGAGTGAACGGCTCTTATCTTTAACGCCAAATGCTCTTTGACCTCGGCTGTAATTTCTTTTAAAACAGTTCGAGCTCACATGGCAGGAAGTAGAATTTGTATATTGTTGTTGGTGCTGGGTAAACATAGGAATTTTAGATCTGCCATATTTCCACCTGGATGTGACATTAACATGAGCCAGAAACGGGGCAGTGAATGATTTGTGTTTTGTAGTAACTCTTTTACTCCCAGACGCCGCCTTGGCCTGTCGAGAGCAGTGCTTCAGTTTAAACTAAAATCAAAAATTGATCTAATTTAGGAAAACGAAAACTCGACTCGCATATTGACGTCAAACAGCTGCTGTAAAGATGGTAGAATGAGTTGTGGCTGAATACAGTGGACGCGCGTATATGGCGGCGGCGCGCAGCAGCAGGCCGAGATTGTTCGACCCGCCACAACCAGACCCGCCATCAAAGGAGAATTTATGACCCGATCCGCGAGCATGGCTGCGGAGACCGCGGGGGAACCCGCAACCCGCGCATCAGGTGCGCTAATGGCCCCAGCCATGTGTGAAATCCTGCGCGTTTTACAATAGCTACATATTGACAAACGGGATGAAGAAAGATTACGCACGGTTAGAGAAGTGCCCTCCGTGCGCATCCATGTCGTGTAGCTGCTTTGCTGCTGACAGAGAAAGCCGGTGTACTGCATACAAGCTTGTTTCCATTGCCATTTCTGATTGGCCACCAAGCCAGGAACGCGAGATTCAACCATTTTGATTGGCTAATAGGTTTGTCAATCAAATGTCAGGGGCGGGGAAAAAAACCTCAGCCTCCTGAGGTTAGGTTATCCAGGAGTTAAAGCCTCAATATCGATGCGATAAATCGTGCAGCCCTAGTGTGCCTTTTAAAGGTTAAATTATGCGGGGGAAAAAAGTTGATATTTGTGCGTATTTGACCTTGTAGTGACTAGCGGTCGGAACCTCTGGGTGGCTCACGATTCGATACGATACGCGATACATGGCTTATGATAACGATTATCTCACGATACGCCGATACTGCGATAATCGATATATTGCACAAAAATAATACGATACATCACGATTTAAAAAATGCTACTTTTAACCTTTATTTGAACATACTACATATTATTCATCATTTACATTTCTTTTCATGTGCTTTGTACCACTTTTATAAATGATCCCTGACTTACTCACTGAAAATGTGTCATAGATCTGTCAGTGACTTCATTTACATTTAAATAAACAAGAAACCACAGTCCTATTTAAAAAGGAATAAATCAACCCCAAATTAATCTTCTTTATAATTATAAAAACTATCATTAAAAGTAATTTATTTGTGTGACAGTGTTTGGTCCAAGTGCTTAAAACTGTAGTGCTGCCCCCTGCTGGTCTGACTGAATTCTTGATCATTATTTGCCTCTATTGACTGAAAACAGTGGAGCACTGCTGCCTCATTAATATGCATGATGTCATCAAAAGTATCTATCGGAATAAAAAGTATCGGTATCGTATCGTCCCACAAATTATCGCGATATATCGGAAAATCAATATATTGTCACACTCTTAGTAGTGACCCAGCGGGCGTATGAAAAGAGGCTAACATTAGAAATGGAAAAGGGCGCTGCCTGGCCTCAAAGTTGTCTTACTTTAAGATGGTTGCCATGTCATATCTGTATTGATGGGAATAAAATTAAACATGCTGATGAATTTACTTATTTAGGTGTCATTTTAAAGCAGTACTAAGTGTTAGAGAAATAACAAGTGTTAGAGGATAACATTAAATCGCTTTTTATCATACTGGGTCAAGCTGTACAGTCGTACTATCTCTGTCATAGCTTTGATTGTGGTGCTCAGGCGCCCACTCTCAGCCACTGAATGTTTTGCTTGCGTATCAGTATGATGCTCTTAGACGGTATTTATCCCTCTTCTGTGGAAGCATAGACAGACGTGGCATTAGGTCAGTGGAATAGTTCACCGACAGGGATCCCGGCCTGCACCCAGTTTCCTGTATTTGCGTGTCTGACACAGAAATGGCTGCTGTCCAAACAAGACTGTACACACAAGGATGAAAGTTGTTGATGTAAAAGTGTTTTGTATTCATGTTTGAGAAGGAGAGAGAAGATGGAGGGAATGAGTGAGAAAGGCTTGCAGTGTAAGAGAAGGATTTTAGAGTGAATCTTGATTGTTGATACCTAGTTTTATCAATACTATAGGTGCTCAATTAGTTCATATTTCATAAATTCTGTAAATGTATAAGTTTTCTATACATCAACCTGCCCAGGGACTACAGGTGTAAATTAGCATATTGAGCTTAGGGATGAAAGTAGGTTAATCGTACGAATTTTAGGGCCCGAGGTAAATTGTCTCATGAGTTATTTGTGTGCACTCATTATCATGTGCAAATCCTTATCCATTTTCATCACGGCCAAAGGAAGAGTCCCAAAAGAACAGTGGTGGAAGAAGTACTCGATATTAAGTAAAAGTGCTGATACTAGACCAAAAATGTGCTTTAGTAAAAGTATCTGATAAAATCTTTACTAAAGTAAAAGTATGCATTGTAAAATGTACTTTGTAAGTAAAAAGTAAAACTATTTAAGAGTTTAATTTGCAGGATTTGTTTTATATAATTTGAATCAAACCAGGTCTATATGAGTAAACCACTAACTCTGGTCTAAACCCAGACTAAACTTGGTCTAAACCCAGACTGAACCAATTCATCCTAAAGAGGTCACTTTGAAAATACTGTTACTTTTAACCCAATTTTAAAATGTAGTGGAGTAAAAGTAAAAAGTATTCATCATTAAATTTACTTAAAGGAACAGGCCAGCGTTTTTACATACTGAGATATGTTCTTACCTGAGCTTAGACGAGTTGATGCGTACCTGTCTGGTCTTTGTGCGTGTGCTCAGTCACGCTAATGTTGTTAGCGTTTAGCCTCTCCCTGCAAAGGTATAGCTCCAAACTGGGGTGAAGTTAGAAGCTACCAAGCTGTTCCACGTTTCCCCTGTTTAAATACAGTTACGTGAAAAGTTACACGATCTAAGTCTAGTTACAAAAATGAAACATGTCGATTTTCTAAGCTGATAAAAATGGGAACTATATTAACTTCACCCCAGTTTGGAGCGATACCTTTGCTGGGAGAGGCTAAATGCTAACAACACTGTAAAGCTGCTGATTCCTGTCCCCTGCAGTGCCTTCATTTGTGGATCAGAGTGGTTGTTTTGATGATGTTTCTCTTCTGTTCAGGTGTTGGGATGGACTGCTGCGTGATCCCTCTGAGACACGGAGGACTCTCGCTCGTCCAGACCACAGACTTCTTCTACCCGTTAGTGGAGGATCCGTACATGATGGTGAGCTGCAGCACGCCCCTCAAAAACTATAGGAAAATCATGACTATCATTACTGCCCCGGACCTTTGCTTCATGAGGCTTAAATCTACAGGAAGAACTGATGCTTTTGTCAGAGTTTAACCTCTTAACCCCCGCCTGAACCAAGCACACTTTCTCCAGTTTGCTTTGCCCAAATCTAAAAGCTTCTTGAACAAGTGTTAAAATAGCGACACAAAACGAGACGAAAACAAGGATGAAAACGCAACCTAAATCAGAGCAATAAAAAATACACTAAAGTGCTACAAAAACATGACAAAGAATTAAAAAAAGTTTTAATAAAGTGACCACCATCCACCATTAAAAAAACAAATCACCAATAATATGTTCAAAAAGTGACAGCGCAGCATCCATGGCCGTATCTACCATTTGGGTCACCGAGGTACAATTTTATTAGCTTTAAAAAAAAAAAATTAAGCACATTGATAATCCTCCAAATGAATGTTGCGAACACGCGCTTATACAGGCGGAAGAGCCTCTAATTCAGATGTGGATGAGCTTGTTCTGGACCTAAATGTGTCCACTCTAGGGATGTCAAGATTAACTGTTTTACGATTACCACGATTATAAAGGCCGCGGTAGGTTATCCGTAAGAATTTTAGAAGCCACGGTTTACCGCGGAAATGTTTCACCCATAAACAGCGTAAACTCAGCGGTAGTTGAGCGCGGCAGAAGGACGCTCTCCTCCAGTGTTGTATCCTCCCAAAAACGATTGAAGTCAGCAGAGTGGGACCTCTTTAGGATCCAAAACATGACCAAGGCGTTGTTGTTGTCGATGGAACATCCGTTATGCAAACCCTGTCGTCAGGAAGTTGCAGCAAAAGGCGCTGATATCGGCTACGTCGAATATAAACAACATCTTGGAGATAATCCTTCACTGTGAATGTCCAGGTCAAGGTAACGAACTGCATCATTCACAAAAAAGTTGTCCAAATGTTGGGAAATAGCCACAACTGGCTCAGGATGTAAAGAAAAAGCTAACGCTCTCCGCTCTGCTTCAGCGTAACAGAAAGGAAAGTGAAACCGCGCACATGTGGAAATCAGCTGTTCAAAAGAGTCTCCTTAGTCATTTTGTAAACACGTTTCATTCTCTGTTCATCAAAACATCTGACAAATAATTAAGCAGCAGCAGAACTTTAGAGAACAGGAAACCCAGCCTAGACTGTGGCCTAATAATATATAGTCAAATAATTATGGTCATTATGTAAGGATTAAACAACTCGGAGCCGTGCATTAGACGGTTATAATGCACTCCGCTGCGCGTCGTGGTGTTCTTGACTCCGCGTCGTGCATTATAACCGTCTAATGCACGGCTCCGAGTTGTTTAATCCGCTTATACCATGGTCCACAAACGTAACATTTTATAACAAATGTTGTCTTCATTTACTAAACTCGCTAAATATGCCAAACTACAGGGACTATTTTATGTGGGCTTTTAAGCGGCCACTGTTTGAACGGCGAGCATTCTCTCGCTGCTGCGAGGATCTCCGTCAGGCTCAACGAAACAACATAAGCACACGCTGCATCGCCAGACTCACAACACAACAGGACTAACCTTGCTCTTTTCCGTGGAAGTAAACACCGATATGCGGCACTCCTGGGCAGGAGTTATTTCACTTTTACGCTGTTTAACCTAAAGCTAGTTAGCTAGCTAGCAACATGTAGCTCAACGACCTCAACTGAAACAGATGCAGTGGAGTCATTGAAGTGAGTGAAGTCGCTTACACCTCGGCCCCACGAACTGAAACTTTTATATGTGACTTTACTAATCCAGCCAAATATGCTTAAGGGCAGGGATCGTTTTATATACGTCTGAAAATAATGAATAGTGCCTTAACCGTTTTCAGTAGAAATGGAAAGCTCATATTTTATTAACAGAAGCCTAACCTAGCTGCTCTCCTCTATTCCCCATTCATCAAAAGTTTTGTTTTGGCCAAAACGTTGAAATTAACCACAAAATCCATCTCATTCGTTCATGTCAGTCAAGCGTTTGTCTGATTCAGCTGTGTTATGCGTTGCTATGGCGATGCCCGCAGCGGAGTGATATCCCAGTGATTTAACTACCGGACTGCGGTTATACGAAAATAATGCACGCTTGTCAGCACCCACCAGCCAATCAGAATCGAGTATTCACCCAGACCATGGTATAAAAAGAATTATACCATGGTCTGGGTGAATACTCGATTCTGATTGGCTGGAAGGTGTCCATTAAAAAGTGACACCAGTTAAAAAAAACAGTTAAATCACGTTCTATATCACTCCACTGCAGCTGTTTCCATAGTAACGGTAAACAATTGAGCTGGAACTAGTTTCAGGTAAAACTGATTAAAAAGTGAAATAACTCCTGCCCAGGACTTAAAAAAATAAGCAAACAGGTCCCAATGAACAGTTTCAGTTTGCCGGACCATGGTATAAGCGGGATAATGCACGACGAGGTGTCCATTATCAGAAATAACTGGACTCCACGGAGGCGTGAACCGTCCGACACGAAGCGGAGGACGGTTCACGCCTCCGCGGAGTCCAGTTATTTCTGATAATGGACACCTCGTCGTGCATTATCCCTTACGTAAAGTTGACATTGTTTTGTATTATTCAGTGTAGGCCAATTTATTTTAATGCAAAACAATCTTAAAGCATTTTTCATTTTTAGAAACGGTGAATGTTTACAAGTTCAAGTATTAAAAAGCTTTTTAAAGACAAAAACTAAAATATCAGTTCTTTCCTTTCATTCGGTCGATAATCGTGAATAATCGTAAAATCGTAATATTTTCTCTCACAATAATCGTGACTCAAAAAATGTAAATCATGAAACCCCTAGTCCACTCTAAAACCAAACCTCAAAAGGCGAGTTTGGACCCGAGTGTAAAACTCTGCGGGGACGGGGAGCGCGTCTCGAGTCTGAGCGTCCGCCCGCGCTACAACAGCAGTGCCTTTAGCATGAACCGCGCCAAAGTTTGATCGAGTTACAATTTCTTCACTATCTGTCATCAAGAGAGAGGAGTCTGTGCACCGTCACACTGATGGTGACTTCGATTTACAACAGTTTTCCTCTCATTCTGATCAGAGGAGCGAGAGGAAGGAGAAGAAGTGTCTGCGTCATTGCCTCCTCTGCTGCTAAACCCGTGGCTTTGTTTCTGTCACATAAAGATCGTAATGTCCTGCGTATGAATGATCTTCACTTTAATGAGAGCTTAAACCAGCGCATTCACATTTGTAGCTACCTGTGGTTTGACACTATACAACCAAGGCTGATACAACTGTAACAAGTACATTTCTCCATTGTGAGATCAATAAAGGCTATCTTATCTTATCTTATCTTATCTTATCTGAGGGAGACACAGAGGGGGCGGGGCCAGAGCTCAGAGTCCAAACCAGTGTCTCACTGTCTGATGTTCAGAATGACCTGTCACTGGGACAAAGCTACTCAGCTTTACCCGTTCACACCAACAGCCTCGTTTTCAAAATAATTAAAAACTCACATTTTCTCACTCAGTCCAGTCTTGTATATAGTCCTGGTTTAGTCCTAGTCTCACTCAGTCCAGTCTTGTCTATAGTCCTGGTTTAGTCCTAGTCTCACTCAGTCCTGTCTTGTCTATAGTCCTGGTTTAGTCCTAGTCTCACTCAGTCCAGTCTTGTGTATAGTCCTGGTTTAGTCCTAGTCTCACTCAGTCCAGTCTTGTATATAGTCCTGGTTTAGTCCTAGTCTCACTCAGTCCTGTCTTGTATATAGTCCTGGTTTAGTCCTAGTCTCACTCAGTCCAGTCTTGTCTATAGTCCTGGTTTAGTCCTAGTGTCACTCAGTCCAGTCTTGTGTATAGTCCTGGTTTAGTCCTAGTCTCACTCAGTCCAGTCTTGTATATAGTCCTGGTTTAGTCCTAGTCTCACTCAGTCCAGTCTTGTCTATAGTCCTGGTTTAGTCCTAGTCTCACTCAGTCCTGTCTTGTCTATAGTCCTGGTTTAGTCCTAGTCTCACTCAGTCCTGTCTTGTATATAGTCCTGGTTTAGTCCTAGTCTCACTCAGTCTAGTCTTGTCTATAGTCCTGGTTTAGTCCTAGTCTCACTCAGTCCAGTCTTGTCTATAGTCCTGGTTTAGTCCTAGTGTTAATCAGTCCAGTCTTGTATATAGTCCTGGTTTAGTCCTAGTCTCACTCAGTCCAGTCTTGTCTATAGTCCTGGTTTAGTCCTAGTCTCACTCAGTCCTGTCTTGTCTATAGTCCTGGTTTAGTCCTAGTCTCACTCAGTCCAGTCTTGTATATAGTCCTGGTTTAGTCCTAGTCTCACTCAGTCTAGTCTTGTCTATAGTCCTGGTTTAGTCCTAGTCTCACTCAGTCCAGTCTTGTCTATAGTCCTGGTTTAGTCCTAGTGTTAATCAGTCCAGTCTTGTATATAGTCCTGGTTTAGTCCTAGTGTTAATCAGTCCAGGTCTAGACAAGAATTGTGTTGTTTGTTTTGAAATAGCTGTTGAAATAAAGCTTTATATTAAAGATAAAGTGCATTTTTTAAATCTGAGAGTGAGTGAGGGTTGATGAAGCTGTTAGAGTAAAGAATTGGATTAAGTTTTGCTAAGGTTTGTTGTTTGACCAACTCTCTCTCTCTCTCGTGCGCCGTTCGTAGATTGTTATTGAGGGACTTGCGCTGCTCGTGAACAACATGTGACGCAAATAAACAAATCTGATTGCAAGGGCTCGTTTGAGTTTCTGATGCCGCCACCAGGGGGCGAGGGATTCAGACTGATCCCCCTCTGTATTAAAAATATAGAGGGGGATCATTCTGGTCTCACCAGGATAGAGATTTTGGCCAGTTTCTCCAATAACGCCTTAGTTTTAATGTAAAAGTAAAAATAGACTCGTTCCACTCTTGCAACAACATCGCTCCATAAGACTCCAAACTTTACCGTCCTAGTTATTGAATTATTGAAACTTGAACCACAAAATCAAGGCAAAAATTAAATGTTCACAAATATTCAAATACAATACAAAATTCATTGGAGCAAATATTTTTTACTAAATGTCACAAAATAAAGCCATTAATTTAAATCGGGCTCTTCCCATAATCTAGATTTTCTCACAGAAAATTCATAAAACGTCTTATTTTATATTACACATTTTCTGCTTTTAATTGGTAGTAAACGCAGCTAAAGTTTCAAATGTATATATCTCCTTATTTTACTTTCACCTTAATCCTGGTTTATTCCATAAAACCTGCCACTGTGGACTTTATCAGCGCACAGTATTGGAGGATGTTGGAGGATTTGATTTGATGATTTAAATATCCAGTGTTTCTGTGTCCTGACCTTGTCTCTGTGGTTTTGGTGTCCAGGGGAGGATCGCCTGTGCCAACGTGCTCAGTGACCTGTACGCCATGGGCATCACGGAGTGCGACAACATGCTGATGCTGCTGAGCGTCAGTCAGAAGATGAACGAGAAGGTCAGTGAGACGCTCATCTTCATCTTCTGTCTGTGGAGACGGTGGCTTGGTTTGCGCTGAGGAACACGTGCGTGACTAGACTATGGGTCACGTTTCTGAAGCTCGAGGCTCGTGCATCCTGGTAATGATCTGGACAGGATGTGAATGTGCTCTTGTGGGTCTGCGGCCCGGTACCGGACAGCCCACGGCCCGGTTGTGGCCCACAGCCCTTAGGTTGGGGACCCCTGATTTTAAAACATTGCATAATGACACCATCATGGGGCTAACAATGTCTGTGCTGCTTTGGATTAGGCACTGATGTTTGTTATAGTTTTGGGGGAAATGACTATGGTCAGTAAAGTTACTGTTTGTTTGTTTTATTATTGGAAAAAGAGACAAAATGAGACAATACTTACAAAAGATAAGGATTAAAAGTACAAAGAAAGAATGCTAAAATGACTACAATGCCATTATATCTTAAAATTAGTCATTATGCAGCAGTTCCATTTACAAATACAACACAACCTCTGCTACCAGGAAGTGAGTTCTTAAATGAATTTCCACTCCCGCAGCTCTTCAGGCAAATCATTCCAGGGTTGGGCGGATCTAAACAGGACAGACTTCATCATAAAATGAGTCCTTGGGCCAGATTTGCACTACGATCAACGCCGAGCGCGATATGAATGTGTCTGCTCCACGTGTTTAGTTTAGTTTATTTAGAAAATGCCTGTTGACTTTCTTTAAAAAATATTCGGCCAATAAGCAGCGGCCAAGATGAGGTCTGGTGCGTAACAGTGATCATGGTAGAGTCTGGACACTTCAGCACTAGGGGTGGGAACCTCTGGGTACCTCACGATTCGATACGATACGCGATACATGGCTCACGATAACGATTATCTCACAATACGCCAATACAGCGATAATCGATATATTGCACAAAAATAATCTACGATACATCACGATAAAAAAAAAACATGCTGCTTTTAACCTTTATTTTAACATACTACATGTTATTCATCATTTACATTTCTTTTCATGTGCTTTGTACCACTTTTATAAATGATCCCCGACTTACTCACTGAAAATGGGTCATAGATCTGTCAGTGACTTCATTTACATTTAAATAAACAAGAAACCACAGTCCTGTTTAAAAAGGAATAAATCAACCCCAAATTAATCTTCTTTATAATTATAAAAACTATCATTCAAAGTAATGTATTTGTGTGACAGTGTTTGGTCCAAGTGCTTAAAACTGTAGTGCTGCCCCCTGCTGGTCTGACTGAATTCTTGATCATTATTGGCCTCTATTGACTGTGAAAACAGGGGAGCACTGCTGCCTCATTAATATGCATGACGTCATCAAAAGTATCTATCGGAAAAAAAAGTATTGGTATCGTATCGTCACCCCAAAATATCGCAATATATCGGAAAATCGATATATTGTCACACTCCGACTCAGCGCGAGGCCTTATTTTGAACTATCTGAAGTCGAGCTGAGTCAGTTTTACTTGTAGGAGACCAAACTGTAGAGGTGAGACAACACAGGGGATTGTACCACCTGACCGCAGGAGTAAGAAAAGCGGAGCGCCTTCGAGTCACAGCTATGCCTCTTCTCTACCCATATTCCTGATGGTGTGGTCTATATGGGGAGACCATGATAAATAGTGATCCACTGTAACACCTGGCAATTTAATTTGGTTAACTTGTTCTAGATTAGAGCCTCAAACTGAGGATTGTTGTTCAATCGCTGCTCACTACCAATGATCAATCTGGTTTTAGAAACATAAAAATAAACTGTGTGATGAAGTGGACAGGGTTGTATTTATTTTCGAAGCTTCTTAGTATTTTCCTCCATTTGACCTTATTTGGTGGAGACGTGAGGCCTGTGTGGTCATTTCAAACACTTCAAAGACAGACAGTTTGGTTTATTTTGGAGAAGAATCTTTTTTTTGAATAAGTTTATGACGGCGCTTAACTGTGTGAAAGTTTGACATTCATATCTTTAATCGCACTAAACCTTATGTAATTCATTAATTGTAAATAATCGAAAAATTTGGGCCGGGACTTTTTTCGATTATTTACGTGACGTGACAAACTGTGATTTTGCAAGGCACTTCTGACAATCCGTCCTCGCGAGACACACGGGTTAAAAATGGAACGGAAACTCATTTGTTAAGCTCTTGTCACATGACACAAGTCGCCCAAAGCGCTTCACACAGATTTAGGGGATTCTTCATTCGCTCCACACACGGTGGATTGAAGCTACGCAGCTACAGTTTCCCCTGGGACTGACCCATAGCAGAGTGACTGCACCAATGGCCACTGGCTGCTCTGCTTTGTGACGACAACACCAGGGGCCGCCATTGCTGTAGTACCTCCATATAGCCACTAGTCTCCCATTGGCATGCATTGCACTTTAGACACGTTAAAAACAACTTTTAAGCCTGGTTTCTAATTTTTTGCAACTTTCTACTGTTGCGGAAAAAAAATGACCTCCTAATTCCCAATGGATAACACACGAAATCAGAAGAATAGCAACAGGTCCAGTTGAAGAAGATCCAATGCATAATCCTTTATTTTGTCAAAAACATATCCACAAATGGTCAAAACATAATCCCTTATTTGGTCAAAAATATATCCATCCCGTATCACCTATTCCCATTAAGTATAATCCATAACTTTGTCGGAGCGATACGTATCCCATTGGAAAATCAGAAGAAGCGCGCCGATCCCTCTGGGGCGTGGTTTATATTGTAAACTCCGACCTTGAGATGTCAAAATGATGATCTTTTGCACGCGCCTACTTTTTGGCTTGCGATTGGTCCAAGTTACAGACCTACCAGATACCCCACGTGGGTATCTCCGCCCTCTTATCTGTCCTTACTTGACCCAGATCCTTATGCATGTAGCCATGATGTATACAAGGCTGTGGCTATCCAAGGAGCTAACCCCCCAGTGGATAGTCTACTCATTACAATGAATATATGGAAGATTATGTCTCTCCCCCGTCCCAACTAAATTATATTCCCACAACTTTGAACACTTATGCATTGAATTTGACCTTTTTACCTTAACATAGTGATTATGAACCTCTTACACTATAACACAGACTTAAAGAACAATTATATAGGCTTATATGGTGTCTACAAGTTCCCCACCATTAGTTACAACATTTAGACAGCTTTTATACCACAACACTACAGATAGATATTCCTCCTGTGATAACGCTGGGTTAGTTACAATTAAAGAAACCAGGCTGGTTTTCGTAAGAAACATTTTATAAATCTCGATACTAATGAGGGTCGGACTGTTAGCATTGGAGCGGCTACGACCGAACTACAAGTCACACAAGGGCCGAGTCTACAGTGAAGATCCCGCCCTTATGCCCTTATTAGGAACATGCTTCGTCAGAGCTGGGGAGGAGGAGCCTGTAAATTAGAGGAATGACGGTGTATTAATAACATGTCTATGGACTGCACACGTCATTCACCCTGGCCAAGGTTTTTAGTGTTCGGAGAAACCTCGTCCGACACGGGGAGAACATGCAAACATTCAGCCTGTATTATTCAGCTTCACAGGTTTAATGACAGTTGATGGGACTTTTGAGCCAAAATAAATTAACGCGGCAGGTTTGAGCGCCCCGTCACAAAATACACAACAGTTTATGTTACTTCTCTGGAATCTTCTTGATCCGTCTCTCTGAAGGTATTGAAGGTATTGTGCATTTTGTCAGGACCGCGAGCGCGTGATGCCGCTGATGATCGAGGGTTTCCGTGACGCGGCGGAGGAGGGCGGGACTTCAGTGACCGGCGGACAGACCGTGGTCAACCCCTGGATCATCGTCGGAGGAGTGGCTTCAGTCGTGTGTCAGCCCAACGAGTTCATCATGTGAGTGATGATCGTCCCAATGGTTGTCTTCGCGTTAAATACATTACGATTTAGATTTACACCAGATGTAGTAAAATATCGGATATCGGAGCTGATACTGGAAAAATACGATATTGGCTACAGTATTTGTGTCGGCTACACATATCTGATACTGAACCGATACTTGTTTTGTCTCTCACCGCTTTTAAAAACACAACTTTCATCAACTAAACCTCAGTGAATATGGACATGCTGTATCGCTGAGTTAGTTTTAACCTCCGCAAATGTATTTCTGATCGCGACACAATGTGCAGCGGCTAGCAACATCATGCTAAAGCTAGCTGAAGCATGCTAATTCTAACATTAACTCATCAAGGCCGGGACAGAAACGATGATTGGATCACCTAAAGTCATAAAATAAAATGGACCACTGCTGGAATGGCCAAGTGTTTGTATTTAGTTTATGAAATAACTGATCGAACATATTTGTAATGAGCAGATCACTTTATGTGAGTTGTTTATATTAATATAATCTATATTGAACATGCCGAGGGTGACCAGATTGTCAGATTAAAAAACTGGGACACTATTTGGGCTTTAGTTACATGGTCAACGAGGGAGCCATTTATTGAGTGTTTTTCCCACGCTAAATGGTAAATCTGCTTGTTACTATCTTACACCATGCACCGATCAGCATTAACATGAGAGACTTGATATTTTTTTATTGGTTTCTACTTTGTAATGGACATTTTCATGGCCCAAAGGCATGAATTTTCAAGCAAAGTTTGTTACTTTGTGGATTATATTGGCCAAAAACTGGGACACTTGGGACAGATCCTGTGTAAAACTGGAACAAATGAATGGTTTTGGAGGAATGTGTGGGGACATGGGACAGAGGACTCAAAACTGGGACGTCTGGTCACCCTAAACATGCCCGACACATGACGGTGCGCTGGATTTTTTAAAACTTCAGGACTGGACAATTTAGTTTTTTATTTTGTTTCATATTGTGGGCCCAGAAGCTCATTTTGTTATAAAGCAACATGGGAAAATTAAAAAGCATTACAATTTTTTGAGATTATAAATACTGCCTAATAGTGGCCAGACCGCCTTTGCTCTGCCCAGTCCCGTCAGACCTTGGAAGCTAAGCAGGAAGGGCCTGGTCAGTACTTGGATGCGAGACTGTTTGGGGAAACACCAGGAAGCCTAGTGAATGGAGTGAGTGAGTGGTTGGTGGTGGTCAGAGGGGCCGATGGCACAGGGGCCTCGCTTCTGTCACTCTACCCCAGGGCAGCTGTGGCTACAATAGTAGCTTATCACCACCAAGTATGGAGTGAATGAATAAATAATGTAAAGCGTCTTTGAGTGTCCAGAAAAGCGCTATATAAAACTGATGCATTATTATTATCATTATTATTATTATTATTATTATTAATGACGAGCATTTAGGCAATTTTATTTCAAAGCCAAATGATTATTTATATCGCACTTGCACAGAACCGTGAGATAGCTGTACCGTTACACCCGTACTTTTATGTGACACAATAGTAACTTTACCTGATTACTAGTTTGGAAATAGAATAAAATACTCGTTACTGAAATGAATGGTTGTTTTAGGAAAAATATTACTATAAATAATACTTGAAGTAAATGTTTCTGTAGTTTTAACACTGATTTGTGGTCTTCGCTTCAGGCCTGACGGAGCTGTTCCCGGGGACGTCCTGGTCCTCACTAAACCTCTCGGGACGCAGGTGGCCGTCAACGCTCACCAGTGGTTAGAGCAGGTACAAACCGTGTCCCGGGACGACTACGCAACACAAATCGACCTTCTGCTAAATGTCTCGCTCTTATTTCAGCCCGAACGATGGAACAAGATAAAGCTGGTCATCTCCAAAGACGAGGTGAAAGAGGCGTATCAGGAGGCCATGTTCTCGATGGCCACGTTGAATCGCACGGGTGAGATCTTTACGCACAAAAAAATCATAACTAAACACTCCTTCAGTCACTTCCCGAGTCCTCGCTCCCTTTTACTCGACTGTCTCGTTCCGGGGATAGAACATTCAGTGTCAGCACCACAGGAGTCTCGCTCCAGAACACTGATAATAAACGATCAGGAGCCTCTCAGTCAAGGCTCATTATTGAGGAACAGCTCCCCCTGGTGGCCGTGTATCAGCCCTTTGTGACTTTGTGTTCGATCCACGCGAGCGACATGTGACTCTGAGTGTGTGATCTCCAGAGGCCGCGGTCCTTCCTCTCTCCAAGGGCGTATGTTTGTTGTCAACCCCTCCAAAATACAAATAAATATTAATAAAAGGTCTGTAAACAAAAAACCGCAAATAATGCCTAAGAACGCGTCAAATTTCTTTACTTAAAAATATTACATGTTTTTTTGTAACTAAGTTTGTCTCCCTCCCCCTCCTGTTTGGCCCTCACTGGTGCGTTTCGGGATGGAGGAACACGTCGCTCTCCTCCCGCACTTGACTTCTCACAGTAAAACTAAGTTATGGAAAGAGCATAACTATTTTCTGATATATTTTGCGTAAAACATCTGATCTAATTCAACTACAGACATCACGTGTTTCCGCGTAATTGTGGTGCACTTGCCTTCGACTGCCACCCAGTCCTCTCTGCACCCGACCCCGACCTTCTGCGGGTGGATCCATAGGAGGGGGACCCCGGCTGCGCCATACTGGGCGACATCACGGTCCTTGTTGATATTCTGTCCTTAGAGGTTTTCTGAACTGCTCTTAGTCTGACCCGTCACCTGGGACCAGTTTACCTTGGGAGAGCCTACCAGGGTCATAATGCCCCAGACAACAGCGCTCCTAGGATCATTCAGGTGCTCAAACAACGTTAGGGTGGCAGCTCTCGGGGTCAATCATCCATCCATCCATTTTCTTCCGCTTTATCCGGGGCCGTGTCACGGAGGCAGCAGTCTCAGCAGAGATGCCCAGACTTCCCGATCCACGCACACCTTCTCCAGCTGTTCTGAGGGGACCCCGAGGCGACACCAGACCAGCTCGGGGACATAGTCCCACCAGCGTGTCCTGGGCCTTCCACGAGGCCTCCTCCCAATAGGACATGCCTGGAGCACCTCCCGAGGGAGGCGTATCCACGATCTTGTCCTTTCGGTCATTACCCAGATCTCATGACCATAGGTGAGGGTGGGAACGTAGATCGATCGGTAAATCGAGAGCTTTGCCCCCTGACTCGGCTCCCTCTTCACCACAACAGTCCGATACAGCGACCGCATCACTGCTGACGCTGCACCGATCCGTCTATCGATCTCGCTTTAGGCCTAATTTCTGATTCTCTGAGCCTTAAACGCACATTAATGTTAGCAACAGCAGCAGTAGATTAGCTGCTGAATGAACCGTGGAGATTTGGCTCTTACAATCTACAAAACTCCATCGTCGGCTGCACACGGAGGCTGAAAGTTTGTCATTGTCGTGCCAAAAACCTTCAGAGGAATTAAACGTCTCTCTCTTGTTTTAGCGGCGGGGCTAATGCACAAGTACCAGGCCCACGCTGCCACAGACGTGACGGGCTTCGGCCTTTTGGGACACGCCAACAACCTGGCGGCTCAGCAGAAGAGCGACGTCTCCTTCGTCATCCACAACCTGCCCATCATCGCCAAGATGGCCGCCGTCAGCAAGGCGTGCGGGAACCTGTTCAACCTGATTCAGGGCACGTCCGCGGAAACCTCCGGTAAGAGCCGCACGGATGATTCACTCACGCTTTAGACACGACGAAAATAATATCTTTAGATCCAAGTTTTGATGCTGTTGGTCCAAGGGCGACAGCATTAAAGGAAGTAACTTTTTACCCCCATTTTTTTTTTTTTCTTTCCATTTCTCCCTATTTGTTTTTACACACTTTTTTTTCTTATTTTTGCCCAATTTTCCTCCTCATTTTTGACTAATATTTTCTCTATTATCCCCAGTTTTTCCCAAATGTTTCCCTATTTTTTGCCCCTTTTTCTTTACACATTTCTTGACATTGGAGATGAACCCAATATTGTAAGTCTTGCAGATCTTCCACACATTATTATTCTGTTTTCTGGTTCTAGATGGGGGGGGGGGTATTGGAAACCAAGTATCATTAAAGTACTGGTATCGATAAAAAATGTAGAAATTCTGATTAAAGCAGTACTAAGTAAGTCATGCCCCTAGAGGCCATAAGCGCCACTGCAGGTGTCGTAGCATGTTGTGTTTTTCACTCATTAATTGTCCGTGAGAGTAAATACTACGCTGACAGAAAAGCGTGGGCCTCGCTGTGGGCCTCGCTGACCAGCATGTTTTGTAGTGTTGGGGGAACCCGGAGAACCTGGAGGAAACACAAACACGGGGAGAACATGCAAACTCCACAGAAAAGCCCCAAACCTGCGACGTCAACTAATCAAAGGAGTGACAGAAACTGTGATTGGAAAACGTAAGGAGGAGGTGGAGCTGACCAGTGCAGGACACCACGCTCTGAAACGGGGACAAAGCCAGGAGGCGCTGCTCCGTTTCAGAGGATCAGAGGAGACTGAAGGCAGCCAGGTTTCCTCCAGGTGCAAAGGTTTCCCCGACCTCCAAAAACATGCTGGTCAGGTCGGCCCACAGTGGCAGCACGGCTCAGTCGCAGAGGCTCAGGACTAACACCTGAATGCTATTTCGTTGTACGTTTGTTGACCAATAAAGCACTTACTTACTAAAATAATACAAAGTTGCCCAGTGGTGGAGTGGCCGTTTTACTGTAGTTTATGAAAAGCTGTTAAAGAATAACTGACACATTTGTAAAGCACAAGTGCTGAAGATCAGATCTGTTTATGTTATTTATACTAATGTAGCTTTAGCCTGTGTCATTTCTCCCAGGATATTTGGTGAAGAAAAGTTCAGTGATTCTTGTTAATGTCTTTCCATTACGTTTATCAGTAACAACTCGTTTGCAACATTAAAAACCCTAGCCTGTGGGACCACGGATGGAAATTGGCCTTTGGCTACAATCCGGCAGTTTTGATTTCATCGACTAAAATATTTAGTCTTAATTTTAGTTTAAGTGATATTTTTGACGACTAAAAATGGACTAAAACTATGACTAAAATGTCCAGATATTTTAGTCGACTAAAATAAGACTAAATAAAAATGAAAAGGAGAAACTAAAATCATCCAAACTTCTATTGAGTCTGAAAGAGCCTCAGATCATGTAAATCCTCTGCCAAAGCATCAGCTCTGAGCTTTGTTCATGTGGGAGCAGCTCCATGAAGCAGAGGAGCTGATTAAATATGATTATAATGAATGTTATAAATGCAATTTTAGTCGACTAAAACTAGACTAAAATTTAAGATGTTTTCATCAAAAGACTAAGACTAAAACTAAATAAAAATATGTTTTCAAAATTAACACTGCAGCCCGGCATGTTTACATGCATGCGTTCCGTGTTTGTTCATTAACATGCACTGTCCCAATCAAATAAATACATTAAAATAAGACTTTATTGTTCTCACAAATTCACCTGAAGAGCATCATTCACTTTTCCACTGACAGAAGCTGCTTTACAGAAAGTCTCTTCGGATATCGTGACTCAAATCCCCTGTACTGTAATGGGTGCGTCTCTAGAGGAACCTCTCATGTTCCCTCACACGGTGCAGACCTGCCTCTAACCCTCCCGTCTTTGCCCCGTCCCCTCCAGGTGGTCTGCTGATGTGTTTGCCGAGGGAGCAGGCCGCCAAGTTCTGCTCGGAGATGAAGAGCCAGCGCTCGGGCGGCGGCGGCGCCTGGATCATCGGCATCGTGGAGAAGGGCGACCGCCGCGCGCGCATCATCGACAAACCGCGCATCATCGAAGTGCCGCCGCGAGGGAGCCAGGCCGCCAGCCAAGAAAACAGCCCCGCGCCCAGCCCCAACCTGCCGTAAAGAGCCCGCGGGACGGTCCTACGTGAGCGCGTGAGGAGCCAATACCAACACGGCGGCTTATGGGAGAACAGGAAATGAATAGAAATCACTCAGAGGACGGAGAAACAGCGCCAAAAAAAAACAGACGAAGCACAAAACACTTGCAGGAATTGATGACGTAAATAATGTAGACCGATTTTAAATGTAATGTTTGGCCAGTCATGTAATGAATTATGCCCTTTCTCCAACCCCGCCCTCAATGCAACAATCCCCCAATGATAATAATTTACTCTATTCAAAGTCATTGGTCATTATTTTACAGCAAAAATGGTAATGACTTTGAGCTTAAAACTGTTTTAACCTTTTAAACCCCGCCTTAACCGAGCACATTTTCTCCAGTTCGGCTTTACCCAAATCTAAAAAGAGTCAAAACAGCCGCAAAACGAGACGTAAGCGAGGACGAAAAGGGAAAATCTCAGTTTTGTAGGTCTTAGCTTTCAAATGAGGCGTCACACTGGCCTATAGGCTGTAAGCTCCAGTCAAGAAGCTTTTAGATTTGGGTAAAGCCGAACTGATGAAAATGCGCTTGGTTAAAGTGGGGGTTAAGAGATTAAAGTAATACACTTACTTATGCAGTGCCTCTGAATGATGGTTTAATGGCAGGGTTTCCGTTAGTCGGTTGTAACCCGATTTTAGCCAGTTTGAAAAGGAACTGTCCAGTAAACATAATATAAAACGTGGAGAAGCTCAAATTAGTGTGAAAGTTTCGATCTTTAGACTGTTTTTCAAAGCGCAGTTGGAGCCCATCATAACGCTGGAAATAAACGGCTTTTCTCTTGGTGCTTCGTCACATTTTCCAAGAGATCGGAGGCCTACAGGTACCATTCCTTTTATAAAAGTGTGTGAAGGACTGAAGAGCTAATGAATTGGGTTATGTTATTCTTTAAAAGGAACAGGCCACCGTTTTTACATACTGAGATATGTTCTTACCTGAGCTTAGACGAGTTCATTTGTACCTGTCTGGTCTCCACGTGTGCCTTCAGTAACGTAAACACAGCACAGACGGCGTTAGCATTTAGCCTCTCTCTTCTCCTCTATAGCTCCAAACGAGGTGAAGATAGAAGCTACCAAACTCTTCCATGTTTTCCTGATTTAAATATGGTTACATGAAGTGTTACACCATAAAGTATAATTACACAAAATTAAACAATGTGGATTTTCTAGGTGGATAAAAAGGGGAACTATATTGTAAGGCGTAATAATACCAGGAGTAATTCGACATCCGAATAGTAAAGTGAAGATATCACTGCGCGGATGTCGAATTACTCCTGGTATTATTACGCCTTACAATATAGTTCCCCTTTTTATCCGCTTAGAAAATCCACATTGTTTAATTTTGTGTAATTATACTTTGTAGTGTAACACTTCATGTAACCATATTTAAATAGGGAAAACGTGGAAGAGTTTGGTAGCTTCTATCTTCACCTGGTTTGGAGCTATAGAGGAGAAGAGAGAGGCTAAATGCTAACGCCGTCTGTGCTGTGTTTACGTGACTGAAGGCACACGTGAAGACCAGACAGGTACAAATGAACTCGTCAAAGCTAAGGTAAGAACATATCTCAGTATGTAAAAACGGTGGCCTATTCCTTTAAACCTGCGTGTGTTCAGTCAAACTAAAGCGTTGTCTCCTTTTGTATTGTGTAATTATTAAGTTAATTTTTATGTCCATTAGCTCTTAAAGGAAAATCAACACGTCTCGCGGTTGATCCAGTGTGAAACTTGGAGAGTTTCTTAAACAGGGAATGATTGTTTGTTGAACAGCGTTTGGCGCCGCAGCTCAGAGCGAGGCCTGAGCAGCTCGCTCTGCCGCTGCGTCGCCCAGATGCTGAAAAGTCTCGGCCCGTTTGGACCTTTCGACGCAGAGTCCTGTCCCGTCCCCGTTTATGAAGCTGTGCTCTGAACCCCCAGCCTGCGGGAGGCGCTACAGCGGATCCACTGCTGTGGGACAGGGCTCGGACTCTGTCGTTTAAGGTCTCGGGCTGTTTTTCTCGCCTTCCTGCTTTTTACAATCAATAAAGTTGTCAAATTTGAACTTAAATGTATTTGTGTGCTTGTTTTTGCATCGCTCCTGTCGGGGAGAGCGAATGTTGTGCCACAGGGAGAAATGAACCACCCATCACGTTTTGGAAATTCTATTTTTATTCACCCTTTTGAGATAGAGTGAGTAGTATAGTGGAGGAGTAGAGTCGCTGCTCCTTCACGTCGGAACAGCTGAGGTGGCTCGGGCATCTGTTCCAGAGTCTCTTGGTCGTCTCCCTCGGGAGGTGCTCGAGATATTGGGAGGAGGCCTCGTTGAAGACCCAGGACACGCTGGAGGGACCCTGGCTGTTTCCCAAAGCCTAGGTACCTTGCCTTGCCTTGGTGAAGGCAGTGCCTCCAAACTCACTTCCTTCCAGTCCAAGGCTTTGGTCCTGCCTTGGTCCAAAAAGAGCTGCTAATGGAACACACTTCAGAGCTAAAGGAAGTGACATCACAAAAACAGGAAGTGTTGTTTCAACCAGGGGAGAGGGGAGGATCTGCTGAGAGGGGTTCTGAAGCGCTATAATTTTATTTTTACACATGAAAAATAAAACTCGAAAGAACTAAAATTTTGATTTGAAAGTGCCTTATGTCAATTAAATTCAATGCCCAACAAACAAATCTGGTTCTTTGTTGCTCTATGAAGCCGTGACATTTGCCTGAATGTTTGAATCAAATAATATAAATGTCAAGTTAGGCAAGTCAGGCCCTTTGTAATGAAGACAGGGAAACGCGCTGTCCACCTGCCGAGGACCGCACAAAGTCCTGCTCCTCCATGTGATAATCTGTGAAAAACTCCAAAGACACGATGCACGAGTGTCCTTGTGCTTCGGTTTGGTCAAATCTGTCAGTCCAACGATAAGCCTCCAGTATTCTCACTTTAGCTGTTTTTCAGCGGTTTACAGAGCCATGTTTACATTTCAGCAGCTCTGAGGGGATGGTAGCGGAGCCGCATAAACACAGCTACGCAAAGTGCAGCGTATGCGCCGCGGAACAACGCGATACTGGCGCAGATAATGCCCCAAATATATTGTTTTTTATAGAAAATAAGGCACGGGAAAGATTTAATTGTTTGCCCTAAGGGAGCCTATTGAAAAGGTCCAGTCTAAACTTGAAGTAAATGTAAAATCAATGAAAATGTACATTGTGAAAGTGGAGGGGACCCAACAACCACCTAGTTTAGTCCTGGTTTAGTGCTGGTTTAGTCCTGGGCAAGGACTGGCAGACCCAAAAATGCAGAAATTAGTGTTTATTTAACAACAAGGCAGGTAAGTGGAAGGGGGATCCTGTACGGCCGCAGAGAGGAGGTAGGAGTATGGTGGGAAATCCATACGGAGACAGACAGGACGGATGGCAGTGGTGCTGGAACTGACTCCAAAACTGAACTGGACACGGAAAAGGCAGATTAGTTCAAGAATCAAAAAGTAAAAAAAAAAAAAAAGCCTGATGATCACCACATGAGCGACGGAGTGGAGGTCTGGTGGCATTTTCTACAGAGTTGATTGCGTGATGAGATACAGGTGTGGAGCACAGCAGGTGAGTAAGGAGGGAGCCGCCCAGGAACTGACAAACAAGGTAAACACACAAGGGGAGGGGAGATGGACTGGACCACAACAGGTTTAGACCTGGTTTAGCTAAAGTTTGATTTGAGTAAAGTCTTGGCTGCGACATATATTTATGTTTAGATATTTATGACTTCAATTGTTTTTCCATCATGTTTCTCTGGCTGTCGAGCCCAGACTCTCACTGTGTTGTTTGTGCCACTTTTCTACTTTCGTGTTTAGATTTTCATTAATGGTGTTGAGTTTATAACAATATTTACTCCTTTGATTTGCAGTAATCTAGTATGGATTTTGTGTCACTTAAGGTTTAACTCACTGGTGTCATGTTGACTGACTGGGCTCACTGTCCTGATGACCAGAGGATCCTTCAGTAATCAGTGAGGAGAGCTTAAGGTAAACAGAGGTGGGTCATGGACAGGTGACGTGATAGATAACAATAGCTCGTGGATTTTTTTTACAACCCTGAGAGAAATGATCCCTAACAAAACCTTTCCCTGTGGCACCTGTGATGGAGCGATCTGTTTTTATTCTTCTGATATGTGCATGTCCTTTGTGTCTGTACAGGAGGACTGACCACAACCATCAGGGCCTGCACAGGAGGACTGACCACAACCATCAGTGTCTGTACAGGAGGACTGACCACAACCATCAGTGTCTGTACAGGAGGACTGGCCACAACCATCAGTGTCTGTACAGGAGGACTGACCACAACCATCAGTGTCTGCACAGGAGGACTGACCACAACCATCAGTGTCTGCACAGGAGGACTGACCACAACCATCAGTGTCTGCACAGGAGGACTGACCACAACCATCAGTGTCTGTACAGGAGGACTGGCCACAACCATCAGTGTCTGTACAGGAGGACTGACCACCATCAGTGTCTGCACAGGAGACTGACCACAACCATCAGTGTCTGCACAGGAGGACTGACCACAACCATCAGTGCCGAGGACTGCCACCCCAGTGTCTGACAGGAGGACTGACCACAACCATCAGTGTCTGCACAGGAGGACTGACCACAACCATCAGTGCCTGCACAGGAGGACTCACCACAACCATCAGTGTCTGCACAGGAGGACTGACCACAACCATCAGTGTCTGTACAGGAGGACTGACCACAACCATCAGTGTCTGCACAGGAGGACTGACCACAACCATCAGTGTCTGCACAGGAGGACTGACCACAACCATCAGTGTCTGCACAGGAGGACTGACCACAACCATCAGTGTCTGTACAGGAGGACTGACCACAACCATCAGTGCCTGCACAGGAGGACTGACCACAACCATCAGTGCCTGCACAGGAGGACTGACCACAACCATCAGTGCCTGCATAGGAGGAGCTGCCCAGCCACATCCACCTCACTCTGAAGGAGTTGTCCTGTTGTCTCTGTGCAGCTCACTCTGGGTGTAAAAGGCTCTACAGCTCTGGGACTCGTGTCTTCGGCTCAGAGGAGCAACGCAGAGTTGCGGTGGGCGGGACCGGCCGCTTGACTGTAAAAGGGCCTTTAGGCTTTCTAATAATTATTTTCTCATATTATTAATGACTCAATATTTCTTTGCTAATAGTCCAGCCTATTAGCAAGACAAAAAGCTATTGAAATCTTGTTTTAAACTAGGTGAAAGAATATTAACGACATTATTGGTTTGTGTTCAATTATCCCAAGTTTTGTATATGTGCATACCTGTGGTACATCCTCATTGGTGTAAATGACACTGACATGTATTCATTAATAAACTACTGCATCTGTTTGTTTTTTTAGCATTCTGTCTGTAGTAGTAGTAGTAGTAGTAGTAGTAGTAGTAGTAGTAGTAGTAGTAGTAGTAGTAGTAGTAGTAGTAGTAGTAGTAGTAGTAGTAGTAGTAGTAGTAGTAGTAGTAGTGAAGCAATTCAATACAAAAATCTTAAAAATGTACTTTTATTTGGCAACACTAATCTCATGAAGTAAAACAGAAATTAAGGTTATCATGTGTTTTGTCATGTTATCAGCTGAATATTCAGCTGCTCAAATAAAAAAGATGAATGAATGAATTTTTTGCATAAAAACGTAAAATTATATATATACAAATCCTATGACTCAATTTGATTTGTCACAGTCAGAGCAGTGTGGTTTGGAATCTTAACAAATCTCTGCTTATGGAAAGTCACAATAATTAGTGTGTTGGAAAATTACAAAAGAACAACCACCTTGTGTGAACACCATCAGCATAAGAGTCAAAATAAGGACTTTTTGTGCAATATTCCTTATATCCAATAACCCCAACAGAGAAGTGTGGACATCAGGAGGAGCCTCTGGGCTTCAGGCTGGACCTGCAGAGATTGAGGAGCTTCATGTTAGTCAACAGGGTTTGACATTAGGAGCCAAACAAATGAGTGATTTACATTTTGACCCTTTTATTGTGTGTATTTTTCAGATTTTTTTAAACTGTGTCGTGAAGCACTTTGTGGCTCTTGTCTGTGAAAGGTGCTACAAATAGAGATTACTTATGCACTCACTCAAATAACATAGTAGTAAACTTACATGAAGTACATGAAATGCTGCTAGTATTTATTCAACTAATCTAATAATTACGGTTTATTAGTGCCATTACTTAATTTCAGAAATGCGCTTCTTACAGTATGTTTTCATTCCTTTTCATTTGCTGTTGCTATAAACACATTCTATATCCATCATACATTTCGTATTAAGTTTTGGGCTAAATACTTAGAGAAACATAAACTTACTTGAGGTGTTTGTTAGTTCGCGTTTATCCTTGTTTTTAGTCCAGTCCGTCTTGTTTATGTCCCATACGGCACCCCGTATGGGACATAGAGAACTCTGCTCGTTCATGAGTCTTCACGCACACGCTCGCGCATGTCCACAGCACTGGTGACGTCACGTCATTGGAAAACTTTTTAAAAGTTATTTTTGATGCTTTACAATTTTTTACGAAGAAAAAAGTCCATGTCCTAAAAATAGTAATGTTAAAGAAATATATTTGCCTTAGTCTGAAACTCCAGATGCCCCGTGGACCATTTTACAGGCCGCTCCTTTTACATGAGTGTCTATGGCGAAAAAGGCTTTTGAGCCGCCGGCTGCAATACCACGGCCTGCCACTAGGACAACTCATTTCAGCGCAAAGGGGGCGGACCCCCCCATGAACAACAATCATCTGTGCAGCTGATGTAAAGTAGTAGCCAGTCCACGTTACTGAAGGGGCGTCGCTTGTTTGTGGCACAGGAGATAAAAGCGCGAGAAACAAGGAGATAAAGACAGAACATTAACGGCGTCGTGGTGCATCGTCTCCTTCCAAGCTCAGGTAAATGCTCCGGACTGAGGTCCAGTTGAAGTTCTGCTGAGAGGGGGTCGTAGTCTATGTCGTAGCCTCTGCTGCGGCTCTTGTTTGCTAAGTTACATTGTATCCAGTGGTTAAAGTGGGATGTGGGGGAACTCTAACCTTTTAACAAGCAGTAGGATACACGCTACATTTTATATTATGTACTGACTTGTAGACATTGGTTCTGAGCTGATTGGCTGGTGGGTGCTAACAGGCGAGCATTATTTTCGTATAACCGCACACGTAGTCCGGTAGTTAAATCACTGGGATATCACTCCGCTGCGGGCATCGCCATAGCAACGCATAACACAGCTGAATCACATAAACGCTTAATTAGTGACTGACATGAACCAATGAGATGGATTTTGTGGTTAATTTCAACGTTTTTGGCCAAAACAAAACTTTTGATGACTGGGGAATAGAGGAGAGCAAGCAGCTAGGTTAGGCTACTGTTAATAAAATATGAGCTTTCCATTTCTACTGTAAATGGTTAAGGCACTATTTTCAGACATGCATAAAATGATCCCTGCACTTAAGCATATTTGGCTGGATTAGTAAAGTCAAACATAAATTTCAGTTCGTGGGGCCAAGGTGTAAGCGACTCCACTGCAGCTGTTTCCATTGCTTTATCTCACAGGCAGAATTTCTATGTGTATGTAAAAAAAAATGACAAAGTTGCAATCATTAGCTTTTTTTTGGCCATGCGAAGGTGGGGGATCGCCGTTCCCGCCCACTTTAACCCCTGATCGTATCTACTAAGAAACGGCGTACATTGTCAAAATACTGCACTAAACCAACTAAATATTTTCAAACTTTAGTATTTTCTAGAAATGCAGTCTGTTCTGAGGCAAAACCTCCATGCGGAGACTGAAGGGGACGTCAACAAACTGATCAACCTGAAGCTCACTGCATCCTACACTTATCTGGCCTTAGTAAGTTACACAAGTATTTTATCAGAATGTTGAATATAAAAGCTAATGGACACTTTATCACATCAACAGGGGATGTATTTTGACAGAGATGATGTTGCCCTGCCAAACTTCTCCAGCTTTTTTCTTGAGCAGTCCATCAAAGAGAGGAACCTGGCAGAGAAACTACTGGAGTATCAGAACATGAGAGGAGGACGCATTTTGCTCCATATCATTTCTGTGAGTGTGCCCACAATGTTCTTCCTGAGTCTTCCCTTTTGTCTTGGCCTAATCCAACTTTACATTGTTTTGTAGAAGCCGACGCGAGAGGACTGGAAAGGTGGACATGATGCAATGTCCTTCTCTTTGGATCATCAGAAATCCCTCAACACCTGCATTCTGGATGTCCACCGCCGAGCTAGCAGCAACAGTGACCCACATGTAAGTCACTCCTCAGTGGATTTACAATAATAGTAGCTTATATCCAAATTTTATTTTGCAGCTGTGTGATTTTCTGGAGCAACATTTCCTTCAAGAAAGTCATGAAACCATCAAGAAGCTGGGAGACTATATGGGCAATCTGGGCCGCATTGCAACTAACGAGAGCTCTGGTGCACTGGGAGAGTACCTCTTTGATAAACACACTCTTTAAGGCTGTGCAATTGTGCAATCTCCCAAAATTCTCAACAAGCTAATTAAAAATACCTCTTCTACAATAATGGCCATGGTGCTAGGAGTTACACACTTCAAAAGTTACAATATTCATTCTTTGCTGCTGGATTTGAGATTATCATGTAAACATTTTTATCATGTAAACATTCCCCATTCTGTACTATTGGTAAAAAAATGATCAATTTGAATTAAAAATGTATCTAAGCTAAAAGTTGGTATGTATTTCTGCCCATTGTTAAATATTCATTGCAAGATTTATAGACTGAACAATTATGCTGTCGCCGAGGCAGACTTTGTTTTTGCTTATAGATGCTGTAAAGATTATTGCTTACTCATTGTTTGGAAGCTTAATCTTTAACTGAATGTTCTCAGACTCATGGGTTTTCAGAGAGACCTGGTACTTGGTAAATTAAAGGCTTCAGCAAATGTCAGTTCACCTGCGCACGGTGTGTCAACAGAATCAAAGTTCAGTGCCAAGCTGTTGAAACAGCCCAGGGAAAATGTGAAGTGAATATTTATTAAATTACATAGACATACAGTTGCATTAAAACCTAGCGAAAGATCTTCTAGTTGTGCTTTTCTAAAGATATTCCTGACAAGAAAATTGGCAAAAATATCCAACTAAATGAAAATGAACGCTGGTTCTGGTATCTCCAGATGTAGCTGTCTCAACATGTGTCAGCCCGCATGGGGATTAAGGCTCTAAATGTGGCTTCTACAGTGAAATGGTAAGCTTTGCCATCAGAAGGGAGGACATCTCACGTTCATCGTCTGTAGATTGACTATGGATAACCAGGGCCTCTATGACGAGGGGATTAGTGAAGAGGCCGGTTGCAAACTCCTAATGCATAAACACAACCACATCTCATTCATCTAATGAGCAACGCTTTGACTACATACCAAGACCGTCCATAACATATGATTAACTTGTGTATATTTGAAGAAAATAGTTTATCTTGAGTGAGAGTTGACAGGCAGCAGATGTGACAGTGTTATTAGAGCTCTCCAGCTCTTTGGATTTGATAGAGGGGGTTGCAGGATGATCGAGAGCGAGCACGTCCAGTCGACCATGGGACTGTGAAGGCTCTGACGGGCCGAAAGAACAAACAAAACTTCAGGGATTTAGAAACAGCACGGGACCCGATCAACAGGTATGATCAAAAAAATGTTTGGAATTTGCAGAATATTCACATTTGAGAGTATTTGATGCTTTCAAGTGAATTTTTGTTTTTCATTGAACAATTTATGGCTTGAAAACATATTTCATTTAGGCCAGTGTGAGATGAAAGGGGGGTGTTCCCATCAAACTACTTTTTATGTCTTAGTGATAAAATCCTATAAAAAATGGTGCCTTGTAATGAACTGCCTTTTAGCGGTTTTTCGGCTCGTTTTTTGGCACAGTTGCTGCTTTTTGGGTTTGCTCTGTGCCAACGACAGCGAGATCCTGCATAAAGAACATGTGACAAGACAGTAACAATATAAAAATTAATAATAGAATACATTCAATAGATATGATAATGAAGAAAGGTAAGTAAGGTGAGCCCTGATGTGGATAGAATAGGCATAATACATATAATGCATATTTGCTCATGAAAAAGTAGACCATTTTGTGAAAATAATAAAACGTTGGTACTGAGAAACAGTGCTCAATAATCAATTCAATAGAAACATTTATTAATACACAATGACAATATAGAAAATAAACTATCTTAAGACGTTTTGGTCGCTTACTCACAGTAAAACCAGATTATTTCACTCAAGTATTGGTACAACAAAATCAAGCAGAATTCAATATGCAATACATTTGTTTTATACTAACCTCATATTCATTTTCATCTGCACTGAACTCGTTGAAATGGGCTGGGAACTTGTCCAAAGGTATTATTCTAAAAACAAAGTCACAACGATTCAGTACCTTTGGCTTATCGTATGAAAAGCACAAGTGAGTGTTTGTTTAAGACATACTTGCTTTTTCTGACTGAAGTCCCAGCTCTGCCCATGGGGGACTTCTTCCCCCTGCTGGGAAAGAATAAAGATAATTGCTGATACTGTATTTAGTCAATTATCATTTCTGCCAACCTGATTATGTCAGGTCTTCGCAACATGACAAACACAACCGCACAGACCAGAACGGCGAAAAGCAACACGCCAAAGAAAGCTCCTGCGATGACTCCTGCAACAAGATAACGCTTTGGCACTTAATAACTAAACACTATAAAGTATTTGTAAAGCATGGGCACATTAACCTCCACCTGCACCGAGCACATTTTCTCCAGTTTGGCTTTACCCAAATCTAAAAGCTTAAAGAGACTATACAGAGTTTAAACATGTTAAAATGAAGTATTTTCCTCCCCCTACATGTTCCAACAATGTCCTAATGTGTAGAATGAGCCCAGACCTGACTGCCGCTAAAACTGTCTGCACTGTCACTCAAAAAGGTCTAAAAGGCGCTATATCATACAAAATCGACTTTTTTGAGTTTTTAGCCATGTTGTTATGCTATTTCCTTCTCAAAAACACCCCCAGAGTGTGTTTTGGCTTCATTCACGCAGTTCTAAGTAATCCTCCTGAATCCTGCTCTCTGAGCAGCTGCTCCACCCTCTCCTGGTAAACCACTGAGCTGTTCAGTTGTGTCGTCACAAAGGAACTGAAGTGCTCTACGTCTGTAATGTAATGCCTCACGGCCTGATTTTAATTTATAAACAGCTTTTTCATTATTTCTGTTGTAAGAGAGAAATAAAAAATAAATAAATAAAAAAACTCTCTCTCCGACGCGTCTGTGCTGTCCTGGGAGAGTAAACAAACGCACCCCCGGAGGAACCGAACTGAAGTCATGTTTGTGAAGACTGAGCTCTTTCTAACCTACTCTGGACACGCCTGTTCTTTTTTCTTACCAACGATAATGTCACGGGTTCGCGTTTGGCTACGAGAGGAACAGGACTATTCGACCTTCCTAAAGAAGAGTGCACTCGCCAGAAGTTGGAATTTCTTTCTGGGATTCAGCGATCAACCAACCTGATGGATGCTTGGTGAACCTTGGCCAGAATCAAAGTGGATTAACTTTCATAACCATCACGAGGGCCATAACCCGATGGGGAGGCCAGACTGAGCGGTGAGTCAATCAAAACACGTGTTAGCGTGTGTGTTAGCGTGTGTGTGTTAGCGTGTGTGTTAGCGCGTGTGTTAGCCATTTATGAAACTGTGTTGCACATGTCAACTCCTTACTACAGGGACTACAGGTGGAAATTAGCATTTTTGCTATAACCTGGTACAATGCATCTTTCCTTTTGGTCAATGTTAAATTGTGCTCTGTCCCTGTCTAAATAAAATCATACCATACCATTATAACTGCATTATGTGAAGTAACTTCACTTTTTGCAGCGATATTTATATTTATAATACTGTAAATGTGGAATGAGCGGAGAGAGGGGGCGGAGTTAACTGAATTGAAGTGTCTTGTCTTCCGGGTTTAAAAAATTCCCTCCAGAAAATACTTATATTTCTCTCAAAAATGAGTACTCCATAGTGATAGAAGTACAACATATCATATAAATGCGTATACTTTACTTTGGAATGGCTAAAATAGCAGGATACAGATCCTTTCATTCTGGTCCGAAGTGCCGTCATGCACCAGCTTTATATAGAGACTGCAGTTACACGTAAGACCTGAGGTGGCAGTAGTGAGTATATAAAAAGAACAAACTTGCATCTCGTCCCTTTAAAGAAAAAGCATCAAAATAGCGATGAAAATGAGGATGAAAACGGAGCAAAAATGTGACAAAAAGGCGACAAAAATCATGCCGGAAAGCAACAAAAAAGACAGAAAAGAGATGAAAAAAGCCACAAGAACGGACAATATTTGACGAAAACACGCCAAAAAAACTTGACAAAAATGTGACAAAAACACGGCGACAACGTGACAAAAAGTTACGATCACTTTTGTATGTCTTGGCTTTCAAATGAGGCATTACACTGTTGCTCTCCAGTCGAGAAGCCTTTTAGATTTGGTTAAAGGGGGGGTATTATGCTTTTTTCAATCACATAGCACCAGTCTATAGCATACTACAATGATGACGTAACCTTCTGTTGGTCTGTATATGCAGCAATTGAAATAACTGCCTTGAATAAAATTGCTCTCTCAAAATGGCTGTACTGAACGTCTTGAAATAGGCCTTTGTCTCTTTAAGAAGCTTTCTGACACGCCCCCTTCAGCACACTGCTGTGGCATCTAAACAACACTACTGTGCGGGGAGGGGGCTCTGCTGAGCTGAGGAGCAGTGGTTGGTGGCTTGGCTGGTGACGAAAGGTCCAGAGGCGTCTCCAGGAGGTGGGGGCGTTCCTAGGAGGACTGAGGCATAGCTACACCTAAAATGGCTGCCGTCTAAGTTTTTACTGATTACTCAAAAATATGTGAATGAGCCAAGGCAACACTCCAGGCATGTGTTTAATGAGGGAATGACATAATAACATGATATAAAGCTTGAAAAAGTACATTTTACATAATACCCCCCCTTTAAAGCCGAACTGGAGAAAACGTGCTCGGTGCAGGTGGAGGTTAAGGGATTAATAATTCATCATTTGTAGAACATTTACTAATTATTTGCATTCTTCACTATATCAATAATTATTGACATTTTATTGATTGTATTTGCTTTTCAGTTAATTTTCATGAACGTTAACACATCCATCTTGTTCTGTGCAGCACGTACGTTACTTTGTGTATGAATGTTGCTCTACAAATAAATGTGCCACACCTTTGTCTTTGTCCTGCCTAACGTTAAACAGAGACAGGTGTGACGCAGTGTTTCAATAGCAATACATAGATTTAAAGGCGCTCGTGAATCATTAATAAAAATACGGAAATGCTTGATAACATTTACTTATTTACCAATGCTTTACAAATGTGTTACAACTACTAAAGAGTCCGCAGTTGTGCAAAATGTACATATATTCTAGCAATCTATTGATAAATTGTGTAATTCAAATGTAACTTACCCCTGGCATCAGTCGCACAAGTAAATATATATGGGGTGCTTTGTCGTTGCCTGGATTTTGAAGATATAGACACTTGGTATTTTTTTGCTGGCTGTAACTTTGCTAATACTGCATTGAGCTCCCCATTGTGGGTCAGTCCCATTTCATACACTTTATCGGAGACGTTGACCTCCACTGAGTCCCAGACTCCACTGGGACGCTTCCACTCAATATAGATGGAGTAACCATTATTCCAGTTGTTGCACGTAGCGTTCAAAATGGGGGGAACTGGAGAATCAAACATTAGTGTTACAATAGGCATAGAAACAGAGGGATACCTGTAAATGTAATGCTGGATTTATTTCAAAATGTAATTAAAAATATGAAACACATTCATAGTTTAGACTGACTGTCATGATTTTTATTTTGATATTTTGTTTTTTGTGATTAGGGGCATATATTATACTTTATAATGTTGCCCATAGTCGAAACAATTCTGGAAATGTGTTCTGCTGGGTTAAAATGGATTAATTTGAATTTTATGTTTGACACAATTATGCCAGTTGATAATGATCCAAAGAAAGAGAAAATATCGGTGGTCAGACAGTGACTCTAAACTGCAGTAACTCCGGGACCCATCCATAACCAATCAAACAAACCGTGACCCCCCCAAAAAAGTATTAATTTCAACTTAAAGTAAAACATTTTGTGTTGTTTTCTCATACAGACGAAATGAAAATAACATGTTTCTGTTGATTCAAGCGTCAATCAAAGGCAGGTCTGCACAACAACCTATATCACCAAACTGTTGCAATTGTTACGTTAGATGACGCAACATCCATATCGCAAGAAGCCACAATATATCGCAAAATCACTGAGGTCTTCCATAGGGTTGCCAACTCGAGAACAGAAAAATATAAGGGACACTTTTGGGCGACTGGGCGACGACGAAATCAATAGAGCTTGTGATTTGTAACTACAGATTATTTTTTCATTTGCTGTAACCAGGTTTTTAACATACATGCATCCAAACAATGTTGGATCATTTATTAATTAATTTATTAATGTTATATATTATATATTTTACTGGTTAAGCACTTTCTTTCTGTAAGGTCAGGTATTGCATGCTTATTCGCAGTGGTTAAAGTGGACTTTAAGAGGTGGTGGAACTCTAATCTAGAAGACTCAGAAGCTACATTGGCCGATATAGGCTGTGTGTAGATTACATGTAACAGAAGGTGTTTTATATTACTTTAATTTATTTATTTTAAAAAATAGGTTTTACAGAATAACTCTTCTTTCTGTGCTGTTGTATGACATACTCCCAAAAAGTTAGAGCAACAGCCAGTCCTACCCAGGAGATTTTGGATTAATCAGAAAATGTTTTGTGTAATTTGGTGAATTTTAGGCAACAATATGCCGTTTAAATGAGCCTTATACAGTGATGAAAATCAGAACTGCATTCTGATTACTTTCCTAAAAAAACAAAAGAAAAGCAACACTGATTTTACAGCTTCAATTAGACTAGTTTTATTATTTATTCGATTTATTTTTTTTATGTACTGTCAAAATCCTGCGCAAGCGTTTCCCTGGGCCCCTCTGCTGTGGGGCCCCAGTCCCTCTGCTGCCGTGTCAGCTGCGCCCCTGTTCCTCCTCCGTCTGTAGCTGCTCATCGCGCTGAGCAATGAGGAGGAGACCTCAGACAGGCTCCCAGATTCAGATTCAGAGGATCAGAGGAAAGATTGTGTGGAAAAGCCCGACATCGTGCTGTAACCACACGCCGTAACCCCGCGCCACTCCGCACTGTTTTATCGCCTTTTCTCTTTATTATGCTTTCTAAATTAATCTGTAAAACCGAAAATATGAGGCCGATTGATGTGGAATAAAAGTGGGCTAAAGCTTGGGAAGAGTAGACTTTGTTCATGGATTCCGTAAAGTTGATTTCGTGATAAATGCTGTTATATTGAGGAGCATTAAACCCGCGCACATGGGAGAGGACTGAGCTGCTGCTAATAATAATCTTATGATTATTCTCCAGTTCGTCTCTAAAGAGTGGACTTTTGTCCAGTGCAGATTTAGTGAGTGAAGGGCATGGATCTGTTATATTATGACGAGGAGAAAGGGAAGATCTTTGAAATACGGGACAAAAGCCGGCCCTTATTGATTCAATACGGGACGCACCTTTATTTTGAAAAATACTGGACGATTCCGTATTTCAAGGGACGGTTGGGCAACCCTAGTCTTCCATCTGACACGGTGTAAAACCTACACATTTAGTCAGTATTTTCCTTGTTTTGGTCCTGATTTATTATTCTAAGTTTTGGGTTGGCACAATTTGATGAAAATAACAAAATTCAATGGAACGTACTGTGTTGACATTGTCATAAAAAAAAAAATTAGCATCAGTCATTTGTGCGACCCACTGAAAAGGTTCTGGGTCTCGCTTTTGGCCTCCAGATGAGAGCCACTGCAGTGAGAAACAGGAGGTACAAGCTGCTCGCTGATGCTTGGCGTGGTTTGCATTGGTTGTATTGAAAGTGACCACTGACGGTACAAAGACGTGCAGAGGAGGTGAGTGTACTTACTGATTGTTTGTTTGAGTTTTTTATTTCGAGCTAAGCACAAAATCAAGAAAAAACAGAAAAATATATAACACAATAAAAGAAAAACAAAAAAAAAAAAATAATATACATTCAATCGAAAAGGATGGAAGAAGACAAGCTTATGACTCCACCTGTCATAACTAAATAACAATAACTAACAACACTGCATATTCTTACCATCTTACAAGACACTGTCAACCGAGTTGGTTACATTTCAACAGATGCCATACTGCATTATACAGGTCAACATCACAGTATTCAACTCTACAACCATGTATTATTCTGTTTCCATACGAATTCATTACCGTGTTGCATTATCGTTATCATCATCACCATTACAACCATATAACTTACTCTGTATCAAAATGTTTGATCATAATATCCATTTATCATGAAAGGTACATTAATCGCAGACGATTGATGCTCATGATAACAAGAATGATCTTAATGATGTGTGTTACAAGGATTCGTTTTTTTTTTTTTTTTGTTTTTTTTTGTTTGTTTGTTTTTTCTCTGTGACTGGACCAGCTGCAGAGGGAGCAGCCCCGAGTAACCGGACATCCTTTGTTAGTGTCTATATATGCATTAAAGAGACAATGTTTAGGGTCTGCTGCAGAAGAGGGTTTCTCGAGCTGGACAGGACTTTGACACTGCTCTAATTCGTTATACATCAGTGTTATGTTATAGGTCGCTCCAGGGTAAAGGCCGGTAAATTTCACGCTGCGATCGTAGCCGTCGTTGTTATGCTCGGTGCCATTGGAAGCCGTGGCACGAGTGAACGCACCGTCAACCACTCCTTGTATCGAGGTCTCAGTCACATCCCAGTCTACTTTGTCACAGTCTATAACTACAAATTCACAACCAATTAGTAAATACTCTTTGGATATAAATTAAAAATACAGAAAATGATTACCTGTTACTGTGCTGTCTTGTAACGGTGTACTTTTTAATGACTTAAATTCAGTTGTAATGCTGAATGGATAGACTGTGCCAGGATCCAGAGACTCGACAGTATGGAGAACTGATCCTTCTACTGGGGAAACTAACTTAGACTTGCCATTAATCTCCACTGAGTATATCCAGGTATCCCGCTCACTGTCCCATTGTAAAGTGATTGAATTCCAAGTGCGATGTGTCACCTTGACTGAAGACACTTGAGGAGGAACTGATACAAAAACGTAAAAGATTAAGTTTTTATTTGCCTAATATTTAACAGTAAAAAAAGAAAACATACACAAATAATGTACCTGTGGCTGATTCTTGGGACGTCCCGTGGCTTGATACATTGGCAAACTTATTGTATAAGGTGAAATCGTATGCAGTGCCTTTTTCAAGATTTTCTACAATATGAGTAACAACAGCTTCTGACGTATTTATTGCAGGCTCCGCCTTTGTCCCATACGCAACTACATAGTCTTGGATATCGCCGACCTTGTCCACGTTAGGGTTATAGATGTCTCAGTTTGACTTTGAGCTTTGAAGCCAGTCGCGTCCCGAGGGCCTATAATGTAAACAGACAGTGGACAGAAAAAGGGGGGAAATTACAAATAAAAACGTAGAGGTGCCATCATTTCATATGAGCGTTCGAGTATGAAAGAAGATACAAATGTTTAAGATTAGTGTATTGTCTCTACAGTATAGGGAGATTTGTCTTCTGGATGTCACTAGGGGTGTTGAAAAATACCAATCCACCGATATATCGCGATATAACGTCGCACGATTCTCGTATCACTCGATATTTAAACATCTATTTTTGTGGAAATATTCATTGCAGCGTCTCTCTTTGGTCCTGCACATTTACTCCCGCCCGCTAGATGGCAGCGCAGCTCGCTTGAGTAACACTAGAATCTAGAGAGTTAGAGAAACACAGTAAGAGTTTACCAGGAAAAGTAAGAGCTATGAACGCTCCAGGCTCTTTTAAAACTCTACATTTGGCCTCACTTTGGCTTTTACAGCAAAGACAGAGACCTGGATTATTACGAGAGCCACAGCTGTGTGCAGATGTTGCTGAGTGTGTCGCCGCTGTGTTCGGAGAGGATTTATCTTCATAGCATTTTATTATGGGATTAAACGAAGCGAGGGGAAACTAAATACAGCAGGCTCATGTTAAACCTGTGTCTCGCCACTGCAGTACTACGACACAAGTTTAAAAGAGCCTGCTGTATTTAGTTTCCCCTCTGCTTCGTTTGTGCTACTGCTAACACAAAGATGTCAAAGAGATGAGGCTATAGTCACGGTGATGCCCGTGTTGTCATTATGTCCCTGATGTACGACTGACACCCGTTGTGGAGCAGATAAGATTTTAAATGCCCCGTCTGAGTTATTGTATGTTTTAATGGATGAAACCCATAATAGTTATTACTGATCGCTAAGGACTCCCAACTATAGAAATACTAGAAAACGTGCATCCATTTAGTTGGTTTCATTACTAGGTTTCCAAGAAATCTGTTTTCCGTTCAAAGTTACATAAACACACAGTCACAAGCACATTAACGAAAAGCATTTATATCCTAAGATAGATAGATAGATAGATAGATAGATAGATGTCACCCATTTCTAAAGGCCACTGGAGCCCCTGTCCAAAGCAGTGGGCGACCGCGGTGAAGCAAGTAGTTTGCTGATGCGACGTTGTAGCTTATTGTGCATGTTTTTGGGTTGATGGGGGAAACGGAGAGGACATGCAGAGTCTCACACAGAAAGGCTCACACCAGGAGTCAAACCCTTGTTGCTGCGAGACAGGAGCACTAACCACTCAGCGATGTGTTGTTTTCAAATGGTCCTTGTCTGCACCAGGCGTGGGCGATATAACCTCAAACTCCACTTAGGCACTAGCTCCCACTGCAAAACGATACTGGTTTCATTATGATCCTGAGCTCCAACCACTTCTTGTTTTATAATCTGTTTATTTTTATATTTTGTTGTTTTATTTATACTTTTTGCCCCCTTACGTTATTGTAGTCATTGTATATAAGACAATGAGTCTCTTTGCACTTTTCTTCTTTTTCTTCTTCTTCTCCAATGATGGAATAATACAATTTATCCTCTGAGATATTACCAACCTTATCAAACTCTATAGTTACTCTAGTTTCAGTTTACCTCTATTTTACTATTTAAGTATTTGCACATTTCCTGTCTATGTTGCACACCCTGAGTGTTTATCTTGAGAGCTGAATGTATCTCCATCGTGAGATCAATAAAGGCTTATCTTATCTTATTTTCTGCATTTTGATGAACTGGAATTTGTAAAAGGCAATAATCGATTACGTGACGTTAAGAAAATGCAGCCTTACCTGTGGCTGCGCGAATGTTCATCCCGTCGCCTCTTATGTTGGCAAAAACAGGAAATAGAGTAAAGTTGTATATATTGGCATCTTGGAGGCCTGTGGCTGTGTAGATTGCCGGATTGCCCAGATCCTGAGAAGTGAAGTTCTCTTCTCTTCCATCATACTGCAAAATGTAACTGATTTCTTTGTTTTCATTCTTCCACTGCAAAGTTATACTTGTCTCAGTTTGATCAACTTTTTCAAACCCCTCTGCTTTGGAAGGAGCTACAAAACAAAATAAAACAATATTATGAGACTGATTTATTGTTGTTTATGCATAAAGAAACCTCACCGGTGGGTGCTGTCAGAGTGATCCCAGTGCTTATAATGTTTTCAAACATGCTGTACAGAGTGAACTTGTAATGAGTGCTACTGCTGAGATTCTGTGCTACGTATCTACGTATCTATCCGCTGAGATATTACCAACCTTCTCAAACTCTATAGATGGGTGATTGACATGACGTGCATATTTTTGTGTCCGAGTGTTATATTTCTTTAAAAATAATTTGATCTTTTCATGTATCACTTTATTCTACAAAACCTATTTAGTTTAAACACATTTTCATCAGATTTCAATAATGAATATTTTTTTGTTTTCACACCTCAAACCCCTAAAATGTCAGGTGGTGCAACCGTCCGAGCAAATGATTAGACTAATGAAGCTTTTGAAAATTATATTTTCAGGGTAACAATTAAAAAATAAAACATCATGGCATAATTGTATGTTAAATATCTTTCAAATAAGCCTCATTTGTGAATATTCATAGTTTTAAAGCTTTTGAGTTCACTAAAAAACTTTTGTCCGACAATTTGTAATCTTAAAATATCAGGGTGGCACACCGTAAGAACAGGGCTTTTATTTTGAAATAAAGAATAGTACAGCAAACAGGATATGACATCAGCCAGAAGAACAAGTCGTCTTTATGTTTTTTCCGACTCATAGGTAAACTGTCACACTTTCTGTGTCAGGCGGTACAACCGATGTAAATATTGGAAAATATTATTTTATTATAAAAGTCTTAATTTGTTTTAAAAGTAAATGTTTACCCATGCTAACAAATGCTAAAGCTAATGTAAGAGTCCACATAAAAGACATTTAATTTGAAATTAGTTACTAATGTCAGGTGGTGCAACTGCAAAAATGTCAAATTACCATCTAAACATTATAGGATGCATTGATCCAATACTGGTATAAGTTATCAGAGTCAATACTAGAAAAAAAAATCAGATATTGGTTTAAAATATCAGATACTGAACCGATAACTGTTTCGTGCTGACATCGAGCACTCAGTCCATGGTCCTCTGGTTTTATTGCTGATTACAGCATCAGTCAGTTACAAATTACAGATGAAATGTTCAGAGGAGAAAGACTGTGTAAGATATACTTGGCAAAGATTTGACTTTGTACACATTTTTGGAAACTATTTAATTTTAGAAAAAAACTGTAGAAGCTACAAATGCATAAAAATACATTTATATACTTTTAAATGCTATTTAACAGACATGACTTAACAAAATTATCGACTCGAAAATATGCATGCCATCAGTTTTGAAAAACCTTTTTGATAATATGATTTTAGATCCTTATACGTCATTGACCCAGTTACTCTAGTTTCAGTTTACCTCTATTTTACTATTTAATTGTTTGCACATTTCCTGTCTATGTTGCACACCCTGAGTGTTTTTTTCTTGAGAGCTGAATATATCTCCATCGTGAGATCAATAAAGGCTTATCTTATCTTATTTCCTGCATTTTGATGAGCTGGAATTTGTAAAAGGCAATAATCGATTACGTGACGTTAAGAACATCAGCCTTACTGTGGCTGCGCGAATGTTCACTCCGTCGCCTGGTATGTTGGCAAAACAGTAAATAGAGTAAAGTTGTATATTTTGGTATCTTGGAGGCCTGTGGCTGTGTAGATTGCCGGATTGCCCAGATCCTGAGAACTTAAGTTCTCTTCTCTTCCATCAAACTGCAAAATGTAACTGATTTCTTTGTTTTCATTCTTCCACTGCAAAGTTATACTTGTCTCATTTTGATCAACTTTTTTAAACCACTCTCTTTTGGAAGGAGCTACAAAAACAAAATAAAACAATATTATGAGACTGATATTATGAGCTATAGAAAGAGAAGAAGGAGATGTGACCACAACTGTGTAGGTATGTTGTACATTGTTGTGGGTCTGATGTCTCTTACCTGTGCGAAGCCCGCACTTAGAGCATAATCCACAACTGAGCGTAGAGTCATGTCGTATTTTTGTGCAGGCTCGAGTCCAGTTACAGTACAATTAACTGAATTGCCATTCGCTGTGCAGTTTTCTTCTTTTGCTTCTCCACTGATGGAATAATTCAATCTATACTCTGAGATATCTCCAACCTTATCAAACTGTATAGTTACACTAGTTTCAGTTTGACCCACAACAGTGAGACTTTTAACATCTTCAGGCCCTGCAAAGAGGAGACACTGAGTCACATTTTCGTACACAGAACAATGGCAACAATAATGCAGCATTAGATTGTCCATACGTGATGGGGTTGTGGTTGGTTGCGTGGTCACTGGGCTGGGGGTTGTGGTGCTGCAGTCGGTGACACTCTGATATATATATATATATATATATATATATATATATATATATATATAAAACATATCTGCAAGTCATTTCGCTGGTGGAGGTGTGAAAATGTATCACAGTCGAATGTGCCAGACACACTGCAGATTTATAACGTGATTTAAAATTATATCGGACAATGTAGATGTGTACGTTCTGTAACTATTTTTTATAGAAATGATCATTATAACTGACCATACAGACAGAAGAGGGCAAATGCTGTAAACCTGTATGATAAGTTCTGTGCAAAAGGAACCTGGAATAATAACGCATGAATGATCACTCTGTTGCACTAGTGAAGAATTTGAATTTACGGCATTATTCATAATTGTTTAGCCCGACGGGAAAACAAACTTGATTTGATTAGATTTATTTGAGCTATTATTTACATCATCACATTTACATTATCACAAAAAAACAATAAAAATAAAACTAAATAACTCAAAAGGAGTAGGCCGAAGCAAGAAAGCTTATTACTGCCTACCCCAATTTGAAAATACAATTATTGATTAGCAGCATTGATAATTCGAAGCTTTTACATGTCAAAAAAAATCTGATGAGACTTACAGGTATGAAAAACATAGAGCGAATATAGAAAAGTTTGTGATTTCTGAGTGTATTTACTTAGTTTTATAGTTTTCTCTTATTTTTTATCCTTGCTTATATTACCATTCTGGTCACCATTCTATTGATTTACTTATTAACTAGTCACAGTGTTTTAGATATACATATATATATACACATACAGACACATATATATATTATTAGCGCACATATTTATTATACATATATTATCATCACCTAGCCTGGCTAACGCCAGACTAAAATCACAAGTGATATTTAGTCTGGGGACCACCAATTCATTTTCTCGTAGGAGAGGTGTGGTTTACGATTGTCCATAGCCGTTTATTGGGCTGAATGTCTCTCATGCGTCTGCACGTAGCCATAGCCAATCGTATCATGGTATCAAATGACGTATGACGTACCTGCTGTAAACTTTTGAGCTAAACTATTTAGAACACGTTCTAAAGCTTGATCGAAAGATGGCATCGCGTCTGCTACTGTCATGTTGGATCCGTAAATATTTATATATATTTTTTATCCCTAAACAAACTACAAGCTTCCGTATGTCAAATAGCGCGTCATCGTCTTACCGTCCCTCCTCGTTCTGTGATTGGTGCCCAAATCCATGGAAAAATGTCGGCCATGGTCCCCGAGCTGTTGTGAAGTTCGAAAAGATTCGAGCGCACACAGCAGTCTGGCGTTAGCCAGGCTATCATCACCATAATAACAATGACAATAATAGCATTCTCACGCTGCACGGTAGTACAGCGGTTAGCACTCGTGCTTCACAGCTAGAAGGTCCCGGTTCGATTCCCACCAAGGCCGGGGCCTTTCTGTGTGGAGTTTGAATGTTCTCCCCGTGTCTGCGTAGGTTTCCTCCGGGTACTCCGGTTTCCCCTACCACTAAAAACATGTACAATAGGTCAGGATGAATGAGAGTGTGTTTGAGAGTGCGCATGGGGGACGACGGATGGAAATTAGCCCAAGGCTACAATCCGGTGTGGCTTGTTCATTAACTTGCACTGTCCCTACCCAATAAACATAAACATAAACATAAAATATCATCTTCAAATTTATCATGTTTCTCATTGCTATCATACCTGCTTCAACTGTAATAATGTTGGTTAGAGCTCATCTGTTTCTTTACTGTCCTCTACAGGTAACATCAGAGAAATGCATCTAGAGGGATTGACTTGCACCAAACCAAACTTGGGCACAGAGAACATTTTTAGGGCTGAAACAAGTAATCGATTAATCGACGACTAATCGATTATTGAAATAGTCGACAACTATTTTAGTAATCGATTAATTGTTTTCTGGTTCACACAGACTCAACTAGAGCAAAAATGACATGAAAATGTAGTATTTTTGATGAAAACCTACTTTGTTTTTATAGTTGGGGTCTGTAGTGTTTGTACATTGTAAATTTCATGAATATCTGTCTGTGTCTCATCAGAAGCAGAATTAGCACCAAGAGCCTCCAACAAACATTTACTTTAAGTTTACTCCATCAATACGTCCTCAAGTGGTGCCACTTTAGCTTTTGTGATAAAAAAATAAATAAAAAAATTTCTACACAATTCACAGCCAAGCGATTACTCGATTAATCGTAAAAATAATCAATAGATTAATCGATTACAAAATAATCGTTAGTTGCAGCCCTAAACATTTTAAGTCTTGAACATAAACGAGTGATTGGTTCACATTTGATATTTGCTAAATATAAGTATTGAGAAGCACGATATGGTCCTAGTCACAAATGCAAAATATGAAACGTAATGCAGCTGTTCAGTCGGGGCATTTCCTCATTTATTTTGGGGGGGAGTTAAAAGATGAGATTTTGCAGCTGGGAATAAAAGTGGATCATACATTGCCACCATAAAACTTCATAATGTTTTATTGTCTAAATGACCTATTTTCAAAGCAGAATAAACAAGAATAAAAATGAATCTTAAACCATACAACGCTACAACTAATCCTGCGGTTTTCATTATCAGGTGTCACTGTCATGTGGTGGCGACTGCTGATAGGAAAGTACAAGCGTAAAAATAAAAAAATACACACTTACCCAAAGTGTACACGCCAGAAGTAAACCATAAGAAGTGAATCTGAAATAAAGACCTCCATTGCAGTTTGATCAGTCTGTAGTCATCCCTAGGTTTAAGTTATAAGTCAAGGTCTGGTACCAGTGACAGTAGGTCGCTCCCGATATGTTGACTTTTAATTCTCAAGCATATCCTCCCTCTGTAAGCTCTGATCTCCTCTCCTTTTAGCAGGTCACTGAGTATATGGCTGCTTCTCCTTTTCAACCTTGTAACCACACAGACCTTTGGCCCGCCTAAGCCCATCTCTTCCACTTCATTACCGTTATAAACTCTGGCCTATGAAGACTATATGGATCAAAATCATTTACAGTGCATCCGGAAAGTATTCACAGCGCTTCACTTTTTGCACATTTTGTCATGTTTACAACCCTAAATGTAAAGATTTTATTTTGAATTTTTTACTGAAAGTTCACACACAAGTAACAGACAACTGTGAAGTGAAAGCAAAATGATACATGATTCTGTTATTTTTCAAAAAATAGAAAAGTGAAAAATGGGGCGTGCATAAGTATTCATAACGCATTTCCGGAGTGCATTAAATTGCCTTTATAACATTCCTAATGACTGCAGAATGTCACACCTTGCCCTAACCATTAAATAGAGGCCACCTGTGCATAATCTACTCCCAGTATAATTAAGCTGTTCTGTGAGGGCCTCAGAGCTATGGTCAGAGTGTATTAGTCACTAAACAACATCATGAAGGCCAAGGAGCACACCAGAGAGGTCAGGGATAAAGTTATCGAGAAGTATAAAGCTGGGTTAGGTTATAAAAACATTTCCAAAGCTTTGAACATCTCTCAAAGTACAGTTAAATACATCATCCAGGAATAGAAAGAGTGTGGCATCACTGCAAACCTACCAAGACCCGGCTGTTCTCCTAAATTTACTGACCGAACAAGGACCGCACTGACCAGAGCTGTTACCAAGAAGCCTATGATGACCCTGGATGAACTGCAGAGAGCTACAGCTCAGTGGGGGAAACTGTACACAGAACTACTATTAGTCGTACACTGCACAAATCTGGCCTTATGGCAGAGTGGCATTTTTGAAAGAAAACCATAAGAAATACCGTTTTCTGTTTGCTAGAAGCCACATGGAGGCCACATGGTGGCTTCTAGCAAACAGAAAACGGAAACTGTGCGGAGGCTGGGAGCGCGCCTCCGTTGGGGTCTAGAGACCGGTGTTTCTCCTGATTGGTAAGCTGCTGGTTTCTGACTGCCTGACTCCTTTCCAGATTCTAATCTTTCGGTCTCCTAACTTGGTGCGTTTCCACCACAGCGGGACCAACTGCACCTCCCACGTCTTGGCCCACACCATTCACCGCTCTGCTACTGGTGGCGCGACTCCTCCCTCAGCTGCTGTTCTGGATACCGTAACTCCAAGAGTAACATCCTGGGCTTCTCCCCGTTCTGAATGTACTTTTGCCCAGAGGCTAGTCTGGGTTATATCCACGGACCTCTAATGCTCAACAACGGTCTTGGTGAGCAAATCCAATGATTTAAATGTGGAACAGTTTAACTGTAAAATATACCTGGTGTTTTGGTTTAAGTTGTTTGTGAACTTTTGTTTTCCTTCTATTTCTTGCATGTTGTGTTTGTTGAAACTTAAATTGTGTTTATTAACTTCATAAGTTTAAAAGAAAAGCAACCGATTTTAAGCAAATATACTAAATAAAGTTATATTTTATATTTAAATGTCCTGTCTATGCCCCATAATTAAAAGGTAAACGAACCTGTGTCTGCCTCGTGCAGGGTCCAGGCCTTTCCTAGGTGGCGTTGTTGACAATCCTTAGCTATTAATTTCTCACCATCCCACAGGTACAGTAGTTTGGGGCAAACCCGGACTGGATCAGGACCGAACCTGGACCGTAGTTAATGTGAGCCGGGGGAAAGTGGCCTGTATGCTAACTATCATAGCCACTTTAGCATAGTGACCTTTGGTGGTCCCTTACCGGCGATTAGGAGCTATGTGCCATCCCATAAACCACTGCGCCAATCCCCCCACCCCCTCGCCCCCACCCTCGAGTGATTCATGCGCAACCACTGTTGATTGAAAGTAAACATGTAAACAACACTATAATATACCCATTTATACAACTTAGCTACAAAAAAAAAGTTATTTTCCACCTAAAGCTAAAGAAGTGCATTTTAAAACTATAAACAATATTTATCTCTGTAAAGACTTTTACACTCCAAATTTAATATTGGTGAAAATGAATGTGTTTTTTTGTACTAACATAGAAACTGAAGAACATCTGTTTTTTTTTTTACAAAATTCTTTCTTTAGAAATAATGTCTTTGACTTTTACTGATGTTAAATTTGGAGCTACTTTGGAAAACAAGAACAAGCTATTTACAGTTAATAATTTGATCATTATGGCAAAACTCTTTGTTCACAAATGTAAATGTGGCGACACTAAACCTGCTTTTATTGTGTTTCTAAAACAACTAATATCTCTGAAGGAGTCTTTCAAACTAAGAAGGCAGTGGTTTTAGAATAATCTGATGCTTTGTCTTAAACCTCCAAAATTCCACTTTCCTCTCATAGTGAGAGTGGGCTCAGCTGAACCACGTGTTACATTTGGGGAAATCTGACATTTTTATTTGTTGATTGTATTACATTATACAAATTTGATCCAACTTTATTCTATAACACTAGAGTCTGTTTTTGATCATAAAATTACAGCTATTTCTTAAACTTTAAGATTGTACGACTTCATCCTCGTTGTGCATTTTTATTCCGTTTTAAAAGTTGCACAAAACCACATCAGTGGAAACAGTTTTACCTGAAGAGAAGAGAGGGAGCAACAGCAGAACTGGAGGATCCATGTCCACGAGAACCCACCAAACCGAACCAGGTCTAAACCAGGTCTAAACCAGGTCTGAACCAGGTCTGAACCAGGTCTAAACTGGCTGTGTGGTTGTGTCGTGTTAGAGTCTTATCGGCTGTTACTTCCTGTGTGACAATAGTTAACCCTGGCGTAAAGTTTTCAAATTGATATCGAACATTAACTGGAACATGTTTCACCGCATGTTTATCTCACATTATGATACATCTTAAAGTTTCCAGTTTAAATTTATTCATGTTCAAATATCAGTCTGAACACAATGCTGCAGTGATGAATGTACAGCGGGAACCATATGTTTACATACACTTTATAAAAAGACATATTTGCATTTTTTTCCTCACTGTTTGACATGAAACCAGAATTAACTGTTTTTTTCAGGTCCATTAGAATTTTAAAAATTATTTCTATTTGTCAAATTCCTAGAAGAATGAGAGATAGAATTTTCGACACGGTTTTATATTACTTTTCACAAAACCCAAAGTTTAGGTACATTTCATTAATATTTGGCAGCATTGTCCGTCCGTCATTTCGCGTGGTAAAACCATTTGCTTTGTAACAGATTGTGTTACTTTTTCCTTCAGAATTTGTTGGAGATGAATTTAATCCATTCGTTGTTATGCCTTCGTTTAGCCCCCGGCTGTAATACAACCCCAAAGGATGATGGATCCACATCCAGGATTAACCGATGGACAAATTCTCCAAACCAGCCCAAAGGTTTTATTTTACCCTCCTTTCTTGTCTCCAAAATAAATGAGGCGCATCTGAATGTGATGCAGAAACGTTTGCGTCCCACTGCATATATTTATTTTGAACCCCTTCCTGAACCGAACAAAGTGCAAAGAGATGCAAAAGGGACAAAAACGCGGCAACGACGCATGGAAAAAGATTTGATTCGAGGAGTTTTATAGGTCTTAGCTTTAAATGAGGCATTACACTGGCCTATAGGCTCTAACCTTTTAGATTTGGGTAAAGCTGAACTAGAGAAAATGCACTCGTTTAAGGCAGGGGTTAAGAGGTTAAACACTTTGCAGGGGGTCTTTGGAATGGCCTCAGAGGTTGTTGTTTTTTCAGAATTTCATTTTTGTTATTTCTGATGTTTTTCAGTTCAAGCTTTGACTGTTATTATTTTAGCTTTGTTTCAAAAATGTTGGCAGGATCCTCGAGTTATAGGTTAACTCGGAGTTTAAATAATGCTTCAAGGGGTAAGACTTAAGGTTGGGAAGCACCGCAGTAATAAACAACATCATTCCTGCTGTTAAAGGCACTGTACTCGATTATTTCTGCATGGCACCTTTACTTTCCATCACAGTGGTCTCTAGGACGCTCCAGGATCAATGGTTTTGTAGGTTTTCTGGTGAGAGCCTCCGTTAGCAGAGAAAACCTTCCAAAGTAAAGGCACCATGTTGGCCACTCATACAGCCACTGGGTCACTCCAAGGTCAAATACACACACATATCAACTTTATTTTTCACATAAAAAGTTGCATAGTGCACCTTTAAGAACAGATCAACTGTGCGAGAAAATGGGAAAATGGCCTTGAAATGACAATTTCCAAATTGAAAACATATTTTTTTGTTTCCAGGTGAAATATGTGTATTATGTTAAAAGTCTGGCAAATGTAGCCAAATATAATCACTAAAGGCCTGTGCTACTGTTTAATTCAGAAATATAAAAACGCTAAACTTAATTTACACCCGACATGAGCTCAGTCAGTATTTAGGAGAAAAAAGTCATGAAATGAGCAGATTTTGTTTACAAAAAGATACAAAAATGAGTAATGTTTCCTGTTAGTTTACGTTGCACTCGGTTCAAAAGGACAATTGCAAAATGGCCGCCAGAGTTCGCCATTTCTTCCAATGTGTTGCTATGGCAACGTCCTATCTAGAGTTTTATTAAAGACCTTTGATTGGGACGTTACAAATATGTTCAGAAAGTGGCTTCCTCTGTCAAAAAAAATGAGCTGTAGGGTCGTTAAGTAATCTTATTTTTTTTCGTCTTTATTTTTTGTGTCTTTTGGGAATGATAACATTATTATGTTTTATTATGCTCATTCAAAGTCGACTGACAAAGGATCAGAGACTGAAAGAGCACATGCGATATATTAATAGCTGTGTATCTGCTGTAGTGTTTCTGCTGTGCCACAAGGGGCACTATGGCCATGTGGGACTGTGAGATGGCAGGACCGTCCTTTATGCTGCTTTCTTTATGCTTTGGCTTGAATTCCATTTGAACGAAAGACACATAAAAATGAAAATGAAACAAGATTTCAGGCAAAGAGAAAAGTGAATGTCATAGACTCTGCACAGGTGCGATCGCTGCGTCCTCATCGTCAGATCAGCTTTTATTATGGTTTGGTTTTCGTTTGATTTCCATTGTAGATTCTTATTTGTAAATGAACTTATATGGAATTATGTTTTATACAAGAACAATAGATTCTTCTTTTGTATGAAGAAGAGGGCGAGTGAGCGCTACGGTGGGTTCGGGATGTAATCCAGTCAGGTGCTCTTCAAAACGCTCATTTTGAGGAGGACAGAGGAGATCTTCATCAGGGCAGACAGTCTGGGGGGACGGTGGTGCAGGTGGTAGTGGATCGTCTCATGATTGGGTGGAATCCCAGCTCCCGCAGGTGCCCACTGTCGCTGTGTCCTTGGGCAAGACACTTCACCCCACTTGCCTCCAGTGTCTGCGTACACTGGTGTATGAATGAGAGAGTGAATGGGTGACTGGTTGCTGTAACGCACTTTGGGCCTGATAAAGGTAGAAAAGTGCTATATAAGTTGAGTCCATTTACCATGATGACCCTGTGTTTCGTTGTATTTTGTAAAATGACAATAAAATGTATCTAGTCGGTCGAAGCTCGTTGGTGTCTCGAAGGAATAAAGGATATTTCTAAGTTGGTTGTGTATGAAGGTTAATTTGTGTTTTTATTATCAAAAGGTTTTTTTATACACTGGAATTTATGTAACTGAATTTTTTTGCATCTGTATTTCACCAACCATATTGAAAAAAAATCTGCTAAAAAAAAAAATTCTGAGAAAAAAAATTCACTGATTTTTTTTCAATATGGTTGGTGAAACAGATGCAAAAAATTCAGTTACATAAATTCAGTGTATAAAAAACACTGATAATAAAAACACAAATTAACCTTCATAGTTGTGCCTCAGATTCTCCTCAAAATTAAAGATTCTTCTTTTGCTTTGATGATTTTTGAGATTTTCTCCATGAGCTTCATATTGTTAGAAGTTAACCTCTGAGCCCCGCCTGAACCGAGCACATTCTCTCCAGTTTGGCTTTACCCAAATCGAAAAGGGTCCTGGAGAAACTGTCAAAATAACAAGGATGAAAGAGTGATAAAAATGTGTGACAAAAGCTCAACAAAAAAAAGCAATGACAATAAGTTAAACAATGCAAGGAAAAAAGATCTGTTGAGATGAGTTTTGAGGCGTCACACTGGCCTTTTAGATTTGGGTAAAGCTGGACTGCACTTGGTTAAGAGGTTACGGTTTCTGACTTTATGAAAGTCATTGAGAAAAGAATGAAGAGAATTGAAAATATAAAGCCTCCATTACGCCTTCATTCAATGAGAATCACACAATGGAAAAAAGAGAAAAGCAGAGAAAAGAAAAGCCGATACATAAGTGTTTCCAAATGTTCGGTACTGTATGTAAATCATTGAAAAAATAAATCTTTAGGTCATCTCTTATTTTAATCCAGTGGTTTTCAATCTTTGGACGGTACTGTGATTCCCTCAGTGCAATACGATCCAAATATAAAGATCTTCAGGTCCACTTGAGAGTTTTTATCAAATGTCCAAAGTTCTCTCCGAAAACAAGATGCTCCTTGAAAGTCAACCCATCTTCCATTATATCCATTTCTGTTCCTCGAAACGTACAGACGCCAAGAGAAAAAAAAGGTATCCTGTTCATGACTGCTCTAAAACCACAGACATTCCCCTTCGATTGAGGCGTCTGTAACTGTGTCGAAATGCATCAGCTATACACTGTGATCCAAATTACTATGTAAATCATATTTATCATCAAATCATAAGATTTTTTAAATTATCAACTCAAATGACAGTCAGCTTAATGTTCAAGTCTTTAACTGTTCATAATGAATGTGGTTGAACAAACCTGCCAGTGATAACAATATTTTATTCAAAAATATAGTAAAAAACTCAAATTCTACTGTTCCAAATTATTATGCAACTCATTGTTTCAATACATTTTAAAGCTTGCAATTAACCGAAAATGATCATTTGTTGAATTTGTAGCATTAGGAAGTCATATTTACTGAAATCAAAAGCTACTTCAATCAAAACCATCTTAACAGGTTAAGTTATATTTTAACATAGGAGACCTTCTTTGATAGCAGCTTCAAAATTCTTAAATCTATTAAACTTGTGAGTTATTGGAGAATGTCTGCTTGGATTTCTTTGCAGGATGTCAGAATAGCCTCACAGAGCTGCTGTTTGGATGAAAACTGTCTCCCACCCTCATAGATGTTTTGCTTGAGGCTCCAAAGGTTCTCAACAGGGTTGAGGTCAGGGGAGGAAGGGGTCCACATCATGAGTTTCTCTCCTTTTTGCCCATAGCAGCCAATGATGCAGAGGTATTCTTTACATGGTGCGTTGTCATGCATGAAGATGATTTTGTTCGGGATATCACGGCTCTTCTTTTTGTACCATAGAAGAAAGTGGTCAGTCAGAAACTCCATATACTTTTCAGAGGTCATTTCACACTTTCAGGGATCCTAAAGGGGCCAACCAGCTCTTTCTCCATGATTCCAAGCCAAAACATGACTCCGCCCCACCTTGCTGATGTCACAGCCTTGTTGGGACATGGTGGCCATTCATCCAACCACCCACTACTCCATCCATCTGACCATCCAGGGTTACACGGCACTCATCAGTGAACAAGACTGTTTGAAAATGAGTCTTCATGTGTTTCTGAGCAACTGCAGCCGTTGTTGCTCGTGAGCTTCTGACACGGGCACGAGCGGACTAGTTTTAAGTTGTTTTTAGTGTGTTTTTATTGTGCATGGTTTTAGACTGATTTAAAGGTGCGTACACACCAAACGCCACCACACCTCGAACTTGCATGTTAACCCATATGTAGATGTGCTTCGACGCGCTTCGAAATGTACGCAAAGCCGTGAGGATGAGGATAAACGCGCGTCAAAGCCAGGGAGAGCAGCACAGTACACGAGCAGGGATGCCGCGCCCACTGCTTCATGCACTCAAGTAATCCAATCTACACGTGCGTTCGTTTACGCCGTATTAACCAATCAGGGACTGGGCTCAAATAGTGAGCACAAGCGTCACCTGTTACCTGCAGCATGGAGGAAGTTGATCATCGTGGTTTGTATGACAGTTGTATGACACGCCTCCTAATTATGACGCTTGCAAAACTTCACGTGCCAGCAAACAGGGGTTTCTCACGAGTGTGAAGTGGCAATGTTTGGCGTCCAACTAGAGGCGGATGGCGCCTGGACACACGTTTGGTCTGTACGCACCTTTATGCATGTTTTAACTTATCCACGCTCGTTACTCTGCCCTGCCCTGCTAATTGCCACTACGAGACGCATCTGCATGTGGATTGTGCAGGGGATAAGAGGCAGAGAAGGAAATACAGGAGAAGGGGGGAATACTAGGGAGCTGGTTATTTACAGCGCTATATATCTGTAGCAGGGAATTGAGTTGTATGGTGTCATCAAGTGTCATGGTGTTGGATTTTAAGAACAGTATATTTGTATGGTCCCTATACCCCACTTTATGAACAATTCTGATGGCCTTTTGAAGTCTATATAAATCCAGCAAATTACTATTGTAGGTATTTCCCCAGACCTCTGAGCAGTAGTTTATGTACCGTAGGATTAAGGAACAGTACAGGGTGAAGAGAGCCTTTTGGTCCAAAAAAAATTATATATTATTATGGCCAAATTTTTTGCCACTTTACCACAAACAATGTTTATTTGTGGTCTCCAGCTAACCTTATGATTGAAGATCACACCCAGAAATGTATATTCCTTGACTTGTTTGATTTGAACATTGTCAATATTGATTTGAATCTGAGTGTCACTATTCCGTTTGCCAAATAAAATATTCTTTGTTTTCAATAAGTTCAGCGATAGTTTATTTCTGTTAAACCATTCTTTGAGTTTGTATATTTCTGTTGTGACTCGGATATGAGCAGTTGTAGGTCTTTGCTAGAGCCTAGTATAGTTGTGTCATCAGCAAATAATATACATTTTAGCTTTGTTGAGACTTCACACAAATCATTGATGTAGAGTAGAAACAATTTAGGTCCTAAAATTGACCCCTGGAGGACCCCACATATTATATTCCTCCATCCTGATACATGTTCATCAATTTGTACATACTGTTTTCTTTCAGTCAAGTCTCACTTCAACAAATTGTTAGCAATCCTTCTAATCACATTAATATTTAGTTTGTTTCAGAGTATTTCATGATCTATAGTGTCAAAGGCTTTCTGGAGGTCTATGAATATACCCAAACAGTACAAATTATTGTTAATATTGTGGTGACTTCTTCGCTTAGATTGATTAGATCATGTGTAGTTGACCTACTGTTTCTGAACCCATACTGACAGTCACTAAGTAAATTATGTTTATTCACAAAGCTGTCCAGGCGGGCAGCAAAATGTTTTTTCATGAATCTTAGATTGTTGAGGAAGTATAGAGATTGGTCTATAATTTGTAAACTGACGATTATCCTTACTTTATAAATTGGAACGACCTTAGTTTATTTTTTTTATTTGTTTATTTGAGCAGTTGTTCTGCTCAAACGGACCTTGGCAATCTTCATGAGTTCACGGAATTCACTAGTTGAAAATAAGAGATTGCATATATGTGTTAAAGGCATTGATATATTCTGTATTGCTTTTTTAATCATGTTCATGTCAAAGTCGTTCCAGTCAATGGATTTTTTTATTCTTGAAAGCTTTAACTATTTTAATTATTTCATTTTTATTTGTTGCCGTAAGAAAAAAGGAATGTACATTCACATTTTTGTGTTGAGAGACATCACTGTTTGTTTTGGCTATTTTTGATGCCAGTTGAGGCTTGGATTCAGTTAACTCCGCCCCCTCTCTCAGCTCATGCAACTTTACCATAGTAGCAAAATATAAATATCACAGCAAAAAGTGAAGTTACTTCATGATGCAGTTATAAGGAGCTGACATGTGCAACACAGCTTCATAAATGGCTAACACACACGCTAACACGCGTTTTGATTGACTCACCGATCTGGCCCATCGGTTGTTTCCATTATTGGACTCGCGTTGGTTATAAAAGTTAGTCCACTTTGATTGTGGCCAAGGTTCACCAAACATCCATCAGTGACGGTCACAGACAAACACTATTTTAGCTGAGAGTCGCTGAATCCCGGAGAGAAATTCCAACTTCTGGTGAGTGACCTCTTCTTTCGGAAGGTTGAATAAAGTTCTGTCCTTGCAGCCAAACGCGCTTTTCTCCGTGACATTATCGTTAGGTAAGAAAAAAGAACAAGTGTCCACAGTAGGTTAGAAAGAGCTCCTTCTTCACAACTTTCGGTGCAAACATGACTTCTGATCGGATCCTCCAGGGGTGCGTTTGTTTTCTCTGCAGGGACAGCGCGGACGTGTCAGGCACTTCTTCTTTTTATTTTCTTTTTTTTATCTTACGACAGAAATAATGAAAAAGCTGTTTTACAAATTAAAATCAGGCCGTAAGGCATTACATTACAGACGTCGAGCACTTCCGTTCTGCTCTGACGACACAATGGAACAACTCAGTCGTTTACCAGGAGAGGGCGGAGCAGCTGCTCAGAGAGCAGGATTCAGGAGGATTGCAGAGAACTGTGTGAATGAAGCCAAAAACCACTGTTTTTGATAAAGGAATGGACAACAACTTCAAGGTCAACTTCAATGGCCATCATCGATGCAATAGAAGAGATTACTAATAGCTTAGAGGGAAAGAAACATGCAGCTGGAATATTCATTGACTTGAAAAAAGCATTTGATACACTTAATCACTCTATATTATTAAAAAAATTAGACAGATATGGTATAAGGGAGTGGCTTTGAGCTGGATTCAAAGCTATTTAACTGGGAGACAACAGTATGTGAAGATGGGGGAGTTTACATCAGTATATTTGGACATTGGTTGTGGGGTCCCACAGGGATCTGTCTTAGGCCCAAAGTTGTTTAATTTATATATTAATGACATTTTTAATGTGTCTAAATTATTAAAATTAGTGATTTTCGCAGATGACACAAACGTCTTCTATTCCAATGACAATTATAGTACTTTAGTAACTAACATAAACTGTGAACTAAGGAAATTTAAAACATGGATGAACATTAACAAATTGTCTCTCAACCTAAATAAAACAAAGTAATGTTTTTCGGTAATCATAATGGAAAACCAGACCCAGTAATTATAGATGGTGTAGTTTTAGATACAGTATCAGAAATTAAATTCTTAGGAGTCACCATTGACAGTAAATTAAGCTGGAAACCACACATAAGACACATACAAGGTAAAGTCTCCAAAAGTATCTCAATCATTAATAAAGCAAAGTTTTTCTTAAATTACAATGCATTATTTTTGTTATATAGTTCATTAGTTTTGCCATATCTAAACTACTGTGTAGAAGTTTGGGGCAATAACTATAAAAGCTCATTACACCCCCTTGTTATACTCCAAAAACGTGCGGTAAGAATTATACACAAAGTAGGATATTGTGATCACACGAATATATTATTTCTGCAGTCTAAACTGTTAAAAATGCATGATTTAGTCGATTTCTCTACTGCCCAACTTCTGTTTAAAGCCAACAAAAATGTGCTACCTGCAAGGATACAAATGCTTTTTGCACGCACAGAAGGGGGATATAACCTGAGGGGGTGTGATAACTTTAAGGTTCAAGCAGTGTCTTCCACTAGGAAAAGTATGTGTGTGTCTGTATGTGGAGTTAAACTCTGGAACAAATTGGGGGCAGAATATAAACAATGTCCAAATATTCATCATTTCAAATCAAGATATAAAAAAATGGTATGGTCAAAGTACCAGAAGGAGGAAATGGGTACTTGATTGCTAATGGGTGTCACAAAGTGCTGTATACTTTAAAGGTCAGATCTAACTAATAATGAAGTATATTGTGGTTGTTACTAATATACTATTGCAGTTGTTATTGCCATTGTTATTGTTGTTGCTGTTGTGTTATCATCACTATTTTAACTTTAAACTTTAAATGTAATAGTCTAGGATTAATATCTAACAATCTATAGATTATTCTTAGAATCAAACTTAATCGATTCAGACAGCGGTATTACTATTGATGCTGATGGTAATATAAAGGAATTAAATTCTTAGAAGTAAAACATGCACAAATCTATGTACTCCACATTCAACATAACCCGTAGTACAGAGCAGACAGGTGGGGGTCGGCAGCTCGAGGAAACTCTCTTCTGGCAGCAGACTCCTAAAAATGTGTCTCTTTTAATGCATAGTATAGGACACTTAACAAAGGATGGTCCGGTTGCTCGGGGGCTGCTCCCCTCTGGCAGCAGGTCCAGTCACAGAAAAAAAAGAAAAAGAAAAAAACCCGAATCCCTTGTAACACACATCATTAAGACCATTCTTGTTATCATGAGCATCAATCAGTCTGTGATTACTGTACCTTTCATGAATAAATGTGGAGTATGTTATGTATCATCAAACACTTTGATACAGAGTAATGTTATATGGTTTGTAATGGTGATGATGAATAACGATAATGCCAACATGGTAATGAATTCGGTATGGGAAACAGAAATAATACACTGGTTGTAGCGTGTGAGATACTGTGAATGTTGACCTGGTATAATGCAGTATGGCATCTGTTGAAATGTAACCAACTCGGTTGATAGTTGTATTGTAAGATGGTAGGAAATATGCAGTGTTGTTAGTTGTTGTTGTTTGGGTCTATGAACAGGGGTGGGAGTCAATAAGCTTGTCTTCTTCCCACTCCTTTTCGAGTTAGAATGTATATTATTTTTCTTTTTTGTTTTTTCTTTTATTGTGTATATATATTTTTCTGTTTTTTCTTGGATTTTGTGCCTTAGCTCGAAATAAAAAAAACATGGTTAAAAGCTCCAAAAAGTCGATTTTGCATTATGTATCCATCCATCCATCCATCCATCCATTTTCTTTCACTTGTCCATTGCCGGTCATGGGGCTGTTGGAGCTGCCCAAATCACACTGCACCAGCCCCTATGGCTCCTCCTGCAGGTGGTGGGTCCACAGAAGGACGGCCTCATGGTTCTAACCGGGCCTGTTGGTCTCTCATAAGGGGCTTCTGAACCGCTCTTTGTCTGACCCGTCACCTAGGACCTGTTTGCCATGCGAGACCCTACCGGGGGCACCAAGCCCCGACAACAGAGCTCCAGGATCATTATGGCGCTCAAACCCCTCCACCACGTTAAGGTGGAGGCTCCAGGAGGGGCATGATGTAAAAAATCATGAAGTTTTGTGACATTGTTGAGTTCCAAACTGTACAGATGTTATACAGAGCAAGGTACAAACTGTTATCAAGCCAAATACAAAGAAGGTTCCAAGAATGTACTGGTCGTTATGAATTACGTGATGAAATGAACTTTGAACCTTGTTAAGATTCAAACATTCAAAATGTGAATTTTTGCCATTTTTATGGTCTTAAACTTTTGATCAGGACTGTGTGTCACAAAATGAAAATATACATTAAATGTTTTTCGCCTTAAAGGGACATTACGGATTCTACTGTTGTCAGGACAAAACATTTAAATCTCATATATCTCCATGGAGACGAGCTGGAGACGTCCCGTTCTAGAAAAAATACCATCATAAAATAATCATATTTGACCAGTAGTATCTGTACTTTTACTCAAGTAATGAAACCAAGTACTGTCATTTTTGGACTATTGAGCGCACATGAATATAAGCCTCACCAATATAATTTATAAAGAAAATAAAACAATATTGGCAGCACTGGTCTATAAGCCACAGCTGTTTCAAACCCATTTGAAGCACCATCAGTCTCTGGATTACAGGACTATTCTCTTCGTGCACCGTCAAAGATTGTTTTATTTGTGATCAATTTTTTTTTAATTTATTTTTCACTAAAAATATAAGGATGAGAGTCCACATATCGAATTCAGCATGTACACAGTACAGTGAGATATACACACAGAACTATGCAGAATGGTACAGCACAGGTACATACCTTAAACTCAAAGGCATTCTAGGGAATATCCTTCATTAACAGATCTGTTAGTGTTTTAAAGTTTGATCGTTTTGACAGTCCCAAACCATATGCATGAATGTGCCTTTTGTTTGGAGATTGCAAAGTGTAAAATTATGGGTTGGAGCACTTTCATTTTGAATACGATATGAGGAGTGAAATATGTTGTATGGATAAAATTGAAATGAATAACCTGATGATTTGGATTTCTTGAAGATAACTGCATATTTTGCCAAATAATATTCCAATTTAAATAGGATGAGGAAGTTCTTCTTTCCACAGTTGGACAACACATAGGCTCGTCATGAGCTGATTGAAAGAGAGAATATAGTTTAGAAACTGTTCTGTGTGTAGTAATTTGAATCGAGTACAGTGGATGAGTAAGTGGACGACTGTTCAATGGGACCCCATAAGTGCACATTGCTGTCCGCAATTGGAGATAGAAAAAAAACCTTGATCCTGGCAGATTGTAGCGTTGCTGTAAGTCTTGGAGTGTTACAAGACCCAAAGAATTGCAAATATCACACAGATTCTGCACATCTTTACGAGACCATTGAGGAAAGGAAATAGAGATCTCTCCTATTTTGAGTAAAGGATTATGACAGATTGGCGAGTGAAAAAAACATGTGGCTTGGATATTACAACGTTTTCTTATATTATTCCAAACTTTAACAATTTCACCAATAATTAAGCCATATTTTGTGCAATCATTTGAAGTAATATTTGCGAACACAAAATCTTGGAGTCTGTGAGGGAACACAAAGTTCTCCTCTAAGGGTCTCCAAGAAACAGTTGAAGATGGATTCAAACAATGACTCAAGGGGCGGAGAACAAATGACCAATGATACTATTTAAAGTTGGGTACGTTAACCCCCCCCTTCACTTTTAGTTTTTTGTAATAGAGAGAATTTTACTCTGTGTTTTTTAATTAGCAGCTAATAAATGCAACTTTTCCCAGTATCTTTTAGTAGGTGAAAGAGAGATCATTGAGCTTAAAAAAATGAATGTGGGGAAGAATGTTTTTATTACAGAGATGCGTCCATGAAAAGACAGAGGAAGCGAGTCCCATTTTCGTAAATCTGCTTCAACTTTTGCTGCCAGCGGATTATAGTTATGTTTAACCATCTATCTATCTATCTATCTATCTATCTATCTATCTATCTATCTATCTATCTATCTATCTATCTATCTATCTATCTATCTATCTATCTATCTATCTATCTGAGATTGAGGGATCTATAGATACTTCCAAGTTTTTAAAGTGGTCTACAACTGGAATTTTGATTCATGACGAGCAGATGTATGTAGTGGAAGTACGGCGGATTTACGCCAATTGACTTTATAGCCTGAGATTAAACTAAAATAGTTGAAAATACCAAGAAGATGGGGAAGTGAATGAGCAACATCCTCCAAATAGAGCAAAACATCATCTGCATAAAGGTATTGAATGAGATGTGTTGGCAACATTAATAGGTTTGTGGCTGATTGACTGACTGCCACAAGCTCAAGGCTAATTGCAAATAATAGAGGTGAGAGAGGACATCCCTGACGGGAACCACAGGATACCTGGAATGGTTTAGAGAATGTCGTCCCAGTCACTACCTTTGCCATAGGGTTGGCGTATAATATTTCTAATCATTTAGATCAAATGAGGGCCAAATCCATAGATTCCAATACTGACCATATAGAAAGCTCGATTCAAGGCGATCAAACGCCTTCTCAGCGTCTAACGGGAGAATGGCAGCAGAGGATCTTATTTTCTTGGCATTTTCAACAATGTGAAGGAGGTGCTTTGCATTATCAGATGCAAGACATGTTCTAATAAAGCCAGTTTGATCTGTATCAATCAAAAGAGTAATTTGGGATTCTAAGCGAGAGGCCAAAACTTTAGCATATAACTTGATATTGGTATTAAAAGAGGAGGGCTTAATAAAAGAGTTCAAATCTAAACTGTGCTTTGATGGCTTTGATGTGAACTCTTTTCCTCTGTTCAGACCAAACCAGGACAAACCCAGAGTTAAACAGGACCCTGTGGATTTACCTGTGTGAGCGCCGCTGTTCTGAGCCCAGGTCCCTGAAAACCACAAACACAGCTTTATTTAAGAGTTTCAGTGTGTAATGTGCCCACACTGAAGAGCTTCATCTGCAGCTCTGACTTCCTGTCAGAAGAAATAAAAATAAAAACAAGTGTGAAACAGGACATAGGCCTAATATATACAGTGGGTTGAAAAAGTATCCGCCTCCCTTTAACTGTTCAACATTTTGCCATATGGACCACACACATAAATATATTGAAATGTTACATGAAAGACGCACACATGGTGTATTTAACTGTACTTTGAGAGATGTTCAAAGCTTTGGAAATCTTTTTATAACCTAACCCAGCTTTATACTTCTCAGTAACTTTATCCCGGACCTGTCTGGTGTGTTCTTGGACTTCATGATGCTGTCTGCTCCACAATAGTCTCTGAACAGACCTCTGAGACCATCACAGAGCAGCTGTATTTGAACTGACATTAGAATAGAATAGAATAGAATAGAATAGAATGCTTTATTTGTCATTACACACAAGCAGAATGAAACTTGTTTGGCTCTCAGGTCTCAATAATAAATAGTAAAAATATAAACATTCGCAGACAAAAACTCTTCATCCGTGTGTCATATACAGAGCTGATTGGGGACAGCTCCAGTCCCACTGTCCGGCTGGCTGCTTTCACCACTCGCTACAGTTCTCTCTTCTCAGCCGCTGTGCAGTTAGCAAACCACACAGTCACACAGTTTGTCAGAATGGACTCAATTGCACATTTGTAGAAGTTCACCAACAGCTTCTGAGGAAGTTTAGCCTGTTTGTGCTTCCTCAAGTAATACATTCTCTGTTGTGCCTTCTTCAGTAATGCTGAGGTGTTGTTAGTCCATGTCAACTGGTTAGACAATGTGACTCCGAGAAACTTTAGGCTATCCACTGCTTCCACCTCCTCTCCATCGATGTACAGGGGCTGGAGTGAGATGGTCTTTATCCGCCTAAAATCAACAGTCATCTCCTTGGTCTTAGCGGTGTTAAAGACCAGGTCATTGTCTCTACACCACTGAGTAAGATGCTCCACCTCTAACCTGTAGTGCGATTCATCATTTTTGGAGATGAGGCCAATCAGAGTGGTGTCGTCTGCAAATGTTATTATTGAGTTGGACATGTGGGTAGGAGCACAGTCATGCGTGAAAAGGGTGTACAGCACTGGACTCAGGACACATCCCTGGGGCATACCTGTGCTGAGGACAAGGGTGGAAGAGGCGTCTTTACCCACCCTGACACGCTGAGGTCAGCCTGTCAGGAAATCCATTATCCAAAAACACAGGGATGAGCTGAGCCCCAAAGAGTGGACCTTGGTAACAAGTTTGTGAGGGATCACAGTGTTAAATGCAGAACTGACATCCAAGAATAGCATCCTCACATAATTGTTTGGTTGCTCAAGGTGGGTTAGAGCAGTATGAAGTGCTATTGAGACTGCTTCTTCTGTAGATCTGTTTGCTCGATATGCAAACTGGTGGCTGTCCAGATCTGCCGGAATGATGTTTTTTAAATGTGACAGCACAAGTCTCTCAAAGCACTTCATTACAATTGGTGTGAGGGCCACTGGACGAAAGTCATTCAGGGACCCGACAGCTGTTTTTTTGGGCACAGGTATGATGGTAGTTGATTTAAAGCATGTTGCAACCACTGCTTGTTCCAATGAGACGATTACACACAGGTAGATGCTATTTAGTCATTAGGTGAGTCATTTAGTCAACATGTGATCATTCAGAGATAATCAGGCAACTTCGGAAGGAAATTGGTTTCACTAAAAGGAAACGGGGGCCGGTACTTTTGCACATCCCACTTTCCACATTTTATTCATAAAAAAAAATCAAAATCATGTATACATTTAATTTCAAAAGTATTTTAATTTAATGGAAGATTGTTTTAAATATAGCCTATTTTCCACAGGTTTTTTGATACTTTGTCCTCACTTTTGAGCTCAAGTGTCCTACTTTTCATTCTTATAGAACTGGTCTCTACTTCTGGTCGTCTTTTCAACAAATAAAAGTGAGGAGTGGAGAGGGAAGAGGAGGAAGCCCCTCGAGCAGCAGCCAGAGAAGTCCTTTATATAAAAGCCTGCATGGATTTGATAAAGTAACGACATTGTGTAATAACAACTAAACTGTCCTCAATCATCCAGATACAAGGAAGTGTTGACATACTCCAAATTATGTCACTACCTCCCAATCTAACGTCTGATGGGAATTATGTAAAATAATGTCCAGTTAAAGATTATTCTTTTTGTGTAAAATCATGTAATAACTTTTCCTGCACATGTGGCTGACGCTGATTTTAGATGATTCTATGACAAAGCCTTACTATAGTACGTGTGTTACATTAAAGTCATAATAACAATAGTTAATAATTGGTGCTGTGCAATTTATTTTTATTTTATTATTTATTTGGTCAGGACAGTGGACGTTAATGAACATACATGGGTCTCATACATGTAAACAAGCCACACCGGATTGTAGCCTTAGGCTAATTTGCATCCGTTGTCCCCATGCGCACTCTCAAACACACTTGCATTCATCCTGGCCTATTGTACATGTTTTTAGTGGTTGAGGAAACCTGAGTACCCGGAGGAAACCTACGCAGACACGGGGAGAAACTCCACACAGAAGGCCCCGTCCCTGGTGGGAATCGAACCCGGACCTTCTAGCTGTGAAGCACAAGCTCTAACCGCTGTGCTACCGTGCCGCTCATATTCGTCATGAGTTTAGAGATTCTGATATTCAGATGTGATTGGCCGCTTGGCGCTGACTCCTCCTGTTTCACGTAAATCCTCAGAGAAACCCAGAGTTAACGAAACCCACTGATAACTCACTTTGTAGAACCACTGATCCAGAAGCTCCATGTCTGCGTTTGTCGACCCGAGTTAGAGGAATTAATCCAAGTTAAGTTCAACCAGCTTCGTAGTATAGCCCTCAGTTGTGTGCAATCAAATTTGGGAAATGTATCTGACGTTGCATGCCAATAATAACTGCTGTTATTTGACACTTTGTCTGCATTTACGATACAATACGATACGATATACTTTATTAATCCCGAAGGAAATTCAGTTTATCAGCTGCACAGACAAGTCATACATAAAAACATCAAATTTAAAAAGCTAGAGAAAATTTCAATAAATAAAACAGTGCAGAGAATAAATTTAAAAGTACTATAAAAACCATAATTCCCTTTAGCCCCCCCCCCCCTACGGATTTGTTATAAAGCCTGATCGCTCTGGGCAAGCAAGATTTCCTAAGCCTATCCTTTGAACAGGAGAGCGAGAGCAGCCTCTCACTGAAGGTGCTCATCTGCCTCATCACCAGCTCATGCAAGGGGTGGTCGCTGTTGTCTATCACAGAAAGCAGCTTCTCCAGGGTTCTCTTCTCCGAGATCGACATTACAGAGTCCTGATCGGCCCCAATCACGGAGGAGGCCTTTCTAATTAGTTTGTCCAGTCTCTGAGTGTCGCTCTGCCTGATGTTTCCCCCCCAACACACAACACCATAGAAAAGGGCACTAGCCACTACTGCTGGTAGAACAGTTGAAGTACTTTTTCTGCAGATCTTAAAAGAAGCAAGCCTCCTCAGAAATAGAGTCTGCACTGCATTTTCTTGTAAAGCTGGTCAGTGTTCACTGACCAGTCCAGCTTCTCATCCACCTGCAGCCCAAGATATTTATAGGAGGTCACCACCTCGATCTCCTCGCCATTGATGGTCACAGGCTGAGGAGATGGGCTGCATCTCCTAAAGTCCAGGACCAATCATTTGATGATTAAGCGAAGCCTAATGAGATGAACTTAACTTTGTAACTTGAATCTCATAATTATTGTGATGTTTTTGGTAAACAAATATTTTTTTAGTTCAGACGAAAGGAAAGCTAAAGGGAACATAAATGTTAAAGCCGTAGTGCTATGTTTGGGGAAAATGTGTGTAATGTTAATAAAGCACAATGCAGGATGGAATTTTAAATGAGCCACATGTTTACTTGTAAATAAATATAATAAAAGATAACATTATGTGAAGCATGTTGGCCATATATAAATAAAGAGCTTTTAATGACCTCCTCCTGCAGCTCATATTTATTCTGGAGGGCCTCAGTTTGTAGACTTTTTAAAATAATAAATGTGACTGATGACTTTTCAAAGTTCTGTGGCCTGTCCCTCTTCCATCCACCAGGGGGCAGGCCTTCCCTGAACATAAACCAGCTCAGTTTCTTTCTGTTTAAAGTTTTTTTAGAAGAAACTTTATGCCGCTACTGCAGCAATGGCGGTGGTGAATCAGACTCGATCAACAGCAGTAATGTAGCGCCCTCTAGTGGTCAGATACACAAACCACAGTAGACTAATGTCACTATAGTAAACACTAAACAAAACTCGCTACAATAAAGTAATGAGTAATACAACTTATTTACTTTCAAAACTAAGTAATCAGTAAAGTAACTAAGTTCCTTTTTAAAGGAGTAATCAGTAGTCGGATTAGTTTTACAAATAATCTGTAGCATCACTGATGATGAACCTGCAGCAGCTGAATATATAAAATCAAAGCGGTTTATGATGAGGCAAATCTTTCTTTATCATAATGTGATGTAAAAGTAGCTCAGTGCTGCCCCCTCTGGTGACGACATAAACAACTCCACTGCAGTAACAGAGTCAACAGGATATGATTTAGTTTTACACTTTTATTTATTCTTCATAACACAAAGCAAATGGAAACATTCACAAAGCTTTAAAGGGACATATCCTGCAAAATCCACTTTTTCTGAGCTTGTTCCCTCAGTATTTCATCACATTCACTTTGTTTTGAGTTAATCCTCGGACAAAGCTGTTAAATTTAGCTGTTCTTCTTTTACAGCATCAGCGCTTCGTTCTGTACTTCCTGATTATATTAATCCAACATTACATGGGTTCAGAGTGTGTTTCTCAGGCTGAGCTGAAGCTGTAAACCAGGCTGTGATCAAAACTGAAGGTTTGTTTTTCAATAAGTCATTCCTACAGCTGCCAGCAGGAGGAGCTCCAGGCAAAGTCTTCACCAGCTCTTCTCCTGTGTTTCATTGTTACTATTTCGTTCTTACAGAGACATGATTTAAAATGATAAAACTTAAGGCTTAGGTTTGCTCTCTCTCTTACAACACGGACATACGTGTCTTCTTTTATTGATGATAAATGTATAAATCACGTGTGTAAAGGCTCGCAAGTGACGCGGCGCGCTCCGGTGTGTGTTGAAATCCACATGGACGTGCCGCAGCGCGCTGCTTTCTGGTGTGCGTTGAGCTTAAGGTGCAATTTAATCAAAACTACTATTTTGAAGTAACAGTATTTATACTTGAGGATTTTACTCAAAATCACAAAGTCACTAAAACTTGATGCTAAATTTAAAAAAAGATATTTTTTTTGCACCAATCATTGCTTTAAATAACTCAACAGTATTTTCACCAAGTACTCTTTGACTCTTACTTGAGTAGTTGTTACTTTTTGCTTTTACTTGAGTAAATACTTGGCTACTCCATCACCTCTGATTACATGTAGAGATGGTGAATATCTATTAAAGGCCGGGTATTATGCAAAATCCACAGCTGTTTGGAGCCACTCGCGCATCTGAGTATTTTTTTGTGTAATCATTTTTAGTCTTCCCCAGTGGCTGTTCTATGTATCCACCTCCATCTCTAGTTAAGCTTCATCCTCTCATCGCGAAGTGAAACACCCACCGTAGCTTCACAACAGCAAACTAAGAGGATAATTATATACGCTAATTTGTATCTAAAGCAAAATATATGCATTAATGATTTCTAACCAGGCTATAACCTCACCTAAATAAGAAGATCTGGATCGTTCATAATTTGTGATGTTTGGCTAATGCTAACGGCTATAGGAAAAATACATTGAGCTAACGGACTGGTCGACTCGCTAACTGTCCACATACGTTAAGATGGAACTCCACTTCTCCTTTTTATTTCTATGGTTTCAGCTGTTTTCCATCCATATTGTGATAAGAGAGCGATAAAGACGTGTCGGAGATTATTACCAAATACCTGGAGAAAGCAGAAAACCGCTCTTTAACGTAAATGTACAAAATCAGAAACAAATAATAAATGTAAAAATATTAAAACATTAAAACAAAGCGGTTCAGACGGTCACACAGTCAGATTATTATTATTATTAGATAAGTCAGAGACAGACTGTACCGTCACATTATCAGCCAGTTTTTAAGATTTCTTTAAAGCCACACTGTGGAACATCACCTGCTCGTCTCCATGGAGATGCAGGTAGAGGAGATAAGGTTTAAATACATGAGGTCCTCTTCCAAACGCTTTATTCTGACGTTTATGTTTGGAGTCGTTTAGTTTAGAGACGTATCGAATGTTCCGCAATGTGGCTTTAACATTTGTTTACATCAGATCAGTAAATGTATAAAAGATCTTTACAACAACTAGAGATGCACCGATCCAGCTTTTCTGCTTCCGATACCGATACTGGGGTTTGAGTATCTGCCGATATCCGATATTAACCGATACAAGAGACTTCATTAAAAGTGTCTCTAAGTGAATAAGTGAATAATCGTCTTTTCTCCAGTGTGACATCAATACAGTCTGATCTTTTCTTGCAAATGAGATGTTTATCAATTATAGACTATTTATTAATAAACTGTAATGGAAAACATTAGACAAGAATTACTGGACTTTTCTACAATAATATCCTCAGGTTATGAACTCTTTAGATTATTAATATAAACAACTCACATGAATTGATCTGATCATTACAATGTTGTTCCATCAGTTATTTCATAAACTAAATACTAACACTCCATTTCATTTTATTACTTTAGGTGATCCAAGTATCGGTTCAGTATCGGATATTTGTAGCCGATACCCTGATATCGTATTTTTTCCAGTATCGGCTCCGATATCCGATACCAGTGTTGGATCGGTGCATCCCTAACAACAACCAGAACTGACAATATACTGTACAAAACAGAATAAAATACACTTGTGCTATTTTAAAACAGCACATTATTATAAAACTCTGAAAAAATCAGAATCATAAAAGTTTAAAGGCTCAATGTTACTAAACTGACCATGACATAATTATTAATGAGAAATGCAGAAACTACTTTATCATTTGTATAAAATGAAACATCTGAATGAAATGTGTTTTATGATCACTATAGTTACCGGCGGCTCATTATCTCCATCGATCTTATAAACTCCAATTCTTTCTTTGGTAGTAAAGGTTTTTAAAGAGTAATCATCTGGACCTCGTTGTCTTCAGCTGAAAACGTCACACGGTGAGTTCGTCTGATCGGATTCCTCTGACGCAGAAATCTCTGTCCCAAAACCACGAGAGGTTAGACCTGGTTTAGTCCTGGTTTAGTCCGGTTTAGTCCAGGTTTAGTCCTGGTTTAGTCCTGGTTTAGTCCAGGTTTAGTCCTGGTTTAGACCTAGTTTAGTCCTGGTTTAGTCCTGGTTTAGTCCTGGTTTACCCTGGTTTAGCCTGGTTTAGCCCTGTTTAGTCTGTTTATTCTGGTTTAGTCTGGTTTAGCCCTGGTTTAGTCCGGTTTAGCCCAGGTTTAGTCTGGTTTAGACCTGTTTAGTCCTGGTTTAGTCCTGGTTTAGTCCTAGTTTAGTCTGGTTTAGCCCTGGTTTTAGACCTGGTTTAGTCCTGGTTTAGTCCTGGTTTAGTCCTGGTTTAGCCTGGTTTAGTCCCTGGTTTTAGTCCCGGTTGCCCTGGTTTAGTCCTGGTTTAGACCTGGTTTAGCCTGGTTTAAGTCCCTTTAGTCCTGGTTTAGTCCTGGTTTAGTCCCGGTTTAGTCCTGGTTTAGTCCTTGGTTTAGCCCTGGTTTAGACCTGGTTTAGTCCTGGTTTAGTCCTGTTTAGTCCTGGTTTATCCTGGTTTAGCCCTGGTTTAGTCCTGGTTAGTCTGGTTTAGCCCTGGTTTAGTCTGGTTTAGACCTGGTTTAGCCCTGGTTTAAGTCCGGTTTAGTCCTGGTTTAGTCCTGGTTTAGTCCTGGTTTAGTCCCTGGTTTAGTCCAGTTTAGTCTGGTTTAGACCTAGTTTAGTCTGTTAGTCCTGGTTTAGTCGGTTTAGTCTTGGTTTAGCCTGGTTTAGCTGGTTTAGTCCCTGGTTTGTCCTGGTTTAGTCCTGGTTTAGTCCTGGTTTAGCCCTGGTTTAGTCCTGGTTTAGTCCCTGGTTTAGCCCTGGTTTAGTCCCGGTTTAGACCTGGTTTAGTCCTGGTTTAGTCCGGTTTAGTCTTGGTTTAGTCCTGGTTTAGTCCCGGTTAGTCCTGGTTTAGTCCTTGGTTTAGCCCTGGTTTAGAACCTGGTTTAGTCCTGGTTTAGTCCTGGTTTAGTCCTGGTTTAGTCCTGGTTTAGTCCTGGTTTAGTCCGGTTTAGCCTGGTTTAGTCCTGGTTTAGACCTGGTTTAGCCCCGGTTTAGTCCGGTTTAGTTCCTGGTTTAGTCCTGGTGTTTAGTCCTGGTTTAGTCCTGGTTTAGTCCCGGTTTAGCCCTGGTTTAGTCCTGGTTTAGTCCTGGTTTAGGCCCCGGTTTAGTCCCGGTTTAGTCCCGGTTTGTCCTGGTTTAGTCCGGTTTAGTCCCGGTTTAGTCCAGGTTAGTCCTGGTTTAGCCCTGGTTTAGTCTGGTTTAGACCTGGTTTAGCCCTGGTTTAGTCTGGTTTAGTCCTGGTTTAGTCCTGGTTTAGTCTGGTTTAGTCCTGGTTTAGCTCCTGGTTTTAGTCCTGGTTTAGCCTGGTTGCCTGGTTTAGTCCTGGTTTAGTCTGGTTTAGTCCTGGTTTAGTCCGGTTAGCCCTGGTTTAGTCCTGGTTTTAGTCCTGGTTTAAGTCCAGGTTTAGACCCGGTTTGTAGCCTGGTTTATTCCTGGTGTCCTGGTTTAGTCCAAGTTTAGAACCTGGTTTAGCCCCGGGTTTAGTCCCGTTTAGTCCTGTTAGTCCAGGTTTAGTCCCTGGTTAGACTGGTTTTAGTCCTGATTTAGTCTGGTTTAGTCCTGTTTAGCCTGGTTTTAGACCTGGTTTAGTCCTGATTTAGTCCTGGTTTAACCTGGTTGTCCGGTTTAGTCCGTTTAGTCCGGTTAGACCCTGGTTTACAGTCCTGGTTTAGCCCCGGTTTAGTGCGCCGGTTTATCCCATGGTTTAGTCCTGGTATTTTAAAATTAGTCACCAGGTTTAGCGTGGTTTAGTCCTGTTTAGTCCCGGTTTATCCTGGTTAGTCCTGGATTAAGTCCCGGTTTAGTCCCGGTTTAGTCCGGTTTAGTCCAGTTTAGTCCTGGTTTAGGTCCTGATTTTAGTCCTGGTTTAGACCTGGTTTAGTCCTGGTTTAGCCCGGTTTATCCCGTTTAGTCCTGGTTTAGTCCTGGTTTTAGCACCCGGTTTAAGTCCCGGTTTAAGTCCCGGTTTAGACGCGGTTTAGTCCCTGGTTTAGTCCCTTGGTTTAGTCCCGGTTTAGTCCCGGTTTAGTCCTGGTTTTAGTCCGCGGTTTAGACCTGGTTTAGCCCTGGTTTAGTCCTGATTTAGTCCTGGTTTAGTCCTGGTTTATGTCCCTGGTTTAGTCCCGGTTTAGTCCCGTTTTTAGTCAGGTTTAGTCCTGGTTTATGACCTGGTTTAAGTCCCTGGTTTAGTCCTGGTTTAGTTCCCGGTTTAGTCCGTTTAGTCCTGGTTTAGTCCCGGTTTAGACCGTGGTTTAGCCCTGGTTTAGTCCTGATTTAGTCCTGGTTTAGTCCTGGTTTAGTCCCTGGTTAGTCGTTAGTCCGGTTTAGTCAGGTTTATGTCCTGGTTTAGAGTCCTGGTTTAGGTCCCCCGGTTTAGTCCCGGTTAGTCCTGGTTTAGTCTGGTTTATCCTGGTTTTTTGTCACGGTTTAGTCCCGTTTAAGTCCTGGTTTAAGTCCTGGTTTTAGTTCTGGTTTAGTCCGTTTAGTCCCGGTTTATCTGGTTAGTCCTGGTTTTTGTCCCGTTTAGTCTGGTTTAGTCCTGGTTTAGTCGCTGGTTTAGTCCTGGTTAGTCCCGGCTCTCTAGCCGGTTTAGTCCTGGTTTAGTTCGCCGGTTTTAGTCCTGGTTTAGTCCTGGTTTAGTCCTGGTTTTTGAGTCACCGGTTTAGTCCTGGCCGGTTTTAGTCCTGGTTTAGTCCCGGTTTTAGTCTGGTTTAGTCCAGGTTTTAGTCCCGGTTAGTCCTGGTTAGTACTGGTTTATTCCCGGTTTAGTCCTGTTTAGTCCAGGTTTAGCCTGGTTTAGTCCTGGGTTTATGCCCCCGTTTAGCCCCGTTTAGGCCCTGGTTTAGTCTGGTTTAGTCCCGGTTTAGTCCTGGTTTAGTCCCCGGTTAGTCCTGGTTTAGTCCGCGGTTTTAAGTCCTGGTTTAGTCCTGGTTTAGTCCCGGTTAGTCCTGGTTTAGTTCCTGGTTTAGTCGCTGGTTTTTGTCCCGGTTTTAAGTCCGGTTTAAGTCCTGGTTTTAGTGCCTGGTTTAGTCGCTGGTTTAGTCCTGGTTTAGTCCAGGTTTAGTCCCGGTTAGTCCTGGTTTAGTCCCAGGTTTAGTTCCCGGTTTAAGTCCCGGTTTAGTCCTGGTTTAGCCCCGGTTTAGCCCCTGGTTTAGTCCTGGTTTAGTCCCGGTTTAAGTCCTGGTTTAGTCCTGGTTTAGCCCCGGTTTAGCATTCTGGTTTAAGCCCCTGGTTTAGTCCTGGTTTAGCCCCGGTTTAAAGTCCTGGTTAGTCTGGTTTAGTCCGGTTTAGTCCTGTTTAGTCCCAGGTTTAGTCCCGGTTTAGTCCTGTTTAGTCCAGTTTTAGCCCTGGTTTAGTCCTGGTTTATGTCCGGTTTTAGCCCCGGGTTTAAGTCCTGGTTTAAGTCCTGGTTTAGCCCCGGTTTTAGTACAGTTTAGCCCTGGTTTAGTCCTGGTTTAGACCGGTTTAGTCCTGGTTTAGCCCGGTTAGTCCTGGTTTAGCCCTGGTTTAGTCCTGGTTTTAGTTCCCGGTTTAGTCCTGGTTTAGTCCTGGTTTAAGTCCCCGGTTTAGTCCGGTTTTAGTCCGGTTTAGTCCTGGTTAGTCTGTTTAGTCCTGTTTTTTTTGTCCCGTATGTGAAGTCCTGGATTTAGTCCTGAGTGAGTCCTGGTTTAGTCCTGAGTGAGTCCTGGTTAGTCCTGAGTGGAGTCCTGGTTTAGTCCTGAGTGAGTCCTTGTTAGTCCCGGTTTAGGTCCCGGTTTAGTCCTGGTTTGTCCTGGTTTTTGTCCCGGTTTTTTAGTACCGGTTTAGTCCTGGTTTAGTCCTGGTTTAGTCCTGGTTTAGTCCTGGTTTTAGTCCCGGTTTAGTCCCGGTTTAGTCCTGGTTTAGTCCCGGTTTAGTACCAGTTTTTTTAGTCTGGATTTAGGTCCTGGTTTTTGTCCCGGTTTAGTCCTGGTTTATTTCCCGGTTTTAGTCTGGTTTAGTTCCTGGTTTAAGTCCTGGTTTTAGTCCCTGGTTTAGTCCTGGTTTAAGTCGGCAGGTTTTTTAGTCCCGGTTTAGTCTGGTTTAGTCCTGGTTTAGCCCCGGTTTTAGCCCTGGTTTAGTCCTGGTTTAGTCCCGGTTTATGTCCTGGTTTAGTCCTGGTTTAGTCCTGGTTTTTGTCCCGGTTTAGTCCTGGTTTAGTCCCCCGGTTTAGTCCTGGTTTAGGTCCCGGTTTAGTCCTGGTTTAGTCCTGGTTTTAAGTCGCGGGTTTAGTCCTGGTTTAGTCCTGGTTTAGTCCTGGTTTTTGTCCCGGTTTAGGTCCCGGTTTAGTCCTGGTTTAGTCCCGGTTTATGTCCCTGGTTTAGTCCAGGTTTAGTCCCGGTTTAAGTCCTTGGTTTAGTCCTGGTTTTAGTCCTGGTTTAGTCCAGGGTTTTAGTCCCGGTTTAGTCCCCTGGTTTAAGTCCAGGTTTAGTTCCGGTTTAGTCCTGGTTTAGTTCGCTGGTTTAGTCCCGTTTAGTCCCTTGGTTTAGTCTGGTTTAGGCCCCGGTTTAGCCCTGGTTTGACCGGTTTAGTCCTGGTTTAGCCCCCGGTTTAGTCCTGGTTTAGTCCTGGTTTAGTCCTGGTTTAGTCCCTGGTTTAGTCCTGGTTTAGTCCAGGTTTAGTCCCCGGTTTAGTCCCTGGTTTAGTCCTGGTTTAGCCCCGGTTTTAGCCCCTGGTTTAGTCCTGGTTTAGTCCCGGTTTAGTCCTGGTTTAGTCCTGGTTTAAGCCCGGTTTAGCCCTGGGTTTAGTCCTGGTTTAGCCCTTGGTTTAGTCCTGGTTTATCCTGTTTAGTCCGGTTTAGAGTCCCGGTTTTAGTCCTGGTTTAGTCCCAGTTTAGCCCTGGTTTAGTTCTGGTTTAGTCCCCTGGTTTTTAGCCCCGGTTTTAGTCACAGTTAGCCCTGGTTTTAGTCCTGGTTTAGAACCTGGTTTAGTCCTGGTTTTAGCCCCCGGTTTAGTCCCTGGTTTAGCCCTGGATTTAAGTCCTGGTTTAGTCCCCGGTTTAAGTCCTGGTTTAGTCCCTGGTTTTAGTCCGCGTTTAAGTCCCGGTTTAGTCCATGGTTTAGTCCCGGTTTAGTCCTGGTTTAGTCCGCGGTTAGTCCCGGTTAGTCCCGGTTTAGTCACCGGTTTAAGTCCTGGTTTGTCCCCTGGTTTAGGTCCTGGTTTAGTCCTGGTTTTAGTCCCCGGTTTAAAGTCCTGGTTTAAGCCCTGGTTTAGTCCTGGTTTAGCCCTGGTTAGTCCCGGTTTGTCCCGGTTTAGTCCTGTTTTAGTCCCGGTTTTAAGTCCTGGTTTAGTCTGGTTTAGTCCTGGTTTTTTGGTCCCCGGTTTAGTCCTGGTTAGTCCCGGTTTAAAGTCCTGGTTTAGTCCTGGTTTAGTCCTGTTTAGTCCCGGTTTAGTCCTGGTTTAGTCCAGGTTTAGTCCGGTTTACGTCCCTGGTTTAGTCCTGGTTAGTCCGGTTAGTCTGGTTTAAGTCCTGGTTTAGCCCGGTTTAGCCCTGGTTTAGTCCTGGTTTAGTCCCGTTTAGTCCTGGTTTAGTCCTGGTTTAGGCCCCGGTTTTTTGGTTTTTGGGTCCCGGTTAAAGTCCTGGGTTTAGTCCCGGTTTAGTCCTGGTTAGTCCTGGTTTAGTCCTGGTTTTTTGTCCGCGTTAGTTCCTGGTTTAGTTCCCCGGTTTAGTCCTGGTTTAGTTCCCCGGTTTAGTCATGGTTTAGTCCTGGTTTAGTCCCGGTTTAGTCTGGTTTAGTCCTGGTTTAGTCCTGGTTTTTGTCCGCGGTTTAGTCCGGTTTTTTAGTCCCGGTTTAGTCCCGTTTAGTCTGTTTAGTCCAGGTTTAGTCCCGGTTAGTCCTGGTTTAGTCCTGGTTTAGTCCTGGTTTAGTCCAGGTTTTTATCCCGGTTTTAGTCCTGGTTTAGTCCCAGGTTATGTCCCGGTTTTAGTTCCCGGTTTAGTCCTGGTTTATCCAGGTTTAGTCCCGGTTTAGTCCTGGTTTAGTCCTGGTTTAGTCCTGGTTAGCCAAGGTTAGTCCTGGTTTAGTCCAGGTTTAGCCCTGGTTTAGTCCTGAGGTTTAAGTACCGGTTTAGTCCTGGTTTAGTCCTGGTTTAGCCCGGTTTAGCCCTGGTTTAGCCCTGGTTTAGTCGTGGTTTAGCCCCGGTTTAGTCCTGGTTTTAGTCCTGTTTAGTCCTGGTTTAGTCCCGGTTTAGTCCCGGTTTAGTCCTGGTTAGTCCCAGTTTAAGCCCTGGTTTAGTCCTGGTTTATGTCTGGTTTAGCCCGGTTTTAGTCACAGTTTAGCCCTGGTTTAGTGCCTGGTTTAGACAATGGTTTACCCTTGTTTAGCCCCGGTTTAGTCCTGGTTTAGCCCTGTTTAGTCCTGGTTTAGTCCCGGTTTAGTCCTGGTTTAGTCCTGGTTTAGTCCGGTTTAGTCCCGTTTAGTCCTGGTTTAGTTCCCGGTTAGTACTGTTAGTTCCCGGTTTAGTCCCGTTTAGTCCCGGTTTAAGTACCGGTTTACGTCCTGGTTTTAGTCCTGGTTTAGTCCTGGTTAAGTCCCTGGTTTTAGTCCCGGTTTAGTCCTGGTTTAGCCCTGGTTTAGTCCTGGTTTAGGCCCTGGTTTAGTCCTGGTTTTAGTCCCGGTTTAGTCCTGGTTTAGTCCTGTTTAGTCCCGGTTTTAGTCCGGGTTTAGTCCTGGTTTAGCCCTGGTTTAGTCCTGGTTTAGTCCTGGTTTTTGTCCCGGTTTAGTCCGTTTAGTCCTGGTTTAGTCCCTGGTTTAGTCCTGGTTAAGTCTGGTTTTAGTCCCAGGTTTAGTCCCGTTTAGTCTGGTTTAGTTCCGCGGTTAGTCGCTGGTTTAGTCCTGGTTTTAGTCCCGGTTTTAAGTCGCTGGTTTAGTCCCCGGTTTTAGTCCCTGGTTTAGTCTGGTTTAGTCCTGGTTTAGTCCCGGTTTAGTCCTGGTTTAGTCCAGGTTTAGTCCGGTTTAGTCCTGGTTAGTCCTGGTTTAAGTCCCGGTTTAAGTCTGGTTTTAGTCCTGGTTTAGCCCGGTTTAGCCCTGGTTTAGTCCTGTTTAAGTCCCGGTTTTAGTCCTGGTTTAGTCCCTGGTTTAGCCCCGGTTTAGCCCTGGGTTTAGCCCTGGTTTAGTCTGGTTTAGCCCGGTTTAAGTTCCTGGTTTAGTCCTGGTTTAGTCCTGGTTTAGTCCCGGTTTAGTCCGGTTTTTTAGTCCTGGTTTAGGTCCCAGTTTTAGCCCTGCGTTTAGCCCTCTTTAGCCCTGGTTTAGCCCCTCTTTAGCCCCTCTTTAGCCCTGGTTTAGCCCCTCTTTAGCCCTGGTTTAGCCCTGGTTTAGTCCTGGTTTAGGCCCTGGTTTTAGTTCCTGGTTTAGCCCCTGGTTTGTCCTGGTTTGTCCTTGGTTTTGTCGCTGGTTTAAGGTCCTGGTTTAGTCCCGGGTTTAGTCCCGGTTTTAGTCCTGGTTTAGTCCCAGTTTAGCCCTGGTTTAGTCCTGGTTTAGTCCCGGTTTAGCCCCGGTTAGTCCTGGTTTAAGTCCTGGTTTAGCCCCGGTTTAAGTCAGCAGTTTAGCCCTGGTTTAGTCCTGGTTTAGTCCCTGTTTAGACCTGGTTTAGTCTGGGTTAGTCGTCCCGGTTTAGTCCCGGTTTAAGTCCCGGTTTAGCCCCGGTTTAGTCTGTTTAGTCCTGGTTTAGAACTTGTTTAGTCCTGGTTTGTCCTGGTTTAGTCCTGGTTTAGACTGGTTTAGTCCGGTTTAGTCCTGGTTTAGCCCCGTTTAAGCCCCGGTTTAGTCCTGGTTTAGTCCCTGGTTTTTAGCCCTGGTTTAGTCGCCGGTTTTAGCCCCGGGTAGTCCCGGTTTAGTCGCGTTTAGCCCCGGTTTAAGCCCCGGTTTTAAGCCGCGGGTTCAGGTCCGTTTTAGCCTGTTTAGGTCCCCGGTTTAGTCCCGGTTTTAGCCCCGGGTTAGTCGGTTAGTCCTGTTTTAGTCCGTTTAGTCCTGGTTGTAGTCCTGGTATTAGTCCCGTTAGTCCCGGTTTAGTCCCGTTTTTAAGCCCCCGGTTTAGTCCTGGTTTAGTCCTGGTTTAGACTTGGTTTAGTCCTGGTTTAAGTCCTGGTTTAGTCCTGGTTAAGACCTGTTTAGTCCTGGTTTATTCCCTTCTTTAGCCCTGGTTTATTCCTTCTTTAAGTCCTGGTTATTCCCTTTAGTCTGGTTATTCCCTCTATAGTCTGGTTTAGTCCTGGTTTAGTCCTGTTTAGCCCTGGTTAGTCCTGGTTTAGTCCTGGTTTATGTCCTGGTTTAGCCCTGGTTTAGCCCCTGGTTTTAGACCTGGTTTTAAGCCCTGGTTTAGTCGCTGGTTAGTCCTGGTTTAGTCCTGTTTTTAGTCCCTCGTTTAGTCCTGGTTTAGCCTGTTTAGTCCTGGTTTTAGCCTGTTTAGTCCTGGTTAGTCCGGTTTAGACCCGGTTTAGTCCTGGTTTAGTCCTGGTTTAGTCCTGTTTAGCCCTGGTTTAGTCCTGGTTTAGTCCTGGTTTTAGTCCTGGTTTAGCCCTGGTTTTAGCCCTGGTTTTAGACCTGGTTTAAGCCCGCTGGTTTAGTCCTGGTTAGTCCTGGTTTAAGCCCTGGTTTAGTCCCTGGTTTAGTCCCGGTTTAGACCTGGTTTAGTCCTGGTTAGTCCTGGTTTAGTCCCTGGTTTAGCCATGGTTTTAAGTCCTGGTTTAAGTCCTGGTTTAGGTCCCGGTTTAGTCCTGGTTTAGACCTGGTTAAGTCCTGGTTTTAGCCCTGGTTTAGCCCTGGTTTAGTCCTGGTTTAAGCCCTGGTTTAGGTCTGGTTAAGTCCCTGGTTTAGTCCTGGTTTAGCCCTGGTTTAAGTCCTGGTTTAGTCCTGGTTTAGGCCCCGGTTTTTAGCCCCGGTTTAGTCCTGGTTTAGGTCCCTGTTTAGCCCTGGTTTAGTCCCTGTTAGCCCTGGTTTAGTAGCTGGTTTAGTCCTGGTTTTAGTCTGGTTTTAGCCTGGTTTAGTCTGGTTTAGTACTGGTTTTAGACCTGGTTTAGCCCTGGTTTGTCCCTGGTTTGTCCTGGTGTTTAGTCCTGGTTTAGACCTGGTTTTAGTCCCTGGTTTAGCCTGGTTTAGCCCCTGGTTTTAGTCCCGGTTTAGACTGGTTTAGTCCCGGTTTAGCCCCGGTTTAAGCCCTGGTTTAGTCCGTTTAGTCCTGTTAGCCCTGGTTTAGTCCCGGTTTAGTCCTGGTTTAGTCTGGTTTAGTCCCGGTTTAAGCCCCGGTTTAGTCCTGGTTTGTCCTGGTTTTAGTCCTGGTTTAGTCCTGGTTTAGTCCGGTTTAGTCCCGGTTTGAAGTCCTGGTTAGTCCGTTTAGCCCGGTTTAGCCCGGTTTAGTCTGGTTTAGTCCTGGTTTAGTCTGGTTTAGCCCTGGTTTAGTCCCGTTTAGTCCTGGTTTAGTCCCCCGGTTTAGTCCTGGTTTAGTCCTTGGTTTAGTCCTGGTTTTAGCCCCGGTTTAGTCCTGGTTTAGTCCTGGTTTAGTCCTGGTTTAGTCCTGGTTTAAGTCCCGGTTTAGTCCTGGTTTAGTCTGGTTTAGTCCCGTTTAGCCCCGGTTTAGCCCCGGTTTAGTCCTGGTTTAGTCCTGGTTTAGTCCTGGTTTTAGTCCTGGTTTAGCCCCGGTTTAAGTCCTGTTTAGTCCGGTTAGTCCCTGGTTTAGCCCTGGGTTTAGTCCGCGGTTTAGTCCTGGTTTAGTCCTGGTTTAGTCCCGGTTTAGCCCCGGTTTAGCCCCGGTTTAGTCCTGGTTTAGTCTGGTTTAGTCCTGGTTAGCCCTGGTTTATGTCCTGTTTAGCCCTGGTTTAGTCCTGGTTTAAGTCCTGGTTAGCCCTGGTTTAGACCTGGTTTAGTCCTGGTTTAGCCCTGGTTTTAGTCCCTGGTTAGGCCCTGGTTTTAGTCCCTGGTTTAGTCCCGGTTTTAGCCCTGGTTTAGTCCCTGGTTTAGTCTGGTTTAGCCCTGGTTTTAGACCTGGTTTAGTCCCTGGTTTAGCCCTGGTTTAGTCCTGGTTTAGCCCCGGTTTTAGCCCTGGTTTTAGTCCTGGTTTAAGTCTGGTTTAGCCCTGGTTTAGACCTGGGTTTAGTCCTGGTTTAGTCCCTGGTTTAGCCCCTGGTCTTAGTCCTGGTTAGCCTGGTTTAGTCCGTTTAGTCCTGGTTTAGACCTGTTTAGTCCTGGTTTAGCCCTGGGTTTAGCCCTGGTTTTAGTCCTGGTTAGCCTGGTTTTAGTCCTGGTTAAGTCCTGGTTTAGTCCTGGTTTAAGCCTGGTTTACGTCCTAGGTTTTAGTCCTGGTTTAGGCCCGGTTTAGCCCCGGTTTAGTCGCTGGTTTAGGTTCCTGGTTTAGCCCTGGTTAAGTCCTGGTTTAGCCTGGTTTAGTCCCGGTTTTAGTCCTGGTTTAGTCTGGTTTAAAGCCCTGGTTTTATGTCCTGGGTTTAGTCCTGGTTTAGACCTGTTTTAGTCCTGGTTTAGTCCTGGTTTAGTCCGTTTAGTCCACTGGTTTAGACATGGTTTTAGTACTGGTTTACCCTGGGTTTAGCCCTGGTTTAGTCCCGGTTTAGACCTGGTTTAGTCCCGGTTTAAGCCCCGGTTTAGCCCTGGTTTAGTTCCCCGGTTAGTCCTGGTTTAGCCCCTGGTTTTAGTCCCCGGTTTAAGTCCTGGTTTAGTCCTGGTTTGGCCCGTTTAGCCCCGGTTTAGTCCCTGGTTTAGTCCTGTTTATCCTGGTTTAGTCCTGGTTTAGTTCCCGTTTAGTCCCGGTTTAGTGCCCTGGTTTTAGTCCGCGGTTTAGAGCCCCGGTTTAAGCCCCGGTTTAGTCTGGTTTAGTTCCTGGTTTAGTCCTGGTTTAGCCTGGTTTAGTCCCGGTTTAGTCCTGGTTTAGTCCCGGTTTAGTCCTGGTTTAGTCCTGGTTTAGTCCCTGGTTTAGCCCCGGTTTAGTCCGGTTTAGTCTGGTTTAGTCCTGGTTTAGTCCTGGTTAGTCCCGGTTTAGTCCTGGTTTAGTCGCTGGTTTAAGTCCCCGGTTAGCCCCGGTTTAGCTCCGCGGTTTAGTCCCCTGGTTTTAGTCCTGGTTTAGTCACTGGTTTAGTCCTGGTTTAGCACCGGTTTAGTCCTGGTTTTAGTCCCGGTTTAGTCCCTGGTTTAGCCCCGGTTTAGTCCCGGTTTATCCTGGTTTAGTCTGGTTTAGTCCCGGTTTAGCCCCGGTTTAGCCCCGTTTAGTCCTGGTTTAAGGTCCTGGTTAGTCCGGTTTAGCCCTGGTTTAGTCCTGGTTTACTGGTTAGTCCCTGGTTAGTCCTGGTTTAGCCTTGGTTTAGACCTGGTTTAGTCCTGGTTTAGCCCTGGTTTAGTCCTGGTTTTCAGCCCTGGTTTAGTCCTGGTTTAGTCCCGGTTTAGCCCTGGTTTGTCCTGGTTTAGTCCTGGTTTAGCCTGGGTTTTAGACCTGGTTTAGTCCTGGTTTAGCCCTGGTTATCCTGGTTTAGCCCCGGTTTAGCCCCTGGTTTTAGTCCCTGGTTTAGTTCCTGTTTAGTCCCTGGTTTTAGTCCTGGTTTAGTCCTGGTTTAAGCCCCCGGTTTAGTCCTGGTTTGTCCTGGTTTAGTCCCTGGTTTAGGCCCGGTTTAGCACCCGGTTTAGTCCTGGTTTAGTCCTGGTTTAGTCCTGGTTTAGTCTGGTTTAGCCCTGGTTTAGTCCTGGTTTTAGCCTGGTTTAGTCCTGGTTTAGTCCTGGTTTAGTCCTGGTTTAGTCCTGGTTTAGCCCTGGGTTAGTCCTGGTTTAGCCCTGGTTTTTAGTCCTGGTTTAGTCCCCTGGTTTAGTCCCTGGTTTAGTCCGGTTTAGCCCTGGGTTTAGTCCGGGTTAGCCCCGGTTTAGTCTGGTTTTAGCCCTGGTTTAGTCCTGGTTTAGCCCTGGTTTAGTCCTGGTTTAGTCCTTGGTTTAGCCCTGGTTTAGGTCCTGGTTTAGTCCTGGTTTTAGCCCCGGTTTAAGTCCTGGTTTAGTCCTGGTTTAGTCCGCGGTAGTCCTGGTTTTAGTCCCGGTTTTAGTCCGGTTTTATCCCAGTTTAGTCCATGGTTTAGTCCTGTTTAGGCCCCGGTTAGTGCCCGGTTTTAGTCCTTGGTTTGTCCCGGTTTAAGCCCTGGTTTAGTCCTGGTTTAGACGCTGGTTTAGTCCTGGTTAGTCCCGGTTTAAGTTCCTGGTTTAGTCTGGTTTGTCCTGGTTTAGTCCCGGTTTAAGTCCCGGTTTAGTCCCTGGTTTAGTCCCAGTTTAGCCCTGGTTTTAGTCCTGGTTTAGTCCCGTTTTAGCCCCGGTTTTAGTCCTGGTTTAAGTCCCTGGTAGCCCGGTTTAAGTCACAAGTTTAGCCCTGGTTAAGTCCTGGTTTAGACCTGGTTTAGTCCTGTTTAGTCCCAGTGGTGGACGAAGTGAGTTTTAACACTCCACTTGTCCCCTTAATTTGTACACACAACTGCAATGGTCCCTAATGGCTACACAATAGCATATCCCAGGGTTTGTGTGTGGTTTGGCTTATTGGTCCATTTCTATTAATTCCATGTAATACCTCTTGTAGCAGTAAAAAGACGAAGGTTATTTAATTAAGTGTATTGTTTGGTGCATTGGGTTTAATGTTGTTGTTGTGTTGTATTTTTTTCTTTGTTTCCATCTGGGAGGTGTTTGGGCGAGGCCGGCCAAACATTTCTCCAATGATGCTTTTCTGCTGGTGATGACACTGATTGATGTCATCAACACATCATCAGCCTGAACCATTGTGAAATTATGTTTAAGTAAGTCTGTGACTTAACCGGTTATTGTTGTGTATTTGTTTAATAGTTTAAGGGTGTCTATCACTGTGTGTGCAGTTGTGTGTCTGTGTGTGGGTGGTAAGTAGTCAAAAGATACATTGTTTGTTATCTTCCATTGAGGTGGAATGGGCCAACTGATTGGCCATTGTTTTTAGGCAGGTGTGTGCTGGGTTTGGTGGGGAAGCTACCCAGTGAGAGAGCCATGTTGTAATGGGACTGTGGGGAAAAGGCTGGGGACTGGATAAATAAAGTTTGACCAAGGAAAAATGAAATTTTGTTTTTTGAAGTTTTCCTTTGAAAGCACTGTGTTGCACTCACGTTCACTACCTTACATCCCGGTTTAGCCCCGGTTTAGTCCTGGTTTAGTCCTGGTTTTAGTCCTGGTTTAGTCCTGGTTTAGACCTGGTTTTAGCCCTGGTTTAGTCCTGGTTAGAACCTGTTTAAGTCCCAGGTTTTAGCCCTGGTTTAGTCCTGTTTAGACCCTGGTTTAGTCGCGCGGTTTAGCCCTGGTTTAAGTCCTGGTTTAGTCTGGTTCAGTGTGGTTTAGTCCTGGTTCAGTGCTGGTTTAGTCCTGGTTTAATCCTGGTTTAGTCTTGTTTAGTGCTGGTTTAGTCCTAAGTTTAGTCCCGGTTTAGTCCCGTTAGCCCCGGTTTAGCCCGGCGTTAGTCCCGGTTTAGTCTGTTTAGTCCTGTTTAAGTCGCCGGTTTAGTCCTGGTTTAGTCCTGGTTAAGGTCCCGGTTTAGTCCCGGTTTAGCCCCGTTTTAGCCCCGGTTTAGTCTGGTTTAGGTCCTGGTTTAGACTTGGTTTAGTCCTGGTTTTAGTCCCTGGTTAGTCCTGGTTTAGACCGGTTTAGTCCCGGTTTTAAGTCCTGTTTAGCCCCGGTTTAGCCCCGGTTTAGCCCGGTTTAGTCCTGGGTTTAAGTCCTGGTTTAGTCCCGGTTTTTAGCCTGGTTTAGTTCCCTGTTTAGGCCCGGGTTAGTCCCGGTTTGTCCGGTTTAGGCCCCGGTTTAAGCCCCGGTTTTAGCCCCGGGTTAGTCCCGGGTTTAGTCCTGGTTTAGTCCCGGTAAAGTCCCGGTTTAGCCCGGTTTAGCCCCGGGTTAGTCCCGGTTTATCCTGTTTTAGTCCCGGTTTAGTCCTGGTTTAAGTCCTGGTTAGACTTGGTTTAGTCCTGGTTTAGTCCTGGTTAGTCCCGGTTTAGTCCTGGTTTAGCCCGGTTTAGTCCTTCTTAGCCCTGGTTTTAGTCCCTTCTTTAGCCAGGTTTAGTCCCTTCTTTCAGCTCGCTGGTTTAGTCCCTTCTTTAGCTGGTTTAGTCCCTTCTTTAGTCTTGGTTTAGTCCTGGTTTAGTCCCGGTTTTAGTCGCTGGTTTAAGTCCTGGTTTAGACCTGGTTTTAGACCTGGTTTAGTCCTGGTTTAGTCCTGGTTTAGACTGGTTTAGTCCCGGTTTAGTCCTGGTTTAAGCCCCGGTTTAGTCCCTGGTTTAAGCCCTGGTTAGTCCCTGGTTTAGCCCCGGTTTAGTCCGGTTTTAGCCCTGGTTTAGTCCTGGTTTAGCCCCGGTTTAGCCCTGGTTTAGTCCCGGTTTAGTCCTGGTTTAGTCCTGGTTTGTCCCGTTTAGTCCTGGTTTAAGTCCTGGTTCGACCTGGTTTAGGGGTCCTGTTTTTAAGCCCCGGTTTAGTCCCTGGGTTTAGACCTGGTTTAGTCCTGGTTTTAGCCCTGGTTAGTCCCCCCGGTTTACCCGCGGTTTAGTCCGGTTTAGCCCTGGTTTAGTCTTGGTTTAGTCCTGTTTAAGTCCCCGGTTGTCCCTGGTTTAGTCCCGGTTTTGACCTGTTTAGTCCTGGTTTTAGTCCCGGTTTAGTCCTGGTTTAGACGCTGGTTTAAGTCCTGGTTTAGCCCTGGTTTAGGTCCGCGTTTTAGCCCCGGTTTTAGTCCCGGGTTTAGCCCGTTTAGTCTTGGTTTAGAGTCCTGGTTTAAGTCCCGGTTTAGTCTGGTTTAGTCCAAGGTTTAGTCCTGGTTTACGTCCCTGGTTTAGACCTGGTTTAGTCCTGGTTTAGACCTGGTTTAGACCTGGTTTAGTCCCGGTTTAGTCGCTGGTTTAGTCCCGGTAGCCTGGTTTAGTCTTGGTTTAGTCGCCTGGTTTAGTCCCCGGTTTAGTCCTGGTTAGTCCTGTTTAGCCCCGGTTTAGTCCTGGTTTTAGCCCTGGTTTAGTCCCGGTTTAGTCCCCTGGTTTAGTCCTGGTTTTAGCCCCGTTTAGTCCTGGTTTTAGGTCCCCGGTTTTAGTCCTGTTTAGCCCTGGTTTAGTCCCGTTTAGTCCTGGTTTAGTCCTGTTTAGGCCCCCGGTTAGTCCTGGTAGCCGCCGTTTAGCCCCGTTTATCCCCGGTTTAGTCCCGGTTTAGCCCTGGTTTAGTCTTGGTTTAGTCCCTGGTTTAGTCCCGGTTAGTCCTGGTTTAGCCCCGGTTTAGTCCTGGTTAAGCCTGGTTTAGTCGCTGGTTTAGTCCTGGTTTAGCCCCTGGGTTTAGTCCTGGTTTAGCCCCGGTTTAGTCCTGGTTTTAGTCCCGGTTTAGTCCTGGTTTATCCCCGGTTTAGTCCGGTTTTAGCCCCGGTTTAGTCCCTGGTTTAGTCCTGGTTTAGTCCTGTTTAGTCCGGTTTAGCCCCGTTAGTCCGTGGTTTAGTCCCCGGCTTAGTCCCTGGTTTAGTCCTGGTTTTTAGGTCCTGGTTTAGTCCCCGTTTAGTCCTGGTTTAGTCCTGGTTTAGACCTGGTTAGTCCTGGTTTAGCCCCGGTTTAGTCCTGGTTTAGCCACTGGTTTAGTCGCCCGGGTTTAGCCCCGGTTTAGTCCGGTTACCCTGGTTTAGTCGGTTAGTCCTGGTTGCCCGGTTTAGTCCTGGTTTAGTCCCGGTTAGTCCTGGTTTAGTCCTGGTTTAGACCTTGGTTAAGTCCTGTTTAGACCTGGTTTAGAACTGGTTTAGGTCCCGGTTTTAGTCCTGGTTAGTCCCGGTTTAGCCCGGTTTAGTCTTGTTTAGTCCTGGTTATAGTTCCCAGGTTTAGTCCTGGTTTTAGTCCTGTTTTAGGGCCCCGGTTTAGTCCTGTTAGCCCTGGTTTAGTCCCGGGTTTAGTCCTGGGTTAAGTCCTGGTTTAGCCGCCGTTTTAGTCCTGGTTTAGTCCCCGGTTTAGTCCTGGTTTAGCCCTGGTTTTAGTCCGGTTTAAGTCCCTGGTTTAGTCCTGGTGTTAGTCCTGAGTGAGTCCTTGGTTTAGTCCTGAGTGAGCCCTGGTTTTAGTCCTGATGTGAAGTCCTGGATTTAGTCCTGAGTGAGTCCTGGTTTAGTCCTGAGTAGTCCCGGTTTAGTCCTGGTTTACCCCGGTTTAGTGCCTGGTTTTAGCCCTGGTTTAGTCCCTGGTTTAGTCCTGGTTAAAGCCTGGTTTAGTCTGGTTTTAGCCCCCGGTTTAGTCCTGTTTAGTCCTCGGTTTAGTCCCTGTTTATCCCGGTTAGTCCCGTTTAGCCCCGGGTTTAGTCCTGGTTTTAGTCCTGGTTTAGTCCTGGTTTTAGATCCCGGTTTTAGCCCCCCCGGTTAGTCCCTGGTTTTAGTCCAGGCTTTAGTCCTGGTTTAGTCCTGGTTTTAGACCCTGGTTTAAGTCCTGGTTTAGTCCCGGTTTAGTCTGGTTTAGTCCTGGTTTAGTCCTCGGTTAGTCCTGGGTTTAGTTCCGGCTTAGTCCTGGTTAAGTCCTGGTTTAGACCTGGTTTAGTCCTGGGTTTTAGTCCCGGTTAGTCCTGGTTTAGTCCCGGTTAAGCCCCGGTTTAGTCCTGGTTTAGTCCGGCTTAAGTCGCTGGTTAGTCCTGGTTTAGTCCTGGTTTATGTCCTCCGGTTTAGCCCCGGTTTTAGTCCCTGGTTTATGTCCCGGCTTAGTCCTGGTTTAGTCCCTGGTTTTAGACCTGGTTTAGTCCTGGTTAGTCCCGGTTAGTCCCTGGTTAGACCTGGTTTAGTCCCGGTTTAGTCCTGTTTATCCGGTTTAGTCCCGGTTTAGGCCCCGGTTTTAAGTCTGGTTTAGTCCTGGTTTAGACCTGGTTTTAGTCCGGCTTAGTCCTGGGTTTAGTCTGGTTTTAGAACTGGTTTTAAGACCTGGTTTAGTCCCTGGTTTAGTCCCGGCTTAGTCCTGGTTTAGTCCTGGTTTAGTCCCGGTTTAGTCCTGTTTAGTCCGGTTTTTAAGTCCTGGTTTAGCCCTGGTTTAGTCCCGGTTTAGTCCTGGTTTAGTCCAGGTTTGGTCCTGGTTTAGTCCTGGTTGGTCCTGGTTTAGTCTGGTTTAGTTCAGGTTTGGTCCGGTTTAGTCAGGTTTAGTCCTGGTTTTTAGTCCCCGGCTTAGTCCTGGTTGTCCTGGTTTAGTCCCGGTTTAGTCCTGTTTAGTCCTGGTTTAGTCCCTGGTTAGTCCCGGTTTTAGCCCTGGTTTAGCCCCTGGTTAAAAGTTCTGGTTTAGTACTAGTTTAGTCCTGTTTAGCCCTGGTTTAGTATCTAGTTTAGCCCTGGTTTAGTCCTGGTTTAGTCCTTGGTTTAGTCCTGGTTAGTCCCGGTTTAGCAGCCCTGGTTTAGTCCTGGTTTAGCCTGGGTTTTAGTCCTGGTTTAGCCCTGTTTAGGCCCGGTTTAGTCCCGGTTTAGTCCCGTTTTAAGGTCCCAGGTTTAAGTCCAGGTTTAGTCCTGGTTTAGTCCTGTTTTAGTCCTGGTTAGACCTGGTTTAGTCCTGGTTTAGACCTGGTTTTAGTCCCTTGGTTTAGTTCCTGGTTTAGTCCTGGTTTAAGACCTGGTTTAGTCCCGGTTTTAGTCCCGGTTTAAAGCCTGGTTTAGTCTTGGTTTAGTCCTGGTTAGTCGCCGGTTTTAGTCCTGTTAGTCCTGGTTTAGCCCCGTTTAAGTCTGGTTTAGCCCCGGTTAGCCCTGGTTTAAAGCTCCTCTTTAGCCCTTCTTTATCCCTCTTTAGCCCTGGTTTTTAGCCCCTCTTTAGCCTGGTTTAGCCCCTCTTTAGCCCTGGTTTAGCCCCTCTTTAGCCTGGTTTAGTCCTGGTTTAGAACCTGGTTTAAACCTGTTTAGTCCTGGTTTAGACCTGGTTTATCCAGGTTTAGAACTGGTTTAGACCTGGTTAGTCCTGGTTTTACGTCCCGTTTAGTCCCGGTTTAGTCCCGGTTTAGCCCCCGGTTAGTCCCGGTTTAGCCATCCGGTTTAGTCCCGGTTTAAGTCCCGGCTTTAGGTCTGGTTAAGTCTGGTTTAGTCCCTGGTTTTAGTCCGCGGTTTAGTCTGGTTTAGTCCCCGGCTTAGTCCTGGTTTAAGTCCTGGTTTAGTCTGGTTTAGTCCGGTTTAGACCTGGTTTTAAACCTGGTTTATCCTGGTTTTAGACCTGGTTTAGTCCAGGTTTAGACCTGGTTTAGACCCTTGTTTAAGTCCTGTTTAGTCCTGGTTTAGTCCTGGTTTTACGCCTAGTTTAGCTCTAGTTTAGCCGAGTTGAGTCCCAGTTACCTATTAGTCCTGGTTTAGCCCTAGTTTGACGTTCCCAGTTTGTCCTGGTTTAGTCCTGGTTTAGTCGCCGGTTAGTCCTGGTTTTAGTCCGCGGCTTTAGTCCTGGTTTAGTCCTGGTTTTAGTCCCCGGCTTAGGTCCTGTTTAGTCTTGGTTTAGTCCCTGGTTTAGTCCTGGTTTAAGTCCCCGGTTTAGCCCCGGTTTTAGTCCTGGTTTAGTCCGCGGCTTATCCTGGTTTAAGTCCGGTTTAGTCCTGGTTTAGTCCCCGTTTAGCCCCGGTTAAGTACTGGTTTAGTCCCGGCTAGTCCTGGTTTAGTCCTGGTTTAGACTGGATTTAGTCCTTCTTTAGCCCAGGTTTAGTCCCTTCTTTAGCCCAGGTTTAGTCCCTTCTTAGCCCTGGTTTTAGTCCCTTCTTTAGCCAGGTTTAGTCCCTTCTTTCAGTCCTGGTTTAGTCTGGTTTAGAACCTGGTTTAGTCGGGCTTAGTCTGGTTTTTAGTCCTGGTTTATGACCTGGTTTAGACCTGGTTTAGTGCCTGGTTTAGTCCCGCGCTTAACGTCCTGGTTTAGTCTGTTTAGTCCCGGTTTAGTCCTGTTTAGTCCCTGTTTAGTCCTGGTTTATAAGCCCTGGTTTAGTCCCGTTTTAGTCCCGCTTAGTCCTGGGTTTAGTCTGGTTTTAGTCCGGATTTAGTCCTGGTTTAGACCTGTGTTTAGTCCTGGTTTTAGGTCCTGGTTTAGACTGGTTTGTCCTGGTTTAGTCCCGGCTTAAGTCTGGTTTAGTCCTGTTTAGTCCCAGGTTTAGTCCTGGTTTAGTCCTGGTTTAGTCCTGGTTTAGTCCTGGTTTAAGTAGCCGGTTAGTCCCGGTTTAGTCCCGGTTTAGTCCAGGTTTAGTCCTGGTTTAGCTCCGCGGCTTAGTCCGGTTTAGTCCTGGTTTAGCTGTTTACTCTCAGGTTTAGTCTTGGTTTACTCTTGGGTTAGTCCTGGTTTACTCTCAGGTTAGTCCTGGTTTAACTCTCAGGTTAGTCCTGGGGTTTACTCTCAGGGTTAGTTTTTTTTAAGCCCCTGGTTTAGTCCTGGTTAAGCCGGTTTAGCCCTGGTTTAGTCCCAGGTTTAGTCCGGTTTTGTCAGGTTTAGTCCAGGTTTAGTCCTGTTTAGTCCCTGGTTTAGTCCGTTTGACCTGGTTTAGTCCTGGTTTAGACCCTGGTTAGTCCTGGTTTATAGTCCTGGTTTAAGTTCCTGGTTTAGGACCTGGTTTAGTCCCGTTTAGTCCGTTTAGCCCTGGTTTAGTCTTGGTTTAGTCCTGGTTAGTTCCCCCGTTTAGTCCTGGTTAGTCCCTGGTTTAGCCCCGGGTTTTAGTCCTGCTTTAGTCCCAGGTTAAGTCCAGGTTTTAGTGGCAGGTTAAGTCCAAGTTAAGTCCAGGTTTAGTCCAGGTTAAGTCCAGGTTTAGTGCAGGTTAGTCCTGGTTTAGTCCTGTTTAGTCCTGGTTTAGTCCTGGTTTTAGTCCTTGGTTTAAGAACCTGGTTTAAACCTGGTTTAGTCCTGGTTTTAAGACCTGGTTTAGTCCTGTTTAGTCCCAGGTTTTGGTCTTGGTTTAGTCCAGTAGTCATTTGGCCTGGTAAAGTCCTGGTTTGGTCCTGGTTTGTCCCGGTTTAGCCCCGGTTTAGTCCCGGTTTAAGCCCTGGTTTAGTCCTTGGTTTAGTCCTGGTTTAGTCTGGGTTAGTCCGGTTTTAGACTGGTTTAGTCCTGGTTTAGACCTGGTTTAAGTCCTGGTTAGTCCCCGGTTTAGACTGGTTTAGTCCCGTTTGTCCTGGTTTAGTCGCTGGTTTAGTCCCGGTTTAGTCCTGTTTATCGGTTTAGTCGCCGGTTTAGCCCCGGTTTTAGTCCTGGGTTTAGTCCCCTGGTTTAGTCCTGGTTTAGTCCCGGTTTGCCCGTTGTCCTGGTTTAGTCCGCTAGTCCCTGGTTTAGTCCCTGGTTTAGACCTGGTTTAGTCCTGTAGTCCCGGTTTAGCCCTGGTTTAGTCTGGTTTAGTCCTGGTTTAGTCCCGGTTAGTCCTGGTTAGTCTGGTTTAGCCCCGGTTTAGTCCCGGTTAGCCCCGGTTCAGTCCCTGGTTTAGCCCTGGTTAGTCCGGTTTTAGACTGGTTTAGTCCCGGTTTAGTCCGTGTTTAGTCCCCTGGTTTAGTCGCTGGTTTAGTCCCCGGTTTAGTCCCCGTTTAGTCCCGGTTTTAGTCCAAGGGTTAGTCCCTGGTTTAGTCTTGGTTTAGTCCCTGGTTTTAGTCCCGGTTTAGTCGCTGGTTTAGTCCTGGTTTAGCCCCGGTTTAGTCCTGGTTTAGTCCCGGTTTAGCCCTGGTTAGTCTGGTTTAGTCCCTGGTTTTAGTCCGGTTTAGTCCTGGTTTAGTCCTGGTTTTAGCCCCGGTTTAGTCCTGGTTTAGCCGGTTTAGTCCTGGTTTAGCCGGTTTAGTCCCGTTTAGTCCTGGTTTAGTCCCAGGTTTAGCCTGGTTTAGTCCTGGTTTAGTCCTGGTTATAGTCCAGGTTTGTCCTGGTTTGTCCCGGTTTAGCCCCGGTTTAGTCCCGGTTTAGTCCCGGTTTAAGTCCAGGTTTAGCCCTGGTTTAGTCCCTGGTTTAGTCCCGGTTTAGAACCTTGGTTTTAGTCCCGGTTTAGTCCTGGTTTAGTCTGGTTTAGTCCTGTTTAGTCCCGGTTTTAGTCCCGGTTTAGTCCCGGTTTAGTCCAGGTTAGTCCTGGTTTAGACCCTGGTTTAGTTCCTGGTTTAGTCCTGGTTTAGTCTGGTTTAAGACTGGTTAGTCCCCGGTTTAGTCCTGGTTAGACCTGGTTTAGCCTGGTTTAGTCCTGGTTTAGACCTGGTTTAGTCCTGGTTTAAACTGGTTTTAGTCCTGGTTTAGTCTGGTTTAGAACCTGGTTTTAAGCCCTGGTTTAGCAACCCGGTTTAGTCCTGGTTTAGACCTGGTTTGTCCGTTTAGTCCTGGTTAGACCTGTTTAGTCCTGGTTTAGACCTGGTTAGACCTGGTTTGGTCTTGGTTTGTCGGTTTTAGCCTGGTTTAGCCCCTCTTTAGCCCTGGTTTAGCCCCTCTTTAGCCCTGTTTAGCTCCTCTTTAGCCCTGGTTTAGCCCCTCTTTAGCCCTGGTTATCCCTGGTTTAGTCATGGTTTAGTCCCCGGTTTAGTCCCGTTTAGTCCCGGTTTAGTCCTGGTTAGTCCTGTATACCCTGGTTTAGTCCCGCGGTTAAGTCCGGTTTAGCCCCGGTTTTAGTCCCGGTTTAAGCCCTGGTTTAGTCCTGGATTTAGTCCTGGTTTAGTCGCTGGTTTAGCCCTGGTTTAGCCCTGGTTTAGTCCCGTTTAGTCCCGGTTAGCCCGGTTTAGTCCTGGTATTAGCCCTGGTTTTAGGTCCTGGTTTAGTCCTGGTTTAGCCGGGTTTAGGTCCTGTTTTAGTCCTGGTTAGTCCCGGTTAGTCCTGGTTTAATTCCCGTTAGTCCGGTTTAGCCCCCGAGTTTTAGTCCCTGGTTTATCCTGGTTAGTCCCGGCTTGTCCCGGTTTAATCTGGTTAGACCTGTTTAGTCCTGGTTTTAGTCCTGGTTTAGTCTGGTTTAGTCCCGGTTTTAGTCCTGGTTTAGTCCGGTTTAGTCCTGGTTTTAGTCCTGGTTTAGTCCCCGGTTTAGCCCTGGTTTAGTCCTGGTTTAGTCCTGGTTTAGCCCCTGTTTAGTCCCGGTTTTAGTCCAGGGTTTAGTCCCCTGGTTTAGTCCCGTTTAGCCCCGGTTTAGTCCCGCGGTTTAGTCCTGGTTTACGTCCAGGTTAGCCCTGGTTTAGTTCCTTGGTTTAGTCCCGGTTTAGTCCTGGTTTTTAGTCCTGGTTTAGTCCAGGTTAGCCCTGGTTTAGTCTGGTTTAGTCCAGGTTTAGCCTGGTTTAGTCCTGGTTTAGTCCCGGTTTAGCCTGGTTTAGCCCTGGTTTAGTCCTGGTTTTAAGCCTGGTTTAGTCCTGGTTTAAAGTCCTGGTTTAGTCCCGGTTTTAGTCCCCGGTTTAGTCCTGGTTTTCAGACCCGGTTTAGTCCTGGTTTAGTCCCTGTTTAGCCCTGGTTAGTCCTGGTTTAGTCCTGGTTTAGTCCCAGTTTAGTCCCGGTTTAGTCCAGTTTTAAGCCCTGGTTTTAGGTCCTGGTTTAGTCCCGGTTTAGTCCTGGTTTAGTCCAGGTTAGTCTGGTTTAGTCCGTTTAGCCCTGGTTTAGCCCTGGTTTTAGTCCGGTTTTAGAGGAGGGTAGG